>JAYESD010000009.1:138655241-139855241 GCA_036927565.1 Tuctoria greenei
TTCCACTCCATCACACATGCACTACTCTTGAATCAAAAAGTTTTGAATTGAATTCTCCTAAGGATTACTCTTTTGACTTAGCAATATATGTGATGCAAATATGCCTACTTACTTTCCTTACCAAGCTCCACATACAAGCCATATTCAATGAGTAGGAATAGTAGAGGCACAATGCTTTGGTGAGGAAATATTTCCACTATCCACAAAGGAGTGACTGAGAGAATCAATCAATCGAGGTACTTAATATCTAAATTGAATTCTACGGGATTTAAGTGAAACTTGATTTCTAGGCTATGTTTGCTCCATTTCCTATTCTACCTTTCAACTACTCAGGAATATGAAAAAGCATAAGCCCCATGATAACTTAAGAAATGTAGGGTACCGTAGCCAATTTCTGCAATACTAGGTAGAGTATCTTGTTGTGCATTAGATACTTTTGAAAATAAGATATTGTAGCAACTCCTGATCATCAACCTAATGTCTTGACTTTGCTTGGGACGAGCAAAGGATAAGCTTGGGGAAGTTTGTTGACGGTTGTTATATACCAATTTCATCCATTTAACTCAATTATGTGAAGGATTGATCATTTTTTCACACATCACCTCTCTATCTAACCCAATTCCACTTGGACTTGGAGAAATATGTTTATGCAGCATTTTATGCAGGAAATGAGGAAATGTAGAGGGACCAATCCTATAAAATATCATCCCAACCAATCAGGCGACGACACGTGGCATCTCATGGATCAAATGGCCCACAAACAGAAGTATCCGAGGAGATCCAACAGTGTATCACCCATATACATCAATGGACCCACCTAGCAGCCACCTGAAGAAAGCACACGAGAAACGGTGCAATGATCAGATCAGCCGAACTAGGGGGTCGGCCGACCTGGTCTTTGCACCAAACTCGGTCAGCCTCCACGTGTTGGCTCCTCCTGGCTCCCTGGAGTCAATGGTGACTGATTCGCGCGCTTTTGGTGATGGGAACCGACCTCAACACTAGTATAAATAGGACCCCCTACCCCTCACTTCAACACACACCACTTGGGCATCATTCTATTGTATACACTATCTTCCATAGTCCTTAGAGGAGTTAGGATGTAGAGAGGAGAGCCTCTAGTCCCAAGTCCAAATTGGGAAAGGAGTAGAAGGAGTCTCTCTTCCCGATTCCACATTGGGAAAGGTATGACTTGTGTATTCCTTCTTGTATTTGTGACTTTGTGCTCAATAAAGATATTATCTTTAGTCTTCTTTTATACGTATACTTGGACAAAGCGTTTCTTGTTTGATTGTGGAGTCCATGTATGTGGACGGTATAGTCTTTATGATTTCACTCTCATGATCACATCTTATGGTCATAAACACTATAGACCCCCACTATAGTCTATGTAGTTATGATATGATTATGTTAATATGAATGACTTATGCTATGCTTCAACAATGGTTCAACGATGTTTAGGTTAGTCATTGCCTTAGGATGGCTTGTGCCATGGCTCCTAAGGTATTTGCTTAGTATGCTAGCATGGTGCTAGGGTATTTAAGTAGCATTGGATGTCTCGTAGACCCACGGATTGAAGAGGTAGGCTATAGGTGGTGGCATCCCTATCTGTCCTTTGTAATCCTCCACGTTCGGCTATGCCACAGGCTAGTCGCCCTAGTATTGCTAGGGGTAAGCCCGTGCCCGATGTGTTGAATAGCATTGCATAGGAATTCATCATTGACGTGACCATTAGTATCTACCTTAGGCTATGTATATGTATTAGGAGCATTGTAGGAGCAACTCTCTAACTCTCAATCCAATCTCCCTCTATGACCCATTTTACCCTTTAGAATAGATTGCCTAGGTGTGTGTCACACTACCCCTATTATCAACTTACCCATGTCCGGATAATGGATTAGTATCCCATAGCTTGACCATAAGAGTAGTATATACTTTACTCCATTGCCTTCCTTTGGGATAAATGTGATACCCTTGGGAATACTCATGGGTGAAATGCTACAACGATATCTTCCGTGTGCTTGCGGATCTCATCTCATTACCGGAGATGATCTGTGGTGTTAAGAAATACCAACAAGCATTTCTGGCGCCGTTGCCGAGGATGATTTGTTAGTATATGTTAGGAGTCGTCAACAGGTGCCTAAGTGATGTGCTCATAAATTGTGATAAGGTACCAAACATGCAAGATGAAACATGTAACTCAAGCATAACATCACAATTTAGACAAGATATATGAATTAAGTCTTACAATAATTGAAATGAGAGTTTTAAAACATAAGTCCATAGTGGATCAATCTCTCCCACATAAAAATATTATTCGTGGATCAATCTACGCCGCACCCATACTTGGCCTCGTGGTGGCACTGTAATCTTAGCTTATTCTCGCATGAACCGGTACTTAGATCTAAAGCAAGCAAACCACGATGACATTCAATACATCCACATACCAGGTTTGCTTAGATCACCCATTACCATATCATATTGACTAGTTCACATTAACCAAAATATCATTAATGCATAATTAAATATGTAGTGTTGTTTTCCCATCCCAATTAATTAAGCGAAGTAAAAAGGTAAAAAGCCCATCCCGACTCTATACCGTATATCCCAGGTGACAAGGGTGGTCAAACAACTCTAGTAAACTTCCTACCATAGGATTCCCATCAAATTGACACAAGCATGCAGTTTTGCAAACAAAACATTTATTTTAAAATAGGATCAATATACTTCAAGGACACTTGCCTTGCTCTTGTGGTTGATTAGGGTCAAAGCCTTCAAACTCTTGGTGCTGTAGATCCTTTGCGGCACTCTCTAGCACAAATCCATCTAATCCACACAATAAACATACAAGACAAGAGACACAATCAAAGAGTGCACAAATATTACTCAATATGACATGATATGCATGATTGATGCAAATACAAGGTAGAACTTGTTAATAGATTGCTTTTAATGATCACTAACTAGTTCTAATAGATTTTAACAAGTTTATACAGGTTTGGATGTGATTAGATCTAATTTTAGAATTAATTCAACACAATTTAGTCAGCAAAATCGGACTAGTCTGCAGAAGGTCGGACTAGTCCGCACTTCGCAGAACTAGCAAACTAGGGTTTTCTAGATCGACGTGAATTTGGAGATTAGGGGTCGAATTCACATAAGGAAAAGAGAATAGAAGGTACCAGGTGTTTAGAACTCCAATGAATCAAGAAACTTGGAGGTAACACTTGGATCTTGATGATCTAGGGTTGGGGGCCGAACTTGGAGATGAATTGGTGATGAAGAATGAAACTTGATGGAGATCTTGATCCTCTTTTGTTTCTTCCTCTTCTTCTTCTTGCTTGGAATCTCCTCCTTCCTCCTTGGTGGTGGCTCACCATGAACTAGGGTTTGGGTGGGGTGGAAAAGTGGCAAATAGATGTCAAGCCAAGGGGTGGGGTTGTTTATATAGAGGTGGAGGCTAGGGTTAGATGGATTTCGAGTTTGAGATGAGTAGAGGCCGGTTTAGAGTCCCACATGGGCTCTAAAAGAGTTAGGCACGACGTCCCTAGGCCCACTTAACATGAAACCCAAGAAACAAGTCGTGAAACAAAAGATCAACTCGGAATCGCAAAATATCGGACAAGTCCGACAAGGACCGGACTAGTCTGAAGTTGTCCAAAGAGAAATCAGACAAGCCCGACTTTAGTCAGAGAGGAAAACGGACAAGTCCGCTGGAACACCGGACTAGTCCGGACAAGTCCAGGGACTTAGCAAATTTTCATGGATTCTTGGAATATCGGACTAGTCCGCACAAAATCGGACAAGTTCGAAAGTTTACGGAGGCAAAATCGGACTAGTCTGCAGCAAAAATGGACAAGTCTGTTTTTAGTCAGAGAGAAATCGGACTAGTCCTCACTAAAATCGGACTAGTCCAGACTTTTCAGCATTTTAAGTGCGGTTTTGTTCCAAATCAATTTTAAACTCATTCCTCCTGATGTGGGTTAGTATTAAACATGTATATGAATGTATGTAGGTCATGATGCATGAAAATGAGGGTGTTACACTCCCCCTTAATGTATGCATCATGAGTAAGAGAAATTGAGAGAGTTCTCATACATATACATTTTATGGTGGGGTGCCTAAGTGATGTGCTCATAAACTGTGATGAGGCAACCAATATGCAAGATAAACGTGTAACTCAAGCATAACTGAAAGTGCATCTAGGACTCCCTTGTGGGTTTTGGATGATTTATGACAAGCAATTGGGATCCTAATCCTTTTGTTGAGATGAATGCAGGCAAATAATGAAAAATGAGCAAAATGCCAAAAAGAAGGGAAATGAGAAGCAAAGTGAATTTGAGCTCAAGGAGAAGAAAATAGTAGATTATTATGTATGGAGTGTGTTTGTAAGACCTATGTGTGCTGAATACATTGGCTTGTAGTGAATACACTTGGCTTTGATGATAAAAGTTTTTAATATCACCAAAACTACAACAAGGTCCGACGATAGGTCCGGCTTGTTTTGGGTAGCTCCGGCTACGTTAGATGCTAGGTCCGGCTTCTTGGTAAGGTCTGACTTGCTTTGGATAGCTCCGATGAGCTTTATGTTTAGCTCCGGCATATCTTAGATAGCTCCGGCATATATCTGATAGCTCCGACATGTTTTTGCTAAGCTCCGACTTATTTTGTCTAGCTCCGGGTTTTGGGTTGACTAGTTCCGACTAGTTTTGATAAGCTCCGGATCAAGAACCTACTAGTTTTGATAAGCTCCGGATCAAGAACCTACTAGTTTTGATAAGCTCCGGATCCAGGATCGACTAGTTTTGGTAAGCTCCGGGTCTAGGATCTACTAGTTTTGGTAAGCTCCGGTTCCAGGATCTACTAGTTTTGGTAAGCTCCGGCGCTAGGTTCTACTAGTTCTTGATAGCTCCGGCTCAAGCTCCGGGTTGCTCTGGCAAGGTCCGGAACTTGACCGCAGTACTTCTGCCTTGCATTTGCAATGTTTCGCACTTGCTTTACAAGATTGGAAAGATTGCTTAGTATTCATTTGCTAAGTTTTTGGTGCGTTTTGGATGATACGGTTGATATCATTTCTACTGTGGTTTTGCAACATGCTTATGTGAGGTTCTCACGTAAGGTGTTGTGTTCGGAACTAACGTGAGTCAAGTCGAGGACTTGGGCTCGTATGGATTGTTTGTTTATTCATGTGCAGGTGTTGCTTGAGTTCAAGTCATGGCTGGTGACGGGATCCATTGGACTAGTCTCAGGAGGAGATGAGGTTCCAACAACCAAGTTCGGGAGGAACTGTGGTTGAGCGGGTCAGGAGGTCGCGCAGGATGATTGAATCAAGGGCAGTGCATATGAAGGTCGAAGGAAGGTGTTCGCACGTATGCATGAGGTGCATGACGTGGCAATATGCTTCTAGAGACGGATTATGGAAGGAAGATCTGATTGGAAGGATCGGATCGTATCGGTTGAAGACTTTGGCTGCGGCAGAGTTGGTTATGACTCGGTATGGGAAGTATCGAGTTGGTTATGTTAGGATTTCGTGTGTGTCACGAAATTGGGTTGTTTAGGAATGTGGGATACGTTCCTAAGGTGTTTGGAAGTCTTAAGATTGCTTCTATCTGCGTGTAGAAGAATCTTGAGTAGTTATGGTAAGTTCCGATTGTGATCAGATTAGGATTAGAGTCCTAGTTGTATTGGGATGGCCTAAGGGCTGGTTATATAAGCAAGGGAAGGCCAAAGCTCGTTGTGCACGACTTTGGGGCTGTTCCTCTTGTGTTCTATTGAATAAAATTCATAGTTTGAAGGAACTTTTGTGCCTTGTTCGTCCGACTTGTTCCAGACAAGTTTTACTCGTCGAGTTTCTGGACAGCACTACCTTTCGTCGGTGGTTTTATCATAACTCGAGTTTTATTGATCCAATTGACGTGATTCTTTTTGGGTTGTCTTCACAACTTGATTGTCTATCATCTATCAAAATTTCACGGTCATTGGATTTGTGGTTTTTGATCTACACGAGTTTCTTTTCAACATTCCAGAAATTGTTTTTCTCGAGTAGGTCAGACTGACCAGTGTTTGATCTTTTGATCATAACTTGAGTTGTTCTCGACGGTTTTGAGTAATTCTTTTTGTGTTGTCTTCGTGATTTGATTCTCTATGATATACATCACTTTTGTCACGGTGAAACACATTTAGATTAGTCTCATACACGATTTCTTTAAACAGATCGTTTTTCTACCGAAGGGATTGGGGTTTTATTGTTTCCGCTGCGAAAGATTTTGAATCTACCATTCACCCCCCCTCTGGTAGCTTCTCACGTGCTCTTCGATCCTACAATTGGTATCAGAGCCATGGTGCTCTAATCTTTGTGATTTGCACGTGTTTTTGACTAATCATCATGGAGAAGTACTCCGCCAAACCTTGTGTGTTTGCTGGTATTGATTTTCAGGTTTGGAAGGCACGCATGGAGGCTTTTATCCAGGCACAAGGCTTTGCAATATGGGAGAAGGTGTATAAGCCTTATGAAGTGCCGCCCAATGATCAAGTCACGGCCACGAACCTCCGGGACGTCGACAACAACAATAAAGCCCGAAACTTGATCATCCAAGGACTCACTCAAAGCGACTTTGATCGTGTCGCGCACCTCCGATCAGCATACGACGTTTGGAGAGCTCTCTGTGATTATCATGAAGGCTCCAACACAATCAAGGAGGTAAAACAAGATATGTTCAAAAAGGAGTATATGCGTTTTGAGATGCAACCAGGTGAGTCTATCGATGACCTCTTTGCTCGGTTCAATAAAATTCTCAGCAACTTACGTAGTGTCAATGTCAATTTTTCTGATGCTGAGAATGCTAGACAACTTCTTAGTGCATTAGACATGTCAGTTTGGGAGATGAAAGTAACATCCATTCGTGAATCAACTGTCATGAGTTCTCTTACACTAGATGTACTTTATTCTAAACTAAAAACTCATGAAATTGACATCCTAGCACGTAAGAACCCAAACAAGTCTATTGCATTTGTCTCACAACGTGATATGTCTAGCTCCGGCCAATCATCATCTTGCAATACTCTTGCTTTGTTGTCCTCACTAACCCTGGAGCAGATCGAAGAAATTCCAGAAGAGGAGTTGGCACTCATCTCTACTAGATTCTCAAAAGCATTGCAAAATGTGAGAACTAGAAGGAGAGGAAGCTCCGGACCTCAACGATGTTTTGAATGTGGTAAAATAGGACACTTTCGTACAGAATGCCCTAACCTTTCAGGTCCGACCACCCGGGAAGAAAAACAAAGCAAGGTCCGGACCTCCTCTGGAAACTCCAACAAGAAGAAGAAGAAGGGTACCATAGGACGCAAGATGATCAACAGCTTCATCACCGCGCTTCAAGAGCTCAGTTCAAGTGACATTGATTTTGAAAGTGATGAAGATAATGATGATCTGGCCAACTTATGCTTCATGGCGGGCAAAGCAAGATCAAGATCAAGTCAGGAGGAAGCAGAACACAACAGTGACGAGGATGAGGTATGTGCTACCTGTAATGAAATGTGTGATGCTATTTCTCGTGCAACTATTATTGTCAAGAAAAAGGACAAAAAGCTTAGGGATAGTGCTGCTAAAATTGAATCACTAGAATCTGAAATTAATCGTTTAAAAACTTTGATTCCTAGTGATGATGCATGTCCCTCATGTGACTTAATCTATGAACAATTGTCCACATTAAGAAGTGCACATTCCTCCACTCTAGACAGACTTGATGAAGAAATTGAAAAGAACAAAAAGCTTGCTGCACTTAATGATAAAAACTTAAAAGATGCTTCTTGTTCTACAGATGATTTGCATTGTTCTGCATGTGAAAATCTTGATAAGAAACTAAAAAATGCAATGAATGAAATTTCCATTCTGAACAATGCTTTACGATCTCATGAAGTTAAAAATTGTTCCAATTGCAAACTAAAAGGAAAAACTTCATGTGTAAACTGCCTAGACTTGTCCAAAGAACTTGATGACATGAATAGGACACTAGGTCGATTTTGTAATGGGGATAAGAATCTAAACTTACTGCTGAATTCTTCCAGGTCTAGCAAAGATAAAACTGGTTTAGGTTTTGATTCTCATGTTCATGCTAAGGCACATCCACCTAAAATTGTAAGGTCATTAGGAAGTGGTTTGATTCAAACAGTTCCTAAACAAAAAGAAGTGGTTTTCAAATCTGCAGGAGTGTTGCCTCATTCGGTTTCAAATAAAAATATTGCTTGCTCATCTAGACATGAACACAAAGTTAAATTTCATTGTACCTTCTGTGGTAAAGATGGTCATGTCATTGATTTTTGTTATAGACTAGCTAAACAACAGAAAAAGGAAAGAAAAATTGCTAGATCTTATAACTTTCTTGCAATTAGAAAAACACAACCTGCTTTAGTGAGTCAGAAATTTGAAAAGGTAGCTTCCGGACCTTCTGGTAAGAAATCTACAAAGGCAGCTCCGGTAGTTATGATAGCTCCGAGAGTTACCGGATCTTTTGTTGTTCCCTCCGGAGCTTCAGTTTTTGCCCCCGGACCTTCTGCCTTTATATCCGGAGCTACCGGTTTTCACTCTAAACAAGTAACAACTTCTAAATCAACTATTAAGAACAGAAAACCTCAATCTTTGACTCATAAACCTGCTGTTTTATCTCAGCATTCGCGTGTTTTTCCTGGTGCACGTCGCGTGACTCAATACTGGATTCCTAAATGCCTTTTGACTAACCCCAGTATTGAGTCATCGACGTATTGTGCTTCTATGTAGGTTACACGCTTGAGGAAGGAGAATATTTGGATTGTGGATTCAGGTTGCTCACGCCACATGTCCGGTAACAAAGATTGGTTCTCCTCCCTCACCTTTGTGTCACGTGTAGAGAATGTTACTTTTGCCGATAATTCTTCAACTCCTATAATTGCTAAGGGTTCGGTTAGAGTAAATGATCACTACACTTTGAAGGATGTGGCACTTGTCAAAAATTTGAAATATAACTTGCTTTCTGTTTCACAATTGCTAGATGAAAATCTAGAAATTACTTTCAATAAAAACTGCTGCAAAGTTGTAGATTCAAATAGTGAGCTTATTTTTAACATGTCTCGGTTTGGAAGAGTTTTTAAAGCTGATTTTGATATGTCTTCTTCTAAGCATAGGTGTCTAGTTGCTAATGATTCAAAGGACTTATATTTTTGGCATCGTAGACTTGGTCACGTAGGCTTTGATCACCTTATGCGTGTCAGTGCTCTTGATCGCATACGTGGGCTGCCTAAGCTAAAAGGGGACAAAGAAATTGTGTGCTCTTCTTGTAGACATGCTAAGATGGTTGCAGGTTCACATACTCCTCTCACAATGATAATGACAACTGAACCATGTCAACTTTTGCATCTTGACACCGTAGGACCTTCACGTGTTCAATCCTTCGGAGGTAAATGGTATGCTCTTGTTATTGTTGATGATTATTCTAGATATTCTTGGGTGTATTTTATGGCGTCTAAGAATGAAGTCTTTAGTCACTTTAGAACTTTATTTCTTAGATTATCAATTGATCACCCAGGATCATTAAAAGCAATTAGAAGTGATAATGGAACTGAATTTAAAAATCAATTCTTTGATCACTTTTGTGCTGAAAATAGAATAGATCATCAATTTTCTTCACCATATGTACCTCAACAAAACGGTGTTGTAGAAAGAAAGAACAGAACCCTAGTTGAGATGGCTAGGACTATGCTTGATGAATATCAAACCCCTAGGAAATTTTGGGCTGATGCATTAGCAACTGCTTGTTATGTCTCAAATCGTGTTTTCTTGCGTACTAAGCTAGGTAAAACACCATATGAGCTCCGGTTTGGACATAGGCCTAGTGTTACACACTTTCGGGTCTTTGGTTGCAAATGTTTTGTTAAGAAACATGGTAATCTTGATAAATTTGAACCTAGATCCAATGATGGCATGTTTCTTGGTTATCCATCTCATACTAGAGGCTACCGTGTTCTTTTACTTGACACTAACAAAATTGTGGAGACTTGTGAAGTGTCTTTTGATGAAGCTAGCCCAGGTACTAGCTCCGGTGTTGCAGGACCAGATTCATATTCTCAGGGGGAGGGTATTTTCGAAGATGAAGAAGAGCCGGTGATACTGCCTGGTAGTTCCGAAGTTGACACGTGTCCAACTCCGGACATTGAACAAGCTCCGGCTGTCACCTCTGCTGGTCCTGATCATCCACAAATCACAAGCTCATCAATCTACAATGAACCTAATGAAAAAGAAGCTTGTGAGACATCTGTTCCCCTACGTTTTTACAAAGATCATCCCCCACAACAGATGATTGGAAGCTTGCATGAACGAGTCACACGGTCCAGGTTTTGCGATCCAAACTCTCATGCTCATTCTGCTTTTGTTGCCTCTTTTGAACCTAAAGATATATCACACGCACTCACTAATGAATCTTGGATTATTGCCATGCAAGAAGAGTTAGAAAATTTTGAAAGAAATAATGTTTGGAAACTTGTACCTCCACCTCAAGGCCACACTTTAATTGGAACTAAATGGGTATATAAAAATAAACAAAGTGAGGATGGGGTTGTGATTAGGAATAAGGCTAGGTTGGTTGCTCAAGGTTTCACTCAAGTTGAAGGTCTAGATTTTGATGAAACTTTTGCTCCTGTCGCTAGATTAGAAGCCATAAGAATTTTGTTAGCTTTCGCAGCATCTAAAGGTTTTAAGCTATATCAAATGGATGTTAAAAGTGCTTTTCTTAATGGCTACATAGATGAGGAGGTTTATGTCAAACAACCACCAGGTTTTGAAAATCCAGATTTTCCTAATCATGTTTACAAACTGTCCAAAGCCTTATATGGTCTCAAACAAGCCCCTAGAGCATGGTATGATAGGTTAAAAACATTCTTACTTGAAAAGGGGTTTACAATGGGAAAGGTTGATAAAACTCTTTTTGTGCTTAATCATGGCAATGACTCATTATTCGTTCAAGTGTATGTGGATGATATTATCTTTGGTTGTGCTTCTCATGATCTTGTGTCCAAGTTTTCAGCAATGATGAGTTCCGAATTTGAAATGAGTATGATGGGTGAACTCACTTACTTTTTGGGGCTGCAAATCAAGCAAACCAAGGAGGGTACCTTTGTGCATCAAACAAAGTATACCAAAGATCTCCTAAGGCGCTTCAACATGGACAAAAGCAAGCCTCTTCGGACACCAATGGGAACAGCAACAACACTTGAACTTGATGAAGATGGTGAATCCGTGGATCAAAAAGAATATAGAAGTATGATCGGATCACTTTTGTACCTTACAGCATCAAGACCGGACATACAATTCAGCGTATGTCTTTGTGCACGGTTTCAAGCTTCCCCACGTGTTTCACATCGTCAAGCTGTCAAAAGGATTCTCAGGATTGATAGGAAAAGTACTTCCGGTGCTTGTCATTTTCTTGGTAATTCTCTTGTTGCTTGGTCCTCTAGAAAACAAAGTTCAGTTGCACAATCCACAGCCGAATCTGAGTATGTAGCTGCTGCTAGTGCTTGTTCACAAATTCTTTGGATTGTTCAAACACTTAAGGACTATGGGGTTGATCTAAATAGTGTTCCACTGTTTTGTGATAACACTAGTGCTATTTGCATTGCTAAAAACCCCGTGCAACATTCTAGAACAAAGCACATTGACATTAGGTATCACTTTCTCCGTGATAATGTTGAAAAAGGGAACATTGTGCTTCACCATGTAGATACCGAACAACAATTGGCTGACATTTTTACAAAACCTTTGGATTTCACTCGTTTTTGTTACATTCGTAGTGAAATAGGGGTTATGCATCCTCATGGCTTAAATTGAGGGGGAGTTTTTGAAACTTAGGAAGTCTATGTGTGAATCTGAAATTAAGATAATATGAGCATATTATTTCATACATATATGACTTTGTGATTCCTTCTACATGCTGAAAGTTCTTACTACATTACTCGTGTTATACTTTTTGTAGTTTTTGCCATGTCTAGTAATTGGAATAATTACTTACACTAAATCTGGTCATGGTCGAACTTTCTTGCTGTTTTGAACTTGTTACATGCTCACAAATGCTTTTAATCATTAAGAATTTATCAAGTAATCAACTCACATGTTGAGTTTTTATGAACAAATATAAATTGAGAAAAGATCAAGAGAATATGCATGCATCGCACTTCTTCTTTCGAGATGGCTTGTCATTGCACTTAGATATGAACTTGGAAGAAGTTGTGTATGACTAAAACCATGTCCTTAAGCTTCTGATTGTCAAATGACATAGGCTTGGCTTGGTTGGTTAGAATAAGGCAGATGCGCATATAATCTCTTGCAAATATCATATGATCTAGATTTATGCTTTGAAAATAATAAAATACAGCAACTTGTGTCATGCTTTCAGGTTTTGAAATAGTTAAGTTTGTGAGATCATGACCTGCTAAAATTGAAAATCACACTTGCTCTCTAGCATGGCTTACACTACATTATGTATCTCATTGATGTGATAGTGTAAGTTCCTTGATAGTATGACTTGGATGAGCTTTGTTTATAAGTATATGTTATGCTCATAACAACTAAAGACGGAGAGATAATTTGTTTATATCTCATAACAATTAAAATTTCTCTTTTACCTTGCTGAATACATTGTCAAAGGGGGAGAGATTAGTCACACATTAAAAAAAAGGAGAGATAATAAAGGGGAAGACATTTTCATTTTCAAAAGGGGGAGACATTTTCATTTTCAAAAGGGGGAGAGTTTTTCATTTACGTTTGTTTTACAAAAAGGGGTGAAATTGTTTTCAAAACTTTTATGTGAATAAGCCAATGTTCGGATTTTAAATGGTGTTGCCAATGCATTCATCAAGGGGGAGATTGTAAGACCTATGTGTGCTGAATACATTGGCTTGTAGTGAATACACTTGGCTTTGATGATAAAAGTTTTTAATATCACCAAAACTACAACAAGGTCCGACGATAGGTCCGGCTTGTTTTGGGTAGCTCCGGCTACGTTAGATGCTAGGTCCGGCTTCTTGGTAAGGTCTGACTTGCTTTGGATAGCTCCGATGAGCTTTATGTTTAGCTCCGGCATATCTTAGATAGCTCCGGCATATATCTGATAGCTCCGACATGTTTTTGCTAAGCTCCGACTTATTTTGTCTAGCTCCGGGTTTTGGGTTGACTAGTTCCGACTAGTTTTGATAAGCTCCGGATCAAGAACCTACTAGTTTTGATAAGCTCCGGATCAAGAACCTACTAGTTTTGATAAGCTCCGGATCCAGGATCGACTAGTTTTGGTAAGCTCTGGGTCTAGGATCTACTAGTTTTGGTAAGCTCCGGTTCCAGGATCTACTAGTTTTGGTAAGCTCCGGCGCTAGGTTCTACTAGTTCTTGATAGCTCCGGCTCAAGCTCCGGGTTGCTCTGGCAAGGTCCGGAACTTGACCGCAGTACTTCTGCCTTGCATTTGCAATGTTTCGCACTTGCTTTACAAGATTGGAAAGATTGCTTAGTATTCATTTGCTAAGTTTTTGGTGCGTTTTGGATGATACGGTTGATATCATTTCTACTGTGGTTTTGCAACATGCTTATGTGAGGTTCTCACGTAAGGTGTTGTGTTCGGAACTAACGTGAGTCAAGTCGAGGACTTGGGCTCGTATGGATTGTTTGTTTATTCATGTGCAGGTGTTGCTTGAGTTCAAGTCATGGCTGGTGACGGGATCCATTGGACTAGTCTCAGGAGGAGATGAGGTTCCAACAACCAAGTTCGGGAGGAACTGTGGTTGAGCGGGTCAGGAGGTCGCGCAGGATGATTGAATCAAGGGCAGTGCATATGAAGGTCGAAGGAAGGTGTTCGCACGTATGCATGAGGTGCATGACGTGGCAATATGCTTCTAGAGACGGATTATGGAAGGAAGATCTGATTGGAAGGATCGGATCGTATCGGTTGAAGACTTTGGTTGCGGCAGAGTTGGTTATGACTCGGTATGGGAAGTATCGAGTTGGTTATGTTAGGATTTCGTGTGTGTCACGAAATTGGGTTGTTTAGGAATGTGGGATACGTTCCTAAGGTGTTTGGAAGTCTTAAGATTGCTTCTATCTGCGTGTAGAAGAATCTTGAGTAGTTATGGTAAGTTCCGATTGTGATCAGATTAGGATTAGAGTCCTAGTTGTATTGGGATGGCCTAAGGGCTGGTTATATAAGCAAGGGAAGGCCAAAGCTCGTTGTGCACGACTTTGGGGCTGTTCCTCTTGTGTTCTATTGAATAAAATTCATAGTTTGAAGGAACTTTTGTGCCTTGTTCGTCCGACTTGTTCCAGACAAGTTTTACTCGTCGAGTTTCTGGACAGCACTACCTTTCGTCGGTGGTTTTATCATAACTCGAGTTTTATTGATCCAATTGACGTGATTCTTTTTGGGTTGTCTTCACAACTTGATTGTCTATCATCTATCAAAATTTCACGGTCATTGGATTTGTGGTTTTTGATCTACACGAGTTTCTTTTCAACATTCCAGAAATTGTTTTTCTCGAGTAGGTCAGACTGACCAGTGTTTGATCTTTTGATCATAACTTGAGTTGTTCTCGACGGTTTTGAGTAATTCTTTTTGTGTTGTCTTCGTGATTTGATTCTCTCTGATATACATCACTTTTGTCACGGTGAAACACATTTAGATTAGTCTCATACACGATTTCTTTAAACAGATCGTTTTTCTACCGAAGGGATTGGGGTTTTATTGTTTCCGCTGCGAAAGATTTTGAATCTACCATTCACCCCCCCTCTGGTAGCTTCTCACGTGCTCTTCGATCCTACAGTGTTAAGGAAACACACCCAAGAGCTCAATCACTTTCAAGCACACACACACAATGCACAAAGTTATACAGGACCACTAGTCCGATATCAGCCGGACTAGTCCGATATCACTTTCTGCACTAGATCGGACAAGTCCGGTATCCACCGGACTAGTCCGATATCTTTCTGATTCACTTTGGACTAGTCCTCCCCAATGCGGACTAGTCCTCAACACAATGCACAAGTCACACAAAATCGGACAAGTCCGTTGTGATCCGGACTAGTCCGATATTCTTTCTGATCCACTTCGGACAAGTCCGGTGTCTACACGGACTAGTCCGATATACACACTGATCTAAATTGGACAAGTCCTCCAAGTGCAGACTTGTCATCCTAAACACTTAGGGTTTCATATGTCCGGACAAGTCCGATGGCAATCGGACTAGTCCGAAGATTTCCAGTAGTGAAATCGGACAAGTCCGTTTTCAACCGGACTAGTCCGATATTCCAGGACACTTAGGGTTTGCTACACACAACACACCGTACTAGTCCGGTGACCACCACGGACTAGTCCGATCTTTCTGAACCCTAACGGTCACTTTTAGAAACCCCATATAAATAGAGGTGCACGGCCAACTTTTACAAACTCTCTCGAACCCTAGCGCCGTCACACCTCCCAAGAGACTCAAAAACCACCTCTCTCCATGAAATTAAGTGCAAAATCGATCAATCTATTGAAGATCACTTCTAGATCATTGGAGAGACACTTGGCACACATCATTGAGCTCTTGGTTTGATTCTCTAACACACTCTTGCGTTTCAATTTGTAATTTTCGAGTGTGTTATTGGTGGCTTTGTAAGTTGTAATCAAGGGAGCTCTCAACGTGTGAGAACGCCCCTTCAACTTGTTTATTTACCCTTTGTGATTAGTGGAAGAGGATTGGCCTTCATGGCGATCCGACGAGGGAAGGGTTGGAGAAGACCCGGTCCTTTTGTGGGCTCCTCAACGTGGACGTAGGTTGCCTTCGTGGTAGCCGAACCACGGGATAAATCGTGTGTCTTGTCCTTTTGCGTTCTTCATCTTAATTGATCAACTTAATCTAGGGTTTGATTCACTTTGTTCAATTTGTGTTAATTGTTGAACAAGAGCCTTAATTGTAATAGAATTTGACATACAACTATTAAACTGTCATTCAAGTTTATATTTCCGCTGCAAACATTAACAAATCAATCAAATTGACTGAACTTGATCAACTTAGCCCGTGAAAACCGGACTAGTCCGCACTTTACTGGACTAGTCCGATATCTCTGGTATTGACTTTGTTGTTGAGTGTTACAAGAACTGAGAAAATTCAAGAAGGCCTATTCACCCCCCCTCTAGGCCTACATTCAATTGGTATCAGAGCAGGTTCTTCAAGAAAGAGTGCAACCACTCGAAGAGATCATGTCAGACATGAAGGAAGTTCAGAAAATCAACAACCAGGAAGAAGTGAACAACGACAAGAACCAAAAGCTGGAAAAGTATCTCGAAGCAATTCAAGACTTCGATGATGATGACGAGGAGATGCTGGAGCTGAAAGCACTCCTCAGAAAGAAAGCACTTTCCAAAGGGAAAGCTAAAGTTGAAGAAAAGAAGAAGGGGAGTAGTCACATTGACTACTCCCGATATCCTTTTAACTATGATCGTTTAAATTCAAACAACAGCCATTACCTATCTATTCCTCTTGGAAAAGCCCCACACTTTGATGGGAGTGATTACTCCATGTGGAGGCAAAATATGAAGATGCACTTGATTTCCCTTAACCCAAGTTTATGGCATATTGTGTGCACAGGAATAGACATCCCATATGACGACGAAGAGCTCACCCCAAGTCAAGAGCAAGCCATCCACAGAAACGCTCAAGCCGCAGCCGTAATCACCTCCTCTCTAAGTCGAGATGAATTCACAAAGGTGGACGGACTGGAGATTGCAAAGGAAATATGGGACACACTACAAACAGCCCATGAAGGTGACCGGCATGTGCGGGAGGCAAAAATTGAAATGATCGAAGGCGAACTAGGAAGGTTCGCAATTGAGGAAGACGAGTCTCCCCAGGACATGTACAACCGATTGAAGACACTTGTAAACAAGGTTCAATAATATGGGAGCAAGAAGTGGAATGACCACGAGGTTGTAAAGCTCATCCTTAGAGCCTTTATGCCTCGCAATGTCACACTATGCTCTATGATCAGAGAAAGTCCCGGGTACAAGAGGATGACTCCAGATGAATTGCTTGGCAAAATCATCAACTTTAAAATGATGGAGAAACAAGCCAAGCACGTGAAAGAAATAGCCGACCTCACATCGGCCAAGAAGAAGGGAGTTGCCTTAAAGTACACACTCAAGCCTCTATCCAAAGAAGCAAGAGAAGCACAGCTTGAGGAGGACAGCGATGATGAAAGCAGTGAGTTGGACGAAGAGGGTATGATTTTGTTCATGAAAAAGTTCAAAAGAATAATGAAGAAAAGACAAGGAACAAAATCAAGTGAAGGCAAGTACAAGGAGAGGACAAAGCCGAAGATGAGGCGGGCGTGCTATAATTGTGGTGAGTATAACCACTTTATAGTCGATTGCCCGTATGAGGACAACAAGAAGAAGAATAAAGAAGCCAAGCCTCAACCGAAGAAATTCTTCAAGAAGAAGAAACAAGCTGAACAAGCACACATTGGAAAGGAGTGGGACTCAAACGATGAGTCCTCATCATCCGATGAAGAAGAGATGGCTAGCATAGCCATTGAAAGCACGTCCAAGAAACCCACACTCTTCCCCACGCTCGGTACAAAGAAGGGAAATGGCACTTGCCTCATGGCAAAGGAAGGTAAACGCAAGGTAAACATCAAAACTCCTTCCATGCATTCCTACTCAAGTAATGATGAACTAGATAGTGATGATGAAGATATGTTAATTGGATTAGATAGAAAAACTGCTGCTAAAATGAAATTTTTACTTGACCAACTTGTTGAGAAGGAATGGCTAATTGATCGTCAAGAGGACATGATTATCTCCCAAAAGGAGAAGTATGTCGAACTTGACAATCTTCTAGTTCTTGAAAAGGAGAAAAACAGCTCACTAGAGCTTGAGCTAGCTTCAAGCAAGAAAACTTGCTTGGAGTTAACCAACTCAAACGTTGCAATCAAGGATCAACTTGATGACCTGATCAAGGTTAACAAGATCCTTGAAGTGCAAGTTGAGTCACTCAAGCTAAGTGAATCTTCCTCCTCTTCAAGTCTACCTTCTCAACCCACTTCAACTAATCTTGTTCATATGTGCAAATGTGGTAACATCAACACCAGTTTGAAGGAAAAGTCTACCTCCACAAAGGATAAAAATCCTACCCAATGTGGAATATTTGACAAGGAGAGGATCAACTATGCACGTAGTGCATACTTGGTCCAAAGACCTCCAAATGTCAAGTATGGCATTGGTTACTCTTATGATGGAAAGCAAAATGCTGGAAGTCATAAGAATAACAAGGGAAGGATTACCTTTGTGAAGGGAGGGCCCTCACAACCTGGTAACTCGAAAATTAAGAACCTAAACTCTCATGAAACCGGACTAGTCCAGTTGTGGTTCGGACAAGTCCGGTCACCCAGACTAGTCCGATCCATAAACAACAGCAACTTTTGTTCAAAACCATTGATGCCTCTTATGTATTAATGAGAAACAATCTTGGTAAAGTTTATGCTTATTATGCTGGGCCACGCCATGGGAACACAAAATCCCATGTGTGGGTGCCCAAATGTATTGTAACTAACCTCCAAGGACCCAAGCAAGCTTGGGTACCTAAAACCAAGGCATAATTTGTTTCTGCAGGCCTATTCCTCCGGTGGAACCAAATGGGTGCTAGACAGTGGATGCACCAACCACATGACCGGAGAAAGGAGGATGTCCGTGGAATATGAAGAAAACGAGGACCCAAACGAAGGCATCTACTTCAGAGATAATAGTCAAGGAAGGGTGCTCGGTACCGGTAAAATAGCAATATCCTCTGAACACACTCTTTCTCAGGTTTTACATGTTGAATCTTTAGATTATAACCCGCTGTCCATATCTCAATTATGTGACAAAGGTTATAATTGCTTGTTCACTAATGAGGGTGTGACCGTCTCAAGGAGGAGTGATGGTTCCGTTGCATTCAAGGGTATGTTGAAGGGAAAGCTTTACCTTGTTGACTTCAACAAGGATAAAGCCGAACTCTACACATGCTTGATTGCAAAAACCAACATGGGTTGGCTGTGGCATAGACGTCTAGCACATGTTGGTATGAGGAATCTTCAAAAACTCCTCAAGGGTGATCACATCCGAGGTTTGAAAGATGTTGTTTTTGAGAAAGACAGGCCTTGTAGCGCGTGCCAAGCCGGGAAGAAAGTTGGAGCACATCATCCCGCAAAGAACATCATGACTACGACAAGACCGCTTGAACTACTTCATATGGACTTGTTTGGTCCAATTGCTTACATAAGCATCGGCGGTAATAAATACGGTTTAGTCATTATTGATGATTTTTCCCACTTCACTTGGGTGTTCTTTTTGCATGACAAGTCAGAAACACAAGGGACACTCAAGAAATTCTTCAAGCGAGCGCAAAACGAGTTCTCACTATCGATCAAGAGTATTCAGAGCAACAACGGCACGGAGTTCAAGAACATACAAGTGGAGGAGTACCTTGATGAGGAGGGAATCAAGCACGAATTTTCAGCACCATACTCTCCACAACAAAACGGAGTTGCCGAAAGGAAGAACCGAACGCTCATAGAGATGGCAAGAACAATGCTCGATGAATACAAGACTTCGGATCGATTTTGGGCGGAAGCAATTAACACCGCTTGCCACGCCGCAAATCGACTCTACCTTCATCGACTACTCAAGAAGACTCCTTATGAGCTACTCACCGGTAACAAACCAAACATTTCATATTTTCGAGTTTTCGGCTCTCCATGTTATATCTTGAACAAGAAGCCCAGGACTTCAAAGTTCGCTTTGAAGTCCGATGAAGGTTTCTTGCTTGGTTATGATTCGAACACTTACGCCTATCGTGTTTTCAACAAGGCCTCCGGACTTGTTGAAGTGGCACGTGAAGTAGTGTTCGATGAAACTAATGGCTCCCAAAAGGAGCAAGTTGATCAATGTGAATTAGGTAAAGAAGAAGCTCCTTATCAAGCATTGAAGAGAATGGCTCTAGGCGAAGTTCGACCACAAGAGTCATCGTCACAAATACAAGAGGAAAGTGAACCACAAGAGGAGATCAACAATCAAGGGGGAGCTTCGATACAAGATCAATCACAAGAATATGAAGATGATCAACAAATCAACGAGGGCAACCACTCAGGGGGAGAAGAAAATGATCACCAACACACAACTCTCCAAGTGCCACACCCAAGAGTACACCAATGCATTCAAAGGGATCACCCAATCGACAACATCATCGGTGACATCCAAAAGGGAGTAACCACTAGATCTCGTATAGCTAATTTTTGTGAGCATTACTCGTTTGTCTCCTTTTTGGAACCACGCAGGACTGAGGATGCATTGAAGGATCCGGACTGGGTGGTGGCAATGCAAGAAGAGTTGAACAACTTCAAGAGAAACGAGGTTTGGGAACTTGTGGCAAGACCCAATGCAAATATAGTGGGCACCAAGTGGGTCTTCCGCAACAAGCAAGACGAACACGGAGTGGTGACAAGAAACAAGGCACGACTTGTGGCCAAAGGTTACTCACAAGTCGAAGGTTTGGATTTCGATGAGACTTTTGCTCCAGTAGCTAGGCTTGAATCAATTAGAATATTACTTGCATATGCTACTCACCATGATTTCAAGCTGTATCAAATGGAGGTGAAAAGCGCCTTCCTCAACGGACCGATCAAGGAAGAGGTGTACATGGAGCAACCACCCGGGTTTGAAGACGAAGAGTTCCCCGACCACGTATATAAACTGCGTAAGGCTCTCTATGGCCTCAAACAAGCTCCTAGAGCTTGGTATGAGTGTCTTAGAGATTTCTTAATTGATAATGGTTTTCAAATTGGCAAAGTAGATTATACATTATTCACAAAGAATCTAGATAATGACCTTTTATTTGCCAAATCTATGTTGATGATATAATTTTTGGGTCAACTAACCAATCTTTCTGTGAAGAATTTAGTAGAATTATGACAGACAGGTTTGAAATGTCAATGATGGGAGAATTGAAGTACTTCTTGGGATTCCAAGTGCGGCAACAAAGGGAAGGAACATTCATAAGACAAACCAAGTACATGCAGGACATACACAAGAAGTTTGGCATGGACAAGGCAAAGCCCATAAAGACTCCCATGGCTACGAATGGCCACTTGGATCTCAATGAACATGGACCGAGCGTCGACCAAAAGGTATATCGCTCCATGATTGGATCTTTACTCTACTTATGTGCATCTAGGCCAGATATTATGTTGAGTGTATGTTTGTGTGCAAGATTTCAAGCCAACCCTAAGGAATGTCACTTGACAGCCGTAAAAAGAATCTTGAGATATTTAGTTCATAAACCCAACCTTGGTCTTTGGTACCCAAAAGGCTCCAAATTCAATCTCATTGGTTACTCCGATGCAGATTATGCCGGGTGCAAAGTTGATAGAAAAAGCACCTCTGGCACATGCCAATTCCTAGGAAGATCTTTGGTTTCTTGGTCATCTAAGAAACAAAATTCCATTGCATTATCCACAGCCGAAGCGGAGTATGTTGCAACCGGGAGTTGTTGTGCACAACTCCTTTGGATGCGACAAACTCTAAGGGATTACGGTTACAATATGGACCGTATTCCTCTCCTTTGTAATAATGAGAGTGCCATTAAAATAGCCCACAATCCAGTTGAGCACTCTAGGACTAAACACATAGACATAAGACATCATTTCTTGAGAGACCATTCCATGAAAGGAGACATAACTATCTCACATGTCAACACCCAAAAACAATTGGCCGACATATTCACCAAGCCACTTGATGAAAAGCGTTTTTGTGAACTCCGAAATGAGCTAAATATTCTTGATTCTCAGAGTGTGGCTTGAAAAGTTGCATACATGTATGATTGCTTCAAAAATGTTGATTGAATTGTGAAAATCATCCCTCTCCATTTTTCTCTCGAAAAACTATGTCAATTATTAGATCTTGATGAATTTTGATCATTGTATGATTGTTGTATGCTTACTGGTCAAATTCATCAAGATTACTTGAATTGTTTTGCCTCTCTATTCTCTATTATTGAACCTTCAAATATATATGAATGGGCTATGCAATTCTTTCCTGGTGACCACAGACTAGTCCGTGGTTACCCGGACTAGTCCGCCCATGCAGACTAGTCCGCAGAGTGTCGGTTAGGCCGGACTAGTCCGATAGACCACGGACTAGTCCGATATAGGTCTCTGGATGACTTCGGACTAGTCCGGTCATGTCCGGACTTGTCCGATTTTTCGTGTCCATAACCCTAGCCGCCACCAAACCCTAATCTCCTCCTCCCTCTCCTCCTCGTCAAGCGGAGAGCGAAGAAGACGAAGAAGATGACGAGAGGACAGACAGCGAAGAGTGAAGAACCTAGGACCTTCCTCTCTCTCTTTTTGGTGTCTTGATGCCAAAGGGAGAGATTGAGGGGGAGTCAAGTCTTAGCTTTAGCTGTAATAGGATGCGAGGAGAGAGCCCTCTCTGTACTTTTATTTGTGATTGTAATAGTTTAACACTGTTTTCATATTAAGTTTGGTCTTGTGATGAATTGCTCAATTTATTTGCGAGTATGTGATGAAAACTGCATTTTTGCTCCTGGAATGTCATATGCACTTGGTATCGGTTGATTAATGTAAATTCTGTCATTCTCAATGTATTCATGCACTTAGTATGCATCCCACAATAAAGAATGCACATATGGATAATTCTCTTGTTGCTTGATGTATTTTTGAGTCATATGTGCATACTTTATGAAAATCTCATTTTTTTGCCTTATTTTGTGAAATCTCAATTGGTTGTCATCAATCACCAAAAAGGGGGAGATTGAAAGTGCATCTAGGACTCCCTTGTGGGTTTTGGATGATTTATGACAAGCAATTGGGGTCCTAATCCTTTTGTTGAGATGAATGCAGGCAAATAATGAAAAATGAGCAAAATGCCAAAAAGTAGGGAAATGAGAAGCAAAGTGAATTTGAGCTCAAGGAGAAGAAAATAGTAGATTATTATGTATGGAGTGTGTTAAGGAAACACACCCAAGAGATCAATCACTTTCAAGCACACACACACAATGCACAAAGTTATACAGGACCGGACTAGTCCGATATCAGCCGGACTAGTCCGATATCACTTTCTGCACTAGATCGGACAAGTCCGGTATCCACCAGACTAGTCCGATATCTTTCTGATTCACTTCGTACTAGTCCTCCCCAATGCGGACTAGTCCTCAACACAATGCACAAGTCACACAAAATCGGACAAGTCTGTTGTGATCCGGACTAGTCCGATATTCTTTCTGATCCACTTCGGACAAGTCCGGTGTCTACACGGACTAGTCCGATATACACACTGATCTAAATCGGACAAGTCCTCCAAGTGCGGACTCGTCATCCTAAACACTTAGGGTTTCATATGTCCGGACAAGTCCGATGGCAATCGGACTAGTCCGAAGATTTCCAGTAGTAAAATCGGACAAGTCCGTTTTCAACCGGACTAGTCCGATATTCCTGGACACTTCGGGTTTGCTACACACAGCACACCGGACTAGTCCGGTGACCACCACGGACTAGTCCGATCTTTCTGAACCCTAACGGTCACTTTTAGAAACCTCATATAAATAGAGGTGCACGACCCACTTTTACAAACTCTCTCGAACCCTAGCGCCGTCACGCCTCCCAAGAGACTCAAAAACCACCTCTCTCCACGAAATTAAGTGCAAAATCGATCAATCTATTGAAGATCACTTCTAGATCATTGGAGAGACACTTAGCACACATCATTGAGCTCTTGGTTTGATTCTCTAACACACTCTTGCATTTCAATTTGTAATTTTCGAGTGTGTTATTGGTGGCTTTGTAAGTTGTAATCAAGGGAGCTCTCAACGTGTGAGAACGCCCCTTCAACTTGGTTATTTACCCTTTGTGATTAGTGGAAGAGGATTGGCCTTCGTGGCGATCCGACGAGGGAAGGGTTGGAGAAGACCCGGTCCTTTTGTGGGCTCCTCAACGTGGACGTAGGTTCCCTTCGTGGTAGCCGAACCACGGGATAAATCGTGTGTCTTGTCCTTTTGCGTTCTTCATCTTAATTGATCAACTTAATCTAGGTTTTGATTCACTTTGTTCAATTTGAGTTAATTGTTGAACAAGAGCCTTAATTGTAATAGAATTTGACATACAACTATTAAACTGTCATTCAAGTTTATATTTCCGCTGCAAACATTAACGAATCAATCAAATTGACTGAACTTGATCAACTTAGCCCGTGAAAACCGGACTAGTCCGCACTTTACCAGACTAGTCCGATATCTCTGGTATTGACTTTGTCGTTGAGCGTTACAGGAACCGAGAAAATTCAAGAAGGCCTATTCACCCCCCTCTAGGCCTACATTCAATAACATCACAATTTAGTCAAGTTACATGAATTAAGTCTTACAACAATTGAAATGAGAGTTTTAAAACATAAGTCCATAGTGGATCAATCTCTCCCCCATACAACTATTGTCTAAGTAGAACCCCCTTTTCCAAACTCTCCCCCTCTCTAAGTACCCCATCCATAAATCTCTCCCCCTTTGGTATCAAGACACCAAAAAGGAAAAGAAGGAAGGAAGAGTCCTTAGGTCTACTATTAATCATCATCGGCGTCGTCGTCGTCTCTGGCTCCTTGGCGCCTGCTATCGCTCTCCGTGGCTTCCGGGTCACCATTATCATCATCCTTGGACAGAGCCGCTGTAGAGGTATCGACTTCACCGAATTGAGCGAGCTCCTCAGCGGTGAACTCCAGGAATGGAGTTATCTCCCCATCACGCTCCGCGGCGGGAGACATAGGGATGTCCAACTTGTCGCACATCGCCTTGAGATACTTCTCTTGGCGACGCTCCATGCGGCGTTGCCGAACTTCCACCTTCTGGCAAGAGGAGAATATGGCTTTGAAGCACTTGAGAAATCCGTTGCTACATTGTGATGAAGAAGGAGGTGGTGGCACAATGTGTGAAGAAGAAGCGGGAGGAGCCACATTCTTCCTTCTAGGGGCAACCGACTACGGAGGGGGGATTTGAGGTTGAAGCCTCCAGTGAGTGCTGTCCTTCTTGAAGGTGAGCCCGGACACCTTCTCGATCATGTACATGATGTAAGGAGCATAGCCACATGATCGGTTTGGAGTATGTGAGATGTTGAAGATGCCGTCAAAGATGTAGTCCACCACATTGAACTGCACATCTCCATCAATTAGCACCATCAAGTGCCTCAAATTGCCTTGAATAATCCCCGCATGTCCATCCTTGGGGGCAATGGTCTTCCGAAGGACACGGTTGAGGAAACTATAAAGGGCTTGATGTTCCTTATGTGCCCTTCCTCAAAAGGTACATGACTTGGATACATGTAATCCAAAGTGTCTCGATCAACTGGTCTTAGGTTGGAAATGATGATCTCATTCACCAGTTGATCCTCCAAGTCTAGCAGCTGAGCAAACTCCTACTAGGTGGTGGAGTATTGCTCTCCATGTGTCATCCAAGTGATCCTCCGATCCCCATCAGTGTGGAAGTAAAAAGTAGAGTAGAATTGGGAAATGACTTACACATTCTAGTCATATTGAAATGCCATGAACTTATTCAAATCCATGGTGCTCTATGGCCTCAATCACAGCATTGAAAGCCACATGATCCTTCTGGGCCATGTAGTCCCAGTCAATCCACTGAGCATCTATGACAGGAGTCTGCTTGGACATGTAGACTGTCATGTAGTAGTCACAGTGGAAGTCACACACAAAACGGGGATCCACTGTGCTCCTCTCCCTCTGGTAGACATTGATCTTCCAGAGCTTTCTTGCCTTCTCAGCCCCCTTGCCCTTGAAGATGTTGGTGTCGAAGGCAGCTGCACATTTAGGGTTTCGTGCAGGTGATGACATCCTCAAAAGACCTATGGGCTGAGTGGCTCCCTTATTGGCTGGCCTTGCTTGCAGCTTTCTTAGCAACAATGACCCCCTTCTTGGGTGCAGCATACACTGGTGCCTTGACCTTGTCCTTGGAGGTCCTTGCCTCCTGGGATTTTGCCTTCTCCCCACTAGTCACAAGCCTTTTCTTCTTGGGGGCTGCCTCAGCTGCAGCTGAGTTATGAGCCTCCCATTGTGTCTTCTTTGCTCTTCTAGCTTCTTCATGAGAGTCGAGATATGCCATGACAAGCTGGTCCTCCTCGTGCTTTCGGCGTTAACAAGTTTGCCTTCCCGCTTCGGCCTCGGAGTCAGAGAGGGGAACGTAATCGGAATCTAACATGGTTGCTGATAATAGATGCAAAGGAATGTGTATGAGTCCAAGGAAGTAGAGATATGGTGGTAGAATTCGCAAAATCGATTTAGGTTAGGGTTTTCACTGTTTAACCCGGACTTGTCTGTTCCAGAGGCTGGACTAGTCCATACCAAGTCGGACTTGTCCGCCCTATGGCCGGACTAGTTCGGTTCACACAGCAAGAACCCTAATCTAGAGAAATTTTGCAAAAACTACGGATCCTACCACCAAAGTGTAATCCACCTTCCCAATGTTGAAACCATTTTGAGTTATAAAATCTCTAAGTCACTCATACCAAGCTCTAGGAGCTTGTTTGAGTCCATAGAGAGCCTTACGCAATTTGTACACATGGTTTGGGAATTATTCATCTTCAAAGCCAGGGGGTTGCTCCACATACACCTCTTCCTTGATAGGACCATTAAGGAATGCACTCTTGACATCCATTTGATATATCTTAAAATCATGGTGAGTAGCAAAGGAAAGTAATATACGAATTGATTCTAGCCTAGCTACAGGAGCAAAGGTTTCTTCGAAATCCAAAGCTTCGACTTGTGAATACTCCTTGGCCACAAGTCGTGCCTTGTTCATTGTAACCACCCAGTGCTCATCTTGTTTATTGCGGAACACCCACTTAGTGCCTACAACATTCGCATTAGGCCTCTTCACGAGCTCCCATACTTGATTTCTTTCAAAATTGTTGAGCACTTCTTGCATGGCCATCACCCAATCCGGATACCGTAGTGCTTCTTCAACCTTGTGAGGCTCCAAAGAAGAAACAAAAGAGTAATGTTCACAAAATTTAGCAACACGAGATCGAGGAGTTACCCCCTTGGATATGTCTCCCAAGTATATTGTCAGTGGAATGGTCCCGTTGGACGCTTTGGTGCACTCTTGGGTGAGGCGCTTGAGGTCTTGAATCTTCATCTTCGTGTTCCTCATTTTCATTGTCTCCCCCTTAATTGATGCCTCCATTTTCATATTTTTGGAGCGCATGTTGGGGAACTTGAGTGTGATCATTTGAGGAAGAACTTGCTTGAGGGATAGGATGATCACTTGAGTCTTGAGATTGTTCTTGTGGTCGTATGTCTCCAAGTGCCATCCTTCCTATCACCACTTGTGGAGCTTCTTCTTGATCTAGCATATGACGATCAACTTGCTCCACTTGGGAGCCATTAGTCTCATCAAACACTACGTCTCGTGCTACTTAACCAATTCTGGAGGATTTGTTGAAGACACGATGGGTGTAGGTTTTTGAGTCATAACCAAGCAATAAACCATCATCAGACTTGGAAGCAAACTTCGAAGTCCTAGGCTTCTTGTTGAGAATGTAGTATTTGATCCCAAAAATACGAAAGTATGAAATATTGGGCTTGTTACCGATTATGAGCTCATAGGACGTCTTCTTGAGTATGCGATGAAGATACAACCGGTTTATGGCATGGCAAGCGGTGTTAACCGCTTCCACCGAAAACCTGTCCGACGTCTTGTACTCATCGAGCATGGTTCTTGACATCTCAATTAGAGATATATTCTTCCTCTCGGTCACCCCATTTTGTTGAGGGGAGTAGGAGGCCGAGAACTCATGCTTGATGATTTCTTCATTTAAAAATTCTTCAACTTGAGTATTCTTGAATTCGGTGCTGTTGTCACTCCTTATTGTCTTGATGCTTAAGGAGAATTCATTTTGAGCTCTCTTCAAGTATTTCTTGAGGACACCTTGAATCTCACTCTTATCATGCAAAAATAATACCCAAGTGAAACGTGAGAAATCATCAACAATAACAAGACCGTATTTGTTAGCGCCAATACCTATGTAGGCGATTGGACCGAAGAGATCCATGTGTAAAAGCTCAAATGGTCTTGTTGTTGTCATAATGTTCTTGGATAGATTCGGTGCTCCAACTTGCTTTTCGTCTTGGCATGTGCTACATGACCTATCCTTTTCAAATACAACATTCTTTAAACCAAGGATGTGCTCTCCCTTAAGGAGTTTTTGCAAATTCCTCATCCCAACATGGGCTAGCCTCTATACCAAAGCCATACCATGTTAGTTTTTTCAATTAAGCATGTATCAATTTGGGATTTGTCCGCGGAGAAATCCACAAGATAGAGTTTTCCCTTGAGTACACCCTTAAAGGCAATTGAGTCATTGCTTCTTCTTGTGATGGTCACACCCTCATTAGTGAATAAACAATTATAACCTTTGTCACATAGTTGTGATATGTACAAGAGGTTATAATCAAGCGAATCAACATGTAAAACATTTGAAAGAGTGTGATTAGGGGATATAGAAATTTTACCGATGCCAAGGATTTTTCCTTGTCTATTGTCCCCAAAAAAGATTCCTTCACTTGGATCTTCATTTAGCTCATACTCTACAAACATCTTCCTCTCTCCAGTCATATTACTAGTGCACCCGCTATCAAGAACTCATTTGGTTCCACTGGAGGAGTAATCCTACAAGAAAGATTTAAGCCTTGGCTTTAGGTACCCAAGCGGTGTTGGGTCCTTTGATGTTAGTGAAGAGGCACTTGGGCACCCACACACAAGGTTTAGGACTCTTGCCGTGTGGCCCAACATACCTAGCATAAGCCTTTCTAAACTTGTTCCTCAATAAAACATATGATGCATCAAAATCATAGAACAAGGGATGAGGTTCTTTCTTAGGCATTTTAGGAGATGTAGCAATGTTCTTTCCTTTATTTTTGTATGAGCCTCCCTTGAAAAACAATCAAGTCTTTGCAATTATTGGGATTTTTTGCATTTTGCCTCATCTCCCTAGAATAACCAAGACCATCCATGACAAGGGGATGTCTTGTGTTGGTGTATGCACTACGTGCATATGCCATCTTCTCCTTGTCAAATATGCCACCCTTTGGTGTTTGATTGGTTTGTGCCAACTTAAGCTCATCTTTAAGTTTCATGATTAAGTTTGAGCATTTGCAAGGTTGAGGCGCTTCGTATTTAACATTTGTAGAAGGTGAGCTTGTTGAGGAAGAAGGGGCATTGACCTTGAGAGACTTCACTTGTGTTTCAAGGATCTTGTTAGCTTGTGTCAAACTAACAAGTTCATCCTTGAGCACAATTGTAGTGTTCTCAAGGTTTGACCAAGTTTCCTTGCTCAAAGCGAGTTCACGCTCAAGCGCTTTGCTTATTTCTCTTTCAAGCTCCAAGAGCTCCTCAACCTCTTGACATCTCTCCTTTTGTTGGATGAGCATGTCCTCTTGGCGGTTAATGAGCTCTTCCTTCTCAAATATATCCTCCGTCATCAACCACATTCTTTTCAAATTACTTTTGCTCATATCCTTAAGCATATGTTCTTTTTCACTACTAATATCAAAATCATCATGCGAGGAAATTGAAGAGGAGGATTTAGATTTAACCTTCTTTCTTCCCTCCTTGGCCATGAGGCAAGTTGGCCTTGATTTATCCAAGTTTGGGAAGAGCTTGTTCTCCACTGTTGTCTTCTTCATAGCAATGGTTGCTATCTTTTCCTCTTCATCGGAGGAGGATTACTCATTTGAATCCCACTCCTTTCCAAGGTGAGCATGTCCTGATTGCTTCTTCTTCTTGAAAAACTTCTTCTCCTTGGACTTGACCTCCTTCTTCTTCTTGTTTTCTTCATGTGGGCAATCCATGATGAAGTGACCATACTCCCCACAATTGTAGCAAGCCCACTTTCATCTTGTTTTGGGCTTTTATTTGCTCTTGCTTTCATGATGGTAGCTCCCCCTCCTTCTTCTAAACATCCTGTTGAAGTTGTTGATAAAGAGTGAATCTTCCTCATCGGTGTTGGGGCTCTCTTCTGTAGGGCCGAAGAGTACGTGAAAAGCTACCAGAGGGGGGGTGAATGGTAGATTTAAAAATCTTATGCAGCGGAAACAATTAAACCTCAAACCCTTTCGGCAGAAAAACGATCTGTTACAGAAATCGTGTGTGAGACTAATCTAAACGTGTTTCACAGTGACAAAAGTGATAGATATCAGAGAGAATCAAATCACGAAGACAACACAAAAAGAATAACTCAAATCCGTCGAGAAAAACTCAAGTTATGATCAAAAGATCAAACAATGCTCAATCTACCCTACCCGAGAAAAAAAAAGTTCTGGAACGCTGCAAAGAAACTCGTGTAGATCATAGACAACAAATCCAATGACCGTGAAATTTTGAAATATGATATACAATAAAGTTGTGAAGACAACCCAAAAAGTATCACGTCAATTGGATATATAAAACTCGAGTTATGATAAAACCACCGACGAAAGGTAGTGCTGTCCAGAAACTCGACGAGTAAAACTTGTCTGAAATAAGTCTGACGAACAAGGCACAAAAGTTCCTTCAAACTACGAATTTCATTCAATAGAACACAAGAGGAACAGCCCCAAAGTCGTGCACCACGAGCTCTGGGCTCCCTTGCTTATATAACCAGCTCGAAAGCCAACTCAACTCAGATCAGGAACCTAATCCTACTCTGTTCACGAATCGTAACTTTCCATAACTGCTTAGGATTCTTCTATACACAGATAGAAGCAATCTTAAGACTTCCAAACACTTTAGGAACGTATCCCACATTCCTAAAGAACTCAAATTCGTGACCCACACGAAATCCTATCATAACCAACTCAAATCTTTCCATATTTGAGTCAAACCCGACTCAGTCGCAGCCTGAGTCCATAAGCTAGTCGGTTGGACCTTTTCGACCAACTCTTTACGTCCACATCTCTTCATCACGTCTCGGAACCATGTAGCCACGTCCATGCACTCCTTGCACACGTGCAAACATCTTCCAATGACGTCCACGATACCTTCATATGCATTGTTCTTGATTCAATCATGCTGCACAACCTCCTGATCAGCTCAACCACGATTCCTCCTGAATTTGGTTGTTGGAACCTCATCTCCTCCCTGAGACTAGTCCAATGGATCCCGTCACCAGCCATGTCTTGAACTCAAGCAACACCTGCACATGAATAAACAACCAATCCATACGAGCCCAAGTCCGCGACTTGACTCACGTTAGTTCCGGACACAACAACCTACGTGAGAACCTCACATAAGCATGTTGCAAAACCACAGTAACACGATATCATCCATATCAACCAAAACGCACCAAAAACTTAGCAAATGAAGACTAAGCAATCTTTCCAACAATGTAAAGCAAGTACGAAACATTGCAAATGAAATGCAGAAGCACTACGGTCAAGTTCCGAACCTTGCCAGAGCAACCCGGACCTTGAGCCGGAGCTAACAAAAGCTAGTAGAACCTAGCGCCGGAGCTTACCAGAACTAGTATAACCAAGCTCTTGCCGAAGCTTACAAAACTAGCAGGACCTAGCGCCGGAGCTAACCAGAACTAGTCGGAACTAGTAAACCCAAAAGCCGGAGCTAGAAAAATCAACTTCGGAGCTTAGCAAAAACATGGCGGAGCTATCAAAATCATGTAGGAGCTATCAAAAACATGTCGGAGCTATCAAAGACATGCCAGAGCTAAAGACAGAACTTAACCGGAGCTGACCAAAGCTAGTTGGACCTTGCTGTAGCTCGGAGCTAGAGTCGGACCTTAATAAAAAGGTGTTTTGGTGATATTCAAAACTTTTATCATCAAGGCCAAGTGTATTCACGACAAGCCAATGTATTCAGCACACATAGGTCTCACAATCTCCCCCTTGATGAATGCATTGGCAACACCACTTAAAATCCGAACATTGGCTTATTCTCATTAAAAGTTTTGAAGACAATTTCTCCCCTTTTTGTAAATCGGAAATAAAATGAGAAGAAAAGAAAAAATTCAAAATTCAAAATTCACATATTTCACCCCCTTTATCATCTCCCCCCATGCACATTATCTTTCCCTTTTTGAATGTGTGATTAATCTCTCCCCCTTTGACAATGTATTCAGCAAGGTAAAAGAGAAATTTTAATTGTTATGAGCATATTATAACATATACATATAAAACAAAGCTCATCCAAGTCATACTATCAAGTAACTTACACTATCACATCAATGAGATACGTAAAGTAGTGTAGGCCATGCTAGAGATCATATGTAATTTTCAATTTAAGCAAGTCATGATCTCACAAACTTAACTATTTCATAACTTGAAAGCATGACACTAGATGCTGCATTTTATTATTTTTCAAAACACAAATTTAGATCATATGATATTTGCAAGAGATTATATGCGCATCTGCCCTATTCTAACCAACCAATCCAAGCCTATGTCATTTGACAATCAGAAGCTTAAGGACATGGTTTTAGTCATACACAACTTCTTCCAAGTTCAAATCTAAGTGCAATGATAAGCCATCTCAAAAGAAGAAGTGCGATGCATGCATATTCTCTTGATCTTTTCTCAATTTATATTTGTTCATAAAAACTCAACATGTGAGTTGATTACTTGATTAATTCTTAATAATTAAAATCACTTGTGAACATGTAACAAGTTCAAAATAGCAAGAAAGTTCGATCATGACCAGTTTTAGTGTAAGTAATTATTCCAATTACTAGACATGGCAAAAATTACAAAATGTATAACACGAGTAATATAGTAAGAACTTTCAGCATGTAAAAGAAATCACAAAGTCATATATGTATGAAATACTATGCTCATATTATTTTTATTTCAGATTCACACATAGACTTCCCAAGTTTCAAAACTCCCCCTCAATTTAAGCCATGAGGATGCATAACCCCTATTTCACTACAAATGTAACAAAAACGAGTGAAATCCAAAGGTTTTGTAAAAATGTCAGCCAATTGTTATTCGGTATCTACATGGTGAAGCACAATGTTTCCTTTTTCAACATTATCTCGGAGAAAGTGATACCTAATGTCAATGTTCTTAGTTCTAGAATGTTGCACGGGGTTTTTAGCAATGCAAATGGCACTAGTGTTATCACAAAACAGTAGAACACTATCTAGATCAACCCTATAGTCCTTAAGTGTTTGAACAATCCAAAGAATTTGTGAACAAGCACTAGTAGCAACTATATATTCAGATTCGGCTGTGGATTGTGCAACTGAATTTTGTTTTCTAGAGGACCAAGCCACAAGAGAATTACCAAAAAAATGACAAGCACCGGAAGTACTTTTCCTATCAATCCTACAACCCCCAAAATCAGCATCCGAAAAAGCTTTCAAAGTAACGGTTGAGGAAGAAGGAAGAAAAATTCCAAATTCTTGTGTTCCATGTAAGTACCTGATAATCCTTTTGACGGCTTGACGATGTGAAGCACGTGGGGAAGCTTGAAACCGTGCACAAGGACATACGCTGAATTGTATGTCCCGTCTTGATGCCGTGAGGTACAAAAGTGATCCGATCATGCTTCTATGTTCTTTTTGATTCACAGGTTCACCATCTTCATCAAGTTCAAGTGTTGTTGTTGTTCCCATTGGTGTCCGAAGAGGCTTTCTTTTGTCCATGTTGAACCGCCTTAGGAGGTCTTTGGTATACTTCGTTTGATGCACAAAGGTACCCTCCTTGGTTTGCTTGATTTGCAGCCCCAAAAAGTAAGTGAGTTCACACATCATACTCATTTCAAATTCGGAACTCATCATTGCTGAAAACTTGGACACAAGATCATGAGAAGCACAACCAAAGATAATATCATCCACATACACTTGAACGAATAATGAGTCATTGCCATGTTTAAGCACAAAAAGAGTTTTATCAACCTTGCCCATGGTAAACCCCTTTTCAAGTAAGAATGTTTTTAACCTATCATACCATGCTCTAGGAGCTTGTTTGAGACCGTATAAGGCTTTGGACAGTTTGTAAACATGATTAGGAAAATATGGATTTTCAAAACCCGGTAGTTGTTTGACATAAACCTCCTCATCTATGTAGCCATTAAGAAAAGCACTTTTAACATCCATTTGATATAGCTTAAAACCTTTAGATGCTGCAAAAACTAACAAAATTCTTATGGCTTCTAATCTAGCAACGGGAGCAAAAGTTTCATCAAAATCTAGACCTTCAACTTGAGTGAAACCTTGAGCAACCAACCTAGCCTTATTCCTAACCACAACCCCATCCTCACTTTGTTTATTTTTAAATACCCATTTAGTTCCAATTAAAGTGTGACCTTGAGGTGGAGGTACAAGTTTCCAAACATTATTTCTTTCAAAATTTTCTAACTCTTCTTGCATGGCAATAATCCAAGATTCATTAGTGAGTGCGTGTGATATATCTTTGGGTTCAAAAGAAGCAACAAAAGCAGAATGAGCATGAGAGTTTGGATCGCAAAACCTGGACCGTGTGACTCGTTCGTGCAAGCTTCCAATCATCTATTGCGGGGGATGATATTTGTAAAACCGTAGGGGAACAGATGTCTCACAAGCTTCTTCTTCTTCATGTTCATCACAAATCGATGAGCTTGTGGCTTGAGGATGATTTGAATCAGCATTGATGGTTGTCAGTGCTGGTTGAGAATTAACATCTGGAGCTAAACCAAAGTCTTTAGCTGCTGAATTTCCTGGCAGCAACTCCAATTCTTCCTCATCTTCAATGAAAATGCTATCCCCCTGCGGATATGGATTTGGACCTGCAATGTTTGAGCTAGTACCTGGGCTAGATTCATCAAAAGACACTTCACAAGTCTCCACAATTTTGTTAGTGTCAAGTAAAAGCACACGGTAGCCTCTAGTATGAGATGGATAACCAAGAAACATGCCATCAATGGATCTAGGTTCAAATTTATCAACATTACCATGTTTCTTAACAAAGGATTTGCAACCAAAGACCCGAAAGTGTGTAACACTAGGCCTATGTCCAAACCAAAGCTCATATGGTGTTTTACCTAGCTTAGCACGCAAGAAAACACGATTTGAGACATAACAAGAGGTTGCTAACGCATCAGCCCAAATTTTCCTAGGAGTTTGATATTCATCAAGCATAGTCCTAGCCATCTCAACTAAGGTTCTGTTCTTTCTTTCTACAACATCGTTTTGTTGAGGTACATATGGTGAAGAAAGTTGATGATCTATTCCATTTTCAGCACAAAAGTGATCAAAAGATTGATTTTTAAATTCATTTCCGTTATCACTTCTAATTGCTTTTAATGATCCTGGGTGATCAATTGATAATCTAAGAAATAATGTTCTAAAGTGACTAAAAACTTCATTCTTAGACGCCATAAAGTAAACCCAAGAGTATCTAGAATAATCATCAATAATAACAAGAACATACCATTTACCTCCGAAGGATTGAACATGTGAAAGTCCTATGGTGTCAAGATGCAAAAGTTGACATGGTTCAGTTGTCATGATAATTGCGAGAGGAGTATGTGAACCTGCAACCATCTTAGGATGTCTACAAGAAGAGCACACAATTTCTTTGTCCCCTTTAAGCTTAGGCAGCCCACGTATGCGATCAAGAGCACTAACACGCGTTAGGTGATCAAAGCCTACGTGACCAAGTCTACGATGCCAAAAATATAAGTCCTTTGAATCATTATCAACTAGACACCTATTCTTAGAGAAAGACATATCAAAATCAGCTTTAAAAACTCTTCCAAACCGAGACATGTTAAAAATAAGCTCACTATTTGAACTTACAACTTTGCAGCAGTTTTTATTGAAATAATTTCCAGATTTTCATCTAGCAGTTGTGAAACAAAAAGCAAGTTGTATTTCAAATTTTTGACAAGTGCCACATCCTTCAAAGTGAAGTGATCATTTACTCTAACCGAACCCTTAGCAATTATAGGAGTTGAAGAATTATCGGCAAAAGTAAAATTTTCTACATGTGACACAAAAGAGAGGGAGGAGAACCAATCTTTGTTACCGGTCATGTGGCGTGAGCAACCTGAATCCACAATCCAAATTTTCTCCTTCCTCAAACGTGTAACCTACATAAAAGCACAATACGGCGATGACTCAATACTGGGGTTAGTCAAAAGGCATTTAGGAATCCAGTACTGAGTCACGCGACGTGCAGCAGGAAAAACACGCGAAAGCTGAGACAAAACAGCAGGTTTATGAGTCAAAGTTTGAGATTTTTTATTCTTAACTACTGACCCATAAGGTGTTACTTGTGTAGCACAAAAATCAGTAGCTCCGGAGGCAAAAACAGAAGGTCCGGAGGTAAACTTTGAATGTTTTTGACTCAAAATAGCAGGTTGTACATTCGGTTCAATATGTGCAGCAAATTTTGCATGAAAGTTATGAGATCTAGCAACCATTCTTTCCCTTTTCTGTTGTTTAGCTAGTCTATAACAAAAATTTATGACATGATCATCTCTACCACAGTAGGTACAATGAAATTTAACTTTGTGTTCATGTCTAGATGAGCAAGCAATATTTTTATTTGAAACCGAATGAGACAAGACTCCTGCAGATTTGAAAACCACTCCTTTTTGTTTAGGAACTGTTTGAATCAAACCACTTCCTAATGACTTATCAATTTTAGGTGGATGTACCTTAGCATGAGCATGAGAATCAAAACCTAAACCAGTTTTATCATTACAAGTCTTGGAAGAATTCAGCAGTAAGTTTAGGTTCTTATTCCCATTACAAAACCGATCTGATGTCCTATGCATGTCATCAAGTTTATTGGATAGATCAAGGCAATTTTCACATGAAGTTTTTACTTTTAGTTTGCAAATGGAACAAAATTTAACTTCATGAGAACGTAGAGCATTGTTCAATATAGAAATTTCATTCATAGCATCTTGTAGTTTCTTATCAAGATCATCACAAGTAGAACAATGCAAATTAATTGTAAAACAGCTAGCATCTTTCAAGTTTTTATCATTAGGTGCAGCAAGCTCTTTGTTCTTTTCAATTTCTAACTCAAGTTTATCAAGTGTGGAGGTGTGCGCACTTCTTAATGAGGACATTTGTTCATATATTAAATCACATGAGGAACATGCATCATCACTAGGAATCAAAGTTTTTAAACGGTTGATTTCAGATTCTAGTGATTCAATTTTAGCAGCACTATCCCTAAGCTTTTTGTCCTTTTTCTTAACAATAATAGTGGCACGAGAAATAGCATCACACATTTTTTCGCAAGTAGGACATACCTCTTCATTGTCGCTGTTGTGTTCTACCTCCTCCATACTTAATCTTGACTTGCCCGCCATGAAACACAAGTTTGCCAAATCATCTTCATCTTCATCACTTCCAATGTCCATGTCGCTTGAACTGAACTCTTGAAGCGCGGTGATGAAACTGTTGATCATCTTGCGTCCTATGGTACCTTTCTTATTCTTGTTGGAATTTCCAGAGGAGGTCCGAACCTTGCTTTGTTTTTCTTCCCGAATGGTCGGACCTGAAAGGTTAGGACATTCTGTACGAAAGTGTCCTGTTTTACCACATTCAAAACAGCATTGAGGTCCGGAGCTTCCTCTCCTTCTAGTTCTCACATTTTGCAATGCTTTTGAGAATCTAGTAGAGATGAGTGCCAACTCCTCTTCTGGAAATTCTTTGATCTGCTCCATGGTTAGTGAGGACAACAAAGCAAGAGTATTGCAAGATAATGATTGGCCAGAGCTAGACATATCACGTTGTGAAACAAATGCAATAGACTTATTGGGGTTCTTACGTGAGATTATGTCCATTTCATGAGTTTTTAACTTGGAATATAGCACATCTAAAGTAAGTGAAGTCATGACAGTAGATTCACGAATAGATGTGACTTTCATCTCCCAAATTGACATATCTAATGCACTTAGCAATTGCCTAGCATTTTCAGCATCTGAAAATTTAACATTGACACTACGCAAGTTGCTGAGAATCTTATTAAAGCGAGCAAAAAGGTCATCAATAGACTCACCAGGTTGCATCTCGAAGCGCATGTATTCTTTCTTGAACATGTCTTGCCTTACCTCTTTGATCGTGTTGGATCCTTTGTGGTAGTCACAAAGTGCTTTCCACACATCGTATGCAGACTAGAGGTGTGCAACACGGTCGAAGTCGCTTTGTGTTAATCCTTGTATGATCAAGTTCCGAGCCTTGTTGTTGTTGTCGACATCTCTCAGATTTGTAGCTGTAACTTGATCGTTTGATGACACTTCGTAAGGCTTGTATACCTTCTCCCATATTGCAAGGCCTTGTGCCTCGATGAAAGCCTCCATGTGTGCCTTCCAAACCTGAAAATCAATACCAGCAAACACACAAGGTTTGGCGGAGTACTTCTCCATGATGATTAGTCAAAAACACGTGCAAATCACAAAGATTAGAGCAACGTGGCTCTGATACCAATTGTAGGATCGAAGAGCACGTGAAAAGCTACCAGAAGGGGGTGAATGGTAGATTTAAAAATCTTACGCAGCGGAAACAATTAAACCCCAAACCCTTTCGGCAGAAAAACAATCTGTTAAAGAAATTGTGTGTGAGACTAATCTAAACGTTTTTCACCGTGACAAAAGTGATAGATATCAGATAGAATCAAATCACGAAGACAACACAAAAAGAATAACTCAAATCCGTCAAGAAAAACTCAAGTTATGATCGAAAGATCAAACAATGGTCAATCTGCCCTACCCGAGAAAAAACAGTTCTAGAACGCTGCAAAGAAACTCGTGTAGATCATAGACCACAAATCCAATGACCGTGAAATTTTGACATATGATATACAATAAAGTTTTGAAGACAACACAAAAAGAATCACGTCAATTGGATCTGTAAAACTCGAGTTATGATAAAACCACCGATGAAAGGTAGTGCTGTCCAGAAACTCGACGAGTAAAACTTGTCTGGAACAAGTCTGACGAACAAGGCACAAAAGTTCCTTCAAACTACGAATTTCATTCAATATAACACACGAGGAACAGCCCCAAAGTCGTGCACCACGAGCTCTGGGCTCCCTTGCTTATATAACCAGCTCGAAAGCCAACTCAACTCAGATCAGGAACCTAATCCTACTCTGTTCACGAATCGTAACTTTCCATAACTGCTTAGGATTCTTCTATACGCAGATAGAAGCAATCTTAAGACTTCCAAACACTTTAGGAACGTATCCCACATTACTAAAGAACTCAAATTCGTTACCCACATGAAATTCTATCATAACCAACTCAAATCTTTCCATATTTGAGTCAAACCCGACTCAGCCGCAGCAAGAGTCCATAACCTAGTCGGTTGGACCTTTCCGACCAACTCTTTACGTCCACATCTCTTCATCACGTCTCGGAACCATGTAGCCACGTCCATGCACTCCTTGCACACGTGCAAACATCTTCCAATGACATCCACGATACCTTCATATGCATTGTTCTTGATTCAATCATGCTGCGCAACCTCCTGATCAGCTCAACCACAATTCCTCCTGAATTTGGTTGTTGGAACCTCATCTCCTCCCTGAGACTAGTCCAACGGATCCCGTCACCAGCCATGTCTTGAACTCAAGCAACACCTGCACATGAATAAACAACCAATCCATACGAGCCCAAGTCCGCGACTTGACTCACGTTAGTTCCGAACACAACACCCTACGTGAGAACCTCACATAAGCATGTTGCAAAACCACAGTAACACGATATCATCCATATCAACCAAAACGCACCAAAAACTTAGCAAATGAATACTAAGCAATCTTTCCAACAATGTAAAGCAAGTACAAAACATTGCAAATGAAAAGCAGAAGCACTACGGTCAAGTTCCGGACCTTGCCAGAGCAACCCGGACCTTGAGTCGGAGCTAACAAAAGCTAGTAGAACCTAGCGCTGGAGCTTACCAGAACTAGTATAACCAAGCTCCTCCCGGAGCTTACAAAACTAGCAGGACCTAGCGCCAGAGCTAACCAAAACTAGTCGGAACTAGTAAACCCAAAAGTCAGAGCTAGAAAAATCAACTTTGGAGCTTAGCAAAAACACGGCGGAGCTATCAAAATCATGTCGGAGCTATCAAAAACATGTCGGAGCTATCAAAGACACGCCGGAGCTAAAGACAAAACTTAACCGGGGCTGACCAAAGCTAGTCGGACCTTGCTGTAGCTCGGAGCTAGAGTCGGACCTTGATAAAAAGGTGTTTTGGTGATATTCAAAACTTTTATCATCAAGGCCATGTGTATTCACGACAAGCCAATGTATTCAGCACACATAGGTCTCACATCTTCATTACTCTCTTCATTTTCTTGTGATCTTGCGGATGATGCCTTGAATGCAACATCTCTTTTCTTGGAGGAGGACAACTTTTGTAGATCATTGTAGAACATAGCTTATTGCTCCATCATCTCATGGTTGATAATTCTCCCAAGCACTTCTTCGGGAGTCATCTTGTGAAAAAAGGGACTCTCACGAATTAGTGAGCAAAGAGTGACATTTCGAGGCATGAATGCTCGAATCATCCTCTTTACCACCTCATGGTCGGTCCACCTGGTGCTTCCATAAGATCGACTCTTGTTTATGAGAGTCTTGAGGCGGTCATACATGTCTTGAGGGGACTCACCATCCATGATGGTGAACCTCCCAAGTTCTCCTTCGATCATCTCTATCTTTGCCTCCCTAATGGCATGATTGCCCTCATGTGCCGTCTTGAGGGTGTCCCATATCTCCTTGGCAACTTCCAACCCTTCAATACGGTTGAACTCCTCTCGAGTCAATGAGGAGGTCATCACTCCAACGACTTGAGCATTGCGGTGAAGGAGGATGTCTTGCTCCATAGTGATGTCTTCCTCATTCTTGGGAAGACGTACACCTGTCATAACAATTAGCCACAAACTAGGGTTTAAGGAAATGAGATGCATCTTCATATTATGCTTCCACATAGAGTAATCGTTTCCAATTGAAAGTCGCCTAGAGAGGGGTGAATAGGCAATAAGACTTGAAATGACTTAATCAAACGAGATTAAACTTCTGAGGTCGGACTTGTCTGGACAGGGCCAGACTAGTTCGCTCAGCACAGGGTGAAAACCTAAAAACTTGGTTTCTACAAGTTATTTGCGGAATTTAAGTTCACCCAAGATCTAAGTAATGTGTGGTAACCTAGTACAACTTATATTGTGAAGTTAAGGCACTTAGGTCTGAAAATTTCAACAAAGATCAAAGTGAAGAACAATATGAACAATAAGAACCCTAACAACAATGCTAGTGATTATGAAATGTAAAATGACAAGTGAGACAAGATTTATCCCGTGGTTCAGCTCCACGAAGAAGCCTACATCCACGTTGAGAAGTCCACACAAGGACCGGGTCTCACTTGACCCTTCTCTCACCAAATCACCACAATGGCCGGCTTGGTTTCCACTATATTAATGGGTAATCACCAAGTTTGATTGGGGCTGCTCACAAGTTGGGGCTCCCACAAATCATTACAATGAGGAGCACACGAATCTAAACTCACACAAGCCACAAAACACAATACAATGTGCAAAGAGATCAAACCGAGAGCCAAAGCGCGATGATCTTCCTTCACTTTCCTCCCCAAACTCTAGTCTATTTAAGATTTAGTCTTAGAGGGCTAGTAGGACAAGTGGAAGGCTTTGGAAGGCTCTAGGTCACTTGTGGCGGTGCTAGGGTTCAAGAGTAGTCAAATAGGGGTTGGGGGTCCCCTTTTTACAGGGGTCCCGGCAACTAACTGTTGCCACCAGGGCAAACCTGGACTAGTCCGGCCTTCCAGGACCACTGACAATTTCACATCATCAATCGACAAAACAGATGACGTGTGCGCCAACGTTTGAATTTCAAACGGCCACTGACAACACGGACTAGTCCAGTTCAATACGGATAGTCTGAAGTAGGACATAAAGGTTTGGTCTGTCCCAAAACGAACACAACTGTGTAGGCCAGGACTAGTCCGGCCACAGGGGGTGGACTAGTCCGGCCCTCTAGGGATTGCTCGGTTTCTCTCACACTAAGTCTCAAACGGACTAGTCTGCACCACCACAGACAAGTCCGAACTTTTGTACGCTTGAGTATAAGCTAGAATGATCTCAATGCACATGATACATCCACCCTCTCACATGACACGACTCATATAAGCTCAACACCATAGAAACCCTAATTTCTACGCTTGAGTTTGACGCCCGTTTTATCCTTTTCCTTTTTGGGAGATTTCATCTCATTTCAATCATTGCACCTGTGATTAAGATCAACTCAGCTCATTGGTCTCTTAATTGTCGTCATCAATCATCCAAAACCCACGAGAATGCCTAGATGCACTTTCAAGTATGCGAGATGTTGAAGATGTCATCAAAAATATAGTCCACCACATTGAAACGGACATCTCCATCAATTAGCACCATCAAGTGCCTCAAGTTACCTTGAATAATCCCCGCATGTCCATCTTTGGGGGCAATAGTATTCCGAAGGACACGGTTGAGAACGCTATAGAATGGCTTGATGTTCCTGATGTGCACCGTCTCAAAAGGTACATGACTTGGATGCATGTACTCCAAAGTGTCTCGATCAACTGGTCTTAGGTTGGAAATGATCTCATTCTCCAGTTCATCCTCCAAGTCTAGGACCCGAGCAAACTCCCAGTAGGTGGTGGAGTATTGCTCTCCATGTGTCATCCAAGTGATCCTCCGATCCCCATCAGTGTGGAAGTAGACAGTGGAGTAGAATTGAGCAATTACCTCCACATTCCAATCATACTGAAATGCCATGAACTTCTTGTGAGACCTATGTGTGCTGAATACATTGGCTTGTACTAAATACATTGGCTTTGATAATATAAGTTCTAAAATTCTGCCAAAACACCTTTTTTAGCAAGGTCCTACTATAGCTCCGAGCTTCTGCAAGGTCCGACAATAGGTCCGACTTGCTTTGTCAAGGTCCAACATGTGTTTGGGTAGCTCCGGTGAGCTTTGTCTTTAGCTCCGGCATGTCTTTGATAGCTCTGACATGTCTTTGTTAAGCTCCGATATGTTTTGATAGGTCCGACATATGTTGGTTAGCTCCGGCGCTAGGTTGTACTAGCTTTAGTAAGCTCCGTCTCAAGCTCCGGTTAGCTTTGGCAAGATTTGGAGCTTGATCGCAATGTTCCTACTTTTAATGTGAAATGTTTAGAACTTGCTTTACATTATTTGAAAGATTACAGGTGTATCTTGAGTTCAAGACATGGCTGGTGACGGGATCCATTGAACTAGTCTTAGGGAGAAGATGGGGTTCAACAACCAAGTTCGGGAGAAATTGTGGTTGAGTTGATCGAGAGGTCGCGCAACATGTATGAATCAAGAACAATGCATATGAAGGTATCGTGGACATCGTTGGAAGATGTTTGCACGTGTGAAAGGAGTGCATGGAAGTGGCTACATGGTTCCGAGGCGTGAAGAAAAGATGCGGACATAAAGAATTGGTCAGAAAGATCCAACCGACTAGGTTATGGACTCAGGCTGCGGTTGAGTCGTGTTTGACTCAAATATGGAAAGATTCGAGTTGGTTATGATAGGATTTCGTGTGGGTCAAGAATTTGAGTTGTTTTAGGAATGTGGGATACGGTCCTAAGGTGTTTTAAAGTCTTAATATTGCTTCTATCTGTGTATAGAAGAGTCTTGAGCAGTTATGGAAAGTTGTGATTCGTGAATTGAGTAGGATTAGAGTCCTAGTTAGGTTTGGGTTGGCCTAAGGACTGGTTATATAACCAAGGGAGGCCAGAGCTCGTGGTGCACAACTTTGGGGCTGTTCCTGTCGGTACCCTAAAAACCATACACCCCCTGAGGTTACAAAGATCTCAAGGGAAGGACGTCTACTCAAATTGAAGACCCTCGGAGGCCCACTTGTCAGACATAACCGGACCTGCTTCTCCAACATGGTTAACCCCTAGGTTGCCACGTGTACTGCCAGACCGGAGCTACTACCCACAAGGGTGAAGCTCTGGGCTAGGTACCGAAACGGCACCTCCGGACTTAACCCCTGACCGAGAGAAGCTCCGGACCTGACACGTGCCAGGCCACCCCGGAGCTTCCCGCTTCCCACAAGCAAGCTCCGGAGCTGCCACGTGTCCAAACGTCGGAGCTGGCCGCCTCAAACCTCCGGAAGACATTGTAACGACTCCGGATCTTCAAAGGATAGCCGCGGACTTCAAGACCCGATTAATTGTCATTAATTCCATGTTAATGACACTTAATCGGACAATCTTAACACCTGTAACGGCACTGTCGGAGCCCGTTACAGGGTTATTAACAACAATTAATCGTGTATCAATACTAGTAACCGCCGGGGCCACACGTCGGGCCAGGCTAACTTGTAACGGTTTGTCCTTGTACTATAAAAGGACAGACCGACGATACACGGAAAAAAAGAAGGCTCTCGAACGCTCTCAGGCACACACGCATTGACGTGAGCTTTCATACATAAACTAATACAACACCACACACCCGTGGAGTAGGGTATTACGCTCAGGCGGCCCGAACCACGTAAACCACTGTGTCTCTCGTGTCCAATCGTGATTCACCTTCTTGAGTCTCCGCGCGCCCACACCGAACTACAAACTCCTTCAACACTTTAGTAGTGTCAGGAGATCTGCCGACTCCAACAGTCGACAGTTGGCGCGCCAAGAAGGGGCGCCTGAGATTTTCAAGAAAGGTGAATTCTGCGGCTAGATCATCCAACGGGCAACCTGCTGCTCAGGATGTCGGGGGCAATCCCTCCAACATGCAGCCACCAGCAGGAGCCTCAGCACCAGCAGGAGTCACACTCCCACCACCACCATCTTCTCCGGCAAAACGTGTCGGGCAACAAGATGGTGCGCCGGCGTCACATACTGCGCCGGCAAGTCATGACAACCCAGAACACGCGCTCCATGCAGCGCGTGCTCTTCTCCAGCGACCACCACCTCCGGATGCATCTCGAGATGCCATGGAGCAATGGAGGGCTGATGTTGAGCATTTGGTCACAGCAGCGGCCGAACGCCTCAACAACCAGGGTCCTCCTCCTTCAGGGCGAGCCCCGTCGCAGCGACGGATGTTGTCTGGAAGACTTGGTCCGCATGTCTCCAACAACCGAAGATGAGCTGCGTCACAGAAAGTGACGTCGTTGCCCTCTGGGGCACGACGCACCCATACGGTATCTCGGCTTTCGACACATGACCTCCGGGCGGAGCTTGATCGCCGATACCGCCAACAGGATGGCCGTGTCCATATCGAGCGAGCTCGAGAAAGACGGGATGCTCAAGACCTTTCTACTCTGGAAGGAGTAGGAGGAGGCTGTTCCGCCCTAGCCATGCACCTGCGCATGGTTAGATGGCCACAGAAGTTCCGGCCACACTTGCCGGAAAAATTCGACGGGACTGTCAACCCCGTAGAATTTCTGCAGATATACTCCACTGCAATCTTAGCAGCTGGAGGAAACGAGGCCGTAATGGCCAACTACTTTCCAGTGGCCTTAACTGGGACCGCCAGGTCCTGGTTTATGAGCCTTCCACCCAACTCTATCGACAGTTGGGAGGAGCTGTGCCGTCAGTTCACTGCCAACTTCGGGAGTTCATACACCCGACCGGGCACTGAACTAGACCTTTTTGCGGTCGTGCAAAAAGGGGGAGAATCTTTGCGGTCATTCATCCAGAGGTTCTCTCAGGTACGCAACACAATCCCTTCTATCTCAAGCGCTTCTGTCATTGTGGCATTCAGACAGGGTGTACGAGACAAGAAGATGTTGGAGAAGCTGGCGATCAAAGAGATCACCAGCGTCACGGAGCTCTTCAGCTTGGCAGACAAATGTGCCAGAGCTGCGGAGGGCCGTGAAATGCACTCCAAACCAGCCTTGGAGGATCACAAAAAATCCTCCAAAGAAGAAGCCGCTACCTCCGGGAGTGGCAAGAAGAAAAAGAAGACCAACGGCAAGAAGAAGCCGTCGGCCGGCACATCCAACGTTGCAGCCACTGCAACTCCTGGTGGCCGGGGGCCACGCCCCGAGAAGCGACCTCGACCGTCTTCCGAAGACGGCGGCAAATCCAAAATGTGGTGCCCCATTCACAAAACGGGCAGCCACAGGCTGGAAGACTGCCGGGAGGTCCAAAACCTTGCCGAGCGCTACAACAAGCGCCGGGAAGGGTCTCCTTTCCGACAGAGGGAGGGAAAACAGAAGGTTGACGAAGCTCCGGCTGAAGAGGAGTTAGGGTTTCAGGACCCCAAAAAGGTCCTGAAAGCCGTCTACACCTCCATCGACGATGACTCCGACGTCTCCGACAACGAGCGTCGGAAAACCATGAACACCATCTTTGGTGGATCATGGGACATCACTTCTCGTCGTGTCATCAAGACTATGCGGCGGGATATGGCTGCTGTAGCTCCTACAGCTAGACCGGAGCCACATCGAAAGTGGATGGACACACCCATCACTTTTGATGCTTCGGACTGTCCTCGAAGCATGGTCGGAGCTGGCCAATTACCCTTGATGGTATCTCCCACCATCAACAACATCCAGCTCCATCATGTTATGGTGGATGGAGGTTCGGGGCTGAACCTTATAAGCTTTGAAGCTTTTACCAGACTTCAGCTTCGACCTTCGAATCTTCAGCCCTCTCGACCATTCTCCGGAGTAGGTCCGGGGGCCATTACCCCACTCGGAGCTATAATTCTCCCCGTTACCTTCGGGACACGGGAGAAGTACCGCACCGAGAAGTTGGTCTTCGACGTCGCTCAGATCAACTTACCATTCAACGCCATCTTGGGTAGACCTGCCCTATACAAATTTATGGCAGCTGCTCATTATGGATACTTGGTGTTGAAGATGCCAACACCAGCAGGCGTTCTCCGGATTCGTGGAGATCGCACCGCCGGAGTAACTGCTCTGGAGGAGCTCCATGCACTCACCACTGCGCAAGAGGAGGACTCCAGACAGGGGCAAGCTCCAAAACCTCCGAGCATTCGGCAACGAGGCTCAACCTCTGCTCCCCGTGTGCAGCCAAGCGGCGACACCGACATCCCCGTCAAAGTCGTCCAAATTGGTTCCGATGTCACTCAAACCACCCGCATATCGGGTGGGTTGAATGAAAAATAGGAACTCGCGCTCATCACTTTCCTCCGGGCTAACGTTGACGTATTTGCTTGGCAACCGTCACAAATGCCTGGGATCCCCAGGGAAGTGATTGAGCACAATCTGAAGATTTACCCCGATGCTCGGCCTGTGCATCAGAAACCTCGGAAGCAATCTGTAGAGCGACAGAACTTCATCCGACAAGAAGTGAAGAAGTTGCTCGAAGCCGGATTTATCCGAGAAGTCTTCCATCCAAAATGGCTGGCGAACCCAGTCGTTGTGCCCAAGGCCGGCGGGAAACTTCGGATGTGCATCGACTACACCACACTGAATAAGGCATGTCCAAAAGATCCATTCCCACTACCTAGAATAGATCAGATAGTGGATTCCACCTCCGGGTGCGAGTTACTGTGTTTTCTAGACGCATATTCTGGATATCATCAAATCAGGATGTCTAGGGAGGATGAAGAGCATACTTCATTCATCACAGTGGATGGATTGTATTGTTACACAGCCATGCCGTTTGGTCTCAAGAATGCAGCTTCAACTTTTGTACGAGCTATGTACAAAACTTTCGAAGAACTCATCAGAGACATAGTGGAAGTGTACGTCGATGACATCGTGGTCAAAGTCAAGAACAAGGAGTCCCTCTTGGACACCTTGCAGGCTGTCTTCGACAAGCTGCGGGCCACCCGCACGAAGCTGAACCCAGACAAGTGCGTCTTCGGGGTTAGTTCCGGAAAGCTTCTTGGTTTCCTGGTAAGTCACCGGGGCATAGAGGCTAATCCGGCGAAGATAAAAGCCATTGAAGACATGCGGCCACCAACCCGCATCAAAGACGTCCAAAAATTAACTGGATGTCTAGCAGCCCTCAGCCGGTTCATTTCAAGACTGGCGGAAAGAGCACTTCCCTTCTTCAAGTTACTGAGGAAGTCCGGACCATTCCAATGGTCTGAAGAAGCAGAGAAGGCATTCCAGTAGCTGAAACAGTTCCTCACCACCCTACCAGTCCTGGTAGCTCCGAACCCTGGTGAGCCTTTGTTGCTTTACATTTCAGCTACTGACGAAGTCTTCAGTATGGTTCTGGTTGCGGAGAGACCGGAACTACCCAATACTCAGGAATCCAGACCCCTTCGGGAGGGTCCGGAGGTTCCTGAAAGCGGGTCTGGGTCCCAGCTCCCAGACTCAAACCCACAAGAAGCCACTTCAGAGGACCCGGACCCCTCTAAGAGGGTCCAGGTCATTTCTGAAGAAGCTCCAGGTTCCTCCACCCAGAACCCGGAGGTCCCCGAAGAGAGTCTGGACCCCTCCGAGAGGGTCCGGATCAATGAAGAGGAAGCTCCGGACCCCTCCGGGAGGGTCCGGACCATTCAACGCCCGGTATACTTCATCAGTGAAGTGTTACATGATGCCAAGACTCGATACCTAGAGGTGCATAAACTGCTTTATGCAGTTCTTATTGCCTCAAGGAAGCTTCGACACTATTTCCAAGCTCACAAAGTCTCGGTGGTGACCTCATATCCACTTCGAGCGATCCTGCATAATCCCAATTCAACTGGGAATATTGCAAAGTGGGCAGCGGAATTGGCTGAATTCGATCTTGAATTCATTCCGAGACAAGCAATCAAGAGTCAAGCGTTGGCAGATTTCGTGGCAGAATGGACTCCCTCTCCATTAAACCCTGGGGGCCCCAGCGAGCAGAAGACAGAACCTCAAGTTCCAACCTTCACTATGCCTCACTGGACCCTTTACTTCGACGGCTCCATGCAGAAGCAGGGAGCCGGAGCTGGAATCCTTCTCCTCGCACCAACTGGGGAGAAGGTGAAATACATGGTACACCTTGACTTCAAGGCAACCAACAACATGGCGGAGTATGAAGCACTCCTCTATGGATTAAAGGTGGCACTATCATACGGTGTCAAGCAATTGCTGGTCAAAGGAGATTCACAACTCGTCATCAAGCAGGTGAAGGGTGAATGCTCCTGCAATAATCTCCAGCTGGCTGCTTACCTCCTTGAAGTCCAGAGGCTTCAGAAGGACTTCGAAGTCCTAGACCTTCACCATGTTCAGCGTGCTCACAACGCTGAAGCTGACGAACTCTCGACCAAGGCGTCAACTGGAGCTCTGGCTCCTGATGGAACCTTTGTTCGGAGGTTGTCAAAACCCACAGTTCAGCCTGCCGAACTGAACGAAGGGGGCGAGATCATCATCCCGAAGCTGACGGTCCCAATGGCCCTGTTACCATGGCAGCCATCAAGGGTCGTAGGTGCTGCCGGAAGCTCCGAGCAACCCAGCACGCAAGACTCAAATGCTCAAGTCAGTTCCGATGCATGGATCTCGGAGATCCGGAGCTACTTGAAAGACAACATCCTTCCTGACGATGATGTATCCGCTGATCGGGTAGTCAGATTGGCTAAAAGATACACGTTGGTAGAAGGGGATCTCTACCGGCGCGGTGCCAACGGCATCCTAATGCGGTGCATCACAAGGGAAGAAGGCTGCGAGCTCCTCGCAGAAATCCATGGAGGCGAGTGTGGGAACCACGCATCTTCCCGCACACTGGTCGGAAAAGCCTTTCGGCACGGCTTCTACTGGCCTACAACGCTCCAGGATGCCACTGAGCTGGTGAAGAAATGCAAAGCATGCCAATTTCATGCAAAGCAAATTCATACACCTGCTCAGTCCTTACAAATGATACCTCCCACATGGCCTTTCGCTGTGTGGGGGATGGACATCTTGGGACCCTTCCCTAGAGCCGTCGGAGGTTACAAGTTCCTGTACGTCGCCATCGACAAGTTCACCAAGTGGCCGGAAGCAACTCCCGTTGTGACGATCAACAAACAATCTGCAATCAATTTTCTACAATCCATCGTGAGCAGATTCGGAGTCCCAAATAAGATCATCACTGATAATGGGACTCAATTCACAAGCTCCGCATTTCAAGGATATTGCGAAGACCTCGGCATACAAGTTTGCTACGCTTCCGTAGCTCATCCTGCCAGCAATGGACAAGCCGAGAGAGCAAATGCAGAGATCCTTAAAGGACTCAAAACACGCACTTATGAGCGCTTGAAAAAGCACGGAGCCGATTGGATCGAAGAGCTTCCGCCCACTCTATGGGCCAACAGGACTTCTCCAAGTCGGGCAACCGGAGAAACACCCTTCTTTCTGGTGTACGGAGCTGAAGCGATCCTTCCTCCGGAAATCACCTTGGGTTCCCTCCGAGTCCGGACCTTCGACGAAGCCGCGCAGGACCAGCTCCGGCGCGAAGACCTAGACCTCCTCGAGGAGGGAAGGTGCCAAGCAGCTGTTCGGAATGCCCGATACCGCCAAGCTCTACGGCGCTATCACCAGCGGCATGTACACAACCGACAGCTCGAGGAAGGCGATCTGGTGCTACGGAGAATACTATCCAGAGAAGGGCAAAACAAACTCTCCCCCGGCTGGGAAGGGCCCTTTCGAGTGATCAAAGTATCCCGTCCCGGAAGCGTTCGCTTGGCTACCGAGGATGGGACACCTCTCCCAAATCCTTGGAACATCGAGCACCTCCGTAAGTTCTACACTTAATTCCACGGAGGTGAGTCTTAAGTAACTTGAAATGTATGTTATAGAGTCATTGTACAGAGTCGGGTAGTTCCTCCGGGAGAGCAGCCGGACCTTTCCCGAAAGGTTTGAAAAGCTCATGCAACACTTGACACATTCTCCGGACTAAAAGTGTGGCTAACTACCCTGGGTCAAACGAGAAACCAAACACACTTAGCCTGGTTCCGTACCCTAAGAGTGTACTTGTTTCCCCTGTACCCCGGACCTATAATGAAAGACATCTTCATGTGAAATAGACTCCACGTGCATTCATTTTTGCATAGGCTCGACATTTTTATTTTTCTCTTTCTTGTCTATAACAGAAACATGCAATTCTTAAGAAGTTCTAGTTTGACCGGTTTACATACGATTCGAGTTGAATTGTCAGATTTTTTGGATTTAAATATCGTCTGTGGCCAACTCGCCTGAAAGCCGCCAAGCCATTCTAGGGCCGGAGTGCGCTATCGACTTAGCCTGGTCAAGCACCCTAAGTACGCCACTCTACCTACATCCCGGCAGGCCAAAGTAAGGTGGGTCCATTGACAATTGGATCTAAAAGAAAAGACAATTCATCCAGTCGTATTAAAAATCGTGTTCAACTTAAAATTTTCTTGAGAACCGTAAGCCGCGACGAAGTTATAGACAAGGAACGAATTTTACTATTTTTCTTGGCTTAAGTGTGCAGGAAAAATGAACCCTACGTTGATGGAGAAAAACCGGAGCTAACCAAGCTCCGACTCCCACCAGGGCGTCAACCGTCGGCGTTGACTAAAAGATGGTGAGAAGACCCCGTCACTGGAGTCTGTTGCCAACAAACCAAGTGTGGCAAAGGTCATTGCCGGAGCTGCTAAGCTCCGACACCTTGGAGTATTAACTACCGACGCTCAACGTGTTGATAGAGGCTATTGCCGGAGCTACTAAGCTCCAGCGATGGACAGTGCCGGAGCTTCTAAGCTCCGACAACTTCAGGGGACCTTCACTATCAAAAACTTCGGACCTAAATTCCACAAGTTCGAAGCAAATTCGTCTTCAACAAAACTCAACATCCTTTTGGTACATGTCCACAATCAAATTGTGCACATCTACCAGGGGGCCAAGTGAAGATAAAGATGTTGAAGACAAAAAAAAATGAAATTCGCAAAAAATTGGGGATTTCATTTCATCTGAAGACCGGAGATTACATCTGGAGACAAGGGATTACAAAATTGAGGAAGAAGAGAAGATACAAGTAAAGGCTAAAAGAGACAGTCCTAGACCCTATGGAAGAACTCGGCGACCTTCTGGGCGACCTCCGACACGCAGGCTCGGGTAGCTTCGCCTTCTCCTTCGACGGGGCCTTCAAGCACCGGGTCCAGAGGAAATCGAGGGTTCCGGCTGGTGTAGCACGTCAACACATATTCTGTGACGTTCCTAGCCAGGGATTGCCCCTCGACCTCCAGCTGGTCCGCGATGACGTCGCCCACCTTGGAGAGCTTGCTGCCTGCGGCGCTCAACGCTTCCAACGCAAGGTCCGGCTCCGGCTCCGGATCATCCGGGTGCACGGGGCTGAAACCCATCGGCGTCAGCGCGTCGTCGGCCTTGCCCAGGAACTCCCAAATCTGCAGGGAGTCCGCCTTGCTCAAGTTCTTCATCTCTTCCAGGGATCTCCAGACCGCCGTCAGCTCCGAATTCTCGCGGGCGAGGCGCTCAACTTCTTTGGCGTTTTGCTGGATCTTCACAGCAACCCGCTTCTCAAGTCTTCCGAGCTCCTCCTCCCGGAGGTGGATCTTGTTCCGGCGGTCGACCAGGTCCTTCTCCCTAGCCTCCACTTTCTTCTCCCGGGTGACAAGGGCACACTCGTATTCATAGAGTTCCTGCCCCCGCACCCAGGTCTTCTCCTCTTCCTCGAGGCAGCGCTCTTCCAATTTCTTAGTGCGCTCCTCGAGGCCCTTGTCCGCCAGAGCTGTTTTCTCGGCGAGCTCTTCTTCCCGTCGCAAGACGTCATCTCGTAGCTCTAGGAGTTTTTGCTCCTCGTCCTCGAGCCGTCTTTCCCTCCCTTCAAGTGCCTCTCGGCACTTGATGAGTGCGGTGCTGATGGCCTCGAGCTGATCAAACCGAGCATTGGCCGCGTCGTTAGCAGCCTTAGCTCGGTCGTGGAACTCCCGGGATTGAGCATCGAGGGCGTGAGTCATGCTCTCCCTCTCGTCCAGCAGCTTATCCCAGAGCTCCAGGCGGATCTTCTCCCGCTTGATCCACTCCTTGTCATCCGCAAGCCTCGACTGCGCCAGCTTAGTCTCGAAGTGGAGCCGATTACGCCACCGCCTAAGGGTTTGGCGCTCCTCTTCAAGAGCCTTGCTGTCGTGGAAGAAGGCCAGTTGGACCTGACGTAGACTGGAGCAGGCGTTGTCGATGGACATCGACAGCGAGATGGGCTCCGGACCTGCTGGGATCTCTTCCGTTGGTTCCAGCGGGTCTTCACATACAAAAATTGGGTCCCACTCTACAAGAGTGGAACCCCGAGCTTCCAAAGCGCTAGGGACTTCCTCCGGGACGGCCTCAGTCGCCATCGAAGGAGGTCCCGCCACCAAGTCTTCATTCGCCCCCTCAAGCGGGGGGTCGGCGACTTCGTTCGGGCACTCTGGCTCTGCCACAGGTACCATCGACGTCGTCGCCTCCGGAGCAGGAGCCGCTACTGGCTCCGGCCGGGACACCTCTTCTGAGGGAGGCTCAAGCTCCCTCGCCTCTTTAACCTTCGGCTCTGTGACCGGTGCTCCAACAATCACCGGCTCTGCGGCCGGAGCTTCGGAAGTAACCGGCTCAACTGCCGGAACTACTTCGACTTCCGGCTCGCATGCCGGGGCTTCAGCCACCTCCGGCTCAATCGCCGGGGCTTCAGCACTTTCCGGCTCCGAAGCCGGGACTGCTACTTCCTCCGACTCAACAGCCGGAGCTTCTACTACTGCAGCACCAGGACCCGGAGCTTCCACTTCCGGGAGGGTGCCGCTGGCGCATCTTCATTCCCGTGGTGCGGCGCTACCACGGGAACTTCTGGAGACGAGTCGAGGTCCATGACCACGACAGCCGGCGCCGGAGCTGTCGCAGCCCCCGCTTGGGGCGGCACCGGGACTGGAGCAGAAGCCCTCGCAGCCTCAGACACTGTGGCTGAGGGTGGAGCTTCACTCCCCTTCTTGGGAACGCTGCAGATGAAGAACGAAGAAATTGAGCAAACAGATGCTACAATTAAAAAGTTAATCGAGGTAAAAAAGAAAAATTACCTTGGGAGGCTCTCGCACCAGCTTGCGCGGAACCTCTTTCCCGGACGATCCGGGCTGGCCACGGTCGGCGTAGGAGCTCCGGGAGGACTCCCAGAACTTGCCACAGCCGCGGGCGTTTCCCGGGTCGGAGCTCTCCTTGATCGGGAGGAACTCCTGGACCTGGAGGCCCTCACCGCTCCAGATGCCGGAGTCGCGCGCCCGGAGCTAGCACCACAGGAGGGATCCACCACGGGGACAGTCGCACTCCGGGAGGATCCCACCGCCGGAACAGTAACGTTCCGGAAGGACCCCACCACGGGGACAGTCGCCACGGCGGCGGAGGATCTTCCTTCCTGAGGAGGGGGAACCGGGGGGGAAGTGGCAGGCCCGATGGACCTTCCGTCAGCATGTCGCAGCTTCCTCTTCCGGCATTCCGGCTCCTCCGCCAGCTCCTTGCCCTTGCCGATGACCTCAGCTCTTGGCTGTGGGACAGGGGCGGAGCCGTCTTCGGACAACCCGGGGATCGCCAACCGGGTGGTTGATCTTCTCTCGACGACACCAAGGTCGTCAAGCGCGGGCATCGTCCGCCGGAGCTCTCTGCTGAACTCAACTTCCACGTTCAGAGGGAGGAAGGCCGGCGGCGGAGTCAAGTAATCTCCGTCAACGTCGATGCCGTGCTGGAATTTCTTGAGGTGAAACTCCAAGGTCTTCCCCACCATGCTGGACTTCAACCCGGTCTCAACCCGGTCCTCGTCCATCACGCTGTTGAGGGGCGAGCTTCTCCCTCCTCTTCAGCGGCGCCCACCTGTTGGACAGGAAGTTGCAGAACACCGCCTGGGGAGTCAATCCTCCCTCCACACATTGGCGGATCCTGGTCAGGACAGGGTCGAAAGCTTCCGCCAGCACTGGAACTTTGCTCCATACCGACGTGTCAATGCCGGGCAGACCGTCTGGCAACTCCAACCGCTCATGCTCCTCCACCCGGACGACTATCCAATCTTTCTTCCAGTCATCCCACTTCCCGGAAGGGAATGACCGGAGGTACTTGAATGGGCACTTCTTGCGCTTCACAAAGTAGTAGAATCCAAGATACTCATTGCTTCGGCCGGTGGTGTGGACGGTGAAGAAGGTTCGGAAGAGCTCGATGCAGGGAGGGATGCCCACCCACATCTCGCAGAAGTGGACAAAGATGGACACAGGGAGAATGGAGTGAGGGCCAAGGTGGTACAGCTGCAGACCATAGAAGTCCAGCAGCATCAAGAAGAAAGAAGAAAACGGTGGGATCAGCCCCACCATGGCGTACGAGGAAAAGTACACCATCTCGCCAGCGTGCTCCTTTTCAAAGGGGAGCTCTCCGCCGGCGCGGACCGAGCGGTTGAAGAAATCCGAAGACCACCCCATGAGGGCCCGGACCTTCTTCAGATCGCTGTCAGTCTTCAAGCGACTCTCACGCAGACCCAACTCCATCGCAGCATAGCTAGGCAAGAGAAGAGGAGCAAAGTACGAGTTGGGAGTTTGAGCGCAAGAACAGATGGGAAGCGTAAAGAACTCCCGACGGTGCGCTTTCCTTCTTAAGTAAGCCCTCGCAACGCTTGGATGGAAACTGCAGGGGAGTCAAGGATACTACTCAAGAATTCAACACTGCCGATGACAAGAGGGCTCGGGACCACCCTGACGATCAAGTCGAGGCTCTTACCCAGGCGAACAGTTGTCATCACGAGGCGGGAAACCCAAAGGCGGCGACCTGACAAGGCGCGCGGAACCGATACGGTTTTCGTATCGGGAACCGGCGACCTTTAATTGCGAGAGATCCGCACGTCAAAGATCTTATCTGCCGCCTGAGGTGCGCCACGCGTCGGGATTTAACCGTAAAGCCCCGCCAACGGCACCTCCGAAGACCCTTGAAGACCCAGTTCAAGAGTCGCGAGTATGGACCCACCTCCGACGGAATGACTTCACCCCGGTGACTTTCCCCGGAGGTAGGTCCAGGGGGCTACTGTCGGTACCCTAAAAACCATACACCCCCTGAGGTTACAAAGATCTCAAGGGAAGGACGTCTACTCAAATTGAAGACCCTCGGAGGCCCACTTGTCAGACATAACCGGACCTGCTTCTCCAACATGGTTAACCCCTAGGTTGCCACATGTACTGCCAGACCGGAGCTACTACCCACAAGGGTGAAGCTCCGGGCTAGGTACCGAAACGGCACCTCCGGACTTAACCCCTGACCGAGAGAAGCTCCGGACCTGACACGTGCCAGGCCACCCCGGAGCTTCCCGCTTCCCACAAGCAAGCTCCGGAGCTGCCACGTGTCCAAACGTCGGAGCTGGCCGCCTCAAACCTCCGGAAGACATTGTAACGACTCCGGATCTTCAAAGGATAGCCGCGGACTTCAAGACCCGATTAATTGTCATTAATTCCATGTTAATGACACTTAATCGGACAATCTTAACACCTGTAATGGCACTGTCGGAGCCCGTTACAGGGTTATTAACAACAATTAATCGTGTATCAATACTAGTAACCGCCGGGGTCACATGTCGGGCCAGGCTAACTTGTAACGGTTTGTCCTTGTACTATAAAAGGACAGACCGACGATACACGGAAAAAGAAGAAGGCTCTCGAACGCTCTCAGGCACACACGCATTGACGTGAGCTTTCATACATAAACTAATACAACACCACACACCCGTGGAGTAGGGTATTACGCTCAGGCGGCCCGAACCACGTAAACCACTGTGTCTCTCGTGTCCAATTGTGATTCACCTTCTTGAGTCTCCGCGCGCCCACACCGAACTACAAACTCCTTCAACACTTTAGTAGTGTCAGGAGATCTGCCGACTCCAACAGTCGACAGTTCCTCTTGTGTTCTATTGAATAAAATTCGTAGTTGAAAGGAACTTTTGTGCCTTGTTCATCCGACTTGTTCCAGACAAGTTTTTCTCGTCGAGTTTTCTTCACAGCACTACCTTTCTTCGGTGGTTTTATCATAACTCGAGTTTTACTGATCCAATTGACGTGCTTCTTTTTGGGTTGTCTTCAAAACTTGATTATCTATCATATTTCAAAATTTCACGATCATTGGATTTGTGGTTTTTGATCTACACAAGTTTATTTGCAGTATTACAGATCTGTGTTTTACTCGATAGAACAGATTGACCTTTGTTCGATCTTTCAATCATAACTTGAGTTTCTCTCGACGGATTTGAGTGATTCTTGTCGTGTCGTCTTTGTGACTTGATTCTCTCTGATATATATCACTTTTGTCACAGTGAAACACTTTTATATTAGTCTCACACTTGATTTCTTTAACGGATTATTTTTCTGCCGAGGGGTTTTCATTGTTTCCGCTGAAAAAGTTTTAATATACCATTCACCCCCCCATCTAGTAGATTTTCACGTTCTCTTTGATCCTACAATTGGTATCAGAGCCACGGTGCTCTAATCTTTGTGATATGCACGTATTTTTGACTAATCATCATGGAGAAATATTCCACCAAACCTTGTGTCTTTAGTGTTATTAATTTTCAGGTTTGAAAGGCACGTATGGAAGCCTTCATCTAGGCTCAAGGTTTCGCAATATGGGAGAAGGTGTACAAGCCTTACGATGTGCTGCCAAACAATCAAGTTACAGCTACAAATCTGAGAGATGTCGACAACAACAACAAGGCTCGAAACTTGATCATATAAGGATTAACTCAAAGCGACTTCGACCGTGTTAAACACCTCCTATCTACATACGATGTGTGAAAAGCACTTTGTGACTACCATGAAGGATCCAACGCGATCAAGGAGGTAAGGCAAGACATGTTCAAGAAAGAATATATGCAGTTCGAGATGCAACCCGTTGAGTCCATTGATGATCTCTTTGCTCGCTTTAATAAAATTCTCAGCAACTTGCATAGCGCCAATGTTAAATTTTCAGATGCTGAGAATGCTAGGCAATTACTAAGTGCATTAGACATATCAATTTGGGAGATGAAGGTTACATCTATTCGTGAATCTACTGCCATGAGTACACTTACTTTAGATGTACTATATTCTAAATTGAAAACCCATAAAATTGACATAATCTCATGTAAGAACCCCAACAAGTCTCTTACATTTGTTTGTCAACGTGATATGCCTAGCTCCGGCTAATCTTCATCTTGTGTTACACTTGCTTTGTTGTCCTCTCTAACCCTTGAACAGATTGAGAAGTTTCCAGAGGATGAGCTAGTACTTCTCTCTACTAGGTTCTCAAAAGCATTGCAAAATATGAGAACTAAAAGGAGAGGAAGCTTCGGACCTCAATGATGTTTCGAATGTGGTAAGACAAGACATAAAACAAACAAGGATGAAGCACTCCTCTGCAAAAGATATGAAGAAAAAGAAGGGTTTTACAGAATGTCAATTGGTGAGTAGTTTTATCTCCGCACTTCAAGAGCTTGGCTCAATCGATGTGGACATTGGAAGTGACGAAGATGAAGATGATTTGGCAAACTTGTGCTTCATGGTGGACAAGTCAAGATCAAGTATGGAGGAGGCTGAACACAGAAACGACAATGAAGAGGTATGTCCTACTTGCGAAGAAATGTGTGATGCTATTTCTCGTGCCATTGTTATAGTTAAGAAAAAGGACAAAAAGCTTAGGGATGATGCTGTTAAAATTGAGTCACTAGAATCTGAAATTAATTGTTTGAAATCCTTGATTCCTAGTAATGATTCTTGTTCCTCATGTGATTTAATATATGAACAATTGTCCTCATTAAGAAGTGCGCACACCTCCACAGTTGATAAACTTGAGTTAGAAATTGAAAAGAGCAGAGAGCTTGCTGCACTTATTGATAAAAACTTGAAAGATGCTAGCTGTTCTACAATTGATTTGCAGTGTTCTACATGTGATGATCTTCATAAGAAACTACAAGATGCTATGAATGAAATTTCTATATTGAACAATGCTTTATGTTCTCATGAAGTTAAATATTGTTCCAGTTGTAAACTAAAAGGAAAAACTTCATGTCAAAACTGCCTAGACTTGTCCAAGAAACTTGATAACATGCATAGGACATTAGATCAGTTTTGTAATGGGAATAAGAATCTAAACTTGCTGCTGAATTCTTCCAAGTCTTGCAATGATAAAACTGGTTTAGATTTTGATTCTCATGCTCATGCTAAGGCACATCCACCTAAAATTGTAAAGTCATTAGGAAGTGGTTTGATTCAAACAGTTCCTAAACAAAAATAAGTGGTTTTCAAATCTGCAAGAGTGTTGTCTCATTCTGTTTCAAATAAAAATATTGTTTGCTCATCTAGACATGAACACATAGTTAAATTTCACTGTACCTACTGTGGGAGAGATGGTCATGTCATAGATTTTTGTTATAGACTAGCTAAACAACAGAAAAAGGAAAGAATGATTGCTAGATCTCATAACTTTCATGCAAAATTTGCTGCGATTGCTAAACCGAATGATAAGAACATGCAATCTGCTGTAATGAGTCAGAAACATGCAAAGTTTGCTCGCAAACCTACTGTTTTTTGTGCTACCCATGTAACATCTCGTAGGACAGTAGTTGGGTACAAAAATCCTCAAACTTTGACTCATAAACCTGCTGTTTTATATCAGCTTTCGCATGTTTTTCCTGTTGCATGTTGTGTGACTCAGTACTAGATTCCTAAATGCCTTTTGACTAACCCATTATTGAGTCATCGACGTATTGTTCTTCTATGTAGGTTACCCGCTTAAGGAAGGAGAACATTTTGATTGTGGATTCAGGTTGATCACGCCACATGTCCGGTAACAAAGAATAGTTCTCCTCCCTCTCTTTTGTGTCACGTGTAGAAAATGTTACTTTTGCCGATAATTATTCAACTCCTATAATTGCTAAGGGTTCGGTTAGAGTAAATGATCACTACACTTTGAAGGATGTGGCACTTGTTAAAATTTGAAATACAACTTTCTTTCTGTTTCACAACTGCTAGATGAAAATTTTGAAATTATTTTCACTGAAAAATGCTACAAAGTTGTAAATTCAGACAGTGAGCTTATTTTTAACATGTCACAGTTTGGAAGAGTTTTATAAGCTGATTTTGATATGTCTTCCTCTAAGCATAGGTGTCTAGTTGCTAATGATTCAAAGGACTTAGTTGAAATGGCTAGGACTCTGCTTGATGAATATCAAACTCCTAGGAAATTTTGGGCTGATGCGATTGCAACCGCTTGTTATGTCTCGAATCGTGTTTTATTGCGCGCTAAGCTAGGTAAAACACCATATGAGCTCCAGTTTGAACATAGGCCTAGTGTTATACAGTTTTGGGTCTTTGGTTGCAAATGCTTTGTTAAGAAACATGGTAATCTTGATAAATTTGAACCTAGATCCATTGATGGCATGTTTCTTGGTTATCCATCTCATACTAGAGGCTACCGTGTGCTTTTACTTGACACTAACAAAATTGTGGAGACTTTTGAGGTATCTTTTGATGAAGCTAGCCCAGGTACTAGCTCAAACATTGCAGGTCCGGATCCATATCCGTAGGGGGAGAGCATTTTCGTTGAAAATGAGGAAGAGGTGGAGCTGCTGCCTGAAAATTCAGCAGCTAATGACATTGTTCCAATTCCTAATTTTGATTCACAGCCAGCACCGACGACCACCATTGCTGGTCCAGATCCTCCTCAACTCACAAGCTCATCGATTTGTGATGAACATGAAGAAGAAGTAGAAGCTTGTGAAGTGTCCACTCCCCTTTGGGTTCTCAAAAGTGATCCTCCACAACAAATTATTGGAAGCTTGCATGAACGAGTCACACGGTACATGTTTTGCGATCCAAACTCTCATGCTCATTCTGCTTTTGTTGCTTCTTTTGAACCCAAAGATATATCACACGCACTCACTAATGAATCCTGGATTATTGTCATGCAAGAAGAGTTAGAAAATTTTGAAAGAAATAATGTTTGGAAACTTGTACGTCCACCTCAAGGTCACACTTTAATTGGAACTAAATGGGTGTTTAAAAATAAACAAAGTGAGGATGAGGTTGTGGTTAGGAAAAGGCTAGGTTGGTTGCTCAAGGTTTCACTCAAGTTGAGGGTCTAGATTTTGATGAAACTTTTGCTCATGTTGCTAGATTAGAAGCCATAAGAATTTTGTTAAGTTTTACTGTATATAAAAGTTTTAAGCTATATCCAATGGATGTTAAAAGTGCTTTTCTTAATGGCTACATAGATGAGGAGGTTTATGTCAAACAACCATCGAGTTTTGAAAATCCAGATTTTCCTAATCATGTTTACAAACTGTCCAAACCCTTGTACGGTCTCAAACAAGCCCCTAGAGCATGGTATGATAGGTTAAAAACGTTCTTACTTGAAAAGGGGTTTACCATGGGCAAGGTTGATAAAACTCTTTTTGTGCTTAAGCATGGAAATGACTCATTATTTGTTCAAGTGTATGTGGATGATATTATCTTTGATATTGCTTCTCATGATCTTGTGTCCAAGTTTTCAGCTATGATGAGTTCAGAATTTGAGATGAGTATGATGGGAGAACTCACATACTTTTTGGGGTTGCAAATCAAGCAAACCAAGGAGGGTACCTTTGTGCATCAAACAAAGTATACAGAAGACCTCCTAAGGCGCTTCAACATGGACAAAAGCAAGCCTCTTCGGACACCAATGAGAACAGCAACAACACTTGAACTTGATGAAGATGGTGAACCCGTGGATCAAAAAGAATATAGAAGCATGATCAGATCACTTTTGTATCTCACAACATCAAGACCGGACATACAATTCAGTGTATGTCTTTGTGCGCAGTTTCAAGCCTCCCCACGTGCTTCACATTGTCAAGCCGACAAAAGGATTCTCAGGTACTTACATGGAACTCAAGAATTTGACATTTTTCTTCCTTCTTCCTCAACCGTTACTTTGAATGTTTTTTCCGATGCTGATTTTGGAGGTTGTAGGATTGATAGTAAAAGTACTTCGGGTGCTTGTCATTTTCTTGGTAATTCACTTGTTGCTTGGTCCTCTAGAAAACAAAGTTTAGTTGCACAATTCATAGCCGAATCTGAATATGTAGCTGTTGCTAGTGCTTGCTCACAAATTCTATGGATTGTTCAAACACTTAAGGACAATGGGGTTGATCCAGTTAGTGTTCCACTGTTTTGTGATAACACTAGTGCCATTTGCATTGCTAAAAACCCCGTGCAACATTCTAGAACTAAGCACATTGATATTAGGTATCACTTTCTTCGTGATAATGTTGAAAAAGGGAACATTGTGCTTCACCATGTAGATACCGAACAACAGTTGGCTGACATTGTACAAAACCTTTGTATTTCACACGTTTTTGTTTCATTCGTAGTGAAATAGGGGTTATGCATCCTCATGGCTTACATTGAGCAGGAGTTTTGAAACTTGAGAAGTCTATGTGTGAATCTGAAATTAAAATAATATGAGCATAGTATTTCATACATATATGACTTTTAAATTTCTTTTACGTGCTGAAAGTTCTTACTACATTACTCGTGTTATACATTTTGTAGTTTTTGCCATGTCTAGTAATTGGAATAATTACTTACACTAAATCTGGTCATGGTCGAACTTTCTTGCTGTTTTGAACTTGTTGCATGCTCACAAGTGCTTTTAATCATAAATAATTAATCAAGTAATCAACTCACATGTTGAGTTTTTATGAACAAATACAAACTGAGAAAAGATCAAGAGAATATACATGCATCGCACTTCCTCTTTTGAGATGGCTTATCATTGCACTTAGATATGAACTTGGAAGGAGTTGTGCATGACTAAAACCATGTCCTTAAGCTTCTGATTGTCAAATGACATGGACTTGGCTTGGTTGGTTAGAATAAGGCAGATGCACATATAATCTCTTGCAAATTATAACATTTGCAATAAGCTTCTGATCAAACAGCTAGCATCTTTCAAGTTTTTATCATTAAGTGCAGTATGCTCTCTGTTTTTTTTTCAATTTCTAACTCAAGTTTATCAAGTGTGGAGGTGTGCGCACTTCTTAATGACGATAATTATTCATATATTAAATCACATGAGGGACATGCATCATCACTAGGAATTAAAGTTTTTAAATGATTGATTTCATATTTTAGTGATTCAATTTTAGCAGCACTATCCCTAAGCTTTTTTTTCCTTTTTCTTAACTACAATAGTGGCACGAGAAATAGCATCACACATTTCTTCACAAGTAGGACATACCTCTTCATTGTCGCTGTTGTGTTCTGCATCCTCCATACTTGATCTTGATTTGCCCACCATGAAGCACAAGTTTGCCATATCATCTTCATCTCTGTCACTTCCAATATCCACGTCGCTTGAGCCAAGTTCCTGGAGTGCGGAGATAAAACTGCTCACCAATTGACGTCCTGTAAAACCCTTCTTTTTCTTCTTATCATTTGTAGACGAGTGCTTTGTCCTTGTCTGCTTTTCATCCCGGGAAGTAGGACCTAAAATGTTAGGGCAATCTGAACGAAAATGTCCTGTCTTACCACATTCGAAACATCATTGAGGTCCGGAGCTTCCTCTCCTTCTAGTTCTCATATTTTGCAATGCTTTTGAGAATCTAGTAGAGAGAAGTACTAGCTCCTCCTCTGGAAACTCCTCAATCTGTTGAAGGGTTAGAGAGGAAAACAAATCAAGTGTACCACAAGATGAAGATTGGCTGGAGCTAAGCATATCACGTTGAGAAACAAATGCAAGAGACTTGTTGGGTATCTTACGTGAGACTATGTCAATTTTATGAGTTTTCAATTTAGAATATAGTACATCTATAGTAAGTGTACTCATGACAGTAGATTCACGAATGGATGTGACTTTCATCTTCCAAATTGACATGTCTAATGCACAAAGTAATTGCCTAGCATTTTCAGCATCTGAAAAATTAACATTGACGCTACGCAAGTTGCTAAAAATTTTATTAAAGCGGGCAAAGAGGTAATAGAAAAAGTCTATTTACCCTCCCCCCAAACTATACCCTACAGACTAACTAACCCCCCAAACTACAAAACTGGATTATTAACACCCTAAATTTCCTAATACCATTTATTTTACACACTTAGGTGGTTTTTATAGGTGGTTTTGCCATGTCAGCTGCCTAGGTGGCAGTCCCTGCATCTATCCCCAGTGGGACCCACCCGTCATTGAGTTATACAGAAATAACCGTCCAATAGGGTGCCTGTGAAGGGATCGATCACACGAGGGTTCCGCTGATCAAATCTCTCTGGCGGCGCAGAAGGCAAAAGTGGCAGGTTCTCATCGGGGGTCCTCCTCTACCATCTGGGTCTGAGGCGCACAAGCTCCTGGATCGATATTGTCTCCTTTAGGATCTGGTTCACGTCTGTTCTTCCCTGAAGACGGGCAACAGCAGGTACTTAATCCATCCCAGACAGCAATATGATCTATGAACAAAATAAATGATTCATCTCACCTATATAATATGATCATGGCGGCTGCAATTATTTTTCCGTCATACTTCACCTAGTGCCAAGTTTTTCCCAGTCATACTTTATCTCCTGCACCCAATATGATCTGCACTTGAATGCACCAGATAGTGAAGTCACAACACCACCAATCTGAACATTATGTTCAGATGGATTAGCCTGAGCAAAGGGCAAGTATAATATAAGAACTTACAAATTAGGCTGATAACAAAAAGGTTAATGCAGGACAATCTGATATTTACCTAACATTGTGTATTAGTTTGCATATGATTTATATGCAATGTTTGTCTCTGTATGCAGGGTATCCAATGGATCCCTCAGCATTTTTTAGAATAAAGTTTCATTATGGCGGTCAATTCTTATATGCAATACTTTGGAGGTACAACATGGATTTCTCACATAGAGTTGGACAAACTATCATTACTTGAGGTGGAAGGACATCTTCGTGACCATATGAAGATTGATTGTCCTGTGCAACTGCATTGGTTGCCTCCTGGATGTGAGATGAACAATGGAATGAGGTTGATTTTTGATGACAAGTTTTGTAATGTGATGGCTAAACACATAGCTACTGATGGAGTGGTTGAAGTATTTGTTGAAGAAATTGGTAGTTGGAAAAACGAGGACAGGAACTATGAGATGGAGGTGCTTGAAGCAGATGATGAAGCTGAACAAGTAGGTGATGATCAAATACAGGAGCTGGAACTTGATTTACCTTTGTCTATGCCTTATATTGATGATGATGCCTCTGTTAGTTGTGATTCGGATTATCAACCAAATGACATAAATAGCTCAGAAGAAGATGATGAATTAGAAAAGTTAAGAAACTTTGCAAACCAGATCAAGATGGATATTAAGTCAAAGAAGCTAGGACAAAGTCATAAACATTCAATGATCCTTGCAAATGCAAATGTTCTAGAGTTACAAATTCTACAATATGATGATAGTCCATACTATAACTCAAGTGATGATTTCTCTTATGAGGAGAACAGCGAAGGTGATACAACAAGATGGCTTAGCATGGAAAATAGATTTGATAGTAAAGCGCCAATTCCTGTCTTTGCCCTTGGGATGGCATTCAGGTCCAGTAGACAGTTCAAAAAAGCACTAATAAAATATGGTTTAAAAAATCACAAGCATCTTTTGTTTCCAAAGGATGAGAAGGATAAGGTTAAGTCCGTATGTTCTTGGGAAGGTTGCAAGTGGAAGATTTATAGATCAAAAACAAGTAGGTATGAATGGTTTAAAATTGTCACTTTTGTTGATAAGCATTGTTGTCCACCAGTAAGGAACAACAAGTTAATGACATCAAGAAGAATTGCTGAGAGGTATTGGGATCAAGTCAAAGATAATCCAACATGGAAGATAGAGTTAACCAAAAAGGCGGTTATGAAGGACATGCTTTGTGATGTAACATTATCAAAATGTAAGAGAGCGAAGGCGCTAGTGTTGCAACAAGCATTGTCATCTACCAAAGGTGAGTACTCAAGAGTTTTTGACTACCAGATGGAGTTACTAAGGTCAAACCCAGGTAGTACAGTGGTGGTTACTTTAAATCCCGATGTCCTTCATAAGAATGTGTTTCAAAGGATGTATGTTTGTTTTGATGCTTGCAAAAAGGGGTTCCTAGCTGGATGTAGGAGAGTTGTTGGACTTGATGGCTGCTTTTTCAAAGGTGCTACTAATAGAGAGTTATTGTGTGCCATTGCAAGAGATGCAAATAACCAGATGTATCTTGTTTCATGGGCATCAGTTGAGAAAGAAACTTACGACTCTTGGTTATGGTTCCTTGGCTTACTTCAAAAGGACCTCATCATCAACGATGCTGGCGCAGGGTGGGTGTTGATTTCAGATCAGCAAAAGGTATGTCGTATATAAAACAGTTTTGTTATCTTTAAGTGTATGATGTCTGCTGAAATTTGTGAAACTGTCGGTGCTTGGATCCGGCAGATCTCCCGACACTACCTTTGGTAGATCAAGGAGTTGTAGTTCGGTAATGGGCGCACAGAGATTCAAGAAGGTGAAAGACACGTGTACACAGCGATTTACGTGGTTCGGGCCGCCTGAGCGTAATACCCTACTCCATAGGGTGTGTTGGTGATGTATTAAGCGTGTGAGTCTTGAAGAAGCTCCAGAAGAAGAAGCTCGTCTAGCTCAGGGAGTTCAGTAGTGGTCTAGAACCCTTCTTTTGTGTATCGTCGACCAGTCCTTTTGTAGTACAAGGACTGGTCGTTACAACGTTAGCCTGGCCCGACAGGTGGCCCCGACGGTTACACATGCTTGATACATAATAAATGGGGTTAATTACCCTTAATAGCCTGGTAACGGGCCTTAATAGTGCCGTTACCAGTATTAAGAGCCATCTGATCGTGTGTCATTAATATGGTATTAATGACAGTTAATCGGGTCTTGAAGTCTTTGATTGCTCCTTGAAGGTCCGGAGCCGTTGCAGGGTCCACCAGCCTGATTGTTGAAGTTGAAGGTCCGACGGTCGCCACGTGGCGGCACCAGAGCTTATCGTCGTGGACGAGTAGGTCCGGTGCTACTGGACATGTGTCAGTACCGGAGCTTCCCTCTGTCTGGGGTTAGGTCTGGGGGTGCCATATTGGTATACCGGCCGGAGCTTCCCATGTGTGGGTGATAGCTCCAGTCTTATGATACACGTGGCGGCCATGGGACTAACCATGTCAGGGAAGCAAGTCCGGTTACACCTGACATGCAGGGCCTTCGGAGGTCTTCAAATCTGGTAGATGGGGTTTCCTTGTGATCTTTGCAATCCCAAGGGGTATCCGGTACGGAGGGTACCGACAGTGGCCCCCTGGACTTACCTCCGGGAGAGACCTTTTGGATAAAGTCATTTTGCCGGGGGTGGGTCTATTCTTCGATTTCTGAACCATGTCTTCAAGGTCTTTGGTTGTGCCGTTGGTGGTAGTTCACAGTTAAACTTCCACCGCGTGGCGTATCTTGGAGGCGACAGGTGAGATCTCAGCGTGCGGATCTCATGCAATTGAAGGTCGCCGGTTTCCGATACGAAAATCGTATCGGTTCTGTGCGCCCTGTCAGGCCGCCGACTTCGGGTTTCCCGCCTTTCATGATGACAACCGTTCGCCTGGGGTAAGAACCTCGACTTGATCGTTGGGGTGGCCTCGGGCCCCCTTGTCATTGGCGGGATGAAAATTTTGACTGGTATCGTCAGCTCCTTTGCGGTTTCCATCCAGGCGTTGCGGGGGCTTACTTAAGAAGGAAAGCACGCACCATTTGGGGTTCTTTACGCCTTTCAATCGATCTTGCGCTCAAACCTTCCAAACTTTTGCTTGCCTTTCCTCTCTTGCCTCGCTGTGCCACGATGGAGTTGGGTCTCCGCCAAAGCCGACTAAAGACCGATGACGATTTGAAGAAGGTTCGGACCCTTATGGGATGGTCCCCTGACTTCTTTAACCACCTGGTCCGCGCCAGCAAGCTTCCGTTTGAGAAGGAACACGTCGGCGACATGGTGTAATTCTCCGCGTACGCCATGGTGGGACTGATCCCACCTTTCTCCTCTTTCTTCTTGATGCTGCTAGACTTTTATGGTCTGCAGCTTTACCACCTTGGCCCCCATTCCATTCTGCTGGTGTCCATATTTGTCCACTTCCGCGAGATGTGGGTGGGCATTCCCCCCTGCATTGAGCTTTTCCGCACCTTCTTCACTGTCCAAACCATAGGTCGGAGCGACGAGTACCTTGGCTTCTACTATTTTGTGAAGCGCAAGAAGTGCTCGTACAAGTACTTGCGGTCGTTCTCTTCTGGGAAGTGAGACGACTGAAAGAGGGATTGGATTGTTATCAGGGTGGAGGAGCACGAGAAGATGGAGCTGCCGGAAGGCCTCCCCAACATCGACACTGCAGTTTGGAGTGAAGCTCCGGTGCTGTCGGATGCCTTCAATCCTGCTATGACCAGGATCTGCCTGTGTGTGGAAGGAGGGGTGACTCCCCAGGCAGTGTTTTGCAACTTCCTGACCAACAGGTGGGCTCCGTTGAAGAGGAGGGAGAAGTTGGCTTGGACCCTCAACAGTATGCTGGACGACGACCGGATTGAGACCGGTTTCAAGTCCAACAATGGAGGGTGCAACTTTGGAGTTCCACCTGAAGAAATTCCAGCACGGCATCGATGTCGAGGGCGACGACTTGGCTCCGCCGCCAGCTTTCCTCCCACTGAACATGGAGGCAAAATTCAGTAGGGAGCTCCAGCAGATGATGCCGGTGCTTGACGACCTTGGTGTTGTTGAGAGGCGCTCGACCACCGGGTTGGCGATCTCCGAAGCTCCGGAAGGTGGCTCCGTTCCCGCCCCTAAGCCAAGAACCAAAGTCGTCGGCAAGGGCAAGGAATTGGCCGAGCCCTCGAGCCGTAAGAGGAAGCATGCCGACAGAAGGGCCAGGCATACTTCTTCCGTGACATCTCCTTCTCCCCAGAGGGGGAGGTCTACAACGATGGCGTCTACTCCAGTTGCGGCATCTTCTCGGGGTGCTAGCTCTGGGCAAGTGACTCCGACACCAGGGCCAGCTGAGGGCTCTGGGTCCGGAGGTCCTTCCCGGTCGAGGGGGACCTCGACCAGAGCAATGCCGACAGTAGCATCAAGCTCCGGGGAGCCCTCCAGGACTACCACGCCAGTGGCGACTGGGGCCAGTCCGGAGCATCCGGAGAAGAGGTTCCGCGGGAACTGGTGCAGAAGCCTTCTGAGATAATTTTTGATTTTTTACCTCAGTCGGTTGTTTTATTGTTAACTGTATTTTGAGTCTCTTTGTCCTTCATCCACAGCGTGCCCAAGAAAAGGGCTAAACCTCCGGTCCCTACAGCAGCGGTTGAGACTGTGCAGGCTAAAGCTCCAGCTCTGATTCCAGCGCCGCCCCAAGAGGTGGCTGAGGCTGCGGCAGCCCCGGCGCCAGCTGTCGTGGTTTTGGATGACTCATCCCCAGAAGCTCCCGTGGTAGCGCCGGACCACGGGACTGAAGATGTACTAGCAGCGCCAGCCTTGGAGGTTGAAGCTCTGGGCTTAGATGTTGTGATGTTGGATGCTCCAGCCGTAGAGCCAGAGGAAGCTGCAATTCTGGCCCTATAGCCAGATGTTGTTGAAGCCTCGGCAGTCGAGCCAGTGGTTGATGAGGTCCCGACGGTAGAGTCGGGTGTTGATGAAGCTCCGGCACTTGAGCCGGTTGTCGAGGAAGCTCCGGCGGTAGAACTGGTTGCTGCAGAAGTTCCAGCTGTAGAGCCGGTCATTGAAGAGGTTCTGCCGTCGGAGTCAGTTGTTGTGGAGGTGACGGCATCAGCACCCGAGCCCATAATGGTCGAAGCGCCAGCACCTGAGCCAGCGGAGGAGGAGGCGCCTGCGCCAGAGCCAGAAGTAGCTTCTGCTCCGACCAAACCTTCAACACCCGCTCTGGAAGCGGTGATCCTGGAGGTGCCCGTTGCTGAGCCAGAGTGTCGTGATGAAGCTGCTGGCCCCCCGTCGGAGGGGCCAGTAGTTGATGACCTGGCTGCTGGGCCTTCGGAACCAATTCTGGAGGCTGGAACTTCGGCTCCAGGTACTTCCTCGATGGCGGCCGAGGCTATCCCGGAGGACGGCCCTAGTGTCGTGGAAGCTCAGGGTACCGCTCTCATAGAGTGGGATCCAATTTTTGTTGCTGAAGATCCGCTGGAGCCAGCAGTGATGACCCCAGCAGGTCCGGACCCAATCCCCCTATCGTTGTCCATCGACAACGCCTGCTCCAGTCTTTGCCAGGTTCAACTGGCCTTCTACCAAGACAGCAAGGCCCTCGAGGAGGAGCTCCAGACCCTTAGGAGGTGGCGCAACCGACTCCATTTCGAGACCAAGCTGGCGCAGTCGAGGCTGGCTGATGACAAGGAGTGGGTGAAAAGGGAGAAAGTTCGCCTGGAGTACTGGGGAAAGTTGTTGGATGAGAGGGAGAGCATGACGCGGACCCTCGACAACTAGTCCCGGGCCATCTATGATCAGGCCAAGGCTGCAAATAGCGCAGCTGATGAGCGCCAGGAAAGTCTCTCCGCCATCCACGATAGTCTCGTCAAGCGCCAGGAGGCTCTTGAAGCACGGGAAAGACGGCTCGAAGATGAAGAGCAAAAATTCCTGGAGCTACGAGACGACATCATGAGGAGGGAGGAGGAGCTTATCCAGAAGACAGCTCTGGCTAACAAGAGCCTCGAAGAACGCACCAAGAAATTGGATGAGCGTTGCAAGGAGGAGGAGAAGAAGGCCTAGGAGCGAGGGAAAGAACTTTACTGTAACACCCTCAATTTTCGCATCATGCATTGCAAACATGATCATGCATTAAACATTAGTAGGATAAAAAAAAAGATAGTAAAAGGATAAAACATACATATATGATGTAGCAAAAAGAAGAAAAAGAAAATAATAATTATAGCCTAAAACATGTATTAGGGAATAAATATAAAATAATAATAATAATACATAAAAAAAATATATATAAATAAATTATATAATAATAAATATATATATAATAACTGTATAAAAAATAAAATAAATAATAATAAATAAATAATAATAAAATAAATAAATAGTAACATATTTATATAAAAAAAAGAAAAAAAAGGAAAACCCCCCGCTGGCCAGGCCGAGCGGCCCAGCCAGCCGCGCGCGCCGCCTGCCCGAGCGCGGGATTCCCGCCGAATCCCACACCCCCTCCCGTGCAGCCCCGCCGGGCCCCACCCTGCCTCGGTCGTACGAGCCGCGCCGCCTGCCCGCTTGCCGCTCCCACGCCACCTCCCACGCGCCCCACGCCCCGCTCGCCCGACCGGCGCCGACCCGCCGTACGCCCCGGGCCCCAACGCCGTATGCGCCCGTCCCGCACGCCCCGCTCGGCCCGCCTCCCTCTCCCGCCTCCCGCCTGGACCCCGCACGCCCCGCACGCGCTCCAGCCCCGGCTCGCCCGCCCGCCCCCGCGCCCGAGGCCGCAGCGCCCGAGTCCCGCCTCCGCGCTCCCGTACCGAGTCGGTACTGAGCCGGACTCCACGATCGCCCGCTCCCGCCAGTGCCTATAAAAAGGCCCCGAAGGCCTCACGTTCCCGACGCCAGAGCCGCCAGAAAGAAACCTAGCCGCCGGAAAAAAATAGGAACCAGAGAACAGAGCTGCCGCCAGGGAAAAAAAAGAGGAGGAAGAGGAAGAAAAAAAGGAGGAGGGCGCCACCGTCCGCTGGAGATCGACGTCGCCATCGCGTCGCCGTCGTCGTGCCGCCGGAGGACGCATCTACTTCGTCTACGCATTGTCCCCATCCCGCAATCATCGAAGCCATCACATCTACGGTAGGCCATGTTCCCGATGCGAATTTTAGCGACCATATTGAATCTAATAGACGTAAACTGATCGTAGTTGCGTCGTATTTTTATTTTCAGCAGCATTAATCCACTCTAAAACCCCCGTAAATTCATATGAACACGTATGAACTAGTTACATCTAATTAATAAACAACCATAGTTAATTAATAATTGATCTTTGCATGCATGCATGTCATTGCATGTTGATTATTTTGTGTGCATCATATTGAAGTATATGAATTTTCTTGTATGTATGATCACGCGTAGAGGAACGTGCTCAAGAGGCCGCATACGAGGATTTCCAAAATCAAGACTTTGAAGCGCTTGAGCAACCCCATCCGTCGGAGCAAGGCAAGTGTCCTTGAAGCATATTGATCCTGTTTTATTAAATGTTTTGTTTGCGAACTTGCATGCTTGTGTCAAATTGATGGGAATCCTATGGTAGGAAGTTTACTAGTTTTGTTTAACCACCCTTGTCACCTGGAATTTATGGTAGAGAGTCGGGAAGGGTTTTTACCTTTTTGCTTCGCCTAATTAATTGGGATGGCAAACAATACTACACATTTAATTATGCATCAATGATATTATGGTCAATGTGAACTGGTCAATACGATGGGTGATCTAAGCAAGTCTGGTATGTGGATGGGTTGGATGTTATGGTGGTTTGCTTGCTTTAGATCTAAGGACCAGTTCATGCGAGAATATGTCAGGTCAACAGTTCCACCACAAGGCCAAGTATGGGTGCGGCGTAGCTGAATAATTAGGAGCGCTGCTAGTATTGTATGGACCATTGGATGGCGCGGGGAATGGGAGTCGAGGAGGACTGCCCTGGGATCCCCATGGCACATGAGGGGGCCCGTTGGTGGGAGAATAGAGATTCAAGCCTGCCGGTGAAACCTTAGTGGGCCCGTACATACTAGTAGTCCCTTTTGAAAGGCTATTTTGTGATCTCTTGGCCACACACCTACGGAAGTGTGAGATGGCATAATGGAGGTTTCTTAGTCATCGAAAGGTGACGAAATCACGAACATGTGGGTAAAGTGGTACAAACTCTGCAGAGTGTTAAAAACTATCATGATAGCCGTGCTCCCGGTTATGAGCGCCTGGATGACCTACATGATTAGAGTTGGAAATTGGGATTTGGGATGGTTATGGTTTGGTAATGGTTATGGATGGTTTATGGATTATGGTTATGGATATGAATTTGAGTTATGGTAACTGGACATGGATACTGATGATATTGGCAATAATTGAATATGGTTTATATTATGTTAATATGATGGTTATGATGGGATTGTTTCACATAGACATAGTATAATGCTTTTCAAATGTTTTACTGTACTTTTCAGCACTTAGCCATTATTACATTCGTCATTTGAATAATCCACATGTCATACTTTCCACACTTGCTGAGTACGACATGTACTCACTCTTGCAGTCCCCCCAACAGTTGCAGGTCAGGATTGTGAGTTTAATGGTGATAATGCGGAGTTCTAGGCCGTGTCTACCGTCAACTTTGCCTATGGTGTTGATTGGAGCTGCGCATATATACGCTATCCCTTTTGCTTGGTTGCTTAGTTGCTTAATTAGTTTATTTCCGCTGCATTAGTTGAACTTATCATTAATATTCATTAGAGCTTGTATTCAAGGATATATTGAATTATGTAATAAGAGTACTTATTTAATAATTTGAGTTGTGGTAATTATCTGTTTATCATTTGTGAATCACTCGTGTATGTGTGTTGAACATCCTTGGCATACATATGCGTTAGCTTGGTTCATTTTTTGGAACCGGGCGTCACAAATTGGTATCAGATCCACAGGTTGACCGTAGGACGCAGTCTAGATAGAATGGACACTTTAGAGCACATAGGAGCACTCAGGAATCGATGTGTTTTTGCTTGGAGTGTTATTTGCTATATATATATTGGTTGCTTGTGTGCTTGATAGAGGATTTTGGGATGCTTTAGCATTGCCATGTCCATATAGGCTAGTATAGTTAGTTGTTTAGTGTCTCATATCCCTTGATGCATATAGTTGGGGGACGTTTTCTAATTCTTACCTACTAATTTCCTTTAGATGGTGAGGACTCGCAATCAGAGGGATGTCAATGGTGAGGAGGAGAACTATGGAGTACCTCAGAACAACAACGGACAAGGACCTGCTCATGGAGCCATCAATATCGAGCAGCTATTGGCCATGCAAAACCAGCTCATGCAGACCATGATACAAACTATGGGACAGCTGCAGGCTGGCAACAACAACAATCAGCCCCACATGCCTCCACCGCCACCCCCGCCTCCTCATAACCGATTGGGAGAGTTTATGAGGACTAGGCCGCCAACCTTTGCTCAAGCTGCTGACCCTATGGATGCGGATGATTGGTTAAGTCTCCTGGAGGAGAGATGAGGACAAATATAGTATGTCCAAAAATAAGCCTTAGAATAAGGGGGGTAGATTTCTCCGCCAACCTCATTGTTTTAGATTCTCAAGGGTTGGATATTATATCTGGTATGGACTGGTTGAGGAAGCACAATGGAGTTATTGAGTGTGCCACAAACACGGTGAAGTTGACCAACGAAGAAGGGATCACCGTAGAATTTGAAGCATCTCAAACCGCACCGAAGCAATTGGAGTTGATGCATCACAATAAATGTCAAAGCTAACCAATCATCAAAGACTACTCCAACGTAGTGAAGCGCATGACTGAGTTGCTAACAAGGGGAAAGCTTCTCAAATGGACTCTATCTTGCTAGGACGACATTGAGGAGGTGAAGAAGAGATTTATAACTGCACCGATGCTGGTATTACTAGACGTGAGCAAGAAATTTGGATTTGTACGACGCATCAAGACAAGGATTAGGATGTGTGCTCATGCAAGAAGGCCAAGTGGTAGCATATGCATCGAGGCAACTAAAGAAACATGAGTTGAATTATCCTACACACGACCTTGAACTCGCAGCCGTGGTACACGCCTTGAAGATATAGAGACACTATGTTTTTGGTCACCGATGTGAGATTTATACGGATCACAAGAGTCTCAAGTACATATTTACGCAAACGGATCTGAATCTGAGATAACGCCGATGGTTGGAGCTCATCAAGGATTATGACATGGGAATCAACTATCACCCAGGGAAGGCCAATGTAGTGGCCGATGCTTTGAGCCGGAAAGGAGTAAGTAATCAACTCACAGTTCGAGAGCTGCCATCCGAGTTATGCAAGGAGTTTGAACGGTTGAACCTTGGATTCATAAATGAGATGGGAACGATGGAAGTCAACCCAACATTAGAGCAGGAAATACGGGAAGGACAGGCAAAGGACAAGGAAATACAGGAAATCAAGGAAAGGACCCAAGAAGGGAAAGAATTCAGATTTGATGAGGACGAACAAGGTACCTTATGGCTTGGAAAGAGGATTGTGGTACCTAATGTCAGGCATATTCGGGAGACAATATTAAAGGAGGCACATGACTCGCCTTACTCAATTCACCCCGGTTGTACAAAGATGTACAAGGACTTAAAGACATGCTATTGGTGGGATAGCATGAAAAAGGACATAGCCGAATATGTTGCACTTTGTGATGTGTGCCAACGAGTTAAAGCTGAACATCAAAACCAGCCGGATTGTTACAACCATTAAAGATACCGGAGTGGAAGTGGGAAGAGATTGGTATGGACTTTATAGTTGGATTACCGCGAACTCAGTCTGGCTATGATTCAATATGGGTTATTGTGGATCGATTGACAAAATCAGCTCACTTCATCCCTGTCAAGACCATATATACCACCGCGAAGCTAGCAGAATTGTATATGGAACATATTGTGTGCCGACACGGAGTACCGAAGAAGATAGTCTCAGATAGAGGTTCTCAATTTACCTCCAGATTTTGGCAGAAATTGCATGAAGCAATGGGAACAAGGTTGAACTTCAGTTCGGTGTACCACCCTCAAACAGATGGACAAACCGAGAGGACCAACCAAATTTTGGAAGACATGTTAAGAGCTTGTGCATTAAAGCATGGGAAAAGTTGGGATAAAAGTTTGCCGTACGCTGAATTCTCGTACAACAATAGCTATCAAGCAAGTTTGAAAATGTCACCCTACGAAGCATTGTACGGAAGGAAGTGTAGGACTCCCTTGTTTTGGAATGAAACCGGAGAGAATCAAGTGTTTGGTCCCGACGTGTTACAAGATGCTGAAAGGCAGGTCCAAATAATACGGGAAAACTTAAAGGTTGCCCAGTCTCGACAGAAAGGTTATGCTGACAATAGGCGAAGGAGTCTGACTTTTGAAGTTGGAGATTTTGTATACCTCAAAGTGTCACCTATCAGAGGTCAGCGACGGTTTAACGTCAAAGGAAAACTGGCACCACATTACATTGGACCATTTAAGATTCTGGACAAGCGAGGAGAGGTAGCTTATCGACTTGAGCTGCCGACGTATCTCTCCGATGTACACGACGTATTTCACGTCTCTCAACTCAAGAAGTGTCTCAGGGTACCGGAAGAACAAGTGCCGATAGACGAGTTAGAACTTCAAGAGGATTTGTCCTATGTCGAGCAACCTATCAAAATTTTGGACATAAAGGAAAGGGTCACGAGAAATAAGAGGATCCGTTGGTGCAAAGTGCAATGGAAACACCATACGGAAGCTGAAGCTACATGGGAACGTGAAGAAGACCTGAAGGCAGAATTCCCTCACCTTTTCTCCACGCTATCGAATCTCGAGGGCGAGATTCACTTTAAGGGGGGTAGGTTTGTAACACCCTCAATTTTCGCATCATGCATTGCAAACATGATCATGCATTAAACATTAGTAGGATAAAAAAAAGATAATAAAAGGATAAAACATACATATATGGTGTAGCAAAAAGAAGAAAAAGAAAATAATAATTATAGCCTAAAACATGTATTAGGGATTAAATATCAAATAATAATAATAATAATATATAAAAAGAAATATATATATATAAATAAATTATATAATAATAAATATATATATATAATAACTGTATAAAAAATAAAATAAATAATAATAAATAAATAATAAAAAATAAATAGCAACATATTTATAAAAAAAAGAAAAAGAAAAAAAAGGAAAACCCCCCGCTGGCCAGGCCGAGCGGCCCAGCCAGCCGCGCGCGCCGCCTGCCCGAGCGCGGGATTCCCGCCGAATCCCACGCCCCCTCCCGCGCAGCCCCGCCGGGCCCCACCCTGCCTCGGTCGTACGCGCCGCCTGCCCGCCTGCCGCTCCCACGCCGCCTCCCACGCGCCCCACGCCTTGCTCGCCCGACCGGCGCCGACCCGCCGTACGCCCCAGGCCCCAGCGCCGTATGCGCCCGTCCCGCACGCCCCGCTCGCCCCGCCTCCCGCCTGGACCCCGCACGCCCCGCACGCGCTCCAGCCCCGGCTCGCCCGCCCGCCCCCGCGCCCGAGGCTGCAGCGCCCGAGTCCCGCCTCCGCGCTCCCGTACCGAGTCAGTACCGAGCCGGACTCCACGATCGCCCGCTCCCGCCAGCGCCTATAAAAAAGCCCCGAAGGCCTCATGTTCCCGACGCCAGAGCCGCCAGAAAGAAACCTAACCGCCGAAAAAAAAATAGGAACCAGAGAACAGAGCTGCTGCCAGAGAAAAAAAAAGAGGAGGAAGAGGAAGAAAAAAAGGAGGAGGGCGCCACCGTCCGCCGGAGATCGACGTCGCCATCGCGTCGCCGTCGTCGTGCCGCCGGAGGACGCATCTACTTCGTCTATGCATTGTCCCCATCCCGCGATCATCGAAGCCATCGCATCTATGGTAGGCCATGTTCCCGATGCGAATTTTAGCGACCATATTGAATCTAATAGACGTAGATTGATCGTAGTTGCGTCGTATTTTTATTTTCAGCAGCATTAATCCACTCTAAAACCCCCGTAAATTCATATGAACACGTATGAACTAGTTACATCTAATTAATAAACAACCATAGTTAATTAATAATTGATCTTTGCATGCATGCATGTCATTGCATGTTGATTATTTTGTGTGCATCATATTGAAGTATATGAATTTTCTTGTATGTATGATCACGCGTAGAGGAACGTGCTCAAGAGGCCGCATACGAGGATTTCCAAAATCAAGACTTTGAAGCGCTTGAGCAACCCCATCCGTCGGAGCAAGGCAAGTGTCCTTGAAGCATATTGATCCTGTTTTATTAAATGTTTTGTTTGCGAACTTGCATGCTTGTGTCAAATTGATGGGAATCCTATGGTAGGAAGTTTACTAGTTTTGTTTAACCACCCTTGTCACCTGGAATTTATGGTAGAGAGTCGGGAAGGGTTTTTACCTTTTTGCTTCGTCTAATTAATTGAGATGGCAAACAACACTACACATTTAATTATGCATCAATGATATTATGGTTAATGTGAACTGGTCAATACGATGGGTGATCTAAGCAAGCCTGGTATGTGGATGGGTTGGATGTTATGGTGGTTTGCTTGCTTTAGATCTAAGGACCGGTTCATGCGAGAATATGCCAGGTCAACAGTGCCACCACAAGGCCAAGTATGGGTGCGGCGTAGCTGAATAATTAGGAGCGCTGCTAGTATTGTATGGACCACTGGATGGTGCGGGGAATGGGAGTCGAGGAGGACTGCCCTGGGATCCGCATGGCACACGAGTGGGCCCGTGGGTGGGAGAATAGAGATTCAAGCCTGCCGGTGAAACCTTAGTGGGCCCGTACATACTAGTAGTCCCTTTTGAAAGGCTATTTTGTGATCTCTTGGCCACACACCTACGGAAGTGTGAGATGGCATAATGGAGGTTTCTTAGTCATCGAAAGGTGACGAAATCACGAACATGTGGGTAAAGTGGTACAAACTCTGCAGAGTGTTAAAAACTATCATGATAGTCGTGCTTCCGGTTATGAGCTCCTGGATGACCTACATGATTAGAGTTGGAAATCGGGATTTGGGATGGTTATGGTTTGGTAATGGTTATGGATGGTTTATGGATTATGGTTATGGATATGAATTTGAGTTATGGTAACTGGACATGGATACTGATGATATTGGCAATAATTGGATATGGTTTATATTATGTTAATATGATGGTTATGATGGGATTGTTTCACATAGACATAGTATAATGCTTTTCAAATGTTTTACTGTACTTTTCAGCACTTAGCCATTATTACATTCGTCATTTGAATAAGCCACATGTCATACTTTCCACACTTGCTGAGTACGACATGTACTCACTCTTGCAATCCCCCCAATAGTTGCAGGTCAGGATTGTGAGTTTAATGGTGATAATGCGGAGTTCTAGGCCGTGTCTACCGTCAGCTTTGCATGTGGTGTTGATTGGAGCTGCGCATATATACGCTATCCCTTTTGCTTGGTTGCTTAGTTGCTTAATTAGTTTATTTCCGCTGCATTAGTTAAACTTATCATTAATATTCATTAGAGCTTTTATTCAAGGATATAATGAATTATGTAATAAGAGTACTTATTTAATAATTTGATCTGTGGTAATTATCTGTTTATCATTTGTGAATCACTCGTGTATGTGTGTTGAACATCCTGGGCACACATATGCGTTAGCTTGGTTCATTTTTCGGAACCGGGCGTCACATCTACAAGCAGGAGAATGCCATCGCCGTCTGGGAGAAGAAAGTACGGAGCCGGGAGAAAGATCTGGTCAACCGCCGGAATGAGATCCACCTCCGGAAGGAAGAGCTCAGCGAGCTCGAAAGGCAGGTTGCTGAAATGATTCAGCAGAATGCCAAAGAGGTGGAGCGTCTTGCTCAGGAGAGCTCGGAGCTGGCGGCGGCCAAAAGATCCTTGGCAGAGATGCGGAGCGGAAGGGTTGTGGAGTACCAACAAGTTTGGGACTTCCTGGGCAAGGCCAACGACGCGCTGATGCCAATGGGCTTCAGTCCCGTGCGACCGGATGATCCGGAGCCAGAGCTGGACCAGGCGTTGGAGGCGCTGAGTTCAGCAGGCAACAAGCTCTCCAAGGTGGGCGATGTCATCGCGGACCAATTGAAAACGGAGGGTCAGTCCCTGGCAATGAACATCGCAGAGTTTGTGCTGACGTGCTACACCAGCCGGGACCCTCAATTCCCTCTGGACTCGGTGCTTGAAGGTCCCATCGAAGGAGAGGGTGAAGCCGCCCGAGCCAACGTGTCGGAGGTGGCCCAAAAGGTCGCCCAGTTCTTCCATAGGGTCTAGGACTGTCTCCCTGTAGCTCCCGCTTGTATTCTCTCTTCTTCTTCTCCAATTTTGTAATCTCTTGTCTTCAGATGAATGAAATCCAAATTTTTGAGAATTTGAATTTCATTTTTTTCTTCAACACCTTTGTCTCGCTTGGCCCCCTGGTAGATGTACACAATTTGATTGTGAACATGTATCAAGAGGATGTAATGGTTGTTGAAGACTTGCGTGCTTCAAACTTGTAGAATGTAGGTCCGAAGTCTTCCATAGTGTAGGCCCCCTGAGGCTATCGAAGCTTAGTAGCTCCGGCATTGACCATCGTCGGAGCTTAGTAGCTTCGGCAGTAGTCTCCATCAACGCGTAAAGCATCGATGGTTAGCCTTCTGGGGTGTCAGAGCTTGGCAGCTCCGGCAGTGACCTCTGTCAACATGTGTTGTGTCAACGTCAGACTCAACTTTAGAGTCTTTCCACCATCTTCATGTTGACGACTCGCCTCTTAGCTTTATCGGAACTAAGTAGCTTCAGAGATGTTCGATGTCAATGTTTGAACATCGACCACAAGCCAGCTAGAGGATGTCAGAGCTTATTTATTTTTCCTGCACACTGAAGTCAAGAAAAACAGTAAAATACGTTTCCTATCTATAACTTCATTGCGTCTTACTGTTCCCGAGAAAGTTTTAGGTCAAACACAGTCCTAAATACAATCAAGGGCACCGTCTTGCTTCCTTCAGGTCCGATCGTTTCTGGACTCACCTTACTTCGGCCTCTCGGGGTGTAGGTAGAGTGGCGTACTTAGGGTGTAGGATCAGGCTAAGTCGATAGCACACTCCGGCCCTAGATTGGCTTGGTGACATTCAGACAATTAGGCCATCAACAATGCTTGAACCCGGAAGGATAGACAATGCAACTCAAATCGTACATGAACTGGTCGAGCTAAAGTTTCTTAAGAACTGCACAACTTTGTTATAGACAAGAAATAGAAAAATAAAAAATATTGAGCCTGTACAAAGTAAATGCATGTGGAGTCTGTTTTCACACAATGATGTCTTTCATTATAGGTCCGGGGTACAGGGGAAACAAGAACACTCTTAGGGTACGGAACCAGGCTAAGTGTGTTTTGTTTCTCGTTTGACCCAAGGTAGCTAGCTACATTTTTAGTTCTGAGACTGTGACAAGTGTTGCATGGACATTGCGGACCTAGCAGGGTAGGTCCGGCTGCCCTCCCGGAGGAGCTACCCGACTCTGTACAATGACTCTATAACATACACCACATGTAATTAAAGACTCACCTCCGTGATATTAAGCGTAGAACTTACGGAGGTGCTCAATGTTCCAAGGATTTGGGAGAGGTGCCCCATCCTCGATTGCCAAGGAAACGCATCTGGGACGGGATACTTTGATCACTCGGAAGGGTCCCTCCCAGCTGGGGGAGAGTTTGTTTAACCCTTCTTTGGATTGTATTCTCCGTAGCACCAGATCGCTTTCCTTGAGCTGTCGGCTGTGAACATGCTGTTGGTGATAGCGCTGAAGAGCTTGGCGGTATCGGGCATTCCGAACTGCTTCTCGGCACCTTCCCTCTTCAAGGAGGTCAAGGTCTTCACGCCGGAGCTGATCCTGCGTGGCTTCGTCGGAGGTCCAGACCTGGAGCGACCCCAAGGTGATTCTGGAGGAAGGACTACTTCGACTCTGTACACCAGGAAGAAGGGTGTCTCTCCAGTTGACCGGTTTGGAGTTGTCCTGTTGGCCCATAGAGTGGGCAGAAGCTCTTCAATCCAGTTGGCTCCATGTTTTTTCAGGCGCTCATATGTGCACGTCTTGAGTCCTTTTAAGATTTCTGCATTTGCCCTCTCAACTTGGCCATTACTTGTCGGGTGAGCTACGAAGGCGTAGCTAACTTGGATGTCGAGGTCTTCGCACTATCCTTGGAAAGCAGAGCTCGTGAATTGGGTCCCATTATCTGTTATGATTTTGTTCGGGACTCCAAATCTGCATACTATGGACTGCAAGAAGTTGATAGCTGATTGCTTGTTTATTGTCACAACTGGAGTCGCTTCCGGCCATTTGGTGAATTTGTCAATGGCAACATACAGGAACTTGTAACCTCTGACGGCTCTTTGGAAAGGTCCCAAGATGTCCATCCCCCACACAACAAAAGGCCATGTGGGAGGTATCATTTGTAGAGACTGAGCCGGTGTGTGAATTTGCTTTGCATGGAACTTGCATGCTTTGCATTTCTTCACCAGCTCAATTGCATCCTAGAGCGCTGTAGGCCAGTAGAAGCCATGCCGGAAGGCTTTACCGACCAGCGTGCGGGAAGACGCGTGGTTCCCACACTTGCCTCCATGGATTTCTGCGAGGAGCTCGCAACCTTCTTCCCTTGTGATGCACCGCATTAGGACGCCGTTGGCACCGCGCCGGTAGAGATCCCCTTCTACCAGCGTGTATCTTTTAGCCAATCTGACTATCCGGTCAGCGGATACATCATCGTCAGGAAGGATGTTGTCTTTCAAGTAGCTCCGGATCTCTGAGATCCATGCATCGGAGCTTGCTTGAGCATTTGAGTCTTGCGTGCTGGGTTGCTCGGAGCTTCCAGCAGCACCTATGACCCTTGATGGCTGCCATGGTAACAGGGTCATCGGGACCACCATCTTCGGGATGCTGGTCTCGCCCCCTTCGCTCAGTTCAGCAGGCTGAGCTGTGGATTTTGACAACCTCCGGACGAAGGTTCCGTCAGGAGTCAGAGCTCCAGTTGACGCTTTCATCGAGAGTTCATCAGCTTCAGCATTATGGACACGCTAGACATGGTGGAGATCCAGGACTTCGAAATCCTTCTGAAGCCTCTGGACTTCAAGGAGATAAGTAGCTAGTTGAGGATTGTTACAGGAGCATTCACCCTTCACCTGTTTAATGATGAGCTGCGAATCTCCCTTGACCAACAGCTGCTTGACACCGTAAGATAGTGCCTCCTTTAGTACATAAATGAGTGCTTCATACTCTGCTATGTTGTTGGTCGCCTTGAAGTCAAGGTGGAACATGTATTTTACCTTCTCCCCGGTTGGAGCAAGGAGAAGGACTCCAGCTCTGGCCCCCTGCTTTTGCATGGAGCCGTCGAAGTAGAGGGTCCAGTGAGGCTTGGTGAAGACTGGAGCCTTGAGTTCCCACTTTTGCTCACTAGGGCCCCCAGGGTTTGATGGAGAGGGGGTCCATTCCGCCACGAAATTTGCTAATGATTGACTCTTGATCGCTTGTCTTGGGACAAATTCAAGATCGAATTCGGCCAATTCCGCTGCCAACTTTGCAATGTTCCCAGTAGAGTTGGGATTATGCAAGATCGCACGCAGTGGGTAAGAGGTCACCACTGAGATCTTGTGAGCTTGGAAGTAATGGCGAAGCTTCCTGAAGGCGATGAGAACTGCATAGAGCAGCTTGTGCACCTCTAGGTGTTGAGTCTTGGCATCATGTAGTACTTCGCTAATGAAGTACACTGGGCGTTGGACTGTCCGGACCCTCCCGGAGGGGCCCGAAGCTTCCTCCACATCGACCCGGACCCTCCCGGAGGGGTCCGAACCTACTTCGGGGACCTCCGGGTCCCTGCTAGAGGAACCCGGAGCTTCCACTGGGGTGACCCGGACCCTCCCGGAGGGGTCCAAGTCTTCTAGGATAACTCCCTGTCGATCCAAGTCTGGGGGCTGGGACCCAGACTCACCTTCAGGAACCTCCGGACCCTCCCGGAGGGGTCTGGATTCCTGAGCTTGGGATGGTTCTGGTCTCTCCGCAACTAGAACCATGCTGACAACCTCGTCGGTTGCTGAAATGTAAAGCAGTAAGGGCTCACCAGGGTTTGGAGCTACCAACGTTGGTAGAGTGGTGAGGAGCTGCTTTAGCTCCTGGAATGCCTTTTCTGCTTCTTCAGACCATTGGAATGGTCCGGACTTCCTCAATAGCTTGAATAAGGGTAGCGCCCATTCCACCAGTCTTGAGATGAACCAGCTGAGGGCGGCTAAACATCCAGTCAGTTTCTGGACGTCCTTGATGTGGGCTGGTGGCCGCATCTCCTCTATGGCTTTAATCTTCGCCAGATTTGCCTCTATGCCCCGGTGGTTTACTAGGAAACCGAGAAGCTTTCCGGAGCTAACCCCGAAGACGCACTTGTCTGGGTTCAGCTTCGTGTGGGTGACCCACAGCTTGTCGAAGACAGCTTGTAAGGTGTCAAGGAGTGACTCCTTGTCCTTGATCTTGATGACGATGTCATCAACATACACTTCCACTACGTCTCTGATGAGATCTCCAAAGGTTTTGTACATAGCTCGTACAAATGTTGAAGCTGCATGTTGGAGGGATTGCCTCTAGCGGGTTGAACAGCAGGATTGCCGTTGGATGATCCAGCAGCTGAGTTCACCATACTCAAAATCTCGGGCACAACCCCTTCCTAGTGCGCCAACTGTTGGTGCTTGGATCCGGCAGATCTCCCGACACTACCTTTGGTAGATCAAGGAGTTGTAGTTCGGTAGTGGGCGCGCAGAGATTCAAGAAGGTGAAAGACACATGTACACAAAGATTTACATGGTTCGGGCCGCCTGAGCGTAATACCCTACTCCACGGGGTGTGTTGGTGATGTATTAAGCGTGTGAGTCTAGAAGAAGCTCGTCTAGCTCAGGGAGTTCAGTAGTGGTCTGGAACCCTTCTTTTGTGTATCGTTGACCAGTCCTTTTATAGTACAAGGACTGGTCGTTACAATGTTAGCCTGGCCCGACAGGTGGCCCCGACGGTTACACATCCTTGATACACAATAAATGGGGTTAATTACCCTTAATAGCCTGGTAACAGGCCTTAACAGTGTTGTTACAAGTATTAAGAGCCATCTGATCGTGTGTCATTAATATGGTATTAATGACACTTAATCGGGTCTTGAAGTCTTTGATTGCTCCTTGAAGGTTCGGAGCCGTTGGAGGGTCCACCAGCCTGATTGTTGAAGTTGAAGGTCCGGTGGTCACCACGTGGCAGCACCGGAGCTTATCGTCGTGGACGAGTAGGTCCGGTTCTACTTGACACGTGTCAGTACCGGAGCTTCCCTCTGTCTGGGGTTAGGTCCGGGGGTGCCATATTGGTATACTTACCGGAGCTTCCCATGTGTGGGTGATAGCTCCGGTCTTATGATACACGTGGCGGCCTTGGGACTAACCATGTCGGGGAAGCAGGTCTGGTTATGCCTGACATGCAGGGCCTTCGGAGGTCTTCAAATCTGGTAGATGGGGTTTTCTTGTGATCTTTACAATCCCAAGGGGTATTCGGTACGGAGGGTACTGACAGAAACTAATGTGCAGGGTTTGCTAAAGGCTGTAGCAGAGCTTGTTCCTCAAGCAGAGCATAGAATGTGTGCGAGACACATCTATGCAAATTGGAGAAAAAATATCCAAGACAGAAGCTACAAAGGAAATTTTGGAAGTGCTCAAAGAGCTCATGTAGAATACTTTACAACTACAACAAGGCAAAGCTCGCGCAAGAAACACCACAAGGAGCTAAGAATATGGTATCTACTTCACCTGAGCACTGGTGCAGAGCCTTCTTCAAACTTGGTTCTAATTGTGATTTTGTTGATAACAACATGTGTGAGAGTTTCAATAATTCAATCATGGATTCCAGATTTCTACCTGTTATTTCTATGTTTGAGAACATAAGATGCAAGATCATGGTTAGGATCCAGGAAAATGGGATGAAGTTAGCAAAATGGCAAGGTACAATATGTCCTAACATTTTCAGAAAGCTAAAATTGAATATTTAGAGATCTGGGAGTTGTTATGTCCTTTGGAATGGGCAAGATGGATTTGAGATTAAGGAGAAGGACAAGAGAAGGTATACAGTAAATTTAGATGTAAGAGAGTGTAGTTGCAGGTACTGGCAACTCTCTGGACTACCTTGTTGTCATGCTATAAGTGCAATTTACATGACATCCAGGAGTATTGATGACTGCATAGCTCCATGTTACTCGATCAGAGAGTACATGAAGACCTATGAGCACTGTTTGCAACCGGTTGAAGGTCAAGAGAGCTGGCCAACTTCAGACATGCCCAAACCACATCCTCTTGCTTATGTGAAGATGCCAGGAAGACCTAAGACTCAAAGAACCCGAGAGGTACAAGAGAAACCTAAAGGCACTAAACTAGCAGGGTTGGCATCAAAATGAGGTGTAGCTTATGCGGGAGCATGACCCATAACATAAGAAAGTGTCCACACAACAACAACGCGGGACAGAAGAGCAATGCATATAACAAAAGGGAAGGTGCCAGAAAGAGAAAGCAACCTGATACTGCAACTTCGGCAGTAGGTAATGTATCAGCTATAGGCTGTTTTATGAGCAATATGTGCATTTCTTTAATAACATATATCGTGCTCGTTTCCATGCAGGAAGCATATGAAGATTCTTGGACCACATTGAGGATGTGTGAGTAGGCGTGTGTGAGCATATGAAGATTTTTGACATGCATTCAGATTCTAGTAGCATTCAGATTGTACTACTCTGTTAAAATAATCATTTACCAATTACTACATATTACAATCTTTAACTCAGTGCTAGTTATGGAGACAGCGGCCTTATTTCATTCGAACCTGCTTACATATAGTGCTTGTACCAGCAACAGGTGGTCCAAGAAGAAGCAGCTTACCTGGCAGTTCTTGCAGCATAGGGAACTTTATCTCTTGTTCAATTAGAATTTCCAGAGCCACCAGTAGTTACAGCAATGGCATCGTGAATCTGAGAAAACAAAACAAACTTTGTTGACTCCACTGTAAAACAATAGAGTAGGAATGGCAGTAGCAATTGTCCAGTACAACAAAATACATGTTGAATACAAGCTAATAAATGGTTTAACGAACAGAGGCACATAAATTTGATAACAGCAAACTACCCAGATTATGTAAGTCAGCTAGATTAGAACCTACAGCATTAAACTCGAGCGTCAGTAACTTGATGTTCCCGTCATGGTGCTTTAGATCCAGCTTCTCCAGATCTTCCTCCTTCCAACCTTCTCTTCTCCATGAGCACCGGCTCCTCCACCTTCTCTGCACTCTAGCACACGATTTAGGGGAGATCCAACTCTCAGCTCCTGCCGGTACAGCACATGCATACCTCAACGTGGATGCACTTCCCGTCACCAAGAGACATGAGGCGCACACACGCCTGGATCAGCGGCGTGTAGGTGTGCATGTCGACGGGGCCGTGGATCTCCTCAACGACGGGGCCGACATTCTTGTTGCCGACTACCTGCGGCTGCTCGAAGGTGACTTACAGCTCCCCGCCACCTTCCTTCCCTGCCGTCAACCTCCTAACTCGCCGCTCGCCGATTTGGTGGTGGGGAGTCGTCGTTTGCCGCCGGCGATTTGGTAGGCGGTGGGGGGTAGTTGTTCGCCGCAGGCGATTTGGTGGTCGAGAAAAGTGCTGAAACGGACAGCCCGATGCTTGGTTCTGACAGAGACGGAAGTGAGTGACTTTTTCTGTGGTGGACAACAACCTTATCACTTCATGTTTTATTGTATTCCTCAATGATGAGTGGGGCCCACCGGGGATACATGTATGGACAGCCACATAGACAGCTGACATGGCAAAACCACCTATGAAAACCACTTAAGGGGGTAAAATAAATGGTATTAGAAAGTTTAGGGTGTTAATAATCCAGTTTTGTAGTTTGGGGGGCTAGTTAGTCTGTAGGGTATAGTTTGAGGGGGTAAATAGACTTTTTCCAAGAGGTCATCAATGGACCGGGTTGCATCTCGAAGCGCATGTATTCTTTCTTGAACATGTCTTGCCTTACCTCCTTGATCGTGTTGGATCTTTCGTGGTAGTCACAAAGTGCTTTCCACACATCGTATGCAGATCGGAGGTGTGCAACTCGGTTGAAGTCGCTATGAGTTAATCCTTGTATGATCCAGTTCGAAGTCTTGTTGTTGTTATCAACATCTCTCAGATTTGTAGTTGTAACTTTATCATTTGACGGCACTTCGTAAGACTTGTACACCTTCTCTCATATTGCAAAGCCTTGAGCCTGGATGAAGGCTTCCATACGTGCTTTCCAAACCTGAAAATCAATACCACTAAAGACACAAGGTTTTGTGGAGTATTTCTCCATGATGATTAGTCAAAACACGTGCAAATAACAAAGATTATAGCACCATGGATCTGATACCAATTGTAGGATCGAAGAGCATGTGAAAAGCTACCAGAGGGGGTGAATGGTAGATTAAAACTTTTTCAGTGGAAGCAATGAAAACCCCTCGGCAGAAAAACAATCTATTAAAGAAATCATGTGTGAGACTAATCTAAATGTGTTTCACCTTGACAAAAGTGATATATATCAGATAGAATCAAGTCACGAAGATGACACGACAAGAATCACTCAAATCCATCGTGAGAAACTCAAGTTACGATCGAAAGATCGAACAAAGGTCAATCTATTCTACCGAGTAAAAGATAGATCTACAATACTGCAAATAAACCCATGTAGATCAGAAATCACAAATCCAATGACTGTGAAATTTTGAAAGATGATACATAATCAAGTTTTGAAGACAACTCAAAAAGAATCACGTCAATTGAATTTGTAAAACTTGAGTTATGATAAAGCCATCGAAGAAAGATAGTGTTGTGCAGAAAACTCGACGAGAAAAACTTGTGTGGAACAAGTTGGACGAATTAGGCACAAAAGTTCCTTTAAACTACGATCATTATTAAATTGAACACAAGAGGAACAGCCCCAAAGTCGTGCACCACGAGCTCTTGCCTTCCTTGCTTATATAACCAGCCCTTAGGCCAACCCAAACCTAACTAGGACTCCAATCCTACTCAATTCACAAATTGTAACTTTCCATAACTGCTCAAGACTCTTATATACGCAGATAGAAGCTATCTTAAGACTTCCAAAAACCTTATGAACGTATCCCACATTCCTAAAACAACTCAAATTCGTGACCCACACGAAATCCTAACATAACCAGCTCAAATCTTTCCATATTTGAGTCAAACCCAACTCAGCCGCAGCCTGAGTCCATAACCTAGTCGGTTGGACCTTTCTGACCAATTTTTTACGTCCACATCTCTTCATCACACCTCAGAACCATGTAGCCACATCCATGCACTCCTTGCACACGTGCAAACATCTTCCAATAACGTCTACGATACCTTCATATGCATAGTTCTTGATTTAAACATGTTGTGCGACCTCCCGATCAACTCAATCACAATTCCTCCCGAACTTGGTTGTTGAACCTCATCTTCTCCCTAAGACTAGTTTAATGGATCCCGTCACCAGTCATGTCTTGAACTCAAGCAACACCTGCAAATGAACAAACAACCAATCCGCACGAGCCCAAGTCCGCCACTTGACTCAAATTAGTTCCAAACACAACACCTTACGTGAGCACCTCACATAAGCATGTTGCAAAACCACAGTAAAACGATATCAGCCATATCAACCAAAATGCACCAAAAACTTAGCAAATGAATATTAAGCAATCTTTCCAATAATGTAAAGCAAGTTCAAAACATTTCACAGTAAAAGCAGGAACATTGCGATCAAGCTATGAATCTTGTCAAAGTTAACCGGAGCTTGAGCTAGAGCTTACCAAAGCTAGTACAACCTAGCATCGGAGCTTACCAAAGCTAGTACAACCTAGCGCCGGAGCTAGAAAAACATATCAGAGCTATCAAAGACATATCGGAGCTAAAGGCAAAGCTCATCGGAGCTACCCAAAAACATGTTAGACCTTGACAAAGTATGTCGGGCCTATTGTCGGACCTTGCAGAAGCTCGGAGCTAGAGTCGAACCTTGCTAAAAAGGGGTTTCTGACAGAATTTTAGAACTTATATCATCAAAGCCAATGTATTCAGTACAAGCCAATGTATTCAACACACATAGGTCTCACATTTTGAGCATATCAGTAGTGTTCTACAATGCAACATGGCCGAACCTACGGTTTCTGAACATAGATCTTTGTCTTATGAGCATAAGAAATTTTCTGCTGGACACAATGATGCTGAAGTGCAGAATAATCCTTTTGGAAGTGATGAAAATTCTTTTATTGAGCTGTCTCGTGATATTAATGGGCCAAAAAATGAAGATGTTGATAAAGTTGTGCAAGGGTTATATTTGATTTCTCAGGAAGTACAATGTGATGGAACTATTGCTGATGTGAAGGGTCAGCGTCGCACTATTTTCCAATCAGAGTGCAGAATTAAGGAGAAGGTATGCAAATTAATTATTGATGGTGGAAGTTTCGCTAATGCTATTAGTTCAGATGTGGTGCATGCATTATCTTCGTCAACGTGGAGGTTGCCTACTCCACGTTATATGCAATATATGAATCAAAGTGGTACACTAAAAATTACTCACAAGACAAGAGTAAAATTTGCAATAAAAAGTGATACACCAGCAAAGCCGAGGACGGCTTTGCTGCAGGGGGGGGGGAATGATGTGGTTGTTATAGCTCCAGTAAATGTTGATACATATCCCAAAGATGTTAAAATAGTTGACATTGCTGGTGATGATGAATCTAGTTGCAAGAATTCAAATAGTTCTATTAATATTGGTTCTATGACAATCATCTTGAAAGAGAAGAAGGAAAATATTTTATGTAATCTGAGGCCTAGAAAATATATATTCATGGGTGTTGAACTCAAGGCCAAGTATAGTAATACAATTATTGCAAATAAGAGAAAATTCATTGATACACTAGCAAAGCCAACGGCTTTGATCCAAGGGGGAGTGAATGATGAGCCCATGGCTTCTCAAAATACTTCAACTATGCATGATGAATTTATATTGATGTGAAGCATTCCATAAAGTTGGAGAAGCAGAGTCATGCTACTTCCACCAGTATTCATTCACGCAAGTTAAATTTCAAAGGAATTAATCTATTAGAGAAAGGAGGAAAGAAGAAGGTACAAAATAACATTATTATTGGTACTATGCATGTGAAGATTGGATAAGTGCAAAATTTGCATCGGAAACTGGGATCAGTAGTCAAGTTACTAAAAAAATATCATCAGTCCTGTTGTGTGGTTATTTAGTTAATTATAACCTTACCGGAGTAGTTTATTATTTACAATAGACCTAGTTTGTTGCCTGCGTGCATCAGAGTTCTTGTAGTTTACGTAAGTTGCATGAGTGCATCAGTTTTGCTAGAGTCCATGTACGTTGAGAGTCCAAGTCATTTTGTTGGTAGGGTTTGAGTCCACGTCATTTTATTGGTGGAGTCTAACCAGTTTATGGCTGGCCTGCGAATCATAAAGCCCGGGCATTGCCCCTGTACGAGGACGGTTTTTCAGAATAGATTAGACCGGTAATATTTTTCTATCGTAGCTTTCCCCAGCGTGGAGGAGAGACTACATCTATTACAGGATGGAATATTGATCCATCGGAGATTACCAGGTCAGAGTCCAAGGATCCTCCTCAGAGTTGATGTGTGCGATTGAAGGATTGTACCTTTGGAGGCCAGAAACTCCTGATTCGTCCGGGGCTGTTGTGAGATAGTGTTCTTGTTGTAGTCTGGGTGTGATCTTGGTTCTTGTGTGAATCTTCTCTATTGTTTGTGGTTCAATTTAGTACCACGGGTGAGAGTTTATCTAAGTTTGGTTTGCATCTACAGTAAGCAAAATTCATCTATCAATTTTACTGCTGCTACTTGTATTATCTGATCTGCTCTGAAATTACTTGATCGTGAGTATTGCTTCTGCCATTCCATTGCTACTACATTACAAAATTGTCGATAGTAACAAATATACTATTCGAGGGTTGCTTTTGTTGGTGATCTACTGATTGAGAGTGAACAAATTTTTATCACACCTGTCAGTACCGTGAAAGATAGGGACAAAATTCACGAACACACCCTCGTGTTCATATCAGTGTTCCATATCTCCTTGGAAGCCTCCAACCCTTCAATGTGGTTGAACTCCTCTCAAGTCAATGAGGAGGTAATCACTCCAACGAATTGAGCATTTCGATGGAGGAGGACGGCTTGCTCCGGAGTGATGTCTTCCTCATTCTTGGGAAGATGTACATGTGTCATAACAATTTACCACAAACTAGGGTTTAAGAAAATGAGATGCATCTTCATATTATGCTTCCACATAGACTAATAAATTCTATCAAACTGAGGAGGTTTGCCAATGGGAATAGATAAATAGTGATTGCTTGTGGTAAGTTGCTCATAGTTGTAAGGATACCGGGAGTAGTCTTGTGAACTACTCCCATTGTCGATGTTGATCGGAGCAATTGGCTTGATCTCCTTCTTGGGCACATTGAGCTTCTCATGAAGCCGTTCCTTGAGCATACAAACATTTTCGTCATCATTTGGATCATCTTGAAGAATATCGACGTTCTTCGTCTTTGTGCCATCAACAATCACCAGAATCTCGTTGTCACCCCTTCCGGCCATTTCTTCTCCGAGTTATTAGACTCTTCGTGGAGAAGCCTGCTGTGATACCAATTGAAAGTCGCCTAGAGGGGGTGAATAGGCAAAGACCTGAAATGACTTAATCAAATGAGATTAAAATCTTGAGGTCGGACTTGTCTGGACAGGGTCGTACTAGTCCGCTCAGCACAGGGTGAAAACCTAAAAACTTGGTTTCTACAAGTTATTTGCGGAATTTAAGTTCACCAAAGAGATAAGCAATATGTGGTAACCTATTACAACTTAGATTGTGAAGATAATGCACTTAGGTTACAAGATTTCAACAAAGATCAAAGTGAAGAGCAATATGAACAATAAGAACCCTAATAGCAATGCTAGTGATTATGAAATCTAAAATGACAAGTGAGACAAGATTTATCCCATGGTTCAGCTCCACAAAGAAGCCTACATCCATGTTGAGAAGTCCACACAAGGATCGGGTCTCACTTGACCTATCTCTCACCAAACCACCACAATGGCCGGCTTGGTTTACACTATATCAATGGGTAATAACCATGTTTGATTGGGGCTACTCACAAGTTTAGGCTCCCACAAATCAATACAATGAGGAGCACACGAAGCTCAACTCACACAAGCCATAAAACACAACACAATGTGCAAAGAGATCAAACCGAGAGCCAAAGCACGATGATCTTCCTTCACTCTCCTCCTGAAACCCTAATCTCTTCAAGATTTGGTCTTAGAGGGCTAGTAGGACGCGTGGAAGGCTTTGTAAGGCTCTAGGTCACTTGTGGCAGCGCTAGGGTTCAAGAGTTATCAAATAGGGGTTGGGGTCCCCTTTTTATAGGGGTCCCGGCAACTAACCATTGCCACCAGGGCAAACCCGGACTAGTTCGGTTGTGTGCCACGGACTAGTCCGGCCTTCCGGGACCACCGACAATTTCATGTCATCGATCAAAAAAACAGATAACGTGCATGCCAATGTTTGAATTTCAAACGGACACTAACAACATGGACTAGTCCCGTTCACTACAGACTAGTCTAAAATAGGAATGGAGGGTTTGGTCCGTCCCAAAATGGACACAACTGGGTATGGCCGGACTAGTCCGACCCTCTAGGGTTTCCTCTCGATTTATCTCACTAAGTCTCGAACGGACTAGTCCGTACCACACCAGACAAGTCCGAACTTTTCCAGAGAGCTTTGTTCCATTCTAAAACGGACAAGTTCGATCTACTGAGACTTAGCTCCAACTCCACGAAGGGGAGAACGGACTAGTCCGTACCCATACGGACAAGTCTGATCTACTCCAGAGACCTTTAGTCCATACGAAAGCAGACTTCCCTGACTGGCCATACTAGTCCGGCCCTGAGGACCGGACTAGTCCGGCCTCCTAGGGTTTTTCCTCATTTTGGCTTCCCACATAGGTTTTTCTCTCGACCACAACTTTGAGCCCTCTAGAATGATCTCAATGCACATGATACATCCACCGTCAAACATGATACGGCTCACTTATGCTCAATACCATAGAAACCCTAATTTCTACGCTTGAGTCTTTGACGCCCATTTCGATCTTTTCTTTTTGAGGGTTTTCGTCTCATTTTAACCATTACGACTGTGCTTAAGATCATCTCAGCTCATTAGTTTCTTAATTGTCGTCGTGAATCATCCAAAACCTATGGGGATGCCTAGATGCACTTTCAGCATCCCCAGGTAAGCATCGTCAACTCACCTTGAGGTGCTAACCTTGTTTTTATTATGTCTTTAATCTTCCCGACCTTTTATTTCCAGTGTGTCAAGAAAGAAATCTGAGGTTTCGGCATCTGCTGGAGCGACTGAAGCTATGCGTGCTGAAGCTCCGGCTTCAACTACTGAGCCTCCCCAAGTGGTGGCAGAAGACACGGCAACTCCGGCGCTAGCTGTCGTGGACTTGGATCCAGAAGTGACACTAGAGGCTCCCGTGGTAGCGCCAGACCACGGGGTAGAAGTTTATGAAGATGCACCACCAGCAACGGCACTAGAGATTGAGGCTCTGGTGTAGGAGTCGGAGGTGGCGGAAGCTCTGACACTTGAGCTGGAGGTAACCGAAGATCCAGCGCCCATGCCGGAAGTGGTTGAAGATCTGGCGATTGAGCCGTAGCTGCCCGAAGTTCCGACCTTTGTGCTAGAGATAGTTGAAGCTCCGGCCGCAGAGCCGGAGATGGTTGATGTTTTGGCTTCCGTGCGAGAAATAGTTGAAGCTCCGACAGCTGAGCCAGATGTGGTATATGTTTCAGCTTCCGTGTCAGAAATAGTTGAAGCTCCGGCAGCTGAGCCGGATGTGGTAGATGTGCCGGCGCCTGAGCCGGCGGTGGTGGGGGCTCCGGACAAAGCTCTAACGTCCGCCCCGGAGGTCAATGCATTGGGGGAAATGATGTCCGAGTTGGATCATCCAGAAGAGTCTACAGCAGGCACTCCATCCTCTGAGACGACGGTGGAAATTCAGGTAGGAGAACCTTCAACATAAGCTCCGGAGGTTGAAGTTCCCTCAGCGGGACCTTCCTCGGTGATAGTGGAGGCTGCGGAGCTTCCTAAGGGCGACCTAGTGCCGCAGGACCCCAGGGGACCACGCTTATGGCGTGGGACCTGATTTTTGTTCTTGAAGACCCCCTAGAGCTGGTGGAGATGACCCTGGCAGGTCTGGAGCCTATTCCCTTGGTGTTGTCTATTGACAATGCCGGCTCAAGCCTCCGTCAAGTCCATCTTGCCTTCGACCACGATAGCAAGGTCCTTGAAGAAGAGCACCACACCTTGAGGCGTTGGCCGAACAGGCTTCACTTCGAGACCAAGCTTGCACAGACGAGGCTTGCTGACCAAAAGGAGTGGGTCGAGAAGGAGAAGGCCCAGATGGAATATTGGGGCAAGCTGCTGGATGAAAGGGGGGCCTCCATCAGGGCCCACGACGCTAAGTCTTGGGAGATTCTTGAGCATGCCAGGAAAAACAATGATGCTGCTGACGAACGTCAAGACAACCTCAGTACGTTAAATGAGATTCTCCTGAAGCGCTGGGTGGACCTCGATGCAAGGGAAGAGAAACTACTGGAACAACAGGAGGATATTTTGAAGAGAGAGGAGGAGCTCACCCAGAAACTGTCTCTGGGAGAGCAAAACTTGGCTGACTGCACAAAAAAGCATGATATGCGGTGCAAGGAGGGGGAAGAGAAGCTCTGGAAGAGGGGACAAGACCTCAACAAGAGAGAGGTCAAAGTCTCCACCAGAGAGGAGAAAGTGGAGAGCAGGGAGAAAGATCTGGCCTATCGGCGGAACCGCAACCACCTCTGGGAGTCGGAGCTCACTAAACACGAAAAGCAAGTTGTTGAAAGCATCCAATAGCACGCCAAAGAGGTTGAGCGCCTTGCCCAGGAAGGCTTGGAGCTTGCGGCCACCAGGAGGTCACTGGAGGAGCTGCAGAATTTGAGGGAGACTGAGTCCCTGCAAGTGTGGCACTTTTTAGTGCAAGCCAATGACGCTTTGATGCCGCTAGGCTTCAGTCCAGTACGTCCGGAAAATCCAGAGCCGGAGCTGGACCAAGCGCTGGTGGCACTCAGCTCTGCCAGCAGCAAAATTGACGCGATGGGTGATGTCATCGTGGACTAGCTGGAGACAAAGGGGAAATCTCTGGACAAGAACGTCGCAGAATATGTGCTAACGTGTTACAAGAGCTGAGACCCCCAATTCTCTCTAGATCCAGTGCTCGAAAGGCCCGTTGATGAAGAGGAAAACGCCGCCAAGGCCAGCTTTCAAGAGGTTGCCCAGAAAGTTGCCTCATACTTCTGCAGAATCTAGGCCTTTTCTCTTTTGCTCCCACTTGTAACTCTCCAATTTTGTAATCTCCAATCCATGAATGAATGAAATTCAATCTTTCTAAAATGAATTCCATTTTGTCTTTGTCTTCAATACATTTTCCTTTATCTAAGTTTATTTCTGACTTCTCCAGGGAACTTTGTTGCGTCAATGGCGGGCCCCCTGGGAGGTGTCGGTGCTTAGTAGATCCTACGGTGCCCACTATCAACGCACAGAATATCGACGGCGGGCCCCATGGGAGTTGTCAGAGCTTGGTTGATCCAACAGCGCCCACTGTTAACGCGTAGAACATCGACGGCTGGCCCCCTGGAGTTGTTAGAGCTTGGAAGGTCCGACGCCACCCACTGTCAACACATTAAACATCGACGGCGGGCCCCCCAGGGTTGTTGGAGCTTGTTAGGTTTGACGGCACCCACTGTCAACGCATTAAACGTCGACAGTGGGCCCCCTTGGGTTGTCGGAGCTTGGTAGGTCCGACGGCACCCACTGTCAATGCATTAAACGTCAACAGCGGGCCCCCTGTGGTTGTCGGAGCTTGGTAGGTCCAACGACACCCACTTTCAACGCATGAAATATCGACGGCGGGCCCCTGGGGTTGTCGGATTTTCCCAACTTCGACAATATCCACCATCAACATAGAATATGTTGACGGTGAATTCCCTCAGGGTGATTTTTTTCACTGTCTTCACTTGAATTGTCATTATGCTTCACGTCGACGGCTGGCCCCCATGGAAGTTGTTGGAGCTTGTTAGCTCCAACGGTGCCCACTTTCAACGTTTAAAACGTTTACGGCGGGCCCCCTGGGGATGTCGGAGCTTGATAGCTCCGGCATCGTCCACCATCCTCATGATTTTTTATTTTTCCTGCGCATGAAAGACAAGGAAAACAGTAATATTCATCCTCTCATCTATAACTCATTTGCGACTTATTGTTCTTATTTGGATTTTAGACTCGAAGGAACTCGATATGATAACAAGCACATTGATGTAATCTTTCCAGATTCGAATGCTTTTTGGACCGGCCCTACCGAGGCCTGCCGGAATGTAGGTAGAGTGGCGTACTTAGGGTGCAAGACCAAGCTAAGTCAATATCACACTCCGGACCTATGTTGGCTTGGCATTCAGGCGAGTAGACCATGTAGCAATGCTAAGATCCGAAGAAACCAACAATATAACTTGTACAAAATATGAATAACATGGACTAAAACTCAAAAAGAATTGCACAACTTTGTTATAGACAAGAAGGAGAAGGATAAATAAAAGAGAATGAGCCTGTACAAAATTAATACACGTGGAGTCTACTTTTACACAACTATGCATTTCATTATAGGTCCGGATTATAGGGAAAACAAGGACACACTTAGGGTACAGAACCAGACTAAGTGTGCTATACATCTTGTACTAACCCAGGATAGGTAGCTACACTTTTAGTGTTGTAATTGTGTCAAGTGTTGCTTGAACTTCTCGGACCCTTCTAGAGGGGTCCGGATGTTCTTCTGGAGGACCTACCTGACTCTGTGTATAGACTCTATAGTTTACATTGCATGTAATTACAGACTCACCTCCATGATACTAAGCATAAAACTTACGGAGGTGCTCGATGTTCCAAGGATTAGGAAGCGGGGTCCCATCCTTAGTTGCCAAGCGAACGCATCCGAGATGGGATATTTTGATCACTCGGAAGGGACCTTCCCAGCTGGGGGAAAGTTTGTTCATCTCTTCATGAGTTAGTATTCTCCGTAGCACCAGATCGCCTTCCTCGAGTTGTCGATTACGCACATACCTTTGATGATATCCAGAGCGCCTGGCGGTAATGTGCATTCAGAACGACTGCTTGGCACCTTCCCTCATCGACGAGGTCAAGGTCTTCACGCCGGAGCTGGTCCTGCGTGGCTTCGTCGAAGGTCCAGACCCGGAGAGACCCCATACTGATCTCTGGAGGAAGGACTGCTTCAGCTCCGTACACCAGAAAGAAAGGAGTCTCTCCAATTGACCGGTTAGGTGTTGTCCTGCTCGCCCATAATGCGGACGGAAGCTCCTCGATCCAGTTGACTCCATGTTTCTTCAAAAGCTCATAGGTGCGCATCTTGAGTCCTTTTAATATTTCTGCATTTGCTCTCTCGGCTTGGTCATTACTTGCCGGGTGAGCTACTGATGCGTAGCTGACTTGAATGCCGAGGTCTTCGCAATACTCTTAAAATGCTGCATTTGTAAACTGGGTTCCGTTGTCAGTGATGACTCTGTTCGGAACTCCAAAACTACAGACTATGGACTTCAATAACTTGATTGTTGATTGCTTATTGATAGTCACAACTGGAGTAGCTTCCGGTCACTTGGTGTACTTGTTGATGGTGACATACAGGAACCTGTAACCTCCAACGGCTTTTGGGAAAGGTCCCAAGATGTCCATGCCCCACACAGCGAATGGCCATGTAGGAGGAATCATTTGTAGTGATTGAGCTGGTGTGTGAATTTGTTTCATGTGGAACTAGCAAGCTTCACACTTTTTCACCAACTCGACTCATCCTGGAGTGTTGTAAGCCAGTAGAAACCATGCCTAAACGCGTGCCAGCAGACTTTACAAGGGGAATAACCCAGCCTGGGTGTCAGATGAAGTCGAGTGCACCTACTTAGGGTTCTGGACCAGGCTAAGCGGAATGTGCACTCGGAGCCCCATCCCCCTAGCCTAAGTGCTGTCCTGAGACAATATGTAACTTTTACAATGAAATAACATTGTCCAAACCCAGGTCTAGGGGTAGAACTTACGGAGGTGCTCGATGTTCCATGGGTTGGTTAATCGTTGTCCATCCTCTGTAGCCAGGCGGACGCATCCTGGGCGGCAAACCTCTGTTACCCGGAAGGGACCCTCCCAGCTGGGGGAGAGTTTGTTAGACCCTTCCCGGGAGAGTATGCGGTGCAACACCAGGTCGTCTACCTTTAGCTCCCTACTCTGCACGGTCCTCTGGTGGTAGCGCCGGAGCGCCTGCCTCTACCGTGCATTTCGGAGAGCCGCTCGCACTCGTCCCTCGTCGACGAGGTCCAGGTCTTCACGCCGGAGCTGGTCCTGCGCGGCTTCATCGTACCTCCGGGCACGGGGGGAGCCCATATTAATTTCTGAGGGGAGGACGACCTCTGCCCCGTACACCAAGAAGAAAGGCGTTTCCCCCGTGGCCCGGCTGGTTGATGTCTGGCTAGCCCACAGCGCACACGGAAGCTCATCCACCCAATTTGCACCATGCTTCTCAAGGTGTGAGAATGTGCGAGTATTGAGGCCCTTGAGGATCTCAGCATTGGCCCTCTCGACCTGCCCATTGCTCTCTGGATGAGCAACGGATGCATAGTAGACTTGGATCCCTAGGTCCTCGTAGTATTCCTGGAATGCTGCACTTGTGAACTGGGTCCCATTATCAGTGATGATTCTGTTCGGGACCCCGAACCGGCAGACGATCGACTTGATGAACTTTACTGCTGACTACTTGTTGATGGTGACAACTGGGGCAGCTTCCAGCCACTTGGTGAACTTATCTACGGTGACGTAGAGATGCCGGAATCCTCCGACGGCTCTGGGAAAGGGTCCCAGGATGTCCAACCCCCATACAGCGAATGGCCATGAGGGAGGGATCATCTGTAGCGCCTGAGCTGGTGTGTGGATCTGCTTGGCATGGAACTGGCATGCCTTGCATCTCTTTACCATCTCGGCGGCATCCTGGAGTGCTGTCGGCCAGTAAAAGCCATGCCGAAAGGCTTTACCAACCAGCATGTGGGAGGACGCGTGGTTCCCACACTCGCCTCCATGGATCTCTGCGAGCAAGTCGCAGCCCTCCTCCCGGGTAATGCATCGAAGTAGGATGTCGTTGGCGCCACGCCGGTAGAGATCCCCTTCCACCAGCGTGTACCTTTTATCCATGCGAACAATCCTTTCTGCCAGGGCATGTTCTTCGGGAAGGATATTGTCTTTAAAGTAGTCTCGGACCTCCGAGATCCATGCATCGGGACTTGCTTGAGCCTCTGGATCTTGGGCGCCCGGTAGCTTGGAGCCCCCGGTGGCGCATACAATCCTTGGCAGACTCCATGGTAGCAGGGTCGCCGGGACTGCCAGCTTCGAGGTGCTGGGCTCACCCCCTTCACCCGGTTCGGCTGCCCGGGTGGTTGGTCGCGGTAACGTCCTTGCAAAGACTCCTTGAGGCACTGGGGCCCCTGTGGAGGCCTTTGTTGACAGGTCGTCTGCGACTGAGTTGTCGGCACGGGGTACATGGCACAAGTCCAAGACTTCAAAGTCCTTTTCCAGCTTTCGGACGTGCAGCAAGTATGCTGCTAACTGAGGGTCGTTGCAGCTGCACTATCCTTTGGCTTGCTTGATGATCAGCTGGGAATCACCTTTAGCCAGAAGCTGTCAGACATTGAGAGTGAGGGTAGTCTTTAGCCCAAAGATTAGGGCTTCATACTCTGCCATGTTGTTTGTCGCCTTGAAGTCGAGGCGCACCATGTACTTGAACTGCTCCCCAGTTGGGGTGAGGAGCAGGACCCCGGCCCCCAGCTTCCGCGAGGAGCCGTCGATGTAGAGCGTCCAGGGGGTCTCGATGAAAATTGGAGCCTTGGGCACCGTTTCACCATTGTTCGGGCCCCCCGGGTTGCTTGGTGATGGGGTCCATTCGGCCAAGAAGTCCGCCAGTGCTTGGCTTTTGGATGCATGTCGAGGTAAGAACTCCAGCTCGAACTCGGCCAGCTCCGCTGCCCACTTGGCAATGTTGCCAGTCGAGTTGGGGCTGTGGAGTACTGTCTTCAGTGGAAAGGATGTGACCACTGAAACCCAGTGAGCCTAGAAGTAATGTCGGAGCTTCCTCGACGCTATGAGCACTGCATACAGCAGTTTGTGTACCTCCAAGTATCTTGTTTTTGCTTCATGGAGGACCTCACTGATGTAGTAGACTGGCCGTCGGGAGGTCCGAACCCTCCCTGAGGGGTCCGGGGCTCCTTGCAATGCGTCTGCATCCTGGGGAATGTGGCTCCCAGGGTCTAGCTGGACCTCCAGGGGCTGGGACCCATAAGGCACTTGGTCACTGGAACTCACAGGGGGGGGTCTCTTCTGGGTTCAGGCCTTGAGGCTCAGCCTCCCCCTCTGGGGCTCCTTTTGGTGCTTGTTGCGGCAGTAGCTCCGGCCATTCTACAACCAAGACCATGCTGATCACCTCCATTGTTGCGGTGATGTACAACAGGAGCGGTTCGCTGGGTTCTGGCACCACCATAATGGGTAGCATCGTCAGGTGTTTCTTGAGCTCCTGGAAAGCCGCTTCAGCTTCCTCAGTCCACTCAAAGGGACCTAACTTCCGCAGAATCTTGAAGAAGGGCAGGACTCACTCAGCCAGCCTTGAGATGAACCGGCTGAGGGCTGCCAAACACCCTGCAAGCTTCTGCACGTCCTTGATGCGGGCCGGCGGCCGCATCAGATCTATCGCCTTGATCTTCTCTGGGTTAGCTTCGATCCCTCGGTGCGATACCAAGAAACCAAGGAGCTTCCCTGCAGAAACCCCAAAGACACACTTGTCGGGGTTCAGCATCGTGCGTGTCGTGTGCAGCTTGCTGAAGACTTGGGCTAGGTTGTCTAATAGGGATGTGCGAGCCCTAATTTTCACCACGATGTCATCGACATACACCTCTACCAGATCTCTAATGAGGTCCCCAAATGTCTTATGCATTGCGCGTACAAAGGTGGGGAGAGCATTCTTGAGTCCATAAGGCATGGAGACATAACAATACAGGCCGTCTACTGTTATGAAAGCAGTGTGTTCCTCATCTTCCCTAGACATAGGTATTTGGTGAAAATTGGAATACGCATCTAGGAAACACAGAAGATCACAGCCTGATGTTGAGTCTACTATTTGATCTATCCTAGGGAGAGGGAATGGATCCATTGGGCATGCCTTATTGAGGTTGGTGTAGTCGATGCACATCCGGAGCTTCCCGCCAGCCTTGGGAACGACAACAGGGTTGGCCAACCACCATGGGTGGTGAACCTCCCGGATGAAACCAGCATCGAGCAGCTTCTTGATTTCTTCACGGATGAAGTTCTGCCGCTCGATGGACTATTTCCTGGGCTTCTGCTGCACCGGTCGGGTGTCGGGGTAGATCTTTAGATGGTGCTCAATCACCTCCCTGGGGATCCCAGGCATTTGTGATGGTTGCCATCCAAACACATCGACGTTGTCCCAGAGGAAGGTGATGAGCGCGCTTTCCTATTTGATGTCCAAGTTCCCCGCGATACGGGTTGTCTGGGCAGCCTCGGAGCCAATCCTGACGACTTTCACGGGGACGTCATCGTTGTTGGCTGGTTGCACACGGGGTGCAGTAGTGTAGGCTCACTGCGCCGGGCCTTGCTCTGGCCGACTCTCCTTCGAGCCTCCTGGGGCTGGAGCCCTCCCCGCTGCAAGTGCTTGGAGCTGCTCCAAGGCTGACACTACAGCTGAGCGGTCCCCTCTGATCCCGAGGACACCGGAAGGCGTCGGCATCTTCAGGACGAGGTAGTCGTAGTGGGCTACAGCCATGAACCTGTAGAGGGCTGTCCTCCCGATGATTGTGTTGAAGGGAAGGTCGACATCTGCCACATCGAACAAAACGCTCTCCGTACGGTAGTTCTCCGGGGTCTCGAAGGTCACCGGGAGGTGTATGTTACCGTACGGGAGGATTTGCCCAGGTCCGACACCCGCGAACGGGCTCGAGGGTGTGAGCTGGGACATCGGCAGCTGCAGCTTTCGGAAGGCCGCCGTGGAGATGAGGTTGAGACCCGCCCCTCCATCTATCAGCACGTGAAAGTCCTTCACGTTGGCGATGGTCGGGGACACCAGCAACGGGAGCACCCCTGCCCCTGCCATGTTCTTCGGGCAGTCAGAAGCATCGAAGCTGATCGTCGTGCTCATCCACTTGTGGTGGGGAGCCGGACTTGGGGCGGGGGCCACCGCAGCCACTGCCCGTCGCAGAGTTTTCACCGCGTTTCGGGACGTGGGGTCTGTGGCTCCCCCGTAGATGACATGGAGGGTCTTGCGGTGCTCCTTATCACTGCTGGAGTTGGAGTCGCCACCCTCGAAGACGGCCTTAACTGCCCGCTGGGGTTCCTGGAACCCCATCTCGCTGTCATCCTCCTTCTCGGGATCAGCCTTCTGCTTGCCCTCCCTCTGGCGGGGAGGTGCGCCCTCCTGGCGCTGCTGTCTCTGTTTTTGTTTGCGGAAATGTTTCGCGAACCTCTTCACTTCCCGACACTCGCTAGCACTATGGCTATTTGTATGGTGCACCGGGCACTTGAAGTCAGGCTCCTCGGGTTCAGGCGACTGCCTAGGGCGCTTATCTCGGCGCGACACTCGGGCTCCTCCGGGTGCCGCAGCCGCCATTTCCTGGGCTCCAGGCTTTGGCCTGTTCTTGACACTGCCCTTCTTCTTCATCTTGCCGCTGCTCCTCGCAGAGGCTCCTTCCTCAGTCGGGGTGGCCTTCCTTGCATTGATGAGGACATCACTTCTATGGATACAAACAACAATTCATTGAACATACAAGATGCAATCAATAGAGTTCATACACAACAATTAATTTCAGAGGTGAACTCGTTCTTATATATTTCCTTATATGTTTTTGAGAATAGATTGCTACATAATGATTTATTTGTGATTAGGATCCATGGATAGGTTCAAGGAGTACTTGGAGGGAGTATTAGGGACGTGGAAGACCAGAGAATTCGTTCAAAGAAGATGGAAACCGAACCAAACTCCAAATCGTATCCAACTCGGAGTCCAGGAGCAGTACGCACTAAAACGGATGCCAGGACGCATACGAACTCCGTTTTGGACGTTATACATATGCACGGAAAGGGGAGAGGATAACCTTTCCAATGGCGCCGGTCCCATGTCAAAATTCCATCGGAGTCGACGGGAATCGTCGAAACAAAATCAAGTACAGAATCTGTCAGGGTGCTGCGCCACCGTATTGGGCCATTGGGCCTTGTATCAAGTCTAAGTCCATTATTTTCGTGTCTTAGGGTTAGGTCACGACCCTAACACCCCCTTGAACGTCCTTCCACCTATATATACTCCATGGTAGCCGCCATAGACAATTGGGTTTTGCTTAGATCAATAATATCGCCGTTTTTCGGTTTGTGAAACCCCAATTCAGCAATTTCAGATTGCTTCTTCTACGTTCTTGCTTGTGTTCTCGGTTGCACTTGCAGGGATTAGCCTTCTTGGCGAGGTCAATCGTGTGAAGCACGTTTGATAACCAACGGAGCGGTGGTGTAGTGATTGCAGGGGCTGTTCGTGTTCTACTCGAGAGCCTCGGATCATCAACGTCGAGATCTCCATCAATCGACTTACCCATTACCTTTCGGAAGATCGGGACCAATTCACTTATCAATTGGTATCAGATTTCCAGGTTGCCCGTTAGGTAATTCATCTATCCATTACATTGGTTTTGTTTTTCATACCTAGAGTCCACAAAAAAGCCACAAAAAACTTGCAGTTTTGTAGATCTGTTCATTACTTTGTCCAAACCACATTGAGCCTTTGCAACTTTGTTATTCAGTTTGGTTTTGCTGAGTTTGTGTCCGTGGTTGAGTCATATTGCTGGTTTAGAAGTGTTTTTAGTCTTAGTTTGAGTTTTGCATTGTGTTGATTCATCCTTTTGAATCACGTCATCACGTCCAGATTAGATTCATCTCTGTCCAGTTCAGTATTTTCATCATATCTAGCTCATAAAAACTAGGATTTTGGTGTTCTTGTACTTTCTGGAAAGCTTAAGAAGTGCTCTAGAACTTTCATATTCATCATTTTACCAGAAAATATAGTTATCGATGTCTAAATTGCATTAGATCTGAATCTGTTATTGACCTAAAAATTCTGAACAGTCTGTATTTCGGGGTCAGTATCTCCTATTGTTCTTTTCCAAAATACGTCTTCCATATATTGAAACTAAAGAGGAGAGATATATATACAATCTTGCTGTTCTAAGTTTTCCAATTTAGAGCCTATAAGTGTGCCTATTTGTCCATGGAAGATTGAGCAGAAAATCTGCAACAGACACACGAGATATCTTGGATTGATTTTCATTGTGTTCTTCCCTTGCAGCACATTCTGGAAAAAAAAAGGAAGAAAAAAGAAAAAGGCAAGTGCAAAACAAGAAAAAAAAGCCGCACAAAAAAGAGGAAAAAAACAACAACAAAAAACAGAAGTGTTTGCATTCTTTGTGCCATCTAGTTTTGTCTCATGTCTTGCTAGCTTGAACTACTAGGAACACATTTAGGCCAGCAACTTTGACAAATACTTTGGACACTTATTCAACTTTACTATCTGATTTTATTGTTGCTAATCCTTGCTACATAGATAGTGCCATCCAAGCTACACCTTACTCTTGAGCAGACTCGATACACCTTTGCAATCATCCCACGCTTCATTGGTTTTTTCATACCGGCCACCGTGTGCCACCTGCAGTGTCGGTAAGAACACTTGTAAGAGTGTGGTAAGACGCTTGAGAGTGTGTGATTCCACTTCCACTTTGCCATTATCCTTTGTAGTTGATAGGGATAACATATTTTTTGTGTTGTCTTCTGTTTGCTACTAACAATGTCAGGTAAAAGCAAGAATCATGCATTATATGCTGAGATGATTGACATGATGAAGACGACGATGGAGTTGCTCACTAAAAATCAAACATCAACCAAGGTTGCACATGACGTTCAGACCACCTTTACAACTCCTTCAACAATAAGTAATTACATTCTTCCATCTTTTCCTTCTTTTGATGGTCTTGGTTATGATGAATATATTGCTTGGGAAATAGAGTTGGATAAATTTTTTGGAAAATGTCATATGTGTGAGAGGAGGAAGATTAGAAATATTGCAAGTGCATTAGTAGGTTGTGCGTTAACTTGGTGGAACAATTTAAATGATTTAGAAAAACCTCGAACATGGAAAGATATAAAAATTCTTATGCGAGAAACATTTACTAGTGTATCCAATTGCAAAGATGAAATACATGAGCTTGAGAAGAATTTTCTTGTTGTACCTCCTCCTATGGCTAACCTTTTGCAGGAACAAGAACCTATAATCGTAGAAAATCCAAAACCAAATGAGGTGTTCAACAACTCCTGTGAAAATTCAGATCTATCAATTCATATTTCACCCACAATTACTGCTGAAAATGAGAATAAAAGTAACGAATATCACAACACACTTGTTGAAGGTGAGAAGTTTTTGGATGTTCTGAATTTTTTCACCAATCATGCTATTGTCGAGGAGCGACTAGTGGAATCTTTTATTGATACACCATTGCTACATGTTGATTTTCCTGCTGATCCTCCTGTTAAAAATGAGTTGTGTGCTAATAATTATATTGTACATATGCTAGAACAACTGAATGAATTTGATACTTTATCACCCACATGTGCTGAAATTAAGAATTTGATTCCAATTACTTGTGAAAGGGATGAGCTGAAATTGTTATCTTCTCTAAATACTTTGGGCTATATTGAATTTGACACTCTTTGTGATCTAGATATCGTAGAGAAGATAGTATTTTCTCAATCTGAATCGCCTTTGTTAAGTAGAAATATTTTTCATGCTATAGGCAAATATGAACATAGTGGTATGTTTATGGTGCATAAAGTTTACATATGTTCAAATGAGGAAGCTCCTTTTGTGCTGCAACAATATGGTGAAATAAATGAATGCACTAACACTAAAAATGTATTGTCAAATTTTTCTAGCATTTTTTTATTGCAGCAAGGACAACAAATAAAAAAGAAGCATTGTTCATTGCGGTTGTGCAATATGGACAGTGTTCATTCTACCCCCAAAGCAATCCTTTTTCCTCGACATACGAGCAAGCCGAGGACGGCTTGTCATAAAGAAGGGGAGAATGATGAGATCATGCATATTATTATTGCACATACAAACATGACACAATGTTTATTTGTTTTGGATCCTAGCTCAAGTGAATGTGCACACTTATTTGATGGACAATATCAAGATGGCGCACTATGTCGTCCACCACCTTGGCCTCCTCCATTCATGCATACAAAAAGATTTGATGGCGTTGCACATTTGGACCAACACATTAGAGAAGATGAACTTGAGTCGAGGACGACTCCAATTCAAGAAGGGGAGGATGATGAGGACATCACTTCTATGGATACAAACAACACTCCATTGAACATACAAGATGCAATCAATAGAGTTCATACACAACAATTAATTTCAGAGGTGAACTCGTTCTTATATATTTCCTTATATGTTTTTGAGCATAGATTGCTACATAATGATTTTTTTGTGATTACGATCCATGGATAGGTTCAAGGAGTACTTTGAGGGAGTATTAGGGACGTGGAAGACCAGAGAATTCGTTCAAAGAAGATGGAAACCGAACCAAACTCCAAATCGTATCCAACTCGGAGTCCAGGAGCAGTACGCACTAAAACGGATGCCCAGGACGCATACGAACTCCGTTTTGGACGTTATACATATGCACGGAAAGGGGAGAGGATAACCTTTCCAATGGCGCCGGTCCCATGTCAAAATTACATCGGAATCGACGGGAATCGTTGAAACAAAATCAAGTACAGAATCTGTCAGGGTGCTGCGCCACCGTATTGGGCCATTGGGCCTTGTATCAAGTCTAAGTCCATTATTTTCGTGTCTTAGGGTTAGGTCACGACCCTAACACCCCCTTGGACGTCCTCCCACCTATATATACTCCATGGTAGCCATCATAGACAATTGGGTTTTGCTTAGATCAATAATATCGCCATTTTTCGGTTTGTGAAAGCCCAATTCAGCAATTTCAGATTGCTTCTTCTACATTCTTGCTTGTGTTCTCGGTTGCACTTGCAGGGATTAGCCTTCTTGGCGAGGTCAATCGTGTGAAGCACGGTTGATAACCAACGGAGCGGTGGTGTAGTGATTGCAGGGAATGTTCGTGTTCTACTCGAGAGCCTCGGATCATCAACGTCGAGATCTCCATCAATCGACTTACCCATTACCTTTCGGAAGATCGGGACTCATCATCACAATTTTCCTATCATGCATCTAAGGATGGCTGGGAGTGACAGTTGCGCCCCTCAGCTGCCCTAGCACATCTATCTGCCAGGGAGAACAGCTCGGAGACATCACGCACCTCGTACGTGGCTAGCTTCTCGAGCATCTTCTTGTCCCTCACACCTTGTCTGAACGCATAAATAACCAATGCACTAGCAACATGAGGGATGGTGTTCCGTACCTGGGAGAACCGCTGGATGAACGATCGCAGCGACTCTCTAGCTCGCTGTCTAATAGTGTGGAGGTCAAGCTCCATGCTGGGGCGCTTGTAGGAACTGCCGAAGTTAGCCACAAACTGTCGGCACAACTCATCCCAGGAGGTTATGGACCCTTGGGGCAGGTTCATGAGCCATGACCGAGCTGGGCCGGTCAGGACGACGGGGAAGTAGTTAGCCATGATGGCCTCGTCACCTCCTGCAGCTAGTATCGCAGTGGTGTAGATCTGCAGGAACTCGCTCGGGTTGACGCTCCCGTCGTACTTCTCCGGCATGTGCGGCCGGAACTTTCGTGGCCAGACCATGAAACGGAGGTGAGGCGCTAGTGCTGCACACCCTTGGCTGGGGCTGACTAGTGCCGGCGGCGGCATCGCATACCCCGGGTGAGCAGGCGAGCCTGCGTATGCCTGATGCTGGGGCGGTGCTACATACGCCTGTGGAGGAGGCGCGACGTACACCTAGTGCGGTGGAGGTGGGACATACGTCTGGTGTGGTGGAGGCACAACATGGGCCTGGGGCACAGGGCCCGACACACTGTCATCTGCCTCGAGGTTGCGCCGATGCTCCCTCTGGCGCTCGATGGTGACTCGGCAGTCCTCTCTGGCCCTGCGGCGCTGCAGCCCAGTTCTCAGATCTGTTGTCGAGATCCTGGTCGATCGCGAGTCTGCCGCCCACTGGTCGATTGTCGGCGTCCACGACAATGACACATGCATCAGCTGAGCATGTGTCTCCCTTGGTGGAGGCGCGTTGAGCGCGGCGGTGACGAGATGGTCGACGTCGTTGATCCACTGCTGAGCTGCTCCCTGAGGAGCATCCCCAGCAGGAGGGTTGTGGAGCAGCGCGCGCGCTGCTGCGAGCGCACTCTCCGGGCTTCCAGCCGGCGGCGTCGTGATTGCTGTCACGGCCGGAGTACGCCGCGGAGTGGCATGTCGGCCCGCAGCCAGCGAAGTGACAGCAGGGCGACATGAAGGTCCTGACCTTCCTGCCCTAGAGCGATAGCCTGCCCTAGAGCGAGATTATGCCTGATCCTCCGCCACTGTCTGACGCCGTGACTGCACCTTGGATGAACCGATGTTAGATTGGTCGTTCACCATTTCTGCTGGTGGAGATCTTGATGGGGAATAAGCCCCCCTACCTGGCGCGCCAAATGTCGAAGGTCGTAAACGACACTTCCCCCGGACCTGCTTAGAGAGTAGCCCGCGGAGGTTCTTTGGATTCACGAGGGCTAGTCCCAAGAGATCGAACGCACCAGGATGATGAACACAGAGGGTTTACGTGGTTCGGGCCGCCGGAGTGTAACACCCTACGTCCACGGGAGTGTTTGTGTATTACCTTGCTTGAGCATGTATGAGTCTTTGTCTAATTTTTCGATCCCTTGTGAAGGTCGTCTGCAGAGCCATTTTATAGCTCAAGGACTCTACAGTCACAAGGTGGGCCCCAGGACCCGATAGGTGGTCCTGGGGAGAGCCAAATCCTATACAAGATCTAGGATTAATTGTTATCTACTTCCCTTTGTCAGGGGTGTTAATGCGCCGTCCCGTTGCGTCGTGCGCCAGGGCTACACATAGTTGGTCATGATGGTAGTGCACGTCCCGTCCGTCTTGTCCTCGTGGCCCATTCGTCCGTCTTGCGGCGTGGGCATGTACCGGCTACTTGGACAAGACAGAACACTGGAGCCTTGACCTTCGCATGCGCCACTCAGCTTGCCTGGGGAAGGCGCGCGTACTTAATGCCTGTCTGAGCAGCGCACGCCTTCCTTTACTGCGGCTTCCTACCGCACTGAGCCGGCCGTCCGCCACGTGGATGCGTCGGAGCCTGCCTCTGTGGGGAGTTGAGCACTTGACGGAACAAGCCACGTGGTGCATCCGGAGCCCACCCCTATGGAGGGGTGGAAGCTCAGCCCTGCAGGCCACGTGGTAGTTTCGGTTCCTTTCCATGCGAGGGTGCGGGCCTGGCCCCGAGGTCCCGATTGACTGCGTGGCGGCTCCGGAGCCCGCCTCAGCAGGGAGGCGAGGGTCCAGTTCTGCCGGCCACGTGGCAAATTGGTAGCCTCCTCTGGCGGAGGGGTAGGATCTGGTCCTTCCCTCCACGACGTGGCAGCCTCGGATTCGGCCTCTCAAGTAGAGGTAGAGTCCTTAGCGGTTTTCTCCCTGTGCGCGGGGGTACCCGGTCTGCGAGGTACCGACAGACACCATGTCTGAATGCCACGATAACAGATGCGTTGGAGATGGAGGAAATAGTATTGCGTACCTGATAAAATCGTTGTATGAAGGACCACAGCGATTCTCCTGATGTTTGCTTCACAGCAAAAAGGTTCAGTTTGGTGCCTTGTCAGGTGTAGGAGCTCCTGAAGTTGGCGATGAACTATTGGCATAGCTCCGCCCCAACTGTTGATAGAGTCGGGTGACAGACTTATGAACCAGGACCTGACGGTCCCAGTCAGAGCCACCGAGAAGTAGTTGGCCATCACAGCCTCATTGCCACCTGCCGCTAGAATGGCGGTGGAGTATATTTGGAGGAACTTGGCGGGGTTGACACTCTCGTCAAATTTCTCCGGCAGATGAGGCCAGAACTTCTGGGGCCAGTGGACCATGCGCAAGTGCATGGCCAGGGTTGAACAACCGCCTCCTACTCCCGAAGGAGGAGGGTTTTCATGAGCCTCCAGCCTTTCACGAGCGCGCTCGATGTGGACACGACAGTCCTGCTGTCTGTATCGGCGGTCGAGCTCTGATTGCAAATCGTGCATCGAGAGTCTCGACACAGTATGGGTGCGACGCACCCCGGAGGGCTGCAAAGTCACATGTGGAGACACAGCACACCTTCGTTGCTGTGATGCATGAGGACCAAGTCTTCCAAACAAGATCCTATGCTGAGAAGGTGCCTGCCGAGAAGGGGGAGGACCTTGGTTGCTAATGGCATCAGCAGGCTGCAACTAGTTGTTGCACATCAGCGCGCCAATGTTCCATCGCACCCTGAGGTGCTCTAGGAGTTTGTGGGCGCTCCAGAAGAGTACGCGCAGCAATCAGCGCATTCTCGGGGTTGTTGCGTGTCGATGCAGTGACCGACACAAGGACTCCATCCTGCTGCCCAACATTGTTAGCTTGGGCAGGTGGAGGGGGTTTTACGCCCGCTGGGACAACAGCTCATGCTGGCTGTTGTGCGTTGGGGGGATTCCCCTCAGCAGGTTGCGCAGCATTGCCGTTGGATGACCCTGCAGCGGAGTTCACCATCTTGAAACCTCGAGGCGCCCCTTTCTGGCGCGCCAAATGTCGAAGTGTGTGATTGACACTTCCCCCAGTAAGCCCGCGGAGGTTCTTGATTGGTTGGGGCACGAGTGAGATTATGAACAAGATGGTGACACGAGAGATTTACGTGGGCTGTCTGAGCGTAACACCCTACTCCACGGGTTGTGTGTTGTATGTGTAACACCCTAATTTTCATGCATCATGCCCTACATACACTCATATACATGTTTAACATTAACCCACAACAAGAGGAACGAGTTTAAAATTGATTCGGAGCATTTAAAATTGATTTGGAACAAAACCACACTTAAAATGCAGGAAAGTGCGGACTAGTCCGATTTTGCTGAGGACTAGTCCGATTTCTCTCTGGCTAAAAACGGACTTATCCGTTTTTGTTGCGGACTAGTCTGATTTTTGGCACTGGAAACTTTCAAACTTGTCCAATTTTGTGCAGACTAGTCCAGTATTCCATTAATCCTTGAAAATTTGCTAAGTCCCTGGACTTTTCCGGACTAGTCTGGTGTTCCAGCGGACTTGTCCGATTTCTTATCTGTTTAAAGTTGGACTTGTCCGATTTTAGGCCAGACTTGTCCGATTTTCTCTCTGGACAACTTCGGACTAGTCCGGTCCTGTCCGGACTTGTGCGATACTTCGCGACTCCGAGTTGATCTTTTCTTTTACGACTTGTTTCTTGGGTTTCACGTTAAGTGGGCCTAGGGATGTCGTGCCTAACTCTTTTAGAGCCCATGTGGGACTCTAAACTGGCCTCTACTCATCCCAAACTCGAAATCCATCTAACCCTAGCCTCCACCTCTATATAAACAGCCGCACCCCTTGGATTGACATCTATTTGCCACTTTTCCACCCACCCAAACCCTAGTTCGTGGGGAGCCACCATCAAGGAGGGAGGAGAAGATCCCAAGCAAGAAGAAGAAGAGAGGGAAACGAAGGAGGATCAAGATCTCCACCAAGTTTCGTTCTTCACCCCCAATTCATCTCCAAGTTCATCACCAACCCTAGATCAAGATCCAAGTGTTGTCTCCAAGTTTCTTGATTCATTGGAGTTCTAAACACCTGGTATACCTTCTATTCTCTTTTCCTTACGTAAATTCAACCCCTAACCTCCAAATTTATGTTGATCTAGAAAACCCTAATCTGCTGATCTCGCGGAGTGCGGACTTGTCTGGTCCCTAGCGGACTAGTCCGATCTTTCTGGTTAAATTGTGTTGAATTAATTCTAAAATTTGATCTAATCAATTCCAAACCTGTATAAACTTGTTAAAATCTATTAGAACTAGTTAGTGATCATTAAAAGCAATCTATTCACAAGTTCTACCTTGCATTTGCATAAATCATGCATGCCATGTCATATTGAGTAATATTTGTGCACTTTTTTATTGTGTTTCTTGTCTTGTATATTTATTGTGTGGATTAGACGGATTTGCGCTAGAGAGTGCCGCGGAGGATCTCCAGCACCAGGAGTTTGAAGGCTTTGATCCTAATCAACAGCAAGAGCAAGGCAAGTGTCCTTGAAGCATATTGATCCTGTTTTAAAATAAATGTTTTGTTTGCAAAATTGCATGCTTGTGTCAATTTGATGGGAAATCCTATGGTAGGAAGTTTACTAGATTTGTTGACCACCCTTGTCACCTGGAATATATGGTAGAGAGTCGGGAAGGACTTTTACCTTTTTGCTTCGCTTAATTAATTAGGATGGCAAACGACACTACACATTTAATTATGCATCAATGATATTCTGGTTAATGTGAACTGGTCAATACGATGGGTGATCTAAGCAAGCCTGGTATGTGGATGGGTTGGATGTTATGGTGGTTTACTTGCTTTAGATCTAAGGACCGGTTCATGCGAGAATAAGCCAGGACTACAGTGCCACCACGAGGCCAAGTATGGGTGCGGCGTAGCTGATTAATTAGGGCTTTGCTAGTGCTGTTTGGACCATTGTGGATGCTCGGGGAAGGGGTAGTCGGATTGGGTTTGTTGATGATTGGCGGGACTACCATAGGATCAAAATGGCTCAAGAGGCGGCCCTTGGTTGAAGATGTGCTCTGCGGGAGACATCGCCACCGGTGAAACCTCAGTGGGGTCTAAATAGGCTAGTAATTGTAAAGGCTATTTTGTGATCTCTTGGCCACACACCAACAGAAGTGTGTAATATGACCGACGGGTCATGGGCATAAGGGAGATTCTTAGTCACCGAAAGGTGATGAAATCACGAACACGTGGGTAAAGTGGTACAAACTCTGCAGAGTTAAATAAAACTATCATGATAGCCGTGCTCCCGGTTATGAGCACCTGGACAACTTCTATGATTAGAGGGAAATTGCAATTTGGGATGGTTATGGTTTGGTAATGGTTATGGCTTGTTATGAATCTATTTCTGGTATTGAATATGGTTATTGGCAAATGGTGAAATCTAGAATTATTGATGATGGTTATGAATTCAGATCGGTATTGTGATATTACTTATGATTATGATGGGTTTACTTCACATACATATAATATATTGCTTTTCTCATGTTTTTAATGTACTTTTCAGCAATTTGTCATTATTATTGTCGACATTTGAATAAGCCACATGTCATACTTTCCACACTTGCTGAGTACGACATGTACTCACTCTTGCAATCCCCCCCAACAGTTGCAGGTCAGGATTGGGAGTTTAATGGTGATAATGCGAAGTTTTAGGCCGTGTGTACCGTCAGCTTTGCCTGTGGTGTTTTTGGAGCTGCGCTATACCCTATTGCTTATGCTGCCTAGCTGCTTAGTTTGCTTAGTTGCTTAATTAGTTTATTTCCGCTGCATTAGTTGAACTTGTCGTTAATATTCATTAGAGCTTGTATTCGAGGATATTATGGTTTGTGTAATAAAATTTGGTTAATTAATCTTGCTCTGTGGTAATTTTTTGTATATCGTTTGTGATTGCACTCGTGTATGTGTGATGAACATCCTGGGCACACATATGCGTTATCTTGGTTCGTTTTTCGGAACCGGGCATCACAGATTGGTATCAAAGCCAGGTTGACCGTAGGATGCAGCCTAGATAGGATGGACACTTTAGAAAACATAGGAGCACTTAGGAATCGATGAGTTTTTGCTTGGGGTGCTGTTTGCTATATATATTGTTTGCTTGTGTGCTTAATAGAGGATTTTTGGGTCCTTTAGCATCGCCATGTCCACATAGGCTAGGGTAGTCAGTTGTTTAGTTTCATATCCCTTGATGCATATAGTTGGGGACGTTTTCTAATTCTTACCTACTGCTTTTCTTCAGATGGTGAGGACTCGCAACCATAGGGACGGCAATGATGAGGAGGAGAACAATGGAGTGCCTCAGAACAACATTGGACAAGGTTCCACACAGGGAGCTATCAACATTGAGCAGCTTTTGGCTATGCAAAACTAGCTCATGCAGACCATGATACAGACTATGGGACAGCTGCAGGCTGGCAATATCAACAATCAGCCCCACATGCCTCCACCGCCACCCCCGCCTCCTCATAACCGATTGGGAGAGTTTATGAGGACTAGGCCACCGACCTTTGCTCAAGCTGCTGACCCTATGGATGCGGACGATTGGCTCAAGTCCGTGGAGAAGAAGCTAGCTATTGTCCAATGTAGTGACCGGGAGAAGGTCTTGTTTGCTTCTCATCAACTAGTTGGAGCAGCTGCGGATTGGTGGGATTCTTATTACAATGCTCATGAGAACCAAGAGAGAATTACTTGGGCCGAATTCAAGGAGAATTTTCGTTCTCATTTTGTGCCCGAGGGTGTTATGATCTTGAAGAGGCAAGAATTTGAGAATTTAAGGCAAGGAAAATTAAGCGTAAGTGAATATCTCAATAAATTCACCCAACTCTCAAGGTATGCGCCTGAGGATGTTAGTCGGGACAGCCAGAAGCAATACTTGTTCATGAGAGGCCTCAACAATGAGATCCAAGTGCAACTACTCAACTGCGATTATGCCATTTTCCAGAAGCTTGTGGACAAAGCAATTGTGATTGAGAACAAGATCCGTGAGATGGAGCAAGAAATTAAGAGGAAGGCGCCATATCAAGGACAGCAACAAGGAAATAATGTGCGCCCTCGCCTTGCACCACCCAATGCGCCCTATTACAGCTCTTCTATTCCTGCTCAACGCCCTGGTTATGCACCGCGCCCAACTCAGTTTGTGCAGCAGCGCCCTGTTATGCAAGCACCTAGGCCTCCAATGCCTTATGCACCTCGTGCTAATTTTCCTGCTGCAAATGTTCAAAACCAAGCTCTTCCCAATAATTCTGGTGGAGTTAAGAAGTGCTATACTTGTGGAGAAGTTGAACACTTTGCGCATCAATGTCCTAAGTCAGGACTTGGTCAAGGAAGCAATGCACCGAGGCAAAACCCAAGACCTAATGGAGGACAGCCACAAGGAAGCCGTGGACAGCAGAATTTTGCTCGTGACAACGTGAACCATGTCTCTACGGAGGATGCTTAGCAAGCGGATGACTTGTTCATTGGTATGTTTCTCGCCAACTCCAACCCCGCGACTATGTTATTTGATTCTAGAGCATCGCATTCATTCATTGCATCAAAATATGTTGCCAAGTATAGTTTGCCTATCTCTCATATGAAGTTTACTCTATTGGTTGAGTCTCCTGGAGGAGAGATGAGGACAAATATAGTATGTCCAAAAGTAAGCCTTAGAATAAGGGGGGTAGACTTCTCCGCCAACCTCATTGTTTTAGATTCTCAAGGATTGGACATTATACTTGGTATGGACTGGTTGAGGAAGCACAATGGATTTATTGAGTGTGCCACGAAGACGGTGAAGTTGACCAACGAAGAAGGGATCACCGTAGAATTTGAAGCATCTCAAACCGCACCGAAGCAATTGGAGTTGAATCATATGGACGGTGCCGCAATTGAGGAGATTCCGGTGGTGTGTGAATTTTGGATGTTTTTCCGGACGAGTTGCTAGGTATGCCACCTGATCGAGACATTGAGTTTGTTATTGATTTAATACCTGAAATTGCACCTATAGCTAAGAGGCCGTATAGGATGCCTCCTTTGGAATTAGCGGAGCTCAAGAAGCAAATTCAAGAGCAACTAGAGAAGGGTTTTATTCGCCCTAGCTCTTCACCTTGGGGAGCGCCCGTGCTATTTGTGGACAAGAAGGATGGATCCCAAAGGATGTGCGTGGATTACCGAGCTCTCAATGAGGTAACAATCAAGAACAAGTACACCTTGCCACGTATAGAGGACTTGTTTGATCAAATGAAGGGTGCTTGTATCTTCTCTAAGATTGATTTGAGGTCGGGATACTTCCAAATGAAGATTAGACCATCGGATATACCCAAGACAGCATTTCGGACACGATATGGATCTTATGAGTACACCGTCATGTCGTTTGGATTGACGAACGTGCCTGCGTACTTTATGTATCTCATGAATAAGGTCTTCATGGAATATCTGGATAAGTTCGTTGTAGTGTTCATCGATGACATTATGATATACTCGAGAAGCGAGGAAGAACATGAAGAACACTTGAATCTTACCTTACAGAAGCTATGGGAACACCAATTGTATGCCAAGTTCAGTAAATGTCAATTCTAGTTACGGGAAGTTTCTTTCTTAGGCCATATTATTTCCGGAGGAGAAGTATGAGTTGACCCAGGGAAGGTGAGAGATGTGCTTAAGTGGGAACCACCACAGAATGTTAAGGAAATTCGAAGTTTCCTTGGAATGGCTAGATATTACCGCCGATTCATCAAGGATTTCTCCAAAATATCCAAGCCAATGACATAATTTCTAATGAAGGGAAAGGTGTTCCAATGGACTGAAGCTTGTCAAAATAGTTTTGAGGAGTTGAAGAAGAGGTTGACAACAGCCCCAGTTTTGGTATTGCCGGATGTAAGCAAGAGTTTTGACATTTATTGTGATGCATCAAGACAAGGACTCGGGTGTGTATTGATGCAAGAAGGTCAAGTGATCGCCTATGCATCAAGACAATTGAAGAAACATGAGCAGAATTACCCAACACATGATCTTGAACTAGCAGCCGTGGTACATGCATTGAAGATTTGGAGGCACTATATTCTTGGACATAGGTGTGAAATTTATACGGATCATAAGAGTTTGAAGTATATTTTCACACAAACGGATCTGAACTTGAGGCAACGAAGATGGTTGGAGCTCATCAAAGACTATGATTTGGGGATCAACTATCATCCAGGAAAAGCCAATGTAGTGGCCGATGCTTTGAGTAGAAAGGGAGTAAGTCACCAACTCACAGTTCGAGAGTTACCATCCGAGTTATGCAAGGAGTTTGAACGGTTGAACCTCGGGTTTGTAAATGAGATGGAGATGATGGAGTTAAACCCAACCTTGGAGCATGAAATTCGAGAGGCACAAACCGCAGATGAGGAGATCAAGGAAATAAAGGAAAGGATCGAGGAAGGGAGAGAATTCAGATTTGATGAAGACGAACATGGTACCTTATGGCTTGGAAAGAGGATCGTTGTGCCTAATGTAGAGCATATTCGGGAGACAATATTAAAGGAGGCACATGACTCGCCTTACTCAATTCACCCTGGTTGTACAAAGATGTACAAAGACTTGAAGACTTGCTATTGGTGGGATAGCATGAAGAAAGACATAGATGAATACGTAGCATTGTGTGATGTGTGCCAACGAGTCAAGGCGGAACATCAAAGGCCAGCTGGACTATTGCAACCATTGAAGATTCCAGAATGGAAGTGGGAAGAAATTGGAATAGAGTAGTTGGGCTACCACGTACTCAGTCCGGGTATGACTCAATTTGGGTAATTGTAGATCGCTTAACCAAGTCAGCTCATTTTGTCCCTGTGAAGACCAAATATACAGCTGCACAATTGGCTGAAATATGCATGGAGCATATTGTGTGTCGACACGGAGTCTCGAAGAAGATCGTGTCGGATAGAGGTTCTCAATTTACCTCCAGGTTTTGGCAAAAATTGCATGAAGCTTTGGGAACTAGGTTAAATTTTAGTTCAACATATCATCCTCAAACGGATGGACAAACTGAGAGGACCAATCAGATTTTAGAGGACATGTTAAGAGCTTGTGCTTTAAAGCATGGGAAAAGTTGGGACAAAAGCTTGCCATACGCAGAATTTTCATACAACAATAGTTACCAAGCAAGTTTTAAGATGTCACCGTATGAAGCGCTTTATGGGAGGAAGTGTGGGACACCTTTATTTTGGAATGAGGCAGGAGAAACTCAAGTATTTGGTCCGGATGTGTTGCAAGAAGCTGAAAAGCAAGTCCAAATAATTCGTGAAAACTTGAGGGCTGCCCAATCAAGGCAAAAAGGATATGCACATAATAGAAGAAGGAAACTAGCCTTTGAAGTGGGAGATTTCGTTTACCTCAAGGTGTCACCAATGAGAGGACATAAGAGGTTTAACATAAGAGGCAAGCTCGCACCTCGTTATATAGGACCATTCAAGATTTTGGACAAAAGAGGAGAAGTAGCGTATAAGTTGGAGATGCCAGCTCATCTTTCAGACGTACATGATGTCTTTCATGTTTCCCAGCTCAAGAAGTGCTTGAGAGTATCGGAAGAACAAGTGCCAATGGAAGAATTGGAATTAGAGCAAGATTTGACTTATGCCGAACGACCGGTCAAAATCTTGGAAACCAAGGAGAGAGTCACAAGGAACAAGGTTATTAGATGGTGTAAAGTTCAATGGAAGCACCACACAGAAAAAGAAGCGACGTGGGAATTGGAGGATGATCTCAAGAAGGAATTTCCCTATCTTTTCTCTTCCACGTCGAATCTCGAGGGCGAGATTCATTTTAAGGGGGGTAGGTTTGTAACACCCTAATTTTCATGCATCATGCCCTACATACACTCATATACATGTTTAACAGTAACCCACAACAAGAGGAACGAGTTTAAAATTGATTCGGAGCATTTAAAATTGATTTGGAACAAAACCGCACTTAAAATGCAGGAAAGTGCGGACTAGTCCGATTTTGCTGAGGACTAGTCCGATTTCTCTCTGGCTAAAAACGGACTTATCCGTTTTTGCTGCGGACTAGTCCGATTTTTGGCACTGAAAACTTTCGGACTTGTCCGATTTTGTGCGGACTAGTTTGATATTCCATTAATCCTTGAAAATTTGCTAAGTCCCTGGACTTTTCTGGACTAGTCCGGTGTTCCAGCGGACTTGTCCGATTTACTCTCTGTTTAAAGTCGGACTTGTCCGATTTTAGGCCAGACTTGTCCGATTTTCTCTCTGGACAACTTCGGACTAGTCCGGTCCCGTCCGGACTTGTCCGATACTTCACGACTCCGAGTTGATCTTTTGTTTTACGACTTGTTTCTTGGATTTCACGTTAAGTGGGCCTAGGGATGTCGTGCCTAACTCTTTTAGAGCCCATGTGGGACTCTAAACCGGCATCTACTCATCCCAAACTCGAAATCCATCTAACCCTATCCTCCACCTCTATATAAACAGCCCCACCCCTTGGATTGACATCTATTTGCCACTTTTCCACCCACCCAAACCCTAGTTCGTGGGGAGCCACCTTCAAGGAGGGAGGAGAATATCCCAAGAAAGAAGAAGAAGAGAGGGAAACGAAGGAGGATCAAGATCTCCACCAAGTTTCGTTCTTCACCCCCAATTCATCTCCAAGTTCATCACCAACCCTAGATCATCAAGATCCAAGTGTTGTCCCCAAGTTTCTTGATTCATTGGAGTTATAAACACCTGGTATACCTTCTATTCTCTTTTCCTTACGTAAATTCAACCCCTAACCTCCAAATTTACGTCGATCTAGAAAACCCTAATCTGCTGATCTCGCGGAGTGCGGACTTGTTCGGTCCCTAGTGGACTAGTCCGATCTTTCTGGTTAAATTGTGTTGAATTAATTCTAAAATTTGATCTAATCAATTCCAAACCTATATAAACTTGTTAAAATCTATTAGAACTAGTTAGTGATCATTAAAAGCAATCTATTCACAAGTTCTACCTTGCATTTGCATAAATCATGCATGTCATGTCATATTGAGTAATATTTGTGCACTTTTTGATTGTGTTTCTTGTCTTGTATATTTATTGTGTGGATTAGACGGATTTGCGCTAGAGAGTGCCGCGGAGGATCTCCAGCACCAAGAGTTTGAAGGCTTTGATCCTAATCAACAGCAAGAGCAAGGCAAGTGTCCTTGAAGCATATTGATCCTGTTTTAAAATAAATGTTTTGTTTGCAAAATTGCATGCTTGTGTCAATTTGATGGGAAATCCTATGGTAGGAAGTTTACTAGATTTGTTGACCACCCTTGTCACCTGGAATATATGGTAGAGAGTCGGGAAGGGCTTTTACCTTTTTGCTTCGCTTAATTAATTAGGATGGCAAACGACACTACACATTTAATTATGCATCAATGATATTCTGGTTAATGTGAACTGGTCAATACGATGGGTGATCTAAGCAAGCCTGGTATGTGGATGGGTTGGATGTTATGGTGGTTTACTTGCTTTAGATCTAAGGACCGGTTCATGCGAGAATAAGCCAGGACTACAGTGCCACCACGAGGCCAAGTATGGGTGCGGCGTAGCTAATTAATTAGGGCTTTGCTAGTGCTGTTTGGACCATTGTGGATGCTCGGGGAAGGGGTAGTCGGATTGAGTTTGTTGATGATTGGCGGGACTACCCTGGGATCCAAATGGCTCAAGAGGGGGCCCATGGTTGAAGATGTGCTCTGCGGGAGACATCGCCACCGGTGAAACCTTAGTGGGGTCTAAATAGGCTAGTAATCCCTTTGTAAAGGCTATTTTGTGATCTCTTAGCCACACACCAATGGAAGTGTGTAATATGACCGACGGGTCATGGGCATAAGGGAGATTCTTATTCACCGAAAGATGATGAAATCACGAACACGTGGGTAAAGTGGTACAAACTCTGCAGAGTTAAATAAAACTATCATGATAGCCGTGCTCCCGGTTATGAGCACCTGGACAACTTCCATGATTAGAGGGATTGCAATTTGGGATGGTTATAGTTTGGTAATGGTTATGGCTGGTTATGAATTTATTTCTGGTATTGAATATGGTTATTGGCAAATGGTGAAATCTAGAATTATTGATGATGGTTGTGAATTCAGATCGATATTGTGATATTACTTATGATTATGATGGGTTTACTTCACATACATATAATATATTGCTTTTCTCATGTTTTTAATGTACTTTTCAACAATTTTCCATTATTATTGTCGACATTTGAATGAGCCACATGTCATACTTTCCACACTTGCTGAGTACAATATGTACTCACTCTTGCAATCCCTCCCCAATAGTTGCAGGTCAGGATTGGGAGTTTAATGGTGATAATGCGGAGTTCTAGACCGTGTCTACCGTCAGCTTTGCCTGTGGTGTTTTTGGAGCTGCGCTATACCCTATTGCTTATGTTGCCTAGCTGCTTAGTTTGCTTAGTTGCTTAATTAGTTTATTTCCACTGCATTAGTTGAACTTGTCGTTAATATTCATTAGAGCTTGTATTCGAGGATATTATGGTTTGTGTAATAAAATTTGGTTAATTAATCTTGCTCTGTGGTAATTTTCTGTATATCGTTTGTGATTGCACTCGTGTATGTGTGATGAACATCCTGGGCACACATATGCGTTAGCTTGGTTCGTTTTTCAGAATCGGGCATCACAGTATGTATGAATATCTGTGACGCTTGTGAGCGTATGAGCTGGTCTGTCCATGTATCGTGCGGTGCATCTCTTTTATAGTCTAAGGACTAGCCGTTACAACACTTGTCTGGCCCGACATGTCGCCCTTGCATAATTAACAGCTTAATACACTTTCTACAGGTATTAAGCGTAATTAAAAGTGATCACATGCCTTAATGACAGTATTACCCTATTAACAGTCCACTGATCGTGTGTCATTAATATAGCATTAATGAAATGTAATCAGGTCTTGTAACTGTCGCTTTAAATGTCTCTTGAAGGTCCGAGCCGTTGGAGATCTCTTTGTCTTCCGTTAAAGTCCTAGCTCTGGAGGTCTGACACGAAGTGGCTCCGGAGCTCCTCGTCGTGGGGAGCCAGGTCCGGAGCCACTATACACATGGCAGCACGCCGGAGCTTCCCTCTACTGGGGTTAGATACGAGGTCAGTGGACACGTGGCAAGACCAGTGCTTCTCTATGAAGGAAGTTAGATCCGGCGTTGTGATACACGTGTCAGTACCGGCTACCCAAATGAGGGAGGCGGGTCCAGTACTGTGTAACACGTGTGGCCTTCAGAGGTCTTCAACTTGAAAGAGTGGAACTCCTTAGCTTTTCTTGTAGTATCATGGGGTACCAGGTACGTAGTGTACCGACATTTGCCTTTCTAGTACTTTATATTTCTTTAGCACCCACCACATGACTGTTATTGCTATCTTATCGTATGCCTTGTCTAAGTCAATAAAAATCATATATAGACACTTCTGCTGATGAAGAAAGAAAGTTGTCACTGCAGTAGACCTTAAGACATAAAACGGTTTTTAATGATACTCATCATCTTCTTAAGTGATGCTCAACCACTCTCTACCAAAGCTTCATAGTGAGTCTTGTAAGCTTAATTTCTTGGTAATACAATTTACAGGGCTAGTTCTGTGTGAGATAAAAAAGAAAGGGTGAAAATGTAGGGGCGTGAAAGGCATGAAACCTGATTTACAGTAGTTTCTCCAAGCATCCGTTAATACTGTGCAATTTTTGCAGAATATTATCAAAAAACTGGAACAAGCAGTGAAAACTTGACACGGAGTGAGATCTTCCCCTTCTCAACATCAAGCTTTGCGCCTGTGACCAGCCAGTATCCAGGACTGTCCTGTGGTCCCATGGTTACCTGAGACGTCTCAACAAATTTCAGCAGCCTCTGAGCCCCAACGGGCACAGGTGGTCCTCCGTCGAACACACCGGAGTCAATGTGAGCCCTCGCTGGTTGCTGCTGCTTCTCGATAGCGCCTGAAGATGCCGTGAATGAATTCGAGAGGAAGTTTCCTTTGCCTGACAGTCTCGCTGTGTTGTGTGCCCATCTGGACTGCACCACGGCGTATTCATGCAGCTCGGTGTACAAGAGCCTGAGGTGAAGAATGTTCGTTGAGTCATGAGCCTTGACATGGAGCTGAGCTCCAGATACAATGTAGGCAGACTGCGAGCCTGTGCTGCACCAGCGTGGATCGTACTTCACTGGCACTGTGCAGACATGGGCGAACATTTTCCATTGGACTGGCTCGTAGTACCGTTCATCTGAGATCATCTCCGATCCACGCCATATCTGTGGCTTGTCTACTCGTTCGTTGATGAACGTTGGAGTGTTTGACAAATGCTGCAGGTGGATTCCTAACCTGAAAAGAGTGAAGTTTCCCAGGTTAGTTATGCAGTATGTTCAATCGGCATTTTCAGAGAGAATATAGCTCCAAACTGGAAGAAAAAAACTATAGCTAACCGGTTGTTTTTCTTGCCCTCCAGATACAATCTCATCCCAGTGACTGGTAATTTTGGAACAATCACCTGCATTTTGAGTATTTCGTGTGGTTGAAGTGAGTATATTTATTGGATTACAGATGGTTCAGAGTACTGAATGAACATATCTTGCCTGGCTTGAGCTGACATATAGCTTTGAACCTACAAGTCTGAAGTGCAACGCAGGGCTAGCGCCTTGCCGGTGCGAGCAAGGGCCAAGTGGTAGTTCACTGAGTACTGGGGCCCACAATGTGTGGTGCTGGAAGTCCAGGAAGTACCTCAACTCTGCTATTGGAGGTTTGTCTGTGTAAAGAACAGTGCCATTATAGTTAATCGAAAAACAAAATTCATATATTTTAAAAAGAAATAACAGAGGAGGTAGCTTCTTTGCGATTTATGCTATGGCTATAACCTGAAGCTTCGGTGCAATTAACGGATGCATCAGCCAATTGTGTTGCAGATAGTACTTACATCTGAGATAGAGGTTCACGGCATGAGAAAGGAAGCCCAGCCCAGCGACTCCCTTGAGAAGGGATGTGATGGGCACAAGTTTGAAATTAATCGCATCTGGCATTGTCAGCACGGTGGGCAGCCACTCAGAATGATTGCTCGCCCCTGTATCCCCTCCCCTCTTGGTGTATATCACTGTCACACCCTGCATTATAGTTTCACTTCAAATTTAGAACTTGTATCGAGTATCCTAAAAAAATTGCTTGTAGGTTGCAAGTTATCAAAGTACTCAGTTATTGATACCTCTTTGCAGCACACTGGAGTAGTCATTCCATCGATCCTTCGCTGTGCTGCTTGGGCATCAAATACATTGAAGGCCTCAGGGACCTGTTGTAATGGTTTTATTTCAGTAAATTTCAGGTCATCTTCAGGTTGGATGATAGCACGCAATTTCAGTTTGATTTGAACATAAAGAAATCTTATTAGTGGACCTTAAATTTGTGGTCCCTGGACTTGCAGTGTGAAGGGGGCAGGGGGCATGTCCCAGTGAAGAGCTGGTCACCTAGTCTGTCCAAGTGCTCCTTGATCTCAGACGGTGACAGTGGTGATGACTTGTCCTGCTTCACGTACACCACATCCTGGCCGCCCAAGCTCAGCCCTACGATGATGTGAGTCCCGTACTTCTCGATGAAACTGCTTGGTAATTTGCAAAGAGATCGGCATAGATTTTAAAAATGGATATCGTGTAAATCAACTCAAGAAATCAAAAGTAAATTCAAGCTTAGACTAAATCGTTCAAGAAAGAAAAAAATTTTATACTGAATCATCTGTTCCATCATGGTTGTTGAGTCAGTGCCTCAATTGTGTCATGTTCAGAGAAAAGACTAGGCTGTTCTATAAAGAGATGGGAGTAGGAGATATTTGTTTTTTTGCTGGTCACTGTCTGCTGTTTAGGTGTCTTCAAAATTAATTTCGAATTTGATAAGAGGATGGGAAAAACTATTTTTCTGATTCTCTAATTCTTTTCGCACTGCACATTGATGTGACACATCTGAATTGATTTGTTTAGATTGATCCAAGACCTGGAAGTCGATCTGGAACGAGTCCAAGTCTTCCGGGTAGCTTTCTATTCTCCCTGCAATGCAACGTGGTCTGGTCTCTTTTCCCACCATGCATACAGATTTTGACACAACATGGTAAAGTGTGATGGAGAATATATTTTGGAACTTGGAAGGGACAATAAGTAATGTCAGTGGCACGATGAAGAGAGATACATGTAATAAGAGGTGGTACGACATGGAACTAATGGCCGCCAATGTCTCGTTAATTATGCAAGGTCCGTACCTTGCTATGGCTGACGTGTCCCAGGTCGCCGGCACGTCGTCAACGACGTGGCCAGCGAGAGCGAGCGGCCGGCCGTCGAGCCGGAGGTCGAGGAGGGAGATGAAGTAGCCGTCGAACGCCAGGCACTTGGTGGCGGCGGCGTCCTCAGCCCATGAGCTGCTCTCCAGGTCGAAGGACGAGTTGAAGAGCCCCGACGGGATCTTCCCAGCCACCGCGTTCCGGTGGTTGAACAGTTCAGACATCTGCGTAAATAAGCTAGAATAATATAAGTTCTTTTTTGCTGGATCAATTTTTTCTTTTGTCGTGTGTTGATTGCTGGGTCAAGACAGGGCGGTGTAATCCGTCATGCTGCTGTGATTATTTTGAACCGAAATTTTGACCCGGATGCAGGGATGAGTGAGAGTGAGGAAAATTTCATAATAAATATTAATTGCGTGTAGATCGTAGTCATTTCGTGTAATAATGGGTTTTGTACCGGTGTGTTATTTTCACACCTGACACCATTCAAACATTCTGAAAGAAACATAATAAAAGAAATTTGGAGTATTTTTCCCCATGCAATTGAACTGCTTTTATTTAGAAAAATAACTTCTTCAGTTTGTATAACATCGAACTTTTTACTACATCATTTTATGCCAAATTCAGATATACTCCTTAAACAAAATGTCATGAAAGTACAACTAAAATGACGAACCTTGTTGAACTCGAGCACGTCGGACTTGAACCTGATCCTGTCGCCCTTGCAGCACTGGACGTCGGCGGGCACGTCGGCGACGACTCCCAAGCCCGGCACGACGACCTTTGTCCCCATCGCCGCCTTCTTCTCGCCGCTCCTGACAACCAGGCAGCCTCCGGCATCCTTGCAGTGCTTCAGCCTCAGGTCGAACGTCATGTCGAACCCTCTGCCGAGGAACCTCGCCGCCTTCTCCACCGCCGCCGCCATAGCTTCGTCGCCGGCCATCTCTCTCGTGGCGACCACTTTTCTTCTCTTACGTACCCACGCCTTCTCATGCAGTTCCTGCTATCGACGCCGTTGTTTGCGCATGAACTTGCTTGCCTATGATCAGTAGTCGAGTTCTCTCTCGACCTTAACAAGGTTGGTGATTGAGATTTGGAACTTGTGGTAGCTGCCAAATGGATACTAATAAGACTTGTTTGGTGCTCATTTATATATAGAGGTGGAGAAGCAGAGAAGGGAGAAGTCGTGGAAAGTGGGAACTTGAATATGGATGATAGCATAGCTTGACTGGTACTTTATTTTACTTAGGCCATTCATGATCACCGTGACTTTAGTTAGTTTTTTTGGGCCAAGTTTTACCGCTTCTTGGATGGGGAAAGCCTGGTGCTCCCTATGCTTGTGCTGCCCTGCACATCGGAAGAAAGTTTTTTTTTTCCTGGAAAACCATCTCGTAATTTTTTTGTGAAGTCATGGTTGTACGGCTCCAACCATACTCTGTTTAAATGGTACTCTCTCATCTCTTAGGCTATTCGCACCAGCGTACTCTAAAGCATACTCTATACATTATTTTTATTTTTACAGTAAGTACTCTAAATTACACTGCGATACAGTGTATACAGTATGCTTTACAGTGTATATCTTCTAGTTCATTTTTGTACTAGAAGGTAACAATCTTTTGAGAAAGGAAGAAGTAATTGTTAACCTATCATATTATCCCTGTGTGCGGAAGAATCCATCGGCATTTCATATTATATTGGAAATATTACTATAGTTTCATGTGGTATACATTTACTGTGCAAAAGCATAGCTCCAGTGCGCCAGCAAACCTTTGCAGTGACCCTTTGGTAATCTTGCAGGAAGCACTTAATCTTTTATTCCCTTATATGTTTTATTAATGGCCCTTTTAGATTGCATTTTTTAACCCTACGTTTTTCAGCCAAATAAGAGCTCGTTTGCTAGGGCCTACGGAGGGGCTTCGTCTCTAACTTAGACCATACACCATCAAACACCCCAAACCCAAAACAACTTATGCTTATTCTCCATTTTGTGTAGCACATGCATGAGGTACAATTTCTAACTTCACTGGGTTATGCTCCATCCTAAACATAAAGTATTCATAAAACCACCAGCATCCAGACCCAAGAACGCATCCATACCAGGAGGAGGAATGGCAGGAGAAGGGAAAGGGGAAAGAGAAGTAGTAGGGATGACAATTTGATTTGCGGGTACGGTTACCTGTCGGTTTTTTATCCGACAGGTGCAGGTGAGAATTCACTTACGGGCATGATCCGCACCTGATCCAATGTGTTGCGGGTACGGATGCAATTTTATTTCACGCTCGCGGTACCTATCATGTTCTTGAAATACCGTAAAAAAAACTTGCTCGATATAAAACGTAGCTCAGCCCAGGAATCCACGGCCCAGCTGGCCACGTTAACTTCAGCCACCCCACCCCCCCCCCCCCCCCACACCCAAAGTCATCGAATCGACCAGTCTCGATTCCAGACCCCACACCAAGAGGTGCCGCCCCAGTAGCCCTAGACGCTGCCACCGGCTCCTGCCACTGCCGCCGCCGTCATCTCTAACCCCTAGGGCCACCGCTGACCCCAGCACTTGTCATTGCCACCTCTGTCGCCGCGCCCCCTAAGGAGAACGTTGAGAGTTACACTTTTTATCTCTCTATTTTGAAATAACATTTAGAATAACTGTCGTAGGATTCCTCTAAATTTATGTAGTGTTTGGTTTCAGGACGAAGAGGGATGGGATGGGTCCATTTCTTTTTTTTTAAGGACGGGATGATCTCATTTCATGTTTGTCTGTCGGGATGGGATGATCTCCTTTTTTGTCTGATTGAAGTGATGAGGAGGGATGGGAACGAGCAATGACGTTTACTATCTGTTAGCTCTCCGTTAACTATCTGTCTTTCAGTTATTTCATCGAACAGCTATGATGCACGGCGACACACAGTTTCAAGCCAATGCTGAAATGCGAGCAGCGATCTTATGTGCATTATCGTCCTTGGGGAGTCCCTTTCCGAACTCAAATTCAGCAAAATTGATAAATGCCATTAGTCGAACTGATGTCATGCAGGTAAGCTGGTGTGAGGTGTGACATATCATATATCTTGGCAGCTTCGGTTCTTGCCCTCGACCACTTGGACACAGCATGCTGGAATAAATGGGTTAAACCCAATAGTTAATTCACTCTTAATTCCAATAAATCTCAAAGGTCCATTAGAGCAAGAAAGGGTGGTGCTAAATCTTTAGTCTCATATGAGAAGTTAGAGGGAAGCAACTCCTCCATATAAGGAAGGTTGTTCTTCCACTCCTTAAGTGAGAGAGAGAAGAGGATAAGAGAGGGGTGGCCCATGCACACTCTTCGTCCTCCTCCTCGCTCGCTCATCACATGTCACACCTTTATTTTTATGCACAATGCATTGCATACATCCTCATACATGTTTAACATAAAGCAACCTTAAAAGGAACAAGATTAAAATGAATTTAGATCTAATCAGCAATTTAATTTTGTCAGGGTGCGGGCTTGTCCTGCCTCAACTCCGGACAAGTCTGGTACCCCCCTTCTATTTCAGAAACTTCAGTTTCTTTAGAACTCAGACTTTTCCAACACAATGCACAAACTAATCCGTTGTTGGTTCCGATGTTTTTCAGGATTTGTCCGATTTTGAGTGGACTTGTCCGATCTTGTCCAATTTTCAGTCCGGATAAGCCTTTTGTAGCCAACCCCGGACTTGTGTGGTCCCTATACCAGACTTGTCCGATTTCACCTCCATTGCAAAACGGACTTGTCCGGTCCAATTGCGGACTAGTCCGACCTTCAGAATCCAACTCGGATTCTATTATTCTTCTACGATTGGTTATTGGGTAATCCCCTTAATTGGGCCCAATAACTTCATGCCCAATCTCAGAGGAGCCCAAGTGGACCCCACCTAAGCCCCTACTCGTCCCCCACGGAAATCTGCTTGGAATTCGCCCTAAAACCCTACCTCTCCACCCCTATATAATAACCCAATACCCCCACACCTCTCCACACGTTGGAAAACCCCTTGCTGCCGTCTTTGATCGTGTGCTGCCATCGAGAGGAACTACAACAACAAGAAGGAGGAGGAGAAGAAGGAGGAGGATCAATCAAGCAACAATCTTCATCAACATCTCGACATCAACATTCTTCATCGCCAATTTGTCCTCAACACCTCTCATCAAGCCCTAGACGTCAAGATTCAAGTTTTGCATCCAATCTTTGACCTTTGGACCTCTAGACACACGGTACACCCTCTACATTCAATTTCCCACGTCAATTTACCCATTGATCTCGCTGTCCAGAAAACCCTATTTCGTAGTTCCTAGACAGGTTGGACTAGTCCGACCCCGACAGTGGACTAGTCCAGTGTTCTGATCTGTTTCAGTCTGAATTAATTCCAATTTGACCTAAGTTAATTCAACTTTTGTTCAAAATTGTTAAAAACCATTGTAATTAGTTAGTAAACATTAATAGAAACTGATTAACGAGTTTACCTCACAATTGCATTAATCATGCATATCATGGCATATTGAGTAATATGTGAGCATTATTTGATTGTAATATTTATTTTGCATGTTTGTCGCGTGGAATAGATGGCAACACTATAGAGAGTGCTTTCGAGGATCTGCAGAACCAGAACTTCGAAGCCTTCAATCCAAACAAAGCTCAAGAGCAAGGAAAGTGTCCTTGATCATTTTGATCCAGATTTTTAAATGTTTTGTTTGCAAAATTGCATATTTGTGTCAATTGATGGGAAAATCTAATTGTAGGAGTTTACTAGTTTTGTATGACCACCCTTGTCGCTTGAACACAATGTAGAAAGTCGAGAAGAGTATTTTATACTTTTTGCCTCGCTATACTCAACTGCGTTTGGGAAACAATCATATTGCTTAATTATGAACTTTGGAACACCTTAATGATGAGAATTGATATTAATGAACTTTAGAAATATGGTACTGTAGGATCGAAGAGCACGTAAAAAGCTACTAGAGGGGGGGTGAATGGTAGATTTAAAAATCTTACGCAGCGGAAACAATTAAACCTCAACCCCTTCGGTAGAAAAAATGATATGTTAAATAAATCATGTGTGAGACTAATATAAATGTATTTTACCGTGACAAAAGTGATAGATATCAGAGAAAATCAAGTCACGAAGACAACACAACAAGAATCACTCAAATTCGTCGAGAAAAACTCAAGTTATGATTGAAAGATCAAACAAAGGTCAATCTGACCTACTCGAGAAAAATAGTTTCTGGAATGCTGCAAAGAAACTCGTATAAATCAGAAACCACAAATCCAATGACCGCGAAATTTTAACATATGATATATAATCAAGTTGTGAAGACAACCCAAAAATAATAACATCAATTGGATCTGTAAAACTCGAGTTATGATAAAACCACCGACGAAAGGTAGTGCTGTCTAAAAACTCGACGAGTAAAACTTGTCTGGAACAAGTCGGACGAACAAGGCACAAAAGTTCCTTCAAACTACGAACTTTATTCAATAGAACACAAGAGGAACAGCCCCAAAGTCGTGCACCACGAGCTCTGGGCTCCCTTGCTTATATAACCAGCTCGAAAGCTAACTCAACTCAGATCAGGAACCTAATCCTACTCTGTTCATGAATCGTAACTTTCCATAACTGCTTAGGATTCTTCTATACGCAGATAGAAGCAATCTTAAGACTTCCAAACACCTTAGGAACGTATCACACATTCCTAAACAACTCAAATTCGTGACCCACACGAAATCCTATCATAACCAACTCAAATATTTCCATATTTGAGTCAAACCCGACTCAGCCGCAGCCTGAGTCCATAACCTAGTCGGTTGGACCTTTCCGACCAACTCTTTACGTCCACATCTATTCATCACGTCTCGGAACCATGTAGACACGTCCATGCACTCCTTGCACACGTGCAAACATCTTCCAATGACGTCCATAATACCTTCGCATGAATTGTTCTTGATTCAATCATGCTGTGCAACCTCCTGATCAGCTCAACCACAATTCCTCCTGAATTTGGTTGTTGGAACCTCATCTCCTCCCTGAGACTAGTCCAATGGATCCCATCACCAGCCATGTCTTGAACTCAAGCAACACCTGCACATGAATAAACAACCAATCCATACGAGCCCAAGTCCTCGACTTGACTCAAGTTAGTTCCGAACACAACACCTTACGTGAGAACCTCACATAAGCATGTTGCAAAACCACAGTTAACACGATATCATCCATATCAACCAAAAACGCACCAAAGACTTAGAAAATGAATACTAAGCAATCTTTCCAGTGATGTAAAGCAAGTACGAAACATTGCAAATGAAAAACAGAAGCATTGCAGTCAAGTTCCGGACCTTGCCAGAGCAACCCAAACCTTGAGCCGGAGCTAACAAAAGCTAGTAGAACCTAGCACCGGAACTTACCAAAACTAGTATTACCAAGCTCCCGCCAGAGCTTACAAAACTAGCAGGATCTTAATAAAAATATGTTTTGGTGATATTCAAAACTTTTATCGTCAAAGCAAGTGTATTTACTACAAGTCAATGTATTCAGCACACATAAGTCTTACAATCTCCCCCTTGATGAATGCATTGGCAACACCATTTAAAATCCGAACATTCTTATTCACATAAAAGTTTTGAAGGCAATTTCTCCCCCTTTGTAAATCAAAAGAAAAATGAGAAGAAAATCCAAAAATTATCTCATATTATCTCTCCCTTTATTATCTCTCCTTATGCACATATTCTCTTTCTCTACATGCTTATCTCTCCCCCTTTGACAATGTATTCAGCAAGTCATGAGCATATAAACAAATTATCTCTCTCCCTTTAGTTGTTATGAGCATATTATAACATATACATATAAACAAAGCTCATCCAAGTCATACTATCAGGTACCTTATATTATCACATCAATGAGATACATAAAGTAGTGTAAGCCATGCTAGAGATCAAATGTAATTTTCAATTTAAGCAAGTCATGATCTCAGAAACTTAACTATTTCAAAACCTGAAAGCTTGACACTAGTTGCTGCATTTTATTATTTTTCAAAGCATAAATTTAGATCATATGATATTTGCAAGAGATTATATGCGCATCTGCCTTATTCTAACCAACCAAGTCAAGCCTATGTCATTTGACAATCAGAAGCTTAAGGACATGGTTTTAGTCATACACAACTTCTTCCAAGTTCATATCTAGGTGCAATGATAAGCCATCCCAAAAAAAGAAGTGTGATGCATGCATATTCTCTTGATCTTTTCTCAATTTATATTTGTTCATAAAAACTCAGCATGTGAGTTGATTACTTGATTAATTCTTAATGATTAAAAGCACTTGTGAACATGTAATAAGTTCAAAACAGCAAGAAAGTTCGACCATGACCAGTTTTAGTGTAAGTAATTATTCCAATTACTAGACATGGTAAAAACTACAAAATGTATAACACGAGTAATGTAGTAAGAACTTTCAGCATGTAAAAGGAATCACAAAGTCATATATGTATGAATACTATGCTCATATTATTTTAATTTCAAATTCACACATAGACTTTCCAAGTTTCAAAACTCCCCCTCAATTTAAGCCATGAGGATGCATAACCCCTATTTCACTACGGATGTAACAAAAACGAGTGAAATCCAAAGGTTTTGTAAAAATGTCAGCCAATTGTTCTTCGGTATCTACACGGTGAAGCACAATGTTTCCTTTTTCAACATTATCTCGGAGAATACCTAATGTCAATGTGCTTAGTTCTAGAATGTTGCACGAGGTTTTTAGCAATGCAAATGGCACTAGTGTTATCACAGAACAGTGGAACACTATCTAGATCAACCCCATAGTCCTTAAGTGTTTGAACAATCCAAAGAATTTGTGAGCAAGCACTAGCAGCAGGTACATATTCAGATTCGGCAGTGGATTGTGCAACTGAATTTTGTTTTCTAGAGGACCAACCAACAAGAGAATTACCAAGAAAATGACAAGCACTGGAAGTACTTTTCCTATCAATCCTACAACCTCCAAAATCAGCATCGGAAAAAGCTTTCAAAGTAACGGTTGAGGAAGAAGGAAGAAAAATGCCAAATTCTTGAGTTCCATGTAAGTACCTGAGAATCCTTTTGATGGCTTGACGATGTGAAGCACGTGGGGAAGCTTGAAACCGTGCACAAAAACATACGCTGAATTGTATGTCTGGTCTTGATGCCGTGAGGTACAAAAGTGATCCGATCATGCTTCTATATTCTTTTTGATTCACGGGTTCACCATATTCATCAAGTCCAAGTGTTGTTTCTATTCCCATTGGTGTCCGAAGAGGCTTGCTTTTGTCCATGTTGAAGCGCCTTAGGAGATCTTTTGTATACTTCATTTGATGCACAAAGGTACCCTCCTTAGTTTGCTTGATTTGCAGCCCCAAAAAGTAAGTGAGTTCACCCATCATACTCATTTCAAATTCGGAACTCATCATTGCTGAAAACTTGGACACAAGATCATGAGAAGCACAACCAGAGATAATATCATCCACATACACTTGAATGAATAATGTGTCATTGCCATGCTTAAGCACAAAAAGAGTTTTATCAACCTTGCCCATGGTAAACCCTTTTCCAAGTAAGAATTTTTTTTAACCTATCATACCATGCTCTAAGGGCTTCTTTGAGACCGTACAAGGCTTTGGACAGTTTGTAAACATGATTAGGAAAATCTGGATTTTCAAAACCTGGTGGTTGTTTCACATAAACCTCCTCATCTATGTAGCCATTAAGAAAAGCACTTTTAACATCCATTTGATATAGCTTAAAACCAATAGATGCAGCAAAAGCTAACAAAATTCTTATGGCTTCTAATCTAGCAACAGGAGCAAAAGTTTCATCAAAATCTAGACCTTCAACTTGAGTGAAACCTTGAGAAACCAACCTAGCCTTATTCCTAACCACAACCCCATCCTCACTTTGTTTATTTTTAAATACCCATTTAGTTCCAATTAAAGTGTGACCTTGAGGTGGAGGTACAAGTTTTCAAAAATTATTTCTTTCAAAATTTTCTAACTCTTCTTGCATGGCAATAATCCAAGATTCATTAGTGAGTGCGTGTGATATATCTTTGGGTTAAAAAGAAGCAACAAAAGCAGAATGGGCATAAGAGTTTGGATCGCAAAACCTGGACCATGTGACTCGTTCATGCAAGCTTCCAATTATCTATTGCGGGGGATGATCTTTGTAAAAACGTAGGGAAACAGATGTCTCACAAGCTTCTTCTTCATTAGGTTCATCGTAGATTGATGAGCTTGTGACTTGTGGACGATCAGGACCATCATAGGTGATAGCCGGAGTTTGTTCAATGTCCGGAGCTGGACACGTGTCAACTTCGAAACTACCAGGCAGTATGACTGGGTCTTCTTCATCTTCAAAAATACCCTCCCCCTGAGGATATGGATCTAGTCCTGCAACACCGGAGCTAGTACCTGGGCTAGCTTCATCAAAAGACACTTCACAAGTCTCCACAATTTTGTTAGTGTCAAGTAAAAGCACACGATAGCCTCTAGTATGAGATGGATAACCAAGAAGCATGCCATCAATGGATCTAGGTTCAAATTTATCAAGATTACCATGTTTCTTAACAAAGCATTTGCAACCAAAGACCCGAAAGTGTGTAACACTAGGCCTATGTCCAAACCGGAGCTCATATGGTGTTTTACCTAGCTTAGCACGCAAGAAAACACGATTTGAGACATAACAAGCGGTTGCTAACGCATCAGCCCAAAATTTTCTAGGGGTTTGATATTCATCAAGCATAGTCCTAGCCATCTCAACTAAGGTTCTGTTCTTTCTTTCTACAACACCGTTTTGTTGAGGTACATATGGTGAAGAAAATTGATGATCTATTCTATTTTCAGCACAAAAGTGATCAAAAGATTAATTTTTAAATTCAGTTCCATTATCACTTCTAATTGCTTTTAAAGATCATGGGTAATCAATTGATAATCTAAGAAATAAAGTTCTAAAGTGACTAAAAACTTCATTCTTAGACGCCATAAAGTAAACCCAAGAGTATCTAGAATAATCATCAACAATCACAAGTACATACCATTTACCTCCGAAGGATTGAACACGTGAAGGTCCTACGGTGTCAAGATGCAAAAGTTGATATGGTTCAGTTGTCATGATCATTGTGAGAGGATTATATGAACCTGCAACCATCTTAGCATGTCTACAAGAAGAGCACACAATTTCTTTGTCCCCTTTAAGCTTAGGCAGCCCACGTATGCGATCAAGAGCACTAACACGCGTTAGGTGATCAAAGCCTACGTGACCAAGTCTACGATACCAAAAATATAGGTCCTTTGAATCATTAGCAACTAGACACCTATGCTTAGAGGAAGACATATCAAAATCAGCTTTAAAAACTCTTCCAAACCGAGACATGTTAAAAATAAGCTCACTATTTGAACTTACAACTTTGCAGCAGTTTTTATTGAAAATAATTTCCAGATTTTCATCTAGCAATTGTGGAACAGAAAGCAAGTTGTATTTCAAATTTTTGACAAGTGCCACATCCTTCAAAGTGTAGTGATCATTTACTCTAACCGAACCCTTAGCAATTATAGGAGTTGAAGAATTATCGGCAAAATTAACATTCTCTACACATGACACAAAAGAGAGGGAGGAGAACCAATCTTTGTTACCGGTCATGTGGCATGAGCAACCTGAATCCACAATCCAAATGTTCTCCTTCCCCAAACGTGTAACCTACATAGAAGCACAATACGTCGACGACTCAATACTGGGGTTAGTCAAAAGGCATTTAGGAATCCAATACTGAGTCACGCGACGTGCAGCAGCAAAAACACACGAAGCTGAGACAAAACATCAGGTTTATGAGTCAAAGTTTGATATTTTTTATTCTTAACTACTAACCTATAAGGTGTTACTTGTGTAGCACAAAAATCAGTAGCTCCGGAGGCAAAAACAGAAGGTCTGAAGGTAAACTTTGAATGTTTTTGACTCAAAACAGCAGGTTGTACATTCGGTTCAATATGTGCAGCAAATTTTGCATGAAAGTTATGAGATCTAGCAACCATTCTTTCCCTTTTCTGTTGTTTAGCTAGTCTATAACAAAAATCTATGACATGACCATCTCTACCACAGTAGGTACAATGAAATTTAACTTTGTGTTCATGTCTAGATGAGCAAACAACATTTTTATTTGAAACCGAATGAGACAATACTCCTGCAGATTTGAAAACCACTTCTTTTTGTTTCAGAACTGTTTGAATCAAACCACTTCCTAATGACTTTACACTTTTAGGTGGATGTGCCTTACCAAGAGCATGAGAATCAAAACCTAAACCAGTTTTATCATTGCAAAACTTGGATGAATTCAGCAACAAGTTTAGGTTCTTATTCCCATTACAAAACTGATCAAATGTCTTATGCATGTTATCAAGATTATTGGACAGATCAAGGCAATTTTCACATGAAGTTTTCCTTTTAAATTTGTAATTGGAACAATATTTAACTCCATGACAACGTAAAACATTGTTCAATATAGAGATTTCATTCATAGCATCTTGCAGTTTCTTATCAAGATCATCACAACTAGAACAATGCAAATCAATTGTAGAACAAGAAGCATCTTTTAAGTTTCCAATATTAAGTGCAGCAAGCTTTTTGTTCTTTTCAATTTCAAGTTCAAGTTTATCAAGTGTGGAGGTATGTGCACTTCTTAGGGAGGACAATTGGTCATATATTAAGTCACATGAGGAACAAGAATCATCACTAGGAATCAAGGATTTCAAACGATTAATTTCAAATTCTAGTGACTCAATTTTAACAGCATTGTCCCTAAGCTTTTTGTCCTTTTTCTTAACAATAACAGTGGCACGAGAAATAGCATCACACATTTCTTCGCAAGTAGGACATACCTCTTCATTGTCGTTGTTGTGTTCTGCCTCCTCCATACTTGATCTTGACTTGCCCGTCATGAAGCATAAGTTTTCCAAATCATCTTCATTTTCATCACTTCCAATGTCCACATCGCTTGAGCCAAGTTCCTGGAGTGCTGAGATAAAACTGTTCACCAGTTGGCGACCTGTAAAGCCCTTCTTTTTCTTCTTATCGTTTGTTGAGGAGTGCTTTATCCTTGATTGTTTTTCTTCCCAGGAGGTAGGACCTGAAAGGTTAGGACAATCTGTACGAAAGTGTCCTGTCTTACCACATTCGAAGCATCGTTGAGGTCCGGAGCTTCCTCTCCTTCTAGTTCTCACATTTTGCAATGCTTTTGAGAACCTCGTAGAGAGAAGTGCTAGCTCCTCCTCTGGAAACTCCTCAATTTGTTCAAGGGTTAGAGAGGACAACAAAGTAAGTGTACCACAAGATGAAGATTGGCCAGAGCTAGGCATATCACGTTGAGAAACAAAAGCAATAGACTTGTTGGGGTTCTTACATGATATTATGTCAATTTCATGAGTTTTTAGCTTGGAATATAGCATATATAAAGTAAGTGAACTCATGACAGTAGATTCACGAATAGATGTGATTTTCATCTCCCACATTGACATATCTAATGCACTTAGCAATTGCCTAGCATTTTTAGCATCTGAAAAATTAACATTGACACTACGCAAGTTGCTGAGAATCTTATTAAAGCGAGCAAAAAGGTCATCAATAGACTCACTGGGTTGCATCTCAAAGCGCATGTATTCTTTCTTGAACATGTCTTGCCTTACCTCTTTGATCGTGTTGGATCCTTCGTGGTAGTCACAAAGTGCTTTCCACACATCGTATGCAGATCAGAGGTGTGCAACACGGTCGAAGTCGCTTTGTGTTAATCCTTGTATGATCAAGTTTCGAGCCTTGTTGTTGTTGTCGACATCTCTCAGATTTGTAGATGTAACTTGATCATTTGATGGCACTTCATAAGGCTTGTATACCTTCTCCCATATTGCAAAGCCTTGTGCCTGGATGAAAGCCTCCATGCGTGCCTTCCAAACCTGAAAATTAATACCAGCGAACACACAAGGTTTGGCAGAGTACTTCTCCATGATGATTAGTCAAAAACACGCGCAAATTACCAAGATTAGAACACCGTGACTCTGATACCAATTGTAGGATTGAAGAGCACGTTAAAAGCTACCAGAGGGGTGTGAATGGTAGATTTAAAAATCTTACGCAGCGGAAACAATTAAACCCCAACCCCTTTGGCAGAAAAACGATCTATTAAAGAAATCGTGTGCGAGACTAATCTAAACGTGTTTCACCGTGACAAAAGTGATAGATATCATAGAGAATCAAGTAACTAAGACAAAACAACAAGAATGACTCAAATCCGTCGAGAAAAACTCAAGTTATGATCGAAAGATCAAACAAAGGTCAATCTGCCCTACCCAAAAAAAAAACAGTTCTGGAATGCTGCAAAGAAACTTGTGTAGATCATAGACCACATATACAATGACCGTGAAATTTTGATAGATGATAGATAATCAAGTTGTGAAGACAACCCAAAAAGAATCACGTCAATTTGATCTGTAAAACTCGAGTTATGATAAAACTACCGATGAAAGGTAGTGCTGTCCAGAAACTCGACGAGTAAAACTTGTCTGGAACAAGTCGGACGAACAAGGCACAAAAGTTCCTTCAAACTACGAATTTTATTCAATAGAACACAAGAGAAACAGCCCCAAAGTCGTGCACCACGAGCTCTGGGCTCCCTTGCTTATATAACCAGCTCGAAAGCCAACTCAACTCAGATCAAGAACCTAATCCTACTCTGTTCACGAATCGTAACTTTCCATAACTGCTTAGGATTCTTCTATACGCAGATAGAAGCAATCTTAAGACTTCAAAACACCTTAGGAACGTATCCCACATTCCTAAACAACTCAAATTCGTGACCCAAATGAAATCCTATCATAACCAACTCAAATTTTTCCATATTTGAGTCAAACCCGACTAAGCCGCAGCCTGAGTCCATAACCTAGTCGGTTGGACCTTTCTGACCAACTCTTTACGTCCACATCTCTTCATAACGTCTCGGAACCATGTAGCAATGTCCATGCACTCCTTTGCACACGTGCAAACATCTTCCAATGATGTCCACGATACCTTCACATGCATTGTTCTTGATTCAATCATGCTGCGCAACCTCCTGATCAGCTCAACCACAATTACTCCTGAATTTGTTTGTTGGAACCACATCTCCTCCCTGAGACTAGTCCAATGGATCCCATCACCAGCCATGTCTTGAACTCAAGCAACACCTGCACATGAATAAACAACCAATCCATACGAGCCCAAGTCCTCGACTTGACTCAAGTTAGTTCCGAACACAACACCTTACGTGAGAACCTCACATAAGCATGTTGCAAAACCACAGTTAACACGATATCATCCATATCAACCAAAAACACACCAAAGACATAGCAAATGAATACTAAGCAATCTTTCCAGAGATGTAAAGCAAGTATGAAACATTGCAAATGAAAAACAGAAGCATTGCGGTCAAGTTCCGGACCTTGCCAGAGCAACCTGGACCTTGAGCTGGAGCTAACAAAAGCTAGTAGAACCTAGCGCCGGAACTTACCAAAACTAGTATAACCAAGCTCCCGCCGGAGCTTACAAAACTAGTAGGATCTTAATAAAAAAGGGTTTTGGTGATATTCAAAACTTTTATCGTCAAAGCAAGTGTATTTACTACAAGCCAATGTATTCAGCACACATAGGTCTTACAGGTACCTAGGGATCTCAGCAAACCGGTTATGTGGAATGGGTTGGATTGTTTTGGTTGTTTTGCTTGCTTTAGATCTAAGGACAGGTTCGTGAAGCAGCCTGTAACACCCTCATTTTCATCCATCATGCATTGCATACATCCTAATATATGTTTAACATTAATCCACATAAAAAGGAACAAGTTTATAATCAATTAGACACAAAACCGCACTTAAGAATTCTGGGAAGTGCTAAATAGTCTGATTTTGGTGCGGACTAGTCCAATTTCTTTCTGACCTCGCTCGAACTTGTCCATTTTTCGGCAGACTAGTCTGTTTTTCCCTTTGGACACCTTCGGACTTGTCCGGTCCTATGCAGACTAGTCTGGTGTTCCAATTCCTTGAAAATTTCGCTAAGTCCCTGGATTTGTCTAGACTAGTCCTGTGTTCCAGCGGACTTGTCCGTTTTTCCCTTGACTAAAGTCAGACTTGTCTGATTTTGGCCAAAATTGTCTGTTTTCCCCTCTGGATAAGTTCAGACTTCTCTGATATCCAGTATGGACTTGTCCGATTTCCCTCTGTCCAACTTCGAACTAGTCCAGCCCTTTTCGGACTTGTCCGATAAATTGCGACTCCGAGTTGATCTTTTGTTTCACGACTTGTTTTTTGGGTTTCACGTTAAGTGGGACTAGGGACGTCGTGCCTAACTCTTTTAGAGCCCATGTGGGACTCTAAACCGACCCCTACTCATCTCAAACTCGAAATCCATCTAACCCTAGCCTCCACCTCTATATAAATAACCCCACCCCTTGGCTTGACATTTATTTGCCAATTCTCCATTACACCCAAACCCTAGCTCGTGGGTAGCTGCCACTAAGGAGGGAGAAGGAGGTCCCAAGCAAGGAGAAGAAGAGTAAGAAACAAAAGAGGATCAAGATCTCGATCAACTTTGCATTCTTCGTCAACAATTCACCATCAAGTTCTTCATCAACCCTAGATCATCAAGATCCAAGCGTTGCCTCCAATACCCTTGATTCATTGGAGTCCTAAACACCTGATATACCTTCTATTCTCTTTTCCTTACGTGAATTCAACTTCAAAACTCCAAATTCACGTCGATCTAGAAAACCCTAATATGTTGTTCATGCGCAGTACGGACTAGTCCAGCCTCCTGCGGACTTGTCCGATTTTTGCAATCTATTTTCTGTTGAATTAATTCTAAATTGTTTCAAATCAGTTCTAAACCCGTGTAGACTTCTTAATAACCATTGTAATTGATTAATAAACATTATTATCAACTTATTAACTAGTTTTGCTTTGCAATTGCATTAATCATGCATGTCATGTCATATTGAGTAATGTTTGTGCACTTTTTGATTGTAATTATTGTTTGTATGTTTATGTGCAGATTAGACGGATTTGCGCTAGAGAGTGCCGCGGAGGATCTCCAGCATCGAGAGTTTGAAGGCTTTGACCCGAACCAATCCCAAGACCAAGGCAAGTGTCCTTGAACATATTGATCTTGTTTTGAAATAAATGTTTTGTTTGCAAAACGGCATGCTTGTGTCAATTTTGATGGGAACCCTATGGTAGGAAGTTTACTAGATTTGTTGACCACCCTTGTCATCTGGAAAATATGGTAGAGAGTCGGGAAGGGCTTTTTACCTTTTTGCTTTGCTTAATTAATTGGAATGGGAAAACAACACTACACATTTAATTATGCATTAATGATATTATGGTTAATGTGAAGTAGTCAATATGATATGGTAATGGGTGATCTAAGCAAGCCTGGTATGTGGATGGGTTGGATGTTATGGTGGTTGCTTGCTTTAGATCTAAGAACCGGTTCATGCGAGAATAAGCCAGAACTACAGTGCCACCACGAGGTCAAGTATGGGTGTGGCGTAGCTGATTAATTAGAGCTTTACTAGTGTTGTTTGGACTAGTGTTGTTTGGACCATTAAGGATGCTCGGGGAAGAGGTAGTCAGATTGGGTTTGTTGATAATTGGTGGGACTACCCTGGGATCCGAATAGCTCAAGAGGGGGCCCTTGGTTGAAGATGTGCTCTGTAGGAGACATCGCCACCAGTGAAACCCCAGTGGGGTCTAAATAGGCTAGTAATCCCTTTGTAAAGGATATTTTGTGATCTCTTGGCCATACACCAAAGGAAGTGTAATTGGCATAAGGGAGGTTCTTTAGTCGCCGACGGGTGATGAAATCACAAACACGTGGTAAAGTGGTACAAACTCTGCAGAGTCTAATAAAACTATCATGATAGCCGTGCTCCCGGTTAAGACCACCTGGATGACCTACATGATTAGAGGGAACCTGTGATTGGGATGGTTTGGTATAGGTTATGGTTTGGTAATGATTATGGCTGGTTGTGTATTAAATTCTGGTATTGGATATGATTGATGGTAATAATCTAGAATATGGATGATGGTATAGAAATATGGACTGATATTATGATGATTACATGGTTTATGATGGTTTTACTCCACACATCTATAAAATATTGCTTTTCAAATGTTTTAATGTACTTTTCAGCACTTAGCCATTATTATATTTGTCATTTGTATCAGCTACATGTCATACTTTCCACGCTTGCTGAGTACGACATGTACTCACCCTTGCAATCCCCCCCCCAAACAGTAGCAGGTCAGGATTGAGATTTTAACGATGATAATGCGGAGTTCTAGGCCGTGTCTACCGTCAGCTTTGCCTGTGGAGTGTTGGAGCTGCGCTATCACTTTTGCTTAGTTGCTTAATTAGTTTATTTCCACTGCATTAGTTGAAACTTGTCATTAATTTTCATTAGAGCTTGTATTTGAGGATAATTTGGTTGGTATAATAAAGGAGTTTACTTAATCTTTTATGTGGTAATTTTTTGTATACTCTTTTGTTATTGCACTCGTGTATGTGTGTTGAACGTCCTGGGCACACATATGTGTTCACTTGGTTCATTTTTTTGGAACCGGGTGTCACACAGCCATCCAGGATTTACAGTGCCACCACATGGCCAAGTATGGGGACGGCTTAGCTGACTAGTTAGTATATTGCCAGTACTATTTGGACCATTAGGAAGGCTCGGGGAAGGGATATTTAAATGGGTTTGTAGTGATGGTGGGACTACCCTGGGATCTGAATGGCTCAAATGGTTGATTCAAATGTCGACAATAATAATGGCAAAGTGCTAAAAAGTACATTAAAACGTTTGAAAAGCAATATATTACATGTATGTGAAGTAAACCCATCATAATCATAGGTAATACCATAATACCAGTCCACAATTCAACATCTTCATCAATAATTCCAGATTTCACCATTTGCCAATAACCATATTCAATACCAGAAATAAATCCATAACCATCCATAACCATTACCAAACCATAACCATCCCAAATTCCAATTTCCCTCTAATCATGGAAGTTGTCCAGGTGCTCATAACCGGGAGCACGGCTATCATGATAGTTTTATTTAACTCTACAGAGTTTGTACCTCTTTACCCACGTGTTCGAGATTTCATCACCTTTCGATGACTAGAACCTCTATTATGCCGTCTCACACTTCCATCACTGTGTGGCCAAGAGATCACAAAATAGCCTTTACAAAGGGATTACTAGCCTATTTAGACCCCACTGAGGTTTCACCGGTGGCGATGCCTCCAACTGAGCACATCTTCAACCAAGGGCCCCCTCTTGAGCCATTCGGATCCCAGGGTAGTCCCACCAATCATCAACAAACCCAATCCGACTACCCCTTCCCCGAGCATCCATAATGGTCCAAATAGCACTAGCAAATCCCTAATTAATCAGCTACGCCACACCCATACTTTGCCTCGTGGTGGCACTGTAGTCCTGGCTTATTCTCGCATGAACCGGTCCTTAGATCTAAAGCAAGCAAACCACCATAACATCCAACCCATCCACATACCAGGCTTGCTTAGATCACCCATTACCATATCATATTGACCTGTTCATGTTAACCATAATCTCATTCATGCATAATTAAATTGAGTGGTATAGTTGTTCCCATCCCAGTTGATTAAGCGAAGCAAAAGGTAAAAAGCCCTTCCCGACTCTCTACCATATATCCCAGGTGACAAGGGTGGTCAACAAAACTAGTAAACTTCCTACCATAGGATTCCCATCAAAATTGACACAAGCATGCAATTTTGCAAACAAAACATTTATCTTAAAAACAGGATCAATATGCTTCAAGGACACTTGCCTTGCTCTTGCTGTTGATTAGGGTCAAATCCTTAAAACTCTTGGTGCTGGAGATCCTCTGCGGCACTCTCTAGCGCAAATCCGTCTAATCCACACAATAAATATACAAGACAAGAAACACAATCAAGGAGTGCACAAATATTACTCAATATGTCATGACATGCATGATTAATGCAAATGCAAAGTAGAACTTGTTAATTGATTGCTTTTAATGATCACTAACTAGTTCTAATAGCTTTTAACAAGTTTATACAGGTTTGGATTCCATTAGATCAAATTGAAGAATTAATTCAACACAATTTAACCAGAAAGATTGGACTAGTCCACTAGGGACCGGACAAGTCGCACTCTGCGAGATCAGCAGATTAGGGTTTTCTAGATCGATGTAAATTCAGATATTAGGAATTGAATTCTCATAAGTAAAAGAGAATAGAAGGTATACCAGGTGTTTAGAACTCCAATGAATCAAGAAACTTGGAGGTAACACTTGGATCTTGATGATCTAGGGTTGGTGATGAACTTGGGGATGAATTGGTGGTGAAGAATGAAACTTGGTGGAGATCTTGATCCTCTTTCGTTTCCTCCTCTTCTTCTTCTTGCTTGGGATCTTCTCCTCCCTACTTGATGGTGGCTACCCACGAACTAGGGTTTGGGTGGGTGGAAAAGTGGCAAATAGATGTCAATCCAAGGGGTGGGGCTGTTTATATAGAGGTGGAGGCTAGGGTTAGATGGATTTCGAGTTTGGGATAAGTAGAGGCCGGTTTAGAGTCCCACATGGGCTCTAAAAGAGTTAGGCACGACATCCCTAGGCCCACTTAATGTGAAACCCAAGAAACAAGTCGTAAAACAAAAGATCAACTCGGAGTCGCGAAATATCGGACAAGTCCGGAAAGGACCGGACTAGTCCGAAGTCATCCAGAGAGAAAATCAGACAAGTCTGGCCGAAAATCGGACAAGTCCGATTTTAAACAGAGAGGAAAACGGACAAGTCTGCTGGAACACTGGACTAGTTCGGAAAAGTCCAGGGACTTAGCAAATTTTCAAGGATTCATGGAATATCGGACTAGTCCGCACAAAATCGGACAAGTCCGAAAGTTTCCAGTGCCAAAAATCAGACTAGTCCGCAGCAAAAACAGACAAGTCCATTTTTAGTCAGAGAGAAATTGGACTAGTCCTCAGTAAAATCAGACTAGTCCGCACTTTCCTGCATTTTAAGTGCGGTTTTGCTCCAAATCAATTTTAAACTCGTTCCTTTTGTTGTGGGTTAATGTTAAACATGTATATGAGTGTATGTAGGGCATGATGCATGAAAATGAGGGTGTTACAAAGCTACCCAAACCTACCCCCCTTAAAATGAATCTCGCCCTTGAGATTCGACGCGGAAGAGAAGAGATAGGGAAATTCCTTCTTGAGATCATCCTCCAATTCCCACGTCGCTTCTTTTTCTGTGTGGTGCTTCCATTGAACTTTACACCATCTAATAACCTTGTTCCTTGTGACTCTCTCCTTGGTTTTCAAGATCTTGACCAGTTGCTCGGCATAAGTCAAATCTTCCTCTAATTCCAATCCTTCCATTGTCACTTCTTCTTCCGGTACTCTTAAGCACTTCTTGAGCTGGGAAACATGAACGACATCATGTACGTCTGAAAGATGTGCTGACATCTCCAACTTATACGCTACTTCTCCTCTTTTGTCCAAAATCTTGAATGGTCCAATATAACGAGGTGCGAGCTTTCCTCTTATGTTAAACCTCTTATGACCCCTCATTGGCGACACCTTGAGGTAAACAAAATCTCCCACTTCAAAGGCCAATTTCCTTTTCTATTGTCCGCATAGCCTTTTTGCCTTGATTGGGCAGCCCTCAAGTTTTCACGAATTATTTGGACTTGCTTTTCGGCTTCTTGCAACACATCCGGACCAAATAATTGAGTTTCTCCTGCCTCATTCCAGAACAAAGGTGTCCTACACTTCCTTCCATAAAGCGCTTCATACAGTGACATCTTCAAACTTGCTTGGTAACTATTGTTGTATGAAAATTCCGCGTATGGCAAGCTTTTGTCCCAACTCTTCCCATGCTTCAAAGCACAAGCTCTTAACATGTCCTCCAAAATATGATTGGTCCTCTCGGTTTGTCCATCCGTTTGAGGATGATATGCTGAACTAAAATTCAACCTCGTTCCCAAAGCTTCATGCAATTTTTGCCAAAATCCGGAGGTAAATTGAGAACCTCTATCCGAGACTATCTTCTTCGGAACTCCATGTCGACACACAATATGCTCCATGTATATTTCGGCCAATCGTGCAGCTGTATATTTGGTCTTCACAGGGACAAAATGAGCTGACTTGGTTAAGCGATCCACAATTACCCAAATTGAGTCATACCCGGACTGAGTACGTGGTAACCCAACTATGAAGTCCATTCCAATTTCTTCCCACTTCCATTCCGAAATCTTCAACGGTTGCAATAATCCGGCTTGCCTTTGATGTTCCGCCTTGACTCGTTGGCACACATCACACAATGCTACGTATTCAGCTATGTCCTTCTTCATGCTATCCCACCAATAGCAAGTCTTCAAGTCTTTGTACATCTTCGTACAACCAGGGTGAATTGAGTAAGGCGAGTCATGTGCCTCCTTTAATATTGTCTCCCGAATATGCTTTACATTTGGCACAACGATCCTCTTTCCAAGCCATAAGGTACCATGTTCATCTTCATCAAATCTGAAATCTCTCCCTTCTTCGGTCCTTTCCTTGATTTCCTTGATCTCCTCATCTGTGGTTTGTGCCTCCCGAATTTCTTGCTCCAAGGTTGGGTTTAACTCCATCATCTCCATCTCATTTACAAACCTGAGGTTCAACCGTTCAAACTCCTTGCGTAACTCGGATGGTAACTCTCGAACTGTGAGTTGATGACTTACTCCCTTTCTACTCAAAGCATCGGCCACTACATTGGCTTTTCCCGGATGATAGTTGATCCCCAAATCATAATCTTTGATGAGCTCCAACCATCTCCGTTGCCTCAAGTTCAGATCCATTTGTGTGAAAATATACTTCAAACTCTTATGATCCGTATAAGTTTCACACCTATGTCCAAGAATATAGTGCCTCCAAATCTTCAATGAATGTACCACGACTGCAAGTTCTAAATCATGTGTTGGGTAATTCTGCTCATGTTTCTTCAATTGTCTTGATTCATAGGCGACCACTTGACCTTATTGCATCATTATACATCCAAGTCCTTGTCTTGATGCGTCGCAATAAATATCAAAACTCTTGCTTACATCCGGCAATACCAAAACTGAGGCTGTTGTCAACCTCTTCTTTAACTCCTCAAAACTATTCTGACAAGCTTCAGTCCATTGGAACGCCTTTCCCTTCATTAGCAACTCCGTCATAGGCTTGGCTATCTTGGAAAAGTCCATGATGAATCTACGGTAATATCCAGCCATCCTAAGAAAACTCCTTATTTCCTTGACATTTTGCGGCGGTTCCCACTTCAACACGTCTCTCACTTTTCCGGGGTCAACCGATACTCCTCCTCCTGAAATTATATGACCCAAAAATGACACCTCTCTCGACCAAAACTGACACTTGTTGAACTTGGCATACAATCGATGCTCCCTCAATTTCTGCAACGTAAGCCTCAAGTGTTCCTCATGTTCCTTCTCATACTTCGAGTAGATCATAATGTCATCTATAAACACCACAACGAACTTATCTGAGTACTCCATGAAGACCTTATTCATGAGGTACATAAAGTAGGTAGGCGCATTTGTCAATCCAAATGACATCACAGTGTACTCATAAGATCCATACCATGTCCTAAAAGCTGTCTTGGGTATGTCTGATGGTCTAATCTTCATTTGAAAGTATCCCGACCTCAAGTCAATCTTAGAGAAGACACAAGCACCCTTCATCTGATCAAACAAGTCTTCTATGCGTGGCAAGGTGTACTTGTTCTTGATTGTTACCTCGTTGAGAGCTCGGTAATCCACACACATCCTTTGGGATCCAACCTTCTTGTCCACGAACAGCACGGGCGCTCCCCAAGGTGAAGAGCTTGGGCGAATGAAACCCTTCTCTAATTGCTCTTGAATTTGCTTCTTGAGCTCAGCTAATTCCATAGGAGGCATCCTATACGGCCTCATAGCTATAGGTGCAGTTCCAGGTATTATATCAATAACAAACTCAATGTCTCGATCGGGTGGCATACCTGGCAACTCGTCCGGAAAAACATCCAAAAATTCACACACCATCGGAATCTCCTCAATTGTGGCACCGTCCATATGATTCAACTCCAATTGCTTCGGTGCGGTTTGAGATGCTTCAAATTCTATGGTGATCCCTTCCTCATTGGTAAACTTCACCGTCTTTATGGCACACTCAATAACTCCATTGTGCTTCCTCAACCAGTCCATACCAAGTATGATGTCCAATCCTTGGGAATCCAGAACAATGAGGTTCGCGAAGAAGTCTACCCCCCTTATTCTAAGGCTTACTTTTGGACATACTATATTTGTCCTCATCTCTCCTCCAGGAGACTTAACCAATAGAGTAAACTTCATATGAGAGATAGGCAAACTATACTTGGCAACATACTTCGATGCAATGAATGAATGTGATGCTCCAGAATCAAATAACATAGTCGCGGGTTTAAAGTTGGCGAGAAACATACCAATGACCACATCATACGCTTGTTGAGCATCCTCCGTAGAGACATGATTCACGTTGCCACGAGCGAAATTCTGCTGTCCACGGTTCCCTTGTGGTTGTCCTCCATTGGATTTTGGGTTTTGCCTCAGTGCATTGCTTCCTTGACCAAGGACTGACTTAGGACATTGATGCGCAAAGTGTCCAGCTTCTCCACAAGTATAACACTTCTTAACTCCACCAGAATTATTGGTACAAGCTTGGTTTTGAGCACTTGCAGCAGGAAAATTAGCACGAGGCGCGTAAGGCATTGGAGGCCTAGGTGCTTGCATGACAGGGCGCTGCTGCACAAACTGAGTTGGGCGTGGTGCATAACCAGGGCGCTGAGCAGGAATAGAGGAGTTGTAATAAGGCGCATTGGGCGGTGCAAGGCGAGGGCGCACATTACTTCCTTGTTGTTGTCCTTGATATGGCGCCTTCCTCTTGATTTCTTGCTCCATCTCACGGATCTTGTTCTCAACCACGATTGCTTTGTCCACGAGCTTCTGAAAATTTGCATAGTCACAGTTGAGCAATTGCACTTGGATCTCATTGTTCAAGCCCCTCATGAACAAGTATTGTTTCCGGCTGTCCCGACCAACATCCTCAGGCGCGTATCTTGAGAGTTGAGTGAACTTATTGAGATATTCACTCACGCTCGATCTTCCTTGCCTCAAGTTCTCAAATTCTTGCCTCTTCAAGATCATCACTCCCTCCAGCACAAAATGAGAACGGAAATTATCCTTGAATTCGGCCCAAGTAATTGTGACGCCCGGTTCCGAAAATGAACCAAGCTAACGCATATGTGTGCCCAGGATGTTCATCACACATACACGAGTGCAATCACAAAAGGAGTATACAGAAAATTACCACAGCTCAAATTATTAAATAAGTACTCTTATTACAAAATTCATTAAATCCTCGAATACAAGCTCTAATGAATATTAATGACAAGTTCAACTAATGCAGCGGGATTAAACTAATTAAACAACTAAGCAAACTAAGCAACTATGCAGCATAAGCGACAGGGTATGTATATGCGCAGCTCCAATCAACACCACAGGCAAAGCTGACGGTAGACACGGCCTAGAACTCCGCATTATCGCCATTAAAATCCCAGTCCTGACCTGCAACTGTTGGGGTGGGGGATTGCAAGAGTGAGTACATGTCGTACTCAGCAAGTGTGGAAAGTATGACATGTGGCTGATTCAAATGACGACAATAATAATGGTAAAGTGCTGAAAAGTACGGTAAAACATTTGAAAAGCAATATATCTTATGTATGTGAAGTAAACCCATCATAATCATAAATGATATCATAATACCAAATCTGAATTCATTACCATCATCAAAAAAAAATTCCAGATTTCACCATTGCCAATAACCATATTCATTACCAGAGATTAATCCATAACCATCCATAACCATTATCAAACCATGACCATCCCAAATTCCAATTTCCCTCTAATCATGGAAGTTGTCCAGGTGCTCATAACCGGGAGCACGGCTATCATGATAGTTTTAGTTAACACTCTGCAGAGTTTGTACCTCTTTACCCACGTGTTTGTGATTTCATCACCCTTCGGCGACTAAGAACCTCCCTTATGCCCATGACCCGTCGGTCACATTACACACTTCCGTTGGTGTGTGGCCAAGAGATCACAAAATAGCCTTTACAAAGGGATTACTAGCCTATTTAGACCCCACTGAGGTTTCACCGGTGGCGATGTCTCCCGCAGAGCACATCTTCAACCAAGGGCCCCCTCTTGAGCCATTCGGATCCCAGGGTAGTCCCACCAATCATCAACAAACCCAATCCGACTACCCCTTCCCCGAGCATCCACAATGGTCCAAACAGCGCTAGCAAAGCCCTAATTAATCAGCTACGCCGCACCCATAACTTGGCCTCGTGGTGGCACTGTAGTCCTGGCTTATTCTCGCATGAACCGGTCCTTAGATCTAAAGCAAGCAAACCACCGTAACATCCAACCCATCCACATACCAGGCTTGCTTAGATCACCCATTACCATACCATGTTTAGCCAGTTCATGTTAACCATAATCTCATCCATGCATAGTTAAATTGAGTGATATAGTTGTTTCCCATCCCTGTTGATTAAGCGAAGCAAAAAGGTAAAAACCCTTCCCGACTCTCTACCAAAATTTCCAGGTGACAAGGGTGGTTTAACAAGTCTAGTAAACTTCCTACCATAGGATTCCCATCAAATTGACACAAGCATGCAGTTTGCAAACAAAACATTTATTTTAAAACAGGATCAATATGCTTCAAGGACACTTGCCTTGCTCTTGCTGTTGATTAGGGTCAAAGCCTTCAAACTCTTGATGCTGTAGATCCTCCGTGGCACTCTCTAGCGCAAATCTGTCTAATCCACACAATAAACACACAAAACAAAAACAAAATCAAAGAGTGCACAAATATTACTCAACATGACATGACATGCATGATTGATGCAATGCAAGGTAGAACTTGTTACTAGATTGCTTTTAATGATCACTAACTAGTTCTAATAGATTTTAACCAGTTTATACAGGTTTGGATTCGATTAGATCAAATTTTAGAATTAATTCAACACAATTTAACCAGAAAGATCGGACTAGTCCGCTTGGGACCGGACAAGTCCGCACTTGACGAGATCAGCGGATTAGGGTTTTCTAGATCGACGTAAATTTGGAGATTAGGGGTTGAATTCTCGTAAGGAAAAGAGAATAGAAGGTATACCAGGTGTTTAGAACTCCAATGAACCAAGAAACTTGGAGGTAACACTTGGATCTTGATGATCTAGGGTTGGTGATGAACTTGGGGATGAATTGGTGGTGAAGGACGAAACTTGGTGGAGATCTTGATCCTCCTTCGTTTCCTCCTCTTCTTCTTCTCGTTTGGGATCTTCTCCTCCCTCCTTGATGGTGGCTCCCCACGAACTAGGGTTTGGGTGGGTGGAAAAAGTGGCAAATAGATGTCAAACCAAGGGGTGGGGTTGTTTATATAGAGGTGGAGGCTAGGGTTAGATGGATTTCGAGTCTTGGGATGAGTAGAGGCCGGTTTAGAGTCCCACATGGGCTCTAAAAGAGTTGGGCACGACGTCCCTAGGCCCACTTGACGTGAAACCCAAGAAACAAGTCGTAAAACAAAAGGTCAATCTCGGAGTCACGAAATATCGGACAAGTCCGAACAGGACCGGACTAGTCCGAAGTCGTCCAGAGAGAAAATCGGACAAGTCTGGCCAAAAATCGGACAAGTCCGATCTTAGTCAGAAAGGAAAACGGACAAGTCCGCTGGAACACCGGACTAGTCCGGAAAAGTCCAGGGACTTAGCAAATTTTCAAGGATTCATGGAATATCGGACTAGTCCGCACAAAATCGGACAAGTCCGAAAGTTTCCAGAGCCAAAATCGGACTAGTCCGCAGCAAAAACGGACAAGTCCGTTTTTAGTCAGAGAGAAATCGGACTAGTCCTCAGAAAAATCGGACTAGTCCGCACTTTCCTGCGTTTTAAGTGCGGTTTTGCTCCAAATCAATTTTAAATGCTCCGAATCAATTTTAAACTCGTTCCTCTTTATGTGGATTAATGTTAAACATGTATATGAGTGCATGCAGGGCATGATGCATGAAAATGAGGGTGTTACAAACCTACCCCCCTTAAAATGAATCTCGCCCTCGAGATTCGACGCGGAAGAGAAGAGATGGGGAAATTCCTTCTTGAGATCGTCTTCTAGCTCCCAAGTTGCTTCTTTTTCTGTATGGTGCTTCCATTGGACTTTACACCATCGAATCACCTTGTTCCTTGTGACTCTCTCCTTGGTTTCCAAGATCTTGACCGGTTGCTCGGCATACGTCAAATCTTCCTCTAGTTCCAATTCTTCCATTGGCACTTGATCTTCCGGTACCCTCAAGCACTTCTTGAGCTGGGAAACGTGAAACACATCATGTACGTCTGAAAGATGAGCTGGCATCTCCAACTTATATGCTACTTCTCCTCTTTTGTCCAAAATCTTGAATGGTCCAATATAACGAGGTGCGAGCTTACCCCTTATGTTAAACCTCTTATGACCTCTCATTGGTGACACCTTGAGGTAAACAAAATCTCCTATTTCAAAGGCTAATTTCCTTCTCCTATTATCCGCATAGCCTTTTTGCCTTGATTGGGCAGCCCTCAAGTTTCCACGAATTATTTGGACTTGCTTTTCGGCTTCTTGCAACACGTCCGGACCAAATACTTGAGTTTCTCCTGCCTCATTCCAGAATAAAGGTGTCCTACACTTCCTCCCATAAAGCGCTTCATATGGCGACATTTTCAAGCTTGCTTGGTAACTATTGTTGTATGAAAATTCCGCGTAGGGCAAGCTTTTGTCCCAACTTTTCCCATGCTTTAAAGCACAAGCTCTTAACATGTCCTCCAAAATCTGATTGGTCCTCTCGGTTTGTCCATCCGTTTGAGGATGATATGCTGAACTAAAATTCAACCTCGTTCCCAAAGCTTCATGCAATTTTTGCCAAAATCTGGAGGTAAATTGAGAACCTCTATCCGAGACTATCTTCTTAGGGACTCCATGTCGACACACAATATGCTCCATGTATATTTCGGCCAATCGTGCAGCTGTATACTTGGTCTTCACAGGGACAAAATGAGCTGACTTGGTTAAACGATCCACAATTACCCAAATTGAGTCATACCCGGACTGAGTACGGGGTAACCCAACTATGAAGTCCATACCAATTTCTTCCCACTTCCATTCCGGAATCTTCAACAGTTGCAATAATCCGGCTGGCCTTTGATGTTCCGCCTTGACTCGTTGGCACACATCACATAATGCTACATATTCAGCTATGTCCTTTTTCATGCTATCCCACCAATAGCAAGTCTTCAAATCCTTGTACATCTTCGTACAACCAGGGTGAATTGAGTATGGCGAGTCATGTGCCTCCTTTAATATTGTCTCCCGAATATGCTTTACATTAGGCACAACGATTCTCTTTCCAAGCCATAAGGTACCATGTTCATCCTCGTCAAATCTGAATTCTCTCCCTTCTTCGATCCTTTCCTTGATTTCCTTGATATCCTCATCCGTGGTTTGTGCTTCTCGAATTTCTTGCTCCATCTCACGGATCTTGTTCTCAACCACAATTGCCTTGTCCACAAGCTTCTGAAAATTGACATAATCACAGTTGAGCAATTGCACTTGGATCGTATTGTTCAATCCCCTCATGAACAGGTATTGCTTCCGGCTGTCCCGGCTAACATCCTCAGGCGCATATCTTGAGAGTTGAGTGAACTTATTGAGATATTCACTCACGCTTGATTTTCCTTGTCTCAAGTTCTCAAATTCTTGCCTCTTCAAGAGCATAACACCTTCCGGCACATAATGAGAACGGAAACTCTCCTTGAATTCCGCCCAGGTAATTCTCTCTTGGTTCTCATGAGCACTGCAATAAGAATCCCACCAATCTGCAGCTGCTCCAACGAGTTGATGAGAAGCAAATAGCACCTTCTCCCGGTCACTGCATTGGACAATGGCTAGCTTCTTCTCCACGGACTTGAGCCAATCATCAGCGTCCATAGGGTCAGCAGCTTGAGCAAAGGTTGGCGGCCTAGTCCTCATAAACTCTCCCAATCGGTTATGAGGAGGTGGGGGTGGCGGTGGAGGCATGTGGGGCTGATTGTTGATATTGCCAGCCTGCAGCTGTCCCATAGTCTGTATCATGGTCTGCATGAGCTGGTTTTGCATGGCCAAAAGCTGCTCGATGTTGATAGCTCCCTGAGTAGATCCTTGCCCATTGTTATTCTGAGGTACTCCATTGTTCTCCTCCTCATCATTGACATCCCTCTGGTTGCGAGTCCTCGCCATCTGAAGAAAAGCAATAGGTAAGAATTAGAAAACGCCCCAACTATATGCATCAAGGGATATGAAACTAAACAACTAGCTACACTAGCCTAGGTGGACATGGCAATGCTAAGGCATCCCAAAATCCTCTATTAAGCACACAAGCAACCAACATATATAGCAAACAGCACTCCAAGCAAAAATACATCGATTCCTGAGTGCTCCTATGTGCTCTAAAGTGTCCATTCTATCTAGGCTGCATCCTACGGTCAACCTGTGGCTCTGATACCAATCTGTGACGCCCGGTTCCGAAAATGAACCAAGCTAACGCATATGTGTGCCCAGGATGTTCATCACACATACACGAGTGCAATCACAAAAGGAGTATACAGAAAATTACCACAGCTCAAATTATTAAATAAGTACTCTTATTACAAAATTCATTAAATCCTCGAATACAAGCTCTAATGAATATTAATGACAAGTTCAACTAATGCAGCGGGATTAAACTAATTAAACAACTAAGCAAACTAAGCAACTATGCAGCATAAGCGACAGGGTATGTATATGCGCAGCTCCAATCAACACCACAGGCAAAGCTGACGGTAGACACGGCCTAGAACTCCGCATTATCGCCATTAAAATCCCAGTCCTGACCTGCAACTGTTGGGGTGGGGGATTGCAAGAGTGAGTACATGTCGTACTCAGCAAGTGTGGAAAGTATGACATGTGGCTGATTCAAATGACGACAATAATAATGGTAAAGTGCTGAAAAGTACGGTAAAACATTTGAAAAGCAATATATCTTATGTATGTGAAGTAAACCCATCATAATCATAAATGATATCATAATACCAAATCTGAATTCATTACCATCATCAAAAAAAAATTCCAGATTTCACCATTGCCAATAACCATATTCATTACCAGAGATTAATCCATAACCATCCATAACCATTATCAAACCATGACCATCCCAAATTCCAATTTCCCTCTAATCATGGAAGTTGTCCAGGTGCTCATAACCGGGAGCACGGCTATCATGATAGTTTTAGTTAACACTCTGCAGAGTTTGTACCTCTTTACCCACGTGTTTGTGATTTCATCACCCTTCGGCGACTAAGAACCTCCCTTATGCCCATGACCCGTCGGTCACATTACACACTTCCGTTGGTGTGTGGCCAAGAGATCACAAAATAGCCTTTACAAAGGGATTACTAGCCTATTTAGACCCCACTGAGGTTTCACCGGTGGCGATGTCTCCCGCAGAGCACATCTTCAACCAAGGGCCCCCTCTTGAGCCATTCGGATCCCAGGGTAGTCCCACCAATCATCAACAAACCCAATCCGACTACCCCTTCCCCGAGCATCCACAATGGTCCAAACAGCGCTAGCAAAGCCCTAATTAATCAGCTACGCCGCACCCATAACTTGGCCTCGTGGTGGCACTGTAGTCCTGGCTTATTCTCGCATGAACCGGTCCTTAGATCTAAAGCAAGCAAACCACCGTAACATCCAACCCATCCACATACCAGGCTTGCTTAGATCACCCATTACCATACCATGTTTAGCCAGTTCATGTTAACCATAATCTCATCCATGCATAGTTAAATTGAGTGATATAGTTGTTTCCCATCCCTGTTGATTAAGCGAAGCAAAAAGGTAAAAACCCTTCCCGACTCTCTACCAAAATTTCCAGGTGACAAGGGTGGTTTAACAAGTCTAGTAAACTTCCTACCATAGGATTCCCATCAAATTGACACAAGCATGCAGTTTGCAAACAAAACATTTATTTTAAAACAGGATCAATATGCTTCAAGGACACTTGCCTTGCTCTTGCTGTTGATTAGGGTCAAAGCCTTCAAACTCTTGATGCTGTAGATCCTCCGTGGCACTCTCTAGCGCAAATCTGTCTAATCCACACAATAAACACACAAAACAAAAACAAAATCAAAGAGTGCACAAATATTACTCAACATGACATGACATGCATGATTGATGCAATGCAAGGTAGAACTTGTTACTAGATTGCTTTTAATGATCACTAACTAGTTCTAATAGATTTTAACCAGTTTATACAGGTTTGGATTCGATTAGATCAAATTTTAGAATTAATTCAACACAATTTAACCAGAAAGATCGGACTAGTCCGCTTGGGACCGGACAAGTCCGCACTTGACGAGATCAGCGGATTAGGGTTTTCTAGATCGACGTAAATTTGGAGATTAGGGGTTGAATTCTCGTAAGGAAAAGAGAATAGAAGGTATACCAGGTGTTTAGAACTCCAATGAACCAAGAAACTTGGAGGTAACACTTGGATCTTGATGATCTAGGGTTGGTGATGAACTTGGGGATGAATTGGTGGTGAAGGACGAAACTTGGTGGAGATCTTGATCCTCCTTCGTTTCCTCCTCTTCTTCTTCTCGTTTGGGATCTTCTCCTCCCTCCTTGATGGTGGCTCCCCACGAACTAGGGTTTGGGTGGGTGGAAAAAGTGGCAAATAGATGTCAAACCAAGGGGTGGGGTTGTTTATATAGAGGTGGAGGCTAGGGTTAGATGGATTTCGAGTCTTGGGATGAGTAGAGGCCGGTTTAGAGTCCCACATGGGCTCTAAAAGAGTTGGGCACGACGTCCCTAGGCCCACTTGACGTGAAACCCAAGAAACAAGTCGTAAAACAAAAGGTCAATCTCGGAGTCACGAAATATCGGACAAGTCCGAACAGGACCGGACTAGTCCGAAGTCGTCCAGAGAGAAAATCGGACAAGTCTGGCCAAAAATCGGACAAGTCCGATCTTAGTCAGAAAGGAAAACGGACAAGTCCGCTGGAACACCGGACTAGTCCGGAAAAGTCCAGGGACTTAGCAAATTTTCAAGGATTCATGGAATATCGGACTAGTCCGCACAAAATCGGACAAGTCCGAAAGTTTCCAGAGCCAAAATCGGACTAGTCCGCAGCAAAAACGGACAAGTCCGTTTTTAGTCAGAGAGAAATCGGACTAGTCCTCAGAAAAATCGGACTAGTCCGCACTTTCCTGCGTTTTAAGTGCGGTTTTGCTCCAAATCAATTTTAAATGCTCCGAATCAATTTTAAACTCGTTCCTCTTTATGTGGATTAATGTTAAACATGTATATGAGTGCATGCAGGGCATGATGCATGAAAATGAGGGTGTTACAGTAATTCTCTCTTGGTTCTCATGAGCATTGCAATAAGAATCCCACCAATCCGCAGGTGCTCCAACTAGTTGATGAGAAGCAAACAAGACCTTCTCCCAGTCACTGCATTGGACAATAGCTAGCTTCTTCTCCACGGACTTGAGCCAATCATCCGCATCCATAGGGTCAGCAGCTTGAGCAAAGGTCGGTGGCCTAGTCCTCATAAACTCTCCCAACCGGCTATGAGGAGGCGGGGGTAGCGGTGGAGGCATGTGGGGCTGATTGTTGATGTTGCCAGCCTGCAGCTGTCCCATAGTCTGTATCATGGTCTGCATGAGCTGGTTTTGCATAGCCAAAAGCTGCTCAATGTTGATAGCTCCATGAGCTGGTCCTTGCCCATTGTTGTTCTGAGGTACTCCATTGTTCTCCTCCTCATCATTGCCATCCCTCTGGTTGCGAGTCCTCACCATCTGAAGGAAAGCAATAGGTAAGAATTAGAAAATGTCCCCAACTATATGCATCAAGGGATATGAAACTAAACAGCAAGCTACACTAGCCTAGGTGGACATGGCAATGCTAAGGCATCCCAAAATCCTCTATTAAGCACCCAAGCAAACAATATATATAGCAAACAGCACACCAACCAAAAACACATTGATTCCTGAGTGCTCCTATGTGCTCTAAAGTGTCCATTCTATCTAGGCTGCATCCTACGGTTAGCCTGTGGCTCTGATACTAATCAGTGATGCCCGGTTCCGAAAAAATGAACCAAGCTAATGCATATGTGTGCCCAGGATGTTCATCACACATACACGAGTGCTATCACAAACGATATACAGATAATTACCACAGAACAAGATTAATTAACCAAATTTTATTACACAAACCAGATTGACCTCGAATACAAGCTCTAATGAATATTAACGACAAGTTTAACTAATGCAGCAGAAATAAACTAATTAAGCAAACTAAACAGCTAGGCAGCATAAGCAATGGGGTATAGCGCAGCTCCAATCAACACCACAAGCAAAGCTGACGGTAGACACGACCTATAACTCCGCATTATCACCATTAAACTCCCAATCCTAACCTGCAACTGTTGGGGGGATTGCAAGAGTGAGTACATGTCGTACTCAGCAAGTGTGGAAAGTATGACATGTGGCTGATTCAAATGTCGACAATAATAATGGCAAAGTGCTGAAAAGTACATTAAAATGTTTGAAAAGCAATATATTACATGTATGTGAAATAAACCCATCATAATCATAAGTAATACCATAATACCAGTCCACAATTCACCATCTTCATCAATAATTCCAGATTTCACCATTTGCTAATAATCATATTCAATACCAGAAATAAATCCATAACCATCCATAACCATTACCAAACCATAACCATCCCAAATTCCAATTTCCCTCTAATCATGGAAGTTGTCCAGGTCCTCATAACCGGGAGCACGGCTATCATGATAGTTTTATTTAACTCTGCAGAGTTTGTACCTCTTTACCCACGTGTTCGTGATTTCATCACCTTTCGATGACTAGAACCTCTATTATGCCGTCTCACACTTGCATCGGTGTGTGGCCAAGAGATCAAAAAATAGCCTTTACAAAGGGATTACTAGCCTATTTAGACCCCACTGTGGTTTTACCAGTGGCGATGCCTCCAACTGAGCACATCTTCAACCAAGGGCCCCCTCTTGAGCCATTCGGATCCCAGGGTAGTCCCACCAATCATCAACAAACCCAATCCGACTACCCCTTCCCCGAGCATCCATAATGGTCCAAATAGCACTGGCAAAGCCCTAATTAATCAGCTATGCCGCACCCATACTTGGCCTCGTGGTGGCACTGTAGTCCTGGCTTATTCTCGCATGAACCGGTCCTTAGATCTAAAGCAAGCAAACCACCATAACATCCAACCCATCCACATACCAGGCTTGCTTAGATCACCCATTACCATATCATATTGACCAGTTCATGTTAACCATAATCTCATCCATGCATAATTAAATTGAGTGGTATAATTGTTCCCATCCCAGTTGATTAAGCGAAGCAAAAGGTAAAAAGCCCTTCCCGACTCTCTACTATATATCCCAGGTGACAAGGGTGGTCAACAAAACTAGTAAACTTCCTACCATAGGATTCCCATCAAAATTGACACAAGCATGCAGTTTTGCAAACAAAACATTTATCTTAAAAACAGGATCAATATGCTTCAAGGACACTTGCCTTGCTCTTGCTGTTGATTAGGGTCAAAGCCTTCAAACTCTTGGTGCTGGAGATCCTCCGCGGCACTCTCTAGCGCAAATCCGTCTAATCCACACAATAAACATACAAGACAAGAAACACAATCAAGGAGTGCACAAATATTACTCAATATGTCATGACATGCATGATTAATGCAAATGCAAAGTAGAACTTGTTAATTGATTGCTTTTAATGATCACCAACTAGTTCTAATAGCTTTTAACAAGTTTATACAGGTTTGGATTCGATTAGATCAAATTTTAGAATTAATTCAACACAATTTAACCACAAAGATCGGACTAGTCCGCTAGGGACCGGACAAGTCCGCACTTTGCGAGATCAGCAGATTAGAGTTTTCTAGATCGACGTAAATTCAGAGATTAGGGGTTGAATTCTCGTAAGAAAAAGAGAATAGAAGGTATACCAGGTGTTTAGAACTCCAATGAATCAAGAAACTTGGAGGTAACACTTGGATCTTGATGATCTAGGGTTGGTGATGAACTTGGGGATGAATTGGTGGTGAAGAACGAAACTTGGTGGAGATCTTGATCCTCTTTTGTTTCCTCCTCTTCTTCTTCTTGATTGGGATCTTCTCCTCCCTCCTTGATGGTGGCTCCCCATGAACTAGGGTTTGGGTGGGTGGAAAAGTGGCAAATAGATGTCAATCCAAGGGGTATGGCTGTTTATATAGAGGTGGAGGCTAGGGTTAGATGGATTTCGAGTTTGGGATGAGTAGAGGCCGGTTTAGAGTCACACATGGGCTCTAAAAGAGTTAGGCACGGCGTCCATAGGCCCACTTAACGTGAAACCCAAGAAACAAGTCATAAAACAAAAGATCAACTCAGAGTCGCGAAATATCGGACAAGTCCGGAAAGGACCGGACTAGTCCGAAGTCGTCCAGAGAGAAAATCGGACAAGTCTGGCCGAAAATCGGACAAGTCCGATTTTAAACAGAGAGGAAAACGGACAAGTCCGCTGGAACACCGGACTAGTCCGGAAAAGTCCAGGGACTTAGCAAATTTTCAAGGATTCATGGAATATCGGACTAGTCCGCACAAAATCGGACAAGTCTGAAAGTTTCCAGTGCCATAAATCAGACTAGTCCGCAGCAAAAATGGACAAGTCCGTTTTTAGTCAGAGAGAAATCAGACTAGTCCTCAGTAAAATCGGACTAGTCCGCACTTTCCTGCATTTTAAGTGCGATTTTGCTCCAAATCAATTTTAAACTCGTTCCTTTTGTTGTGGGTTAATGTTAAACATGTATATGAGTGTATGTAGGGCATAATGCATGAAAATGAGGGTGTTACATGAGCAACCTAGACCCTCACATGATTAGAATTTTGGACCTTGAATATGGTTTAATGGGTGGAACTGAATTGGGAATTGGTATTGGTTCAGTAATTGGCTTTGGTATATGGAACTGATGAAATGAGACATATGAGCAGTTATGGGTTGATTATGGATTTATTAACGCTGGTATTGGTTACTTAAGTTGAAATTAATGTTATTGGGTTATTTTGGGAAGGACCTCACTTAATGACGATATAATTGCATTTTCAAATGTTTGAAAAGTACTTTTATGCAATTAGCCATTTAATTCATCATTCCTTGTTTAAGCTACATGTCATACTTTCCCACACTTATTGAGTACGACATGTGCTCACCCTTGCTATTCTTCCAACAAATTCAGATGCAGACGACAACATGGAGTACCAGGAGGTCTTTGAGGAGTGCTAGGCGTACGTGTTACCGTCAAGCTTGCTTCTGCAATTCGAGTCATTAGTGTTTAGTGTTTTCCGCTGCAGTCGTTTGAAACTTATATTCGAGACTATTTGGCTTGTAATAAGGTACTATTATTAGTGTTATTATTCGAGACATGGTTTAATTTGTTTATCATTTGTGAATCACTTGTGTATGTGTGTTAAACATCCTGGGCACACATATGCATTACGCTTGGTTCATTTTTGGAACCCGGTGTCACACCACGCCTGCCCCGCCCCGCCCTACCCCACACACGCGCGCGCTTGCGTGTGTTCGTGTGAATTCGAGCCGAGCCCAAATTTTAGATTTTTGCAAAAAAAAAATTAATAGGGCTTTTTGGATGCCAAGACTGGGTCCAAGTCGCTGGAGATGGACGCGTCTACGACTACGGAGTCGGATCAAACGCGGGTCCTCTAGATCACAACCCAACCGCCTTCGCGGGACTCTATAAATACGGGCGTGCGCGGCGGGACTCTACCCAAGATCAGATCGTTTCCCACGTTCGTGATCCTTGTGTCCCCGTCTAGTCTACTCCATCTCGAGTGTCGGTGTGCACCAATGAACGGGATAGCAGGTCTCCGGAACCGCTCGCCCTTGTGATCCTGCACTGGAAGAGGGCGAACAAGGTTTTTGGGAAGCGTTTCGCGCAACTACTCGCGTTCTTCATCACGGGTCGTCTACCGAGGAGATCGGACTGCGGCCCACTGTCCACAAACGTTTGCAGTGTTGTTTGTTGCTAGATCTATAGTGATTTCTCTAGCTTCAATTCGATACGCGATATTTCTCTTCCCTTCTGTCTGTCGGTGTTGATCACTGCTGTTATTTGCGGATTTTTCCAGAATTGTTCAGTAAGTTGCCTTGTATATTCTAACAATCCAAAAACCTTATTACGCATTTTCATGAGTTCAACATGATGACTTTAGCCAATGCAGAGGCCTGAGAAATTCTCTGACGTGCACTTCAAGAGGTGGCAAGTTAAGGCCACGCTCTGACTGCAGTAACTTAAGATCTTCTGAGTAACCTAGGGCAGGCCTCAAGGTCATTAGTCTGTTGAAGAACACGCGAAGTTCAAGGAAGCCAATTATTCTCTGAGAGGATGTATCTTAAGTGTTATTGAAAATAAACTTTGTCATGTTCATTGTCTAGTCACATATGGTAAGGAGCTCTGGGATGCACTTAATGCTAAGTATGGTGCAGCCGATGCAGGCAGTGAACTATATATCATGGAGAATTTTCATGACTACAAGATGGTTAAGAACTGTCCCCTAGTTGAACAAGCTCATGAAATAAGGTGCCTCGCGAGAGAGCTCAGCCTCCTTAAGTGTCATTTATCCGACAAGTTTGTGGCTGATGCATTATTGGAAAGTTACCTCCTTAATGGAGTAACTTCGCCACAACTCTCAAACACAAGAGACAGTAAATATCGGTTGAAAATTTGATAGCATCTCTTGATATTGAGGAGAAGGTTCGGGCTAACGAGCTACTGAGAAGGAGGTGAGGGTCAATCTAGCGTCAACACTAATATGGTGCAGAAACCTAATGTCAAGAACAAAGGGAACAACAAGTCTCAATTCAAGCCAAACAAAATTACTGCTTTCAAGAAGAAGAAGAAGTCACACAAAGCCAATAATGGTTGTTGCTACACCTGCGGGGAGCAGGGGCATATTTCCAAGGATTGTTCTAACCGGGCAGACCGCAGAGGGAAAAAGAATATCAACACCGTGACGTCTAGCAATGTGGATGGGTTAGATAATTCTTTTATTGTTCTTTATGTTTCTCAAACATCATCTTAGTAGTTTGATATGGGTCCTAATGTTCATGTATGTTCTGACATGTCTGATTACTTCTTACCAGTTTGTCTGATATTCCATTGTCCTAATGGGGAATAGGTCACATGCTTCTATTCGTGGTGCTGGCACGGTCAATCTGAAGTTCACTTCAAGAAAGATTGTCCAGCTGAAGAATGTGCAACATGTCCCTACTACAAAAAGGAATCTTGTTAGCGGTACCCTTCTATGCAAAGATGGGTTTAAAGTAGTTTTAGAGTCCAATAAAATAGTTGTGTTGAAGCATGGACAGTTTATTGGTAAAGGCTATGAATGTGGAGGCTTGTTCCGCTTTTCTCTTTCGGAATTTAATAAAAGTCAGTGAACTATATTTGTGGCAGTATTAATAATGATGCGAGTGTTTGTCATTCTTGTTTATGTCACGTTAATTTTGGTTTAATGAATCGGCTATCTAGTCTCAAATTAATTCCGGAATTCACCATTGCCAAAGGTTCTAAGTGCCATAGTTGTGTGCAATCAAAGCAACCTCGAAAGCCTCACAAGGCAGTCGAGGAGAGAAACTTGGCACCATTAGAAGTCATACATTATGATCTAGGTGAGATGAATGGTGTGTTGATAAAAGGTGTAAAGAAAGACTTTATGATATTAAAATATGATTCTACTTGATTCTGCTATGTTTACTTGTTGCAAACTAAAGATGAAGTCTTAGACTACTTTAAAATCTATAAATCTGAAGTAGAAACTCAAATAGAGAGAAAGATCAAACGTCTTAGGTCAGATCGTGGTGGCGGGTATTTTTCTAGAATATTTGATAATTTCTGCGAGGAACACAGTATTATGCATGAGAGGATGTCTCCCTATTCACCCCAATCAAATGGGGTAGCCGAGAGGAAAAACCGCACATTGTGTGACTTGGAGAATGCTATGTTAGACACATCCGATTTATCTAAGGCATGGTGGGGGGAGGCTCTATTGACTTCATATCGTGTCCTAAACCACGTTCCAAACAAGAATAAAGAGAAAACCCCTTATGAGGAGTGGGTTGGGAGAGAACCATCACTTTCATACTTGCGTACTTGGGGATGTTAGGCAAAGGTTAATGTTCCAGTTACCAAGAAACACAAGCTTGGACCAAAGACAGTGGATTGTGTCCTTCTAGGTTATGCTCATCGGAGCATCACATATAGATAGTCGTTAAATCAAAGGTATCTGATATACATGTTGATAATATTTTGGAATCTAGTGATGCAACATTTTTTAAGAATATATTTCTTATGAAAGATATGCATAGAACTGTTAGGATCTCTTCTGAAATTTGTCATGAATCCACCACAACTAGCGAGTTTCTTGATAGACCGATTAAGAGTGTCTGAGAGGAGGAACAAAATGAAATAACCCAGTCGAGTAAGAGATCACGGATTGCAAAAATCCTTCAATGATGATTTCATTGTATACCTTGTGAACGATACTACCAAATCCATAGGAGAGGCATATGCATCACTTGATGCAGATGACTAGTGTCGGTACCCCACCATACCGGAAGAAAAGCCACGGAGTTCCACCAGTCTGAGTTGAAGACCTCTGAAGGCTCCACGTGTCCCGCAGCACTGGACCCACCTCCCTCATTAGGGTAGCTCCAACACTGCCACGTGTAAAGCAAGGCCAGACCTAACTCCTTGTATAGGAAAGCTCCAGTCGTGCCACATGTTCAGGGGCCCCGGACCTAACCCCCAGTAGAGAGAAGCTCCTGTGCTGCCACGTGTACAGCGGCTCCGTACCTACCTCCCCACAGAGCGAAGCTCCAGAGCTGCCACGTGTGGAGCCTCCAGACCTAAGCCAGCAACGGGAAGATAGACGGATCTCCAATGGCGCAGACAATTCAAGGGACAGTTAAAGCTACCGTTACAAGACCTGATTACGTGTCATTATTACCATATTAATGACACATGATCGGATGGCCTTTAGTACTGTTAAAGCCACTATTAAGGCGCATTATCACTATTAAAATTACTTAATACATACAGATCATGTATTAGGTAATTAAACACCATTGGGCCACATGTCGGGCCAGACAGCCAGTGTAAGGGTCAGCCCTTGGAGTATAAAAGGGTTGCGCTGCACGGTACAGAGACAACTAAGCTCATACGCACACAATCCACCGCATACTCATACATCCAACAACATCCGTGGAGTAGGGTATTACGCTCAGGCGGCCTGAACCACATAAAAAATACTCGTATCACTTTCTTGTTCATAATCTCATGCACGCCCCAACCAATCACGAACCTCTACGGGCTGCGATCTAATATTACCGGAGAAAGTGCCGATCACCCACTTCGACATTTGGCGCGCCAGGAAGGGGGGCCTGAGATTTCAAGATGGTGAATTTTGTTGCTGGATCGTCTGACGACCATGCTTAGCAACCTGTTGGAGGAAATCCCTCCAACGTACAACAGCCAGTTGGTGCTGTTGTTCCGACGGGTGTCATTCCACCACCACCACCAACTGCTCCGGCAAACAACGTCGGACAACAGGATGGTGTCTTCGTGTCGATCACTACATCGATGCACAAAAACCCTGAGAACACGATATACGAGGCGTGTACCCTTCTGCAGCGTCCCCCTAGGCCCAGGGCACCTCAGGGTGCATTGGAGCAGTGGCGCGCTGATGTGGAGCATATGGTTGCAGCTGCAGCCGATGCTATCAGCAACCAAGGTCCTCCCTCTTTGGGGCAGGCACCTTCCTAGCGAAGGGCCTTGTCTGGCAGACTTGGTCCTAAGACGTCTCAACACCGGAGGCACGCGCCATCCCAGCAAGTGATGTCCCTGCCCTCCGGGGCACACCGTACTCACACGACTTCAAGGCTCTCGACCCATGATATTCGATCGGAGCTTAATTGATGTTACAGGCAGCAAGACGACCACGTCCACATCGAGTGAGCTCGTGAAAGGCGAGAAGCTCGGGAAAATCCTTCTCCTTTAGGAGTAGGAGGCGGTTGTTCAGCCCTGGCCATACACCTTCGCATGGTCCAATGGCCATAGAAGTTCTGGCCTCATTTGCCGGAGAAGTACGACGGGACTGTCAACCCTGTCGAATTCCTCCGGATATACTCCACCGCCATCCTCGCGGCGGGAGGCAATGAGGTTGTGATGGCCAACTATTTCCCTGTGGCTCCAACTGGGACAACCAGGTCCTGGTTCATGAGTCTCCCGCCTCACTCCATCAACAGTTGGGCAGAGCTATGCAACTAGTTCACCGCCAACTTCGGGAGTTCCTACACCCGACTTGGCACAGAACTGGATTTGTTTGTCATACAAAATAAATCTTGGGAGTCACTGCGATCATTCATCTGGCATTTCTCCAAGGTACGGAACACCATTCCTTCCATATCCAACGCATCTGTTACTGTAGCATTTTGACACAGCATCCAAGACAAGAAGATGTTGGAGAAGCTAGCGACGAAAGAACTCACAAGTGTCACGGAACTCTTCAGCTTGGCTGACAAATACGCCAGGGCTGCTAAGGGTCGTGAAATGCACTCCAAACTAGCTCCAGAGGGTAACAAAAAGTCCTACAAGGTTGAATCCACTACCTTTGGTAGTGGAAAGAAGAAGAAAAAGTCCAACGGCAAGAAGAAGTCCTCGTCCATAACACCTAATGCTGCAGCAGCTGCAGTTCTGGGTGGCCGGGGGCCACGCCCCGAAAAGCGACCTTGACCTCGTCTGAAGATGGCGGTGGTCCGAAGATGTGGTGTCTGATCCACAAGATGGATAATCACAATCTTGAAGATTGCTTAGAGGTCCAAAACCTTGTCAAGCACTTCAACAAGCACCGAGAAGAAGCACCCTTTTGCCTACAGGAGGGAAAGCAGAAAGTCGACAAAGCTCCAGCTGATTCGGAGCTAGGCTTCCAGGACCCCCAAAAGGTCCTAAAGATTGTGTAAAACACCATTGACGACGACCCTGACATCTCTGACAGCGAGCATCGGAAGACCCTCAACAACATCTATGGAGGGTCCTGGGATATCACCTCCCACCGCGTCCTCAAGACAATGCGTTGGGAGATGGCTGCCACAGCTCCGACCGCCAAGGCAGAACCCCATCGGAAGTGGATGGACACACCCATCACTTTTGATGCTACAGACTTTCCAAGAAACATGATTGGAGTTGGGCAACTACCACTGATGGTGTCTCCTACTATCAACAATGTCCAGCTCTACCATGTCTTAGTGGACAGAGGGTCAACACTCAACCTCCTCAGCGACGAAGCCTTATTGAAGATCTAGCTCCTACTCTTGGACCTTCGCCCCTCATGTCCTTTCTCCAGGGTAGGTCCGGGGGCCATTAGTCCTCTCGGTTCACTCACTCTTCTGGTAACATTCAGGACTTGGAAGAATTACAGGACCGAGACGCTGGTCTTCAATGTGGCACATATTAGCTTGCCCTTCAATGCCATCCTAGGCAGGCCTGCCCTGTATGGGTTCATGGCCACAGCCCACTATTGCTATTTGGTGTTGAAGATGTCGACACCTTCAGGCGTTCTCTAGATCCGCAGGGATCGTACTACAGGAGTCACTGCGCTGGAAGAACTCCACGCGCTTACAACAGCACCGGAAGAAGCACCCGACAGGGAGCTAGCTGCTCAACCCTCGAGCACTCGTCATCGAGGCTCAATCTCTGCACCACGCGTGAAGCCAAGCGGCGAAACCGACATTACCGTCAAAGTCGTCCAAATTTGTTCTGATATTGCCCATACCACCCGTATATCGGGAGGACTGGACAACAAATAGGAACACGCACTCATCACTTTCCTCCGGGCGAATGTTTACGTGTTTACCTGGCAACCGTCACAAATGTCTGGGATCCCTAGGGAGGTGATTGAGCACAGCTTGAAGATTTATCCCGACGCACGGCCAGTACATCAGAAGCCCCAAAAGCAATCAGTTTAGCAATAGCTCTTCATTCGACAAGAAATCAAGAAGTTGCTCGAAGATGGTTTCATCTGGGAGGTTCATCATCCACGATGGCTGTCAAACCCAGTCGTTGTACCCAAGGCTGGCGGGAAACTTTGGATGTGTATCGACTACACCACCTCAAAAAAGGCATGTCCAAAAGATCCATTTCCACTACCAAGGATAGACCAGATAGTGGACTCCACCTCCGGGTGCGAGCTATTGTGTTTCCTAGATGCATACTCCAGGTATCATCAGATCCAAATGTCTAGGGAAGATGAAGAGTATACTGCCTTCATAACAGTAGATGGATTGTATTGTTACACTGCCATGTCGTTTGGTCTCAAAAATGCTACTTCAACTTTTGTGCGAGCCATGCACAAAACATTTGGAGATCTTATTATGGATTTGGTGGAGGTCTACCTCAATGACATCGCTGTGAAGGTCAAGAACAAGGAATAACTCCTTGACAACTTGCAAGCCGTCTTCAACAAGCTGCGCGTGATGCGCACCAAGCTGAACTCGGACAAATGTGTCTTCAGGGTTAGCTCTGGGAAGCTCCTTGGATTCTTGGTGACTCACCGAGGAATTGAGGCAAACACGATGAAGATCAAAGCCATTGAAGAAATGTGGCCCCCATCCCGCATCAAGGTTGTCCAGAAGCTAACTAGATGTCTAGTTGCGCTCAGTCGGATCATCTCAAGACTGGCAGAACATGCACTTCGCTTCTTCAAACTACTGAGGAAGTCTGGGCCATTCCATTGGTCCAAAGAAGCAAAGAAGGATTTTCAGGAGCCCAAGCAGCTCCTCACCACACTACCAATTTTGGTAGCTCCGAAACCTGGTGAGCCTCTGTTGCTTTACATTTCGGCAACTACGGAGGTTGTCAGTATGGTCCTGGTCATGGAAAGATCGGAACCAACCACAGTTGAAGAGCCTAGAGCCCTCCGGGAGGGTCTGGAGCTACCTGAAGGTGAGTTTGGGTCCCAGCCCTCAGGTACGGATCTTCAAGGCAAGCTGCCCGAGGATCAACCTCTCTCATCTGAGGGATTTCACACGGTTGAAGAAGAAGCTTCGGGCCCTTCTGGGAAGGTCCGGACTGTCCAGCGGCCAGTGTACTTCATCAGTGAAGTACTCCATGACGCCAAGACTCGATACATTTAGGTGCATAAGCTGCTTTATGCAATGCTTATCGTCTCAAGGAAGGTATGTCACTACTTCCAAGCCCACAAGATATCAATGGTAACCTCCTATCCACTACGTGCTATACTGCATAACCCCAATTCTACTAGGAACATTGCAAAGTGGGCAGCGGAGCTAGCAAAGTTCAATCTTGAATTCCTGCCTCGACATGCTATTAAGAGTTAGACATTGGCTAACTTCGTGGCGGAATGGACCCCATCTCCATCAAATCCAAGGGGGCCCAGTGAGCAAAAGCCGGAACCCAAGGCCCCGATCTTCACCGAGCCTCACTGGACTCTCTACTTCGACAGCTCCGTGCAAAAGCAGGGGGCCACAGCTGGAATCCTTCTCCTCGCTCCGATCGGGGAGAAGGTCAAGTACATGGTACACCTTAATTTCAAGGCAACCAACAACATGGCGAAGTATGAATCTCTCATCTACGGGCTAAAGGTGGCGCTATCACATGGCATCAAGCAGATGCTGGTGAAAGGCGATTTGTAGCTCATTATCAAGCAAGTCAAAGGCGAATGCAGCTGCAACAACCCACAACTTGTTGCTTACCTCCTTGAAGTCTAGAAGCTCCAGAAAGACTTCGACGTCCTAGATCTCTGCCATGTCCAGTGTCTCAACAACGCTGAAGCTGACCAACTCTTGACGAAGGCTTCAACCGGAGCTCAAGCTCCCGACGGAGTTTTTGTCAGGAGGTTGTCAAGACCAACCGCTCAGTCTGCTGAACTGAGTGAAGGGGGCGACATCAGCACTTCAAAGCCGGCAGTCCCGGTGGCCATGTTACCATGGCATCCACCAAGGGTCGTAGGTGCTACAGGAAGCTCTGATCAACCCAGCACGCAAGACTCAGAAGCTCAAGTTAGCTCCGATGCATGGATCTCGGAGATTCGGAGCTACTTGAAAGACAACATCCTTCCTAAAGACAATGCATCTGCTGACCGGAACGTTAGATTGGCTAAAAGATACACACTGATAGAAGGGGATCTCTACCGGCGCGGTGCCAATGGTGTGCTAATGCGGTGCATTGCCTAAGAAGAAGGTCGCGAGCTTCTCACGGAAATCCATGGAGGCGAGTGTGGGAATCACGCATCTTCCCACACGTTGGTTAGTAAAGCCTTCCGGCATGGCTTTTACTGTCCTACAGCTCTCCAGGATGCAGTTGAGTTGGTAAAAAAGTGTGAAGCGTGCCAGTTCTATGCAAAACAAATTCACACATCGGCTCAGTCGCTGCAAATGGTACCTCCTACATGGCCATTCGCCCTGTGGGGGATAGACATTTTGGGATCTTTCCCAAAAGCCGTCGGAGGTTACAAGTTACTGTATGTCGCCATCGACAAGTTCACCAAGTGGCCAGAAGCAACTCCAGTTGTGACTATCAACAAGCAATCAGCTATCAAGTTCTTGAAGTCCATATTTTGCAGATTTGGAGTTCCGAACAGAGTCATCACTGACAATGGAAACCAATTCACAAGTGCAGCATTCCAAGAATATTGCAAAGACCTCAGCATTCAAGTCAGCTACGCATCAGTAGCTCACCCTGTAAGTAATGGCCAAGCCGAGAGAGCAAATGAAAAATTTTGAAAGGACTCAAGATGCGCACTTACGAGCGCCTGAAGAAACACGGAGCCAACTGGATAGAGGAGCTTCCGTCCGCATTGTGGGCGAGCAGGACAACATCTAGCCAGTCAACTAGAGAGACACCATTCTTCCTAGTGTACGGAGTTGAAGCGGTCCTTCCTCCGGAGATCACCTTGGCGTCACTCCGGGTTCGGACCTTCGATGAAGCCACGCACGACAATCTCTGGTGTGAAGACATTGATCTCATCGATGAGGGAAGGTGCCAAGCAGTTGTTCAGAATGCACGATATCGCCAGGTGCTCCAGCGCTATCACCAAAGGCATGTGCGAAATCGACAACTTGAAGAAGGCAATCTGGTGCTGCGGAGAATACTAACTCGTGAAGGGATGACAAACTATCCCCTAGTTGGGAAGATCCCTTCCGAGTGATCAAGGTATCCCGTCCTGGATGCGTTCGCTTGGCAACAGAGGATGGGACTTCGCTTCCCAATCCTTGGAACATCGAGCACCTCCGTAAGTTTTATACTTAGTTTCACAGAGGTGAGTCTGTAATTACACACAATGTAAATTATAGAGTCTATCCACAGAGTCGGGTATGTCCTAAAGGAGAATATTCGGACCCCTCCGGGAGGGTCCGGCAAGTTCAAAGCCCATCTAACTTGGTCCCTGTACTGAAAGTGCGGCTTACCTACCCTAGGTCAGAAAAAGATGAATAGCACACTTGGACTGGTTCTGTACCCTAAGTGTTTCCTCGTCTCCCCTGTAATTTGAACCTATAATGAAAGACATTGTTGTGTGAAGGCAGACTCCACGTGCATTAATTTTGTACAGGCTCATTTCACTTTTATTATCTTTTCCTTCTTGTTTATAATGAAGTTGTGCAATTCTTTTTGAGATTTATTCCACGTTATTCAAATGATATACGAGTTATATTGTTGATCTTTTTCGGATCCTAGCATTGCTGAATGGTTTACCCACTTGAACCCCAAAGCCAATGATAGGTCCAGAGTGCGCTATCGACTTAGACTGGTCCAGCACCCTAAGTACGCCACTCTACCTATATTCCGGCAGGCCTCGGTAGGGCGAGTCTGAAAGGCATTCGGATCTGGAGAGATTACATCAATTTACTTGTTATCATGTTGAATTCCTTTGGATATAAAGTTCAAATAAGAAAAGTAAGCCGCAAACAAGTTATAGACGAGAGGACGAATTTTACTTATTTTCTTGTCTTTAACGCGTAGGAAAAATGGAAAGTTCATGGCGATGGTGGATGTTGTCGGAGCTTCTAAACTCTGACAACCCCAGGGGCCCGTCGTCGACATTTCTAACATTGAAAGTGGGCGTCCTTGGAGCCAACAAGCTCTGACAACTCCCATGGAGGCCAGCCGTCGACGTGAAGAATAAACGATAATCCAAGTGAAGATGGCAAAGAAGTCACCCTAAAAGGATTCGCCGTCGACATATTATACGGTTATGGTGGATATCGTCAAAGCCGAGAAGCTCCGACAATCCCAAAGGGCCCGCCATCAAAGCTCTGAGTGTTGATAGTGGGCGCAGTTAGAGCTATAAAGCTCCAACAACCCCCTGGGGGCCCGCCGTCGACGTTTCACGCATTGACATTGGGAGCCGTCGGACCCAACAAGCTCCGACACCTACCAGGGGGCCCACTGTCAATGCTCTATGTGTTGGCAGTGGGCGCTGTCAGATCTACCAAGCTCTGACATCTTCCAGGGGGCCCGCCGTCGATGTCACAAAGGGTACCTGGAGAGGTCAGAATTAAACTTCAGACCTAAGAGCTAATCGTTCTAGCTACAAGTTTGAAGTATTCAAGACATTATAAGATCCTTTTGGTACATGTTCGCAATCAAATTGTGTACATATCTACCAGGGGGCCAATAAGATAAAGGACAATGCATTGAAGACAAATACAAAATGGAATTCATTCATTCAAGAAGAGTGGATTTCATTCATCTGAAGGATTGGATTACAAAATGAGGATTACAAAGGAAAAAGGCAAAAGAAAAAGGTCCTGGCTACTGGAGTTCCTAAGTTCTATGGAAATATGAGGCAACTTTTTCGGCAGCTTCTTGAACGCTGGCCATGGCAGCATCTTCCTCTTCTGCAATGGGCCCTTCGAACAGCGGATCTAGAGAAAGTTGTGGGTCTCGGCTTTTGAAACATGTCAGCACAATTTTGGCGACGTTCTTGGCGAGAGACTTCCCCTCTGTCTCCAGTTGGTTGATGATGACGCTACCCATCGCGTCCAGCCTGTTGCCAGTAGAGCTCAACGCCACCAGGGCCTTGTCCAGCACTGGCTCCGTGTCATCCGGACGTACCAGGCTGAAGCCAAGCAGCACCAAAGCCTTGTTAGCATGCCCCAGAAAGTCCCAGACTTGTTGAGACTCCGCTGCACTCGCATTCTTGAGTTCCTCCAATGACCTTCTCACGGCCGCCAGCTCCGAACCTTCCCAGGCGATGCGCTCGACCTCTTTGGCATGTTGTTGATTACTTTCAACCACTTGCTTCTCACGGTCAGCAAGCTCCGACTCCCGGAGATGGATGCGATTTCTGCGGTTCGCCAGGTCCTTCTCCCTGCCTTTCACCTTCTCCTCTCTGGTGGCGACGTTAGCTTCTCTTTTGGAGAGCTCCTGCCCCACCTTCCAATGCTTCTCCTCCTCCTGCTTGCACCGCTGCTCAAACTTTTTAGTGCGGTCAGCCAAGCTTTCCTCCCCCATAGATAGCCTCTGGGCGAGCTCCTCCTCCCTCTTCATAATGTCCTCCTGTATCTCCAGGAGTTTCTCCTCCCTCTCAGGTCTCCTCGATGCTTAAGGATAATCTCATTCAACTTGTTGGGGTTGTCCCGACGATCGTCAGCAGCCTCGTTGCTCTTCCTAGCATACTCGAGAATCTCCCGAGACTTCGCATCGAGAACCCTGATGGAAGCTTCCCGCTCACCTAGTAGCTGGCCCCAGTATATTATCCGGGCCTTTTCCTTCTCGACCCATTCCCACTGGTCAGCAAGCCTTGTCTGTGCCAGCTTGGTCTCGAAGTGAAGTTTGTTGCACCAACGCCTCAAGGTGTGGCACTCTTCTTTGAGGACCTTGTTGTCGTGGTCGAAGGCGAGTTGAACTTGACGGATACTGGAGCAGGCATTGTCAATAGACAAAGCCAAAGGAATTGGCTCCGGACCTGCTAGGATCTCCTCCGCTTGCTCCAAGGGGTCTTCTAACACAAAAATTGGGTCCCACGGCACAAGCGTATTCCATGCGTCTCCACGACACTAGGGCCGACTTCCGGAGTTCATGATGAAGGTCCCCCCGCTGGATCTTCAATCATCGGCTCTGGGGGTGGAGGACCTGCAACTGACTCTTGTGGGTGCTCCAACTGTGACATAGACACCTACGAAATAGTCACCTCCGTGGTGGACACTGCAGCTTTGGCCGGAGCTCCCTTCACCTCTGACTCAGGTGTCGGGACTTCAACTTCTTCCAGCTCGGGTGTAGGAGCTTCGGTTACCTCCAACTCAGGTGTCAGAGCTTCCGCAGTCTCTAGCTCCAAGGCCGGAGCTTCAACTAGTTCTGGCTCGGGGGACGGAGCATCTGTTACCTCCGTCTTAGGCGCAAGAGCTTCTGCCACCTCCATTTCCGGAGCAGGAACTTCAACCGCCAGCGCCGAAACCGTTGGCGCTTCTTCACGAACATCTCCCTTGTGGTCCAGCGCTACCACGGGAGCTTCTGGCGACGACTCTGAATCCAAGTCCACGACAGTTGGCGCTGGAACTGTCGTGTCTTCAGCCACCACTTGGGGAGGCACAGGGGTTGAAGTTGCAGCTTTTGCCTGCACAGCTTCAGTTGCTACAGCAGGAGCTGAAGTTTCGGTCTTCTTTCTCGACACCCTGGAAACAAAAGATCGGGAAAAATCAAGACATGACAAAAACAAGGTTAGCACCTCAAGGTGAGATGGCAACGCTTACCTGGGAATGCTACCACCCCAGTCGCCGCAGAATTTCTTCTTCTAAGGTCCAGAGTCACTTCCAACTAGACCTGGTGAGGCAAAAACCTTAGACCTTGGCCAGGAGCTAGCCGCAGTAGTTGGAGTCACCTCAGTCGAGACCTCCCACGGCTGGGAAGGATCTCCGAACCTATAGCCCGCGGTCGTCACTGGAGCCAGAGTCGATTTGCCAGAGCTGGAGCCCCTCGAGGGCACCGGCACCGAAGGAGGCGTGGCCTCTGAAGCTCTGCTACGGAAGAGGGGACTGTTGAAGTCAGAGCTGACCTAACGGAGCTCCCATCATCATGCCTCAACTTCCTATTCCGCCTAGAAGATTCTGCTGGCTCCTTGCCCTTTCCTTTGCCCTTGCTGGCGTCTTCAACCTTCTGGCTTGGAGTAGCGGTCGGAGCCACCCTCTTCGAAGCTCCAGGAATGGCGACCCCGGTGGTCCTACGCCTCTCCACCAGGCCGAGATTGTCTAGCTCCAGATATCCCTTCCAGAGCTCCCTCCTGACATCCGGAACCATATTGAGTGGGAGGAAGTCCACTGGAGGTCTCAAAGAGTTGCGGGAGATAACCCCGTGTTGAAGTTTTTCTGGAGGTGGAGCTTCAAAGCCCCATCATCCAGAATTGTCCAGAGGCCAACTTCAATTCGGTTGTCGTCCATCTCGCTATTGAAAGCCCAGGCAGGCCATTCCCTCTTCAGAAGTGGAGCCCACTGGTTCATTAGGAAATTCTCAAAGACCATTTGAGGGGTCACTCCACCCTCCACACACTGACGAATCTTGGTCAGGATGGGATTGAAAGCTTCAGGCAGCTCTGGAGCCGTGTTCCAGGCGTCGGTGTCAACATTGGGGAGGCCCGTCGGTAGCTCTAGCCTGTCGTGATGATCCAGCGTGATAATCACCCAATCCTTCTTCCAGTTGTCCCACTTGCCAGAAGGGAAGGTTCTCAAGTACTTGAAGGGACAGTTCTTGTGCTTCACGAAGTAGTAGAAGCCCAAGTACTCATCACCCTTCCCGGTGGTGTGGATCGTGAAGAAGGTACAAAAGAGATCAATGCACGGAGGCACACCCACCCACATCTCGCAGAAGTGGACGAAGGTCGCCACTAGCAAGAAGGAGTGGGTGTCGAGGTGATGAAGCTGGAGGCCATAGAAATCTAACAGCAGCAAGAGAAAGCTTGAGAAAGACGGGATCAGACCCACCATGGCGTACGCTGAGAAGTACACCATCTCTCCGGTGCGCTCCTTCTTGAAGGGGAGTTTGCCGAAGCGGATGTCGTTGTTGAAGGAGTCGCTGAACTACCCCATGTAGGTTTGAACCCTCTTCAGATATTCATCACTAGTGATCTTGCTGCGGCGAAGACCCAACTCCATCGCGGCAAAGGGGAGTGAAAGTTGGAAGGGCTATGCAAAGGTTGGGAGGCTCTGAGCGCAAGTTCGAATGAAAACGTAAAGAGTCCCCAAATCGTGTGGGATTTCCTTCTTAAATAAGCCTCTGCAACGCTTGGATGGAAACTGCAGCGGGATCAAGATCACACTTATAAAACCTACCCCATCAATGACGAATGGGCCCAGGTCCACTTCGGCGAAAAAGTCGAAGTTAATACCCCAGGCAAACTGTTGTCATGATGGTAAGTTGGAAGCCCTAGGGTGGCGGCCTGACACCTCGGAACCGATACGGTTTTTTGTATTGGGAACAAGTGACCTTCAATTGCGTGAGAACCGCACACCAGGATCTCACCTGTCGCATCAAGAAGATCCACGCGACGGTGGTTTAACTACGGATCATCGCTTGAACGACCCTTGGAAAAACCTTTGAAGCCGCAGCGCGAGAATCAAAAATGGCCCCACCTCGGATAGAATAACTTAACCCAAAGGGTTTCTCCCAGAGGTGGGCTCGGGGGCCACTGTCGGTACCCTGCGTATCGGGTACCCCACGATACCGCAAGAAAAGCCACGGAGTTCCACTTGTCCGAGTTGAAGACCTCCGAAGGCTCCACGTGTCCCGCAGCACTGGACCTGCCTCCCTCATTAGGGTAGCTCCAGCACTGCCACGTGTAAAGCAAGGATGGACCTAACTTCTTGTATGGGAAAGCTCCGGTCATGCCATGTGTTCAGGGGCCTCGGACCTAACCCCCAATAGAGGGAAGTTCCGGTGCTGCCACATGTACAACGGCTCCAGACCTGCCTCCCCACAGAGGGAAGCTCCACAGCTGCCACGTGTTGAGCCTCTGGACCTAAGCCAGCAACGAGAAGATAGACAGATTTCCAACGTCGCGGACAATTCAAGGGATAGTTAAATCTAATGTTATAAGACCTGATTACATGTCATTATTGTCATATTAATGACACACGATCAGATGGCCTTTAGTACCGGTAACGTCACCATTAAGGCCCGTTATCACTTTTAAATGTACTTAATATATACAAATCGTGTATTATGTAAGTAAACACCGCAAGGGCCACATGTCAGGCCAGGCCGCCAGTGTAACGGTCAGCCCTTGGAGTATAAAAGGGTTGCGCTGCATGGTACAGAGACAACTAAGCTCATAGGCACACAAGCCACCGCATACTCATACATCCAACAACATCCGTGGAGTAGGGTATTACGCTCAGGCGGCCCGAACCACGTAAAAATACTCGTGTCACTGTCTTGCTCATAATCTCACACGCACCCCAACCAATCACGAACCTCTGCGGGCTACGATCTAGTAGTACCGTAGGAAGTATCGATCACACACTTCGACAACTGGAAAGAAGTAGTTCATAGTGAGAATGACTCAGTTCTTTCTAATGGAACCTGAGAGTTAACGGCCGTACAGGTGCAAACCAATAGGCTGCAAGTGGGTGTTCAAGAAGAAGCTCAGGCCTGATGGTACTATTGAAAAGTACAAGGCGGGGCTAGTTGCAAAGAGCTATACTCAAAAGGAAGGTGAAGACTATTTTCACACCTATTCACCTGTCACCAGAATGACGTCAATCCGTGTACTACTTTCTTTGGGTGCCTCTTATAGTCTAATCATCCATCAAATGGATGTGAAGACAGCTTTCCTTAACGGAGAGTTGGAAGAGGAGATCTATATGAAACAGCTTGATGGGTTCGTAGTAAAAGGTGAAGAGACAAAGGTGTGCAAATTGTTGAAATCCTTGTATGGCCTGAAACAAACACCTAAGCAATGGCATGAGAAGTTCGATAGTACTTTTACCTATGCGGACTTTGTCATTAATAAGGTCGATCGGTGCATGTACTATCGCCATGGTGGGAGCAATAGCGTTATATTATGCTTGTATGTGGATGATATACTCATTTTTGGAATGAATATTAATATAATTTATGAGCTCAAGTCCTTTGTATCAAAGTGTTTTAATATGAAAGATTTAGGAGAAGCTAATGTTATTTTCAACATTAAGTTGAATAAGGATGAGAGTGGGATTACTTTAAGTCAATCCCACTATGTTGAGGAAATCTTGAGCTGGTTCGTCTTTATGGATAGCAAGATCTCTCTAATGCCTTTTGATCCCAGCGTGATACTCAGAAAGAATAAGAAAGAGTCAACAGATCAACTTAAATATTCTTAGATGATCGGTTCACTCATGTACTTAGCAAGCACAATCTGTCCTGATATCTCGTTTGTTGTGAACAAACTAAGCAGGTTCATGTCAAACCCGAGTATAGATCATCGACATGCACTTAAAAGGGTAATGCGCTACTTGAGAGGTAAAATGAGTTATGGGATTCACTATACTGGGCATCCGGTCGTGCTTGAGGGTTATAGTGATTCGAATAGGATCTATGATGTTGATGAACTCTATGCCACGAGTGGATATGTGTTCACTCTAGCTGGTGGCACTATATCATGTAGGTCTTGCAGATAGACCATTTTGACGAGGTCAACTATAGAAGCATAACTCACTGCTTTAGAGATAGCAACTGCAGAGGCAAAATGGCTGCGAGAGCTCTTGATGGATTTTCTTATGGTTGAGAAATCATTGCTAACAATCCTTATAAACTGTGACAATCAAATGGTGATTGCTAAAGTGACCAGTTCTAAGGATAATGCAAAATCATCAAGACACGTCAAAAGACATTTAAAATCTGTTAGAAAAATGAGAAACTTCGGAGTTATTACTGTTTCGTACATACAAAAAGATAAAAATTTGGCAGATCCCTTTACGAAAGGTCTATCACGTAATGTGATAGAAAGTGCATCGAGGGAGATGGGTTCGAGACTCATTAATGTGACACTATAGTAGTAATCTAATCTATGTGATTGGAGATCCCGTGAATTAGGACATGGAAAAACAAGCTAGTGGTTCACTGAGCCTCTCTATGTGAAGATGCACACTTGTACTCTCAAACTGTAAGGCGGACTGGCAATTAGCCTTAATGTGTTTCTGTTGGCTATGTGTAACATCCTCAATTTTCAAATTTTGGCTAATTCAAATTTAAATAAGAACTTCAGTTTTATTTCAAAATCTCTTCTCCGATCCATCCGAATCTCGAGGGCGAGGTTCATGTTAAGGAGGGTAGAATTGTAACATCCCGATTTTTCAAACTTTGGCAAATTAAAATTTAAATAGGAAGTTAGAATTTGATAATAGGAAGAAATTTTTTTTTATAAATAAAAAATATAAAATATATGCATCTCATATTGCATTTTGCATTCATCCTTAGATATTAAAATTTATTTACCAACACAATTGCATCAAAAATAATTAAATTGGAACAACAAATATGAAAGAAAAGAAATAAAAGAAAAGGTTAATATGGAAAAAGATATATTAATTCATAAGAACACTAAAATAAACTAAAGCATCTAAGCATATGTGTTCACATTTAGGCATATACGAAGTGACTAGATCTATTAAAATCAAATTATAAATTTTATATAATAGAAAAGTATTTAAGAAAGAGAATTTAATACAGAAGAAAGATGAATAAAAATAATAAAAGATAAAGAAGTATATATATAATAGAAATAATAAATAAATAAATAAATAAAATGAATAAAAATAAAAATATAAAATATAAATAAATAAAGAATAAATAAAAGGAAAAACAAAAACAAGAAAAAAATAGAAAAAGAAAAATAAAAAGAAAAAATATTCTGGAAACTTTCAGAAGTTTTCGGGGGAAGCTTTGCTTCACCCAGGAACATTCCAGGCAAATAGTGGCCAACCTGCAGGCCGCACATGGGTCTGGTCGTACCGAGCAAGGGAAGAAAAAAGAAGAAAAAAAGAACAAAAAAAAAAGGGAAACAACCACCATGGCCCAAGGCCTGGCCTCACGTAGCCCTGGCCGCACAGCCACGAACCGTGGCCAATAGGGACACAAGTCCGTAGGCACTAGCGCCAGGCTATAAAAGGAGTATCACCCTGTACAACGAGATCATCGCCAGCAACTGAAAAAAAAGAGGGACCGAAGCCCTAGCCGCCAGGAGGAGCCACGGCAGGGAAGGAAAAAAAAAGAGAAAAGAGGGAAGAAAAGAGAAGAGGGGAGAAAGGAGCCGCTGTCCGCGGGGATCATCGCATTGTCATCGTTCTTCGCGAGAGATCGTTACATCGCCGCCGTCGTCATGCCGCCGAAGGATCGCATCGCCATCTCCTTCGCCTAAGTCATGCAGTCATCCTCTTCATCAACAAAACTCTAGATTCCAGAGACACACGTCGCGCCGCCGTTCTACGACCGTCCGAACTAGATGCGTACACGGTAGGTATTACGGTCTAGATCTAGACAACTATTTTGGTTCTAGTACTTGAATTATATCACGTGTAGGATGTGTTTTATTTGAGTGGCCTTTAATCATTGTTAAATCATTAAATCACTTCGAACTCACAAGTTTGATTAAATCATGCAACACCTAATAGGTTATTCTAGATTTACTAAATATTATATTTTCAGTATTATTTAATCTGTTTTCAGATTTAATAAATAAGATTAAGTCTAGTTAATTCATAAAGTAACAAGTTAAATCCAGAAAAATTCCTAAAAATTTAGAATAAATTCTAGTAAGTTACTAGTATTATTTTCAAAATATTTAATGTTCTGTAATAAATATTTTGCCTCTTAATAAATTTTAATTAATTCCAAGCTTGCTCAAATAAATAGTAAATCATTAGGGAAAATTATTTAAAAGATGTAGAAAATTTAGAATAAATTATAGAAAGTATTTTATGATGTTTTCAACCTAATTCTTATTCTAGGATGATTATTTAAATTTTTAGTTAATAGTGATTAATCCGAATACTTGCTTAAATAATCTGTAATAAATATGAAACCCATGTAATAAGCTATTAATCATCATAACAAATTATTCACGTGCATTCATGTCATTGCATATTTGTTAGTGTTGATTGCAATCCATTTATTGTGTATGTGGTTGATTGCAAATAGACTGATACACTCAAGAGGTTACGATCGAGAAGCGAGTACGCATGGATCTTCGTGTGCAAGACTTTGATTGCTTGAGCCATCGAATTGCGGAATATTAAGGCAAGTGTCCTTGATCATTTTGATCCTGTTTTTAAATGTTTTGTTTGCGAAACTGCATGCTTGACTCAACTTGATGGGAAACTCATGGTAGAAGTTTACTAGTATCATATGTCATCCCTTATTGCTGGGTACATGATGAGTCGGGTATGGGTGTTTCTCTTTTGAGTCGCATCGCTTTACGGGGTTATGAGAAACAGAATAAACTTGCTTAACAACTCTAATCATGTGGATTAATGAAGATGGAATAATGAGATACGAAATTTGGGTGATCTAAGCAAGCATGGTATTCTGGAATGGGTTGGATGGTACGGTAGTTTTACTTGCCTTAGATCTAAGGAATAGTTCATGCGAGAATATGCTAGGACAACAGTGCCACTACAAGGCCAAGTATGGGTGCAGCGTAGCTGAATAATTAGGAGTGCTGCTAGTATTGTATGGACCATTGGATGACGCGGGGAATGGGAGTCGAGGAGGGCTACCTTGGGATCCGCATGGCACACGAGGGGGCCCGTGGGTGGGAGAATGGAGACAAGCCTGCCGGTGAAACTTTAGTGGTCCCATACATACTAGTAGTCCCTTTTAAAAGGCTATTTTGTGATCTCTTGGCCCACACCAATAGAAGTGTGACAGGGCAACATAGAGGTTCTTAGTCACCGAAAGGTGATGAAATCACGAATATGTGAGTAAAGTGGTACAACATTTGCAGAGTGTTAAAAACTATCATGATAGTCGTGCTCCCGGTTAAGAGCACCTGGATGACCTACATGATTAGAATCGGACTTGGAATTTTGGGATGGTTGGTATGGTTTGGTTTGAGAATAGTCGGTTTATGGAAGAATATGGAATTGGCATATGGTATTAAATTAATGGTTGGCTGGTATTAAATAGATTGTGATGGTAAATGAGAATTGTTGGATTTATGGAATAATAATTACTTGGGTTACAAAGGGAAATAAACTCACATAGATATGATAGGTTGCTTTTACATGTTTATGGAATCTACTTTTCTACAATTAGCCATTTTATTCCAGTCATTTGTTTAACTACATGTCATCTATTTCCACACTTGGTGAGTACGACACGCACTCACTCTTTCAATTCCCCCACAAACAGTTTCAGGAGATGTTTGGGAGTATCCTGAGGATATTATGGAGTACTAGGCATGCGTTATGTCGTCGATTGCCTGTGGAGTTGGAGTCGTCTGTGCTAGTTTATAATCCGCTGCACTAGAATCAAGGTATATTTACTTTTTCGTGACATGGTTATTTTTGATTTCCGTTTGTGACACATTTGTGTATGTGTGATGAACATCCTGGGCACACATACACTGCACTTGGTTCATTTTTCAGAACCGGTGAAAGCATCTAGGCCCCATGAGGTACGGTTTCGGTGATTAATGACAACCATTCGATATTACTAATGAATTTGTGAATGCAAGGTCTCAATAACACTCAATCAAATGAAATCAAAATTACATTGGAGACCCATATAAAATCAACAAATGAGATCAAATCAAATCATATGAAGACAAGAAGTGAAAGCTCTAACTTGATATCACTCAATGCTTGAAGACAATCAAAACAACATTTCAAACAAGTGTCAAAGAGGTCACAAGTTCAAATTCCAAAAGAACAACTCAAAACAACTCGAAGTCAACAAGTTGAACACACCAGATCATCCGATGGTCTTTGAGTTGACTTCATCGGTCGAGTTGTGTCAACAGAAGAAGAAGATCTCAGAGCAAAGAACTCACCGGATCATCCGATGTGGGTGGCTCAGTGACATCGGTCCATCATCACAGATTGCAACACTGTTGGACCAAGTGAAGCACCGGATCATCCGATGTGCAGACTTACACACATCGGTCGATCACTCCAGTAAGCTTCAAGATCAAGCAAAATTCTGGAGGAAGAGCCACCGGATCATCCGATGAGAAGACAGATCAACATCGGTCTAACAACGGTCATATCTGACACAGTGACATCAGCTAATTTGGCTTTGACCGATGTTAACTGAAGGGGAGACATCGGATCATCCGGTGTTCGCAGAGAAGTGATGTCAGCCTACTTTTCCAACGGCTATCTCGTGGAGGCTGGCTATTTATACCCCTTCAACCTGTCAAATCGACAAGACTTGAAGCCCAGACATACTCTACACATCCTAGAGCATTCAAGCAATAGAGCTACCACTTTCACATCATTTGCTCATCATTTGTACACCAAGAGATAGGCTAGAACTAGCTAGAGATAGTGCTTGGGTGCCTCCATTCTTGGTGATTGGAGTCTCTAGTGTAGTGAGAGCCATAAGGGAGTGTCCCTTGGTGTGTGCAACTTCCGGAGCTTGCCAAGAAGATTGTGGAAGCCCGGAGGATTCCAAAGTGTACAAGGCTTGAGCTCCACCTTGCCGAGGTTGGCGAACGGAGAAGAATAGTGAAGAACCCCCTTGTCTCGGTGACTTGGGAGTGGCAAAACCCTTCGGTGGGTGCCACAACGTGGATGTAGGTAGATCCTTGTGATCTTACCGAACCACGGGATAAACTCCGTGTCCCTTGAGCGTTTGCATCCCTCTCCCTTTTTACACTTATGCAATCTTCATTCCGCAACTTTAATTTACATTGATTGCATAGTTTAATCGCATAGGGAATTGGGCTTGAGGTCGTTAATCTTAATCGCTTTAAAAATTGAAAGAAAGCCCAATTCACCCCCCCCTCTTGGGCATTTCGATCCTTACAACCGGGTGTCATACTATGTGTAGCAAAGTTGTCGTCCTACAAGGCAGTTATGAAAGAAAGACACCTATATGAGTTCCGACTGTCTAACGTCGCAGTCTGTAAGATTTGAGTGATCTCTGGAAAGCTCATAAAGAGACTAAGGAGTATGACGTATATGCTCCACCCGCAAGGTAGACTACTAGTAGTCAAGTACTAGTAATGGTTTTTAGGTGAAGTTAGTTCGCATAAAACTTGTAATTCAAGGTGTAGTCCATTGTTTAAATTATGAACTGATGTAATTTAAGGATCTAGGAAGAAGTTAAAATTAACAGTCTCTGTCGAAACACTAGTATATCAAACAAGGAACGAGAATGTCATCTCTTCTAGTGGCTTTGAGATCTGGTGGGGATTGTTGGAATAAATGGGCTAGGCCCAATAGTTATTTCAGAATTAGTTCCAATAAATCTCAAAAGCTCATTAGGGTAAGAGAGGGTGACGCTAAATCTTTAGTCCCACATGGGAAGTTGGAGGGAAGCAACCCCTCGATATAAGGGAGGTTGTTCTTCCACTCCTTTAGTGAGAGAGAGAAGAGGAGAAGAGAGGGGTGGCCCACGCATGCTCCTCCTCCTCCTCGCTCGCTCGCCTCGCCATGCCACGTCCTGCACACGCGCGCGCGTATGTTCGTGTGAATTCAAGCTTCGAGCTGAGCCTAAATTTTATATTTTTGCATAAATTTTAATTGGGCGTTTAGGCTTCCGAATTTTTGGGCTTCCAACATTGAGTCCAAGTCGTTGGAAACGGGCGCATCTCTAGCGGCTACAGCGGCTGTTCGTTGCCAGATCTACACTGATTTCTTCGGCTTCAAATCGGTACGCAATATTTCTCGTCCTGTTTGTCTGCCGGCATTGATCGTTGCTGTTATTCATGTATTTTTCCAAAATTGTTTAGTAAATTGTCTCATATTTTCTAACACAGCACACTTCTGCTTCTTAATGTCGAAGAAGGACACAACACACTCATGCTTCTCGATGGCTTCAACACCGTCGGCTCCCCGACATTTCCAGAGCCCGGCACGGGCACATGAATGCCACCTTCAACTGCGATGTCATCATCGGTTGGACAGAAGAGCACGACCATCACAATGTAGAGCAACTGAAGCCTCTCGCGTTCTTGTTTGAGTCTGCCAGAGCTCGAAGGCGGCAGCCGACCGCGGCTATGGGGGAGGAAGACCGTGAGGATCCAGCTCGAAAGGCGGCGGCAAGCTGCAGTCGAGGGGGAGAGGCGCGCGAGAGGACCCTGTATGGCACAGGGTAGCCATCGAGGTGGCAGCGTCCGAGCGCATGCGCCCAACTAGTTAACAGTGTCAAAGTGGGATAGATCGGTCCGCTCGATTTTAGGTGGATTGATTTGTCCCAGATGTGGGTAGAATATTCTCTTGTAAGGATAACTCTATGTCAAGTGTCTCTGAAACAAACAACATTAAAAGTGGGTTCAACCCATCCTGTCTCACTTCATCCCTTGAACCACTCTTAAGGTTTAGTGGAATGACTGTGGACACCCTACGTGACTTGGTGCTTTCTTCACACTAATATTCAACTGCGAGAAAAAATGGCGAATGATAGCATCTGAAGTTCCCGTTGATATTGCCGCTCACACTAGCATCAGGACTTTTCACATGCGAGGACCAAGTCGTCCCAGAGTGCGAACCATTCTATTCCCTGCTTGACGCTGCAATAATTTACTGGAACATACGGCACGCCTACGTTAAATATGAATTACGAGTATCTACTGGTTCAAGTCTACATTGTTACATACGTAGGCAACAAAACTGCCTCTGACCCCCGAAGTTCGGTTGGTTCAGAATCCTACAGAAAAAAATTAAGAATATCCATCTATATAATGCCCACAAGTAACATGACAACATGCTGACATAAGGCCGATGATTGTCCAACAGTTGAAAAATGAACTTGCACACCATTATCATCTTAGTGCCACGATCAGCTATTCCGAAAAATGAACATTCCCAGTTGAGCTTTTGGTTTCAGTATCATCACTGAATAGCAGTTTGGGCAATCCAATAAGATCAGTGATCCACTCATAAAGCAAACTCCATTTCAGCTCGGTTCAAGACCCGTGAAACCATAGAGTAAAATTCTGGTTCTTCTTCTTTTATTCGATCCAGTGTAGTGGATTCATGTGCATCAGCCTGGCAAAAGATAAGTGAACCATGAGGAAAAAAAGAAAAAAAATCTTGGAATTCAACTTCGTTTCACTTAGAGCAAAGATATCTCATTACCTCACTAAACTTGAGAAGTATTAAATTTGACACACCAGCAGGCTTTGTTTTGTCCCACCTAATAAAAGAAAGAATCACAATATTAAAAAAGAACTTATTTCTAAAATTTTGTTGAAATTGAATCCTCTAACACTAATAAGTTTTACTCAGTCAGTCAATGAGCCCAACATGGTTAGTAAGCCAGATAAATTACAGCCTGTTTCACAAAAATAGCAGAATGTTGTTCATGTTGCAAAGTTATGACAGGGTGAATTCCTTGATCTTCTTATAACAGAAACTGCTTGCTCCGCTTCGCAGACATAACCACTACCACTGATTATTGAGGTTTTCAGGGTAAAGGTCTGATGCCCTCCGGGTAGTGTGACGAAACATAGAATCCACAATTGGTATCCTACATGATTCTATAAATAGTATATTCATATTTTTACTCAAGCCTATATACCATTAGATGATGGCATTGCTGTTTATTTATCCATTTCAGACTGCACTGGCCTAGTAATTGTCTGTCATTTGATACACGGTCGGTGATCACTAATTCACTATAGAGTAATTAACACATGCTGTGTCATGCATATTTTAGTGTACACACTATAACATTATGGTTCAAATAATACTTTCGTAGATTTATCTAAACAACATGGTGCAAATGAAATATAACTCAATGTTAGTTTTAAGAAAAGTGTAATTGTAAACAAAAAATATTAAAATTATATGGGAACAAATATCCAAACAAAATTTTATATCTGTTACTGGAATCTGGTATGACTATCTAAGAAATGATCAGGATCCAACAATTTCTTTCTTTCATTTCGAATCATAGCTATGCTGTCTATTGAATTTCTATTTGACCTAGGATAGAATCACTCTCTTTGATTTTGTACAGTATAACTATAATCTTTTAATAACTTCAAGATTGAACAGGGAAAAGAACTGTATAGGGTCTGGTAGGGATATATAAAAAATTGTGATCATGATCCTAAAAGTTTCGGTTATATCAGAATGATTTGGCCTGTAAAATTTCAGTTTAACTTAGGTTCTAATTTTCACTAGATTCCGAAAAGTCCAACACTTAATGACTTCGATCAATGCTGTAAGCATGTAACAACCTTGATGGCTGCAGTCTAAAGCAATCAGCCCATGTTTTGTAATTTAATATAAAGAAGGGAGCATACCGAACAAGCATGAGTTCATTAACAGCTCTCCACATTTTTCGGCCAGTGTCCTTTAAACTTTGGTCTCTAGCACTTCTACCACGCCACAATTCTTTGACAATGTACATTACCTCCTCAGCATCTACCTTTAAATTGTAAAACAAAATGTTACATATAAACATATTATTAATTAGTCAAAGTTTTCCTTTTGTTCTGGTTATGACATGAGTTTAGACAGGAAGAAAGAAGAAACACAGTACCAGAACTTGCTCCGCTGTCCCATATATGATCTCCTCATGTTCAACAAGACGCTGATGAAGGACACGGTAATGATCTAAATCTAGGTTGACAATGGGCTCAGTTTGAAAATTTAACTTCGCAAGCTGAGTAACCACATAGGAAGCCATAACTTGACCAAAGATTGCAGGAACAGTCCCCAGGACAGGAATAATGCGAACCCTGAATCCTGGCACAATCTACAAATTGATGCATAGAATGTCAGTATTTAATCCACACCAAGCACTGCTAATAAGCAACTAGGAGTGCCATGCTGAATTTTTGTTGTCGAGCAGGTTAGCAGAAGGGTGCTAATGCACATCCAACAGACCTGGTAGTCTGACGGAGTTTCTTCTTCTTTCGAAGCTTGAAAGGGAAGTAGCTTTGCCTTTGGCTTCTCCAATGAGAAAACTACTGGTATTCCACCCTCAATTCTATGATCTTTCTTAAGCCGATACCGCACCTGCATAATAAAGAATACCAGTTGCAACACATTGACATAATTCGCATGTCAGCTTACAAAGGAACTGAGTGATTTCAAAACATTGAAAAAAGCGTCAAAATCAACCGCGCGGGAAAGGGGGTCATTGCTTGATTCTCTCAAATCTGCAACGCGAATTCGGGTTGGGTCCGCTCGAGCTCCAGCCCCCATTGCAGAAAGTACCCTCAAACCTCTGCGCACGCAAGCTGCGAGGAGTGCCACCTGATCAATTGTGATGGACATCCCAACGGTTACTGGAGGACAGGAAAATGTTAAATAGCACATATCTGTGCACCTAACTTACATTCCAATAAGCCATTTCTGCTAAACAAGTTTAAGGTACCAATATAGTGAGCCATTTTGTTGTGAATCTATGGAATCCTCTACAGATCAGGGAAATATATGTTCACGATGTGTTCGGTTGCCTGGCTAAGGCCTAGCAAGGGTTGTGTAATACAAGAAAATCACTTTTTTCCTTTGTTTGGTTGTCTGCATATCTTCTAATTCTAAGTCTGGCTCCAATAATGCAAAAGGAGCCTTCTAGCCTGCATTGCTGGAAACACACATCACAACCGTTTCCAGCAAGCCAGGCTTGGCTAGGCCAGGTTCCACACACCAATGTAATCCTGTCACCTCCATCACCCGTTGCCAGTCTCCACCGATTTGTTTCGTTGGCCCCAAAACTTCAGTTTCGCTCCACACCGCACACGCCTATTCGACTCCCTCACTGATGCTCGCCCAAGCTCATCAATGATTTGAGCCCCCTTCCTCGTGAGTGCCAGGATTGTAAATCTCCGCCTGAACGCCTAGCCAAGCACCAGGCGAGAGGGAGGAGCAGCAGCCATGAGTTCTAGAGACGAGGCAGGGGAGCCGCAGCAGGAGGCCGGCACGCACCTGGGGCTGGGGGGGGGGGGGGGGGGGGGGGGGAGTCACCAGACCATGGCGAAGGCAGGGACAGGAGCAAGAGGAGTGGGCAGCAAGGCGGGGACAGGGTTGAGGGGATATTTTAAGGCCAACCGGCCGAATAACACTACACATGTTGATGCACAACCATCCATTTTGGATCCAATGGTGTCCCCGGTCCCCTAACCCTTATGCTCGCCTGCCTCAATCCGCCCCTGCCCCCGCCCGATCTTCTTCCTCCCACACCAACGGCGCTCGATGCTCCTCCTCTACCTGCCCTAACCGCCGTCGCCCGTCGTCAGCTGCTCCCCCGGTCGTGCCCGATGCTCCCTCTGCTCCCCGACCACACCCGCTTCTCTCCCTGCCCTCTGTGCCACCCGCCGTCGTCCTGGGCATCACCAGGCAAGTCGACCCGCTGTCGTCCAGGCCACAGCGCCCCTGGTGAACACTGGTGTGTGCATCTTGGCCTCGATTCATGTCGATAGGAGAAGAGGGAGACAAAGAGGTTAGGAGTAGAGCTGCCACCATGGACCCGTTGTGTTTGGATTTTACAAGGTGGGTGGGGCAACGCTGCTAGGGGTGATGCACGCGGTGCAAGGCACCTTCATGTGTTGCTCCACCACAGGTCAAATACGCTAGAGCGGAAAACCGCTGCTCACGCTCGTGCAAGGCATCTGTACTAGCACCGTAGAGACAAGGAGCTCAACCGATCAGTGGCGGAGTTGCAACTGAGTCATTGGGTTCAGGTGACCCCAATAAAACTTTGTAAAGCAAAAAGAATTAGCCTATTCGTACTAGCTTGAACCCATTCAAAAATTTGTGGCTGCACCCATTGACTGACCCAGACCATGAATCTCCAAGTGTCCAGCAGTGCTCAGGCTTAATGGGCCACTACAGTGTATGGCAGCCCATGCAGGTAGGCTGCTAATCTCTGGAGTGGAGTCACGATCCAACAAACAATGCACGTATTCTCTCCCTATTACCCAGTCGCCCTATCGTTGTGCCGCACTGCGGCCGAAGCCGCAATCGCTGCCGAGGCTAGCCCCGGCACCTGCTCTCACACTGCGCTCCTCTCCCGGTCGGGTGCTGGCGCCAGTCGCAAAGGTACTCATTCCCACAATATTTTACATGTTTAAGGAGATTGTTCGTTTATCTCATGGGATTAGAGGTGATTGATTCTATTTTGTTTCATTGCGAATTTTGATTTATCTAGATTATGCAACGTTATTTTCAGAAAAGAAATAGATCATTATCATTGGATTTAGATACTCCAAGTTCTTCAAGGTCGCCCCTTAAACTCAAGATATCAAATGTTACTACTGTTAGTGCTAGCATTCCAAAACCTTCTACTCAAAGATAAATTGATTTAGATGAATTACCTTATGACCCTGCTGATCGAAAGAAAATTTCAGAGTACATCAGAAATCTTAAAAAGCAAGATGAGATTAGAAGAAGATATTTAACCAAGAGGGCCTTATAGGTCACCGCCTATTTTTGATTATCTATATTGGGACATTGGATGTGATCGTCGAATATTTAATGCAGAATGGTTTAAGAAATATGGTAGTTGGTTTGAGTATAGTGACAATGTGGATAAGACCTTTTGTTTGTTTTGCTAAGTTCTTAGAGATTGCAATGAGGGATAAGCGGAGACTGATGCATTTGCATTTCTTGTTCCAACCATTCCAACCTTTCATTACAAATGCATCATTCCTCATTTGTCTCTCATTGCAATCTCTGAAAAGTAGCAGCACAAATAAAAGGTTTTATCCACTTTGTCACTATACTGAAACCAACCATCATATTCATTAAACCGTTATGGATTAAATCTTCGTCGATCACCTCCAATTGCCCTATATGGATAATCAAAATTACGTGGTGACCTATAAGATCCTCTGGTTAAATATCTTCTTCTAATCTCATCTTGTTGTTTTATGTGTACTCTGAAATTCTCTTCCGATCAGCGGTCATAAAGCAATTCATCTAAATCAATTTCTCTTGTAGTAGAAGGCTTTGGAACACTAGAACTAGCAGTAGTAACAGTTGATATCTTGAGTTTAAGGGGTGGCCCTAAAGAATCTAGAATATCTAAATCCAATGATAATGATTTATTTTTTTCTGAAAATAACGCTCCATGACCTAGATAAATCAAAGTTCGCAACGAAAGAAAATAGAATCAATCCCACACATCCCCTCTAATCCCATGAGATACACGAACAATCCCCTTAAACCTGTAAAATATTGTGGGAAGGAATACCTTTGCGGCTGGCGCCAGCACCCGATCGGGAGAGGAGCGCAGCGCGAGGGCAGGTGTCGGGGTGAGCCTCGGCGGCGATTGCCACGATTGCCGCACGCGGCACGGCAATAGGGTAACTGGGCAATAGGGAGGGAATACGGGTGTTGTTTAGTTGGATCGTGACTCCACTCGAGGGATCAGGGATCATCAGCCATCTACCCAGCAGCCTGGCCGCATGGGCTGCCATACACCGTAGTGACCCATTAAGCTTGAGCACTGCTGGACACTTGGAGATCCATGGGTTGGGTCAGTCAATGGGTGCAGCCACAATTTTTTAATGGGTTCAAGCTAGTAGAAATAGGCTAATTATACTTGCTTTACAAAATTTCATCGGGGTCACCTGAACCCTAATGACTCAGCCGCAGCTCCATCACTGCTCCCTCTGTCCCCAAATATTTGTCACTTTTTAATTCAAAAATGAACTAACAAGTGACAAATATTTGGGGACGGAAGGAGTACAGGTTAAGGCTATGTGGGCAACCAAACATGGATAGAAAATTAGGAATAGATGAAGAGGCTTGATCTAGCAAGGCTTGGTTGGCCAGGTATAGACCCTAGCCAGGCTAGGCCTTCAAACAACCAAACACACCCATAGAGACTACTTAATAAATGATTGGAAGTGATACTGCCAAGATATTCCGTTACAATGAAAGCATATTGCATTTCAAGCATTATTAAAGATTTGAAACAAAATAAGAGCCTACAACAGAACTTTACACATGAGAAAACATAGGAATAATGCCTGAATACTAGAGATAATAATGCAATATGTGAAAGAACTTATAAAGAATGAAAACTGATGTTTCAATATTAGGTTTAGTAAGATAACTGACACTTCAGTAGCATTTTCTTACCTTAGTATCAATGTTATCGATGCAATCAAGAACAAAATCTGGTTTCCCAGACAGAATTTCGTCCTCAGACGCTGGGTCATACAATTGCACTTTTGCTTCTATTTGGCACTCTGGGTATATCATCGAAAAATGCTTCTTGAGGCAGAATGCCTTTGGAGTTCCAACATCATCTCTGGTTGCCACAGCATGTCGATTTAGTGACGAGAGTGAGACCTTTCAATATATCATGAGTAGTTAATGTCCACCTATTATAAATGCAAGATGTTACTTACAGAAATACTTCCTCCGTCTCAAAAAGCTTTGGGATGGAGGGAGTATAATGAATTTGCGCCCTTTCTGACTACAATAATGGCTACTCAATATGAATTCTTTTGTTTAAGATGCATGTGTCTACAATTAAAACATAATACTGGGTTTATCTGTTAGATGGAACAATGATGTTATGTCTGTTTTGGATATAAAATTCCAAAGGCTGCGTACAGAAGACACATAGTGGGTCAGACCCTGCCAAAACAGGAGCTATGTGCACCGGACGACCCTTTTTATATATAAATTCAGGACTCATGTCATTCCTTCAATAACTGAAGTAAAAAAACATAGTTATTGAGGCGGTAAGTTGACTTAAGACGACGGACTCCCTTTTTACCTTTTAAGCATAAGGCATAAGGTGAGGCAACACCCTACTAATATGTGAAAATAGAAAATTATAGGATTTTTCACCATTGCATAGGTCATTATCTAATATTTTATCATTGCATCTGATGAGTGGATACTGGAAAAGGAGAAAAGACAGACCAGCCACTCTTTCAACCCATTAACTCTGACTCATACAGCCCATATTACAAAAGGAGAAAACACAATGACTCATTAGCTTATTCAGTCCATATGCAGCCCATATGGCCCGTATTTCTCTTTTACCCTAACCCTAGTTCCACTCACGCCGTCACGCTGCCCGGTCGCTCCAATCCGCCGCGCCCCAGTCACTCAAATACGCGGCGCCCACCCAGCCTCCGCCGCCCATACCCCCCTCCCCCTCCAAGGATCCACGAGATCCGTCGCCGCCCGGTCGCTCCCCGCCCGAGAAACCTCGACGCTCATCCACCCCCGAGGTCCTCTGCCGCCGTCTCCGGTCTCCCCCGCTCGAATTCGCAGCGAGATCCACTGCTGCCGCCGGCTTCCCCTGCTCCTGCCGCCGCCGGCTTCCCCTGCTCCCACCGCCACCCATGGTCGCCTTACCCAAAAACTAAGGCGACAGGACGCCTTACCCTGCCATAGCGCTTTACCGCTTAATAAGCGACGCCTTAATTACCTTTGTAAAAAAGATTCTGAATTTCTGAGTCTCGGTGGAACTAAAACAGAACATAACCTGGGCATTGATTAGGCTGTAAGTGACATTTATTTGCATGTCTTTATAACTATACCATCTATCCATATCTGGGACACATAAATTCATGTACCTGATCAAAATCCACAAGGAGCAATCTGCCAACGCCTGATCTGAGGAGCATTGATGCTGCATGACTACCGACCCCTCCAAGACCGATGACTACAATGTAAGATTCAGTCACTTTCTTCTGAGAGTCTAGGCCAAAAAACTGTATATTTCTGCAATATGGAAAGCATCCGCTGTTGGTCATCACAAACACAAAACTTGAGAACATCAACAGAATATCTAGAATATGAAAAGTGAAACGCTAAAAATCCAGTCATGCACAGCAGGAACAGATAGAGGATATAACATATTCTATATCACATGAACATCTAAAGATAAAAGGCAGAGTGGATTGGCAGCAGCGGAATTAGCATATCTAGCAATGCAGTTATTTGGAATTGGCGCATGAACACAGATACCTCAAGCAGCAATGTTTATAAAACTGTACAAATGAATCAAGCAGATGCTAACAAATTGTTCGTGCCCAAGGCCTCACTCCACAACGCTACCAGGGAAACCAAAAACGTAAATGCAAACCTTGTAAGTTGTTCGGATACCACTTCATCAGACAGAAGATCCGAGCTACCAACAGCACCCAGATGCCCACCGGGTCGAATGTTACCTGTTCCAATTTTCCAAACCGAATTATTTTAAGATTTGACGCCGCAATAACTAACTAACTAACTAAGAATCGCCCCGTTAGCGAAACATGAGCAAGAGGTTGTCGCAGACGTACCACCCGTGGCTCCATTGGACTCCAGCAGGTCGCGCACGTACCCCTCCCTTCGCTTGGATCTGCAACGAACGGCCAGAGGAAGCGAGCGTTAGTCGTCGGAACGCCGCGGCGCAACCCGGTCGCAGCTCCTCGGAGTAGGCAAAGGGGGGAGCTCGGTCAGTTACCTCGACAGGAAGCTCATGACGGTAGCTGCAGAGAGCGCTCCGACGACCGCACCGGCGCCGGCGGCGAGCAGCCACTCCTTGGCCCGATCCCCCATCTCCGGACGGTGTTGCCTAAAACCCTATTACCACCCTCGACGGACGGCTCGAAAGGAGAACAGAGGAATGGATGGCGCTTCGAGGCTGCGGGCGCGGCCCGCTTCCGCGTTTAGTGGACGACCGCGGGAAGTTGGTGGGCTATTCGGCCTGTTTGTTTCCTTGGGGTGCACCAGCTAGCATGTATGCGCGCGACTACTACTACATCATGACTTCGGTTGCGTAGTTGTGCTATGCAGATATAATAGTAATATTATATTAAATGATGTATTAAGGATTTATTTGCATATTTGTCATTTTTGTACATCTATTTATTTAGGTCTCCGACATTCTCAATAATATAAGATTCAATATTTATAACATGGTATCAGAGCTAGGCTATTTTTTTCGATGGCGGCGGCTCTTCTTCGGATCTTGATTCAGCCACCGGAAAGATGATCTAAATTGTGGTGTCATTGAGCAAACGTCAAAGTAGATGAAGCAGCAAAACTGGAGCCGACAAAACTGACATGCGCAATGGAAGAAAGACGAAGTCAATCAAGCTACCAAACATGTTGTGAATCACGACGACGAGAATCAGTACTAACCAGAGATCGTCTGTGAGCAACTCCCAAAGTCGTAGACCACGCATATGTAAACGTATATGAGGAACCTAGTCACGGTAAGATGCCATTGAAAAGCACCAGACACCGCACAACTGGAATTCCAGCCAACGAAAAAAATAAGCAGTGGCAGACGATGCGGAGAGTGCAAATAAAAGCAATGCAAGCAATATATTTTTTTAGAAGCTACTGATTCAGCACAAACTCTAAAGCAGCAGCAGCAAATTAAAAAAAAAAAACGAACCCTAGATGTGTCACGATGATGTCACGCTGACGTCAGCGCAACTCAGATCCACAACCGCCCGACGGAGGCGGTGGCCGGGGCGGCGCGGCGTAGCAAAAAAAACGGGACTGCGGCGGCAAAAATCCAGTGGAGGGCGGCGGATCCACACCACGCTGACGTCAACGGAGTAGATGCAGAACAGACACGAAGTGCACGGTGGCGCGTCTGTTGTACGACCGGCTGGAGCAGTTGAGCATCTGCTCGTTTCCAGACAACATGTCCATGCGCTCAGGAGACCATCTGGAACAGAGCATCTTCGACGCGGTCTATGAGTGTGGCATCGTCGTGGAGCGCGTCGACGAGGGCGAGGAACCCGGCCCGCGCGAAGCTGAGCGAGGCCAGTGTCTGCGCGATCTTGCGCGCCATGATGACCGACTTGCCGACACCCGTGAAGAACACTGCCCCCGACACGTCCAGGAGCACCTGCGCGAACGCGTCTGCAGAGTCTTGAGCCGGCAGAACGAAGCTGACGGGCGGGGCGACGCTTGAATCGAAAGAAAAGCCGCCGCAAAAAAAACTAGCTCTTATACCATGTTATCTCTTCAAACTCAATGTTTGTAATGCAACTTGAGTTTAAGGAGGGTGTTAGAGATATAATAGTAATATTATATTAGATGATGTATTAAAGACTTATTTGTCATCCTTGTACATCTATTTATAGAGACATTCGGCCTCCTCAATAATATAAGATGCAATATTCATAACGTGTTAGCGATATAATAGTAATATTATATTAGATGATGTATTAAGTACTTATTTACATCTTTGTCATCCTTGTACATCTATTTATAGAGGTCTCCGACTTCCTCAATAATACAAGATCCAATATTCATAACATAGTATCAGAGTTAGGTTAATTTTTCCTGCCGCCGGCTTCTAGCCAGCGGCTTTCTTCTCGCCGGTTTTCTTCTGGCTAACCGTCGCTCCCTCTGATTTGCGTGGATCCGCCGAGCGCGGACGTTCGCCCGCTCTGACGTCGATCCCGTTGTTGGCTGTCTCGTCTAGGCCCCGCCGCCTCCAGCCGATGCCTGCCACCGAGGTTGATTCATGCAGCTGCCTCTTCAAGGCGAGTGACCTCTCTGTCTAGGGCTGTCAACGAGCCGAGCTCGAGCGAGCTTGCCCTCTGAGGCTCGAGCTCATTAAGAATTCGAGCCGAGATCGAGCGGAGCCTAAAATTCGATCGATCCTACAGTCAAGCTCGAGCTCGGCTCGATAAGGCTCGTTTAAATAGTTAGGCTCGGTTAAAGCTCGAGTTCGAGCTCGGGAAGCTCGTTTAAACTGTAAAAATGAACAATAATCAAGAGAAAAATATTAATAAATAATATTTATAAAACATAATTTATCTAAACGAGCCTTATCAAGCTTAACGAGCTCGAGCTCGTCAAGCTCGCGAGCTTGAGATGAAGCTCGAGTTTGGCTCGTTTATTGGTCGAGCCAAACTCGAGTAGCTCACGAGCCTCGAGCTTCATTGACAACCCTATCTCTGTCCAGACCACGAACGGTGGATTCCTCTCGCATGGGTGCAGGCCACGTCCATCGCTACTACGCAGGAGAGGTGGACCGCCCAGGCAAGACGCTCCTCAAGGTGCACGTGGACTCAAGTGATGCCCCTGGTGCACGTGGACTCTACATCGTCGCTCTCAGCCACCGACATTCGCTAGACTCGGGCAGTTGGGCCCGCACCGGATCCATCAGATCCATCCCGTCGAGCTCCAGCTCCTGCTTTTCTCAGTGCTAGATCCGTCCAGCCTCAAGCATAAGTACCGCAACTGCGTCTCCCGCCTGGGCGTCACGCGCTGGTTCTGGCACTCCTGTGACAGGCCGCGCGCAAGTAGGGATGGCAATGGATATCTATTACCCGCTTACCCGCGGATACCCGACCCGACGGGTACATGATTGGGTACGAATTTGTACTCGTGGGTACGAATTCGGGAAATAGATTGTACCCAATGGGTATTTTTTAGCGGGTAAAAAAATCCATCCATACCCACATACCCGTACCCCATGTACTCATATATATATATATATATATATATATATATATATATAATATAAATATATTCACACCACAGCAAGCCAGCCCCCTCCCAACCCTAGCCGCCAGCACTCGACCCCCAGCGGTCAGCGCCCAACCCCCAGCGCCTGTGACCGTGACTGTGACCCCAATCCCAACCCTAGCCGCAACCTCACGGTCTCTAGTCTCCCCTCCATCGCAGCGCCGCCAGCCCGCCACCGGCCAAGCAGCCATCGTCGTTCCCCATCTCCCGGTGTCCATGGAGCCTGCTCACCGTCGTCCATGCTCCCCGTCGCAGCGCCGCCACCCGCCAAGCAGCTTGTCGTGCCGCCACCCTGGAGTCAGCTAGTACTTGCACTCACATCGACCGTTGCTGCTCTTTATTTAACGATTTTGTTTGCATACCTTGAACTTCAAGTGGTCGTCGTTCGTCAGTTCTGCTTGCCTGATCTGGCTCGCCTTCAGGTGCAACAGTTCGTCCGTCGGCCAACTGAGGTGTGAGGATCAACAGTCCTTCGCCAACTTATAGTTTAACAGTCTCTCTTCTATCAATGTCTTACTGTGTTTCACAGATTTTATTTATTTGCAGTTGTGATGTCAACTCGCGACAGTAGCGCACAACAAGGCTCGACAACTAGTCCAAATGCCCCTGCTGAAGAAACTGTCGATGTGCATTCAGTTTCATCAGATGATGCATATGGAAATATTGCTTGTCCTTTAAAAAGGAAGCTTAAATCAGATGTGTGGAGTGACTTTGAGCTTATGACTCATGATGGTGTATCGAAGGCAAAATGCAAACATTGCAAGAAGAAGCTTTCAGCTACATCAAAAAATGGTACCTCATTTAAAATCTTATTTAACGACTTGTATCTATAGAAAACAAAAAACGGGAGTAATAATCCAAACTAATCTAAGGTTTGCAACAACATCAAAACAGTAAGTGGCAGTAGAGAATTATGTATTCAATCAAGATGTGGCTAGAAGAGCTCTTGTTGTCATGATTATATTACATGAGTATCCATTATCTATAGTTGATCATCATGGATTTCAGCTACTGATGAAGTCGTCAGTATGGTTCTGGTTGCGGAGAGACCGGAACTACCCCATACTCAGGAATCCAGACCCCTTCGGGAGGGTCCGGAGGTTCCTGAAAATGAGTCTGGGTCCTAGCTCCCAGACTCAAACCCACAAGAAGTCACTTCAGAAGACCCAGACTCCTCTGAGAGGGTCCAGGTCATTTCTGAAGAAACTTCGGGTTCCTCCAGCCAGAACCCGGAGGTCCTCGAAGAGAATCTGGACTCCTCCGACAGGGTCCAGATCAATGAAGAGGAAGCTCCGGACCCCTCCGGGAGGGTCCGGACCATTCAACGCCCGGTATACTTCATCAGTGAAGTATTACATGATGCCAAGACTCGATACCTAGAGGTGCATAAGCTGCTTTATGCAGTTCTTATTGCCTCCAGGAAGCTTCGACACTACTTCCAAGCTCACAAAGTCTCGGTGGTGACCTCCTATCCACTTCGAGCAATCTTGCATAATCCCAATTCAACTGGGAATATCGCAAAGTGGGCAGCAGAATTGGCTGAATTCGATCTCGAATTCATTCCGAGGCAAGCAATCAAGAGTCAAGCGTTGGCAGATTTCGTGGCGGAATGGACTCCCTCTCCATCAAACCCTGGGGGCCCCAGTGAACAGAAGACGGAGCATCAAGCTCCAACCTTCACCGAGCCTCACTGTACCCTCTACTTTGATGGCTCCATGCAGAAGCAGGGGGCCGGAGCTAGAATCCTTCTCCTTGCACCGACTGGGGAGAAGGTAAAATACATGGTGCACCTTGACTTCAAGGCAACCAACAACATGGCGGAGTATGAAACACTCATCTACGGACTAAAGGTGGCACTGTCATACGGTGTCAAGCAACTGCTGGTCAAAGGAGATTCACAGCTCATCATCAAGCAGGTGAAGGGTGAATGCTCCTGCAATAATCTCTAGCTAGCTGCTTACCTCCTTGAAGTCCAGAGGCTTCAGAAAGACTTTGAAGTCCTAGACCTCCACCATGTTCAGCGTGCCCACAACGCTGAAGCTGACGAACTCTCGACCAAAGCGTCAACCGGAGCTCCGGCTCCTGACGGAATCTTTGTCCGGAGGTTGTCAAAACCCACAGTTCAGCCTGCCGAACTGAACGAATGGGGCGAGATCAGCATCCCGAAGCTGACAGTCCCGATGGCCCTGTTACCATGGCAGCCATCAAGGGTCGTAGGTGCTGCCGGAAGCTCCGAGCAACCCAACACGCAAGACTCAAATGCTCAAGTCAGTTCCGATGCATGGATCTCGGAGATCCGGAACTACTTGAAAGACAACATCCTTCCTGACGATGATGTATCCGCTGACCGGGTAGTCAGATTGGCTAAAAGATACACGCTGGTAGAAGGGGATCTCTACCAGCGCGGTGCCAACGACATCCTAATGCGGTGCATCACAAGGGAAGAAGGCTGCGAGCTCCTCGCAGAAATCCATGGAGGCGAGTGTGAGAACCACACATCTTCCCGCACGCTGGTCGGAAAATCCTTTCGGCATGGCTTCTACTGGCCTACAGCGCTCCAGGATGCCACTGAGCTGGTGAAGAAATGCGAAGCATGCCAATTTCATGCAAAGCAAATTCATACACCTGCTCAGCCCTTACAAATGATACCTCCTACATGGCCCTTCGTTGTGTGGGGGATGGACATCTTGGGACCCTTCCCAAGAGCCGTCGGAGGTTACAAGTTCCTGTACGTCGCCATTGACAAGTTCACCAAGTGGCCGAAAGCAACTCCAGTTGTGACGATCAACAAGAAATCTGCTATCAACTTTCTGCAATCCATTGTGAGCAGATTTGGAGTCCCAAACAAGATCATCACTGATAATGGGACTCAATTCACAAGCTCCGCATTCCAAGAATATTGCGAAGACCTCGGCATACAAGTTTGCTACGCCTCTGTAGCTCATCCAGCCAGCAATGGCCAAGCCGAGAGAGCAAATGCAGAAATCCTTAAAGGACTCAAAACGCGCACCTATGAGCGCTTGAAAAAGCACGGAGCCAACTGGATCGAAGAGCTTCCGCCCACTCTATGGGCCAACAGGACTTCTCCAAATCGGTCAACCGGAGAAACACCCTTCTTTCTGGTGTACGGAGCTGAAGCAATCCTTCCTCCGGAAATCACCTTGGGTTCGCTCCGGGTCCGGACCTTCGACGAAGCCGCGCAGGACCAGCTCCGACGTGAAGACCTAGACCTCCTCGAGGAGGGAAGGTGCCAAGCAGCTGTTCGGAATGCCCAATATCGCCAAGCTCTACGGCGTTATCACCAGCGGCACGTACACAACCGACAGCTCGAGGAAGGTGATCTGGTGCTACAGAGAATACTATCCAGAGAAGGGTTAAACAAACTCTCCCCCGGCTGGGAGGGACCCTTCCGAGTGATCAAAGTATCCCGTCTCGGAAGCGTTCACTTGGCTACCGAGGATGGGACACCTCTCCCAAATCCTTGGAACATCGAGCACCTCCGTAAGTTCTACACTTAATTCCACAGAGGTGAGTCTTAAGTAACTTGAGATGTATGTTATAGAGTCATTGTACATAGTCGGGTAGTTCCTCCGGGAGAGCAGCCGGACCTTTCCCGAAAGGTTTGCAAAGCTCATGCAGCACTTATCACAGTCTCCGAACTAAAAGTGTGGCTAACTACCCTGGGTCAAACGAGAAACCAAACACACTTAGCCTGGTTCCGTACCCTAAGAGTGTACTTGTTTCCCCTGTACCCCGGACCTATAATGAAAGACATCTTCATGTGAAATAGACTCCACGTTCATTCATTTTGTGCAGGCTCGACATTTTTATTTTTCTCTTTCTTGTCTATAATAGAGACGTGCAATTCTTAAGAAATTTTAGTTTGACCGGTTTATATACGATTCGAGTTGCATTGTCAGATCTTTTGGATTTAAATATCGTTTGTGGCTAACTCGCCTGAAAGCCGCCAAGCCAATGTAGGGCCGGAGTGTGCTATTGACTTAGCCTGGTCAAGCACCCTAAGTACGCCACTCTACCTACACCCCGGCAGGCTGAAGTAAGGCGCGTCCATGGACAATTGGATCCAAGAAAAAAGACAACGCATCCGGTTGTATTTAAAATCGCGTTCAACTTAAAATTTTATTGAGAATCGTAAGCCGCGACGAAATTATAGACAAGGAACGAATTTTACCATTTTTCTTGGCTTAAGTATGCAGGAAAAATAAACTCTACGTTGATGGAGAAAAGCCGGAGCTAACCAAGCTCTGACTCCCTCAAGGGGGTCAACCGTCGACGATTAGTAAAAGATGGTGAGAAGACCCCGTAAATGGAGTCTGCTGCCAACAAACCAAGTGTTGGCAAAGGTCACTGCCGGAGCTACTAAGCTCCGACACCTCGGAGGACTAACTATCGATGCTCTACATGTTGATAGAGGCTATTGCCGGAGCTACCAAGCTCCAGCGATGGACAATGCCGAAGCTTCTAAGCCCCGACAACCTCAGGGGACCTTCACTATCGAAGACTTCGGACCTAAATTCTACAAGTTCGGAGCAAATGCGTCTTCAACAAAACTCAATATCCTTTTGGTACATGTTCACAATCAAATTGTGTACATCTACCAGGGGGCCAAGTGAAGATAAAGATGTTGAAGACAAAAAATGAAATTCGCAAAAATTTGGGGGTTTCATTCATCTGGAGACAGGAGATTACATCTGGAGACAAAGGATTACAAAATTGAGGAAGAAGAAGAGAAAATACAAGTGAGAGCTAAAGAGATGGTACCAAAATGGCACCTCCGGACTTAACCCCTGACCGAGAGAAGCTCCGGACCTGACACGTGTCAGGTAGCCCCGGAGCTACCTGCTTCTCACAGCAAGCTCCAGAGCTGCCACGTGTCCAAACGTCGGAGCTGGCAGCCTCTAACCTCCGGAAGACCTTGTAACGGCTCCGGATCTTCAAAGGAGAGCCAAGGACTTCAAGACCCGATTAAGCGTCATTAATGCCGTATTAATGACGCTTAAACGGACGATCTTAACACCAGTAACGGCACTGTTGGAGCCCGTTACAGAATCATTAACAGCAATTAATCGTGTATCAATACTAGTAACCGTCGGGGCCACATGTCGGGCTAGGCTAGCTTGTAACGGTCTGTCCTTGTACTATAAAAGGACAGGCCGACGATACACGACGGGGAAGAATAGACGTTCACGGACGTTGACAAGCGATCATACTTGACAAGCTAATACAACACCAAAACACCCGTGGAGTAGGGTATTACGCTCAGGTGGCCCGAACCACGTAAATCCTTGTGTCTCCTGTGTTAAATCGCAATTCACCTTCTTGAGTCTCCGCGCCCCCACACCGAACCACAAACTCCTTCAACATTTTAGCAGTGTCAGGAGATCTGCCGACTCCAATAGTCGACAGCAACCCTTATTTAAGATGGGCACTAGAAATATTATAAGAAGAGACATTATGAATTTCTATGATGATGAGAAAAAATAAGGCTAGAGCATTCTTAGAGAAAAGTAATTGTCGTGTTGCTATCACTACTGATCTTTGGACAGTCGACAATCAAAAAAGAGGTTACATGGCTGTGCTCGGGCATTTTATTGATGACTCATGGACTTTAAGAAGTTGCATATTAAGGTAATTTTATTTATTCTTTTGTGTTATTTATAACTTGATAGATGTAGACATTTATGTAGTAGTACTTTTCTCTTTAATGTAGGTTTATATATGTTTCATGCCCACACACTGCTGATGTGATATGTGATGCCTTGTACAAATGTCTTCTTAGTTGGGATATTGATTGAAGGGTGTCTACTATTACACTTGATAATTGTAGTGCTAACGACAACATGGTTGGCTTAATGGAGGCAAGACTTGGTTCTGTTAATATGCTATTGAAGGGGAGGGTGCTCCATATGAGGTGTTGTGCTCATATTCTAAATCTCATTATCAAGGATGGTTTGGATGTTATTGGATCTGCTGTCGCTCACATTCGTGATAGTGTTGCTTATTGGATTGCCACACCCAAGAGGTATGAAAAATTTGAAAAAACATCTTATGTTGAAAATGTTGAACTAAACAAAAAGCTGAATTTAGATTGAAGACTAGATGGAACTCTACCTTCATCATGCTTAGTATTGCTATACAATATAAGAAGGTATTTCAACGTTTGGGTGACCTTGATAGAAAGTTTGTCTGTGCATCTAATAATGATTGGGTATTTGCTTCTATTGTTTGCAAGAAATTGGAAATGTTTTATGAGTTGACAGAGTTGTTTTCTGGTACAAAATATGTGACAACTAATCTTTTTTCCCAAAGTATGTGAAATAAAACTTAAAACTAACTCTTGGTGTCATGATGAGAATGAGATTATTAAAAACATCTATGCTGCAATGATAGCAAAATATGACAAGTATTGGTCAAATATTCATGGTCTTATGGTTGTTGCTGTTATTCTTTATCCTCGGTTTAAGATGACCATGTTGCATGCTTGCTATATTACTTTGTTTGGTGAGGAGTCAGCTGATAAATATGTTACAGAAGATCATGATTTGCTAACTGAATTGATGAAACACTATCAAGTGAAAGAATCGGAGTTTGTTGGTACATCTTGTGGTAGCAGTTCTTCGGTTAGTGCAACAGTTGTGTTATCAATTTTTAAATCCCTTGCTGCAAATAAGAAGACAACTACATTTGTTAGAAGCAAGAATGAGTTAGATTGTTATTTAGAATAAGAGACTCTTCCTCATGGCGATAATGATTGCTTTGACATCCTTGGTTGGTGGAAATTAGAGGGAGCTTGTTATCCTACTTTGAGACTTGATGCACGGGTTATTTTAGCTATTCCAATCACAAGTGTTGCTTCCGAGTCAGCTTTTAGTACTAGTGGTAGGTTGCTAAGTGAGCATCGCAACCGTCTTGCCCCTAAAATGTTGGAAGCTTTGATGTGTTCTCAAAGTTGGCTTCGTCAATCTCTCAATGGTAATATATTTGTATATATTATAAGCAGCAGCGTTGATGTGTCCTTGAATATTCATGTATGTTTAAATTTCTTGCAGGTGTTTCTGATGAAAGATTGAACTCATTTTGGTCTCGCCTTGATGATAATGAGGAAGATATGAAAGAGGAATCATGCATAAGTGAAGAAAATGTTATAGACTTTTATTGAAGCTGTTGTAAGAAAATTCTGTTGCAGTTTTTGTTCAGATGCAAAATTTTGTTTCCTATAATCTGCAGTTCATTTATTTAAGTATTTCTGATTTTTATTCGGTTGTAAATCAACATTATTTTGCACTTTTGTTTCCTGTACTGATGACTGTCCTTAATACATGTTGTAGGTGGGACTATTGAGTTGGTGTTGATCAATGGCTCCATGTTGGGGATGCCATGCTGAGATGGTTCATTTTAGAGTTCCTATTTTAAATTGTTATGTTACATGTGTAATTGAGTCAAGAATTAACTGTTTTCATGTGTATGAGTATGACTGCATGAGTTGTGTGAGGACTATTAGAGTTGAGCTATTATTTCATGATCCATTACATTTCGATGAGTAAATTATCTGGTGATATTTATGTTGTGAATTGATTATGTGTTATTGTGTTAAGTTGTTGTGTAGCCAGCTATGTTGCGGGTACGGATTACCCGCGGGTAACGGGTACAGGTGACGGTTTCTACCCGTTGTGGGTAACGGGTACGGTTTCGAGTGTGAATTTTATCTAGCGGGTACGGGTACATACGAGTAATATCCGCGGATATTATACCCGTTGTCATCCCTATGCGCAAGGCAGCCTGTCCGCCAAGAGTGCTGTCGCCGCGGGCCCGAGGAACTGCACCCCAGCGCTGCCATCTTCCGCCAAGACTCGTGACCTAACCCTAAGACACGAAAATAATGGACTTAGACTTGATACAAGGCCTAATGGCCCAATCTGATGGTGTAGCATCCTGACAGATTCTTAAATCGATTTTGTTTTGATGATTCCCGTCGACCCAGAAAGAACTTTGATATGGGACCAGCGGCATTAGAAGGGTTATCCTCCCCCCTTTTCCGTGCATATGTAGATCGTCCAAAACGGAGATCGTATATGTGGTACAGGTACATACCGGTAATATCAGCGGATATTTTATCCGTTGCCATCCCTACGCGCAAGGCAGCCTGTCCGCCACGAGTGTTGCCGCCGTGGGCCTGGGGAACCGCGCCCCGTCGCCGCCATCTTCCGCCAAGACAGGGATCTCCTTTCGCGCTGATGTCAGCATGGCTACCAAGAGACCAGACTTCATGTATGCGTCTCTCTACATACATGCTGATCACTACAGGAATATCGATCAATTATGTCGACCAGTTTAATTTACGTCGGCTGGCCGACATAAGTTAAATAACTTATGTCGGCGGCATGGAACTGACATAAGTAATTTAACCTACGTCGGCGGCCGACGTAAGTAATGAGACCGACAACTTTTAATAATAACTTACGTCAGCTAGAGCAACAGGCCGACGTAAATAAAAGAGCCGACGTAACTTAGTGTTAACTTACGTCAGTGAGTAGGATGGCCGTCGTAAGTTACGGCCTCCGACGTAAGTTATGTATTTTAACCTACCCCCGCGTGCTTCTCTTTTCTTCCTTACCCGCCGCTTTCTCTTCTCTTCCCCGCCGCCTGCGCACGATGCCCCCGTCGCGCCCCGGCCCCGCCGCCCCCGCTCCCGCTCCCGCCGACCCGCGGCACCCACGCCACCGCTGGCCTCGCCGCGTCCCGGCCCCGCCGCCCTCGCTCCCGCTCCGGTTGACCCGCGGCGCCCACGCCGCCGCCAGCCTCGCCGCGCCCCCGTCTCCCCCGGCCCCGCAGCGCTGGCCCCGGCCCCGCCGCGCCGCCCTGCCTTCGGCCCACCGCCCCCGGACCTCGCCGCTGCCCCCAGACCTCGCCGCCGCCGGCCCCGCCCCTGCGCCCTCGCCGCCGGCTCGTCCACGGCATCTGCCGCCCCTGCGCCACCGACCCCGCCGCCGATCTTGCAAGTATTTCCTCGCCTCTCCTCTTGCTCTCATTGTTTTGAATTATTGTACATGCATTTGCTTGAAATTTTGCTTGAATTGTGAATTGCACATGCATTTGCAAGTGTTTACTCTTAATAGAAAATTGTGAATTGCTATGCTTATGTTAGAAATTGATGAATTGCTATGCTTATGTTAGAAATTGATTAGAAATTATATAGATACACAAATAATGTTTACTATACTTATGTTAGAATTAAATCGATAAATTGATGAATTACATTTGATGAATTTTTATGCTTATTTGTTATGCTTAGAATTATGGTTAGAATTGAATTGCTTATGTTTAGGTTTAATTTAATTGAATTCAATTGCTTATGTTAGAATTGAGTTGATAAATTGATGAATTACAATGGATAATTGTTATGTTTAGGTTTATTTGAATTGCTTAGTTTTTTGAATTATGGTTACAATTTTAATTTTGATTGCTTGAGTGTTTAAGAACTATATATACATAAATGGGCTTCAGACCGGCTTGACAAGGCCCGACAAGGCCCATTTAGTGGTAAGGTAAAGTATGCGTGTAGACGGGCACGAAGGCGAACGACGATGGTGAGGATGTCAAGCACCTGCATGTGGATGGCGTACCCCGACGAAGTGGTTTCATCTCCGATCTATTTATAGCAGCTAACCCTAAAGCCGTCGTGGAATTGTCATCTAAGACCAACTTTCCTCTCAGTCTTTCTCTAGTTCTTTCCTCTCTCTTAAATGACCTCAAAATGAAAATGAGCAACGTAACCTATAGCAATGTATTACCCATTTCGAATCGACACGTCTCACATGCCAATGGCATGTGAGACGTGCAGGTTCGTAATTGTCCCTTTTTGGACAGCCTCGGAGTGACCGAGGGGGCGTGGCTTGTGACGAGACGCGGGTCCGGATTTGGACGAGATTTCGGTGGCGTAACCCTGTTGTTCTCTGCTGCACCATTTTTGGGCGTGCAGTGGAGAACAGCGGGGTTATGCTACCGAAATTTTGTTCGAATCCGGATCACGCGTCTCGTCATGAGCACGCTCCGCTCGGTCACTTTTGGGTGGGTTTAGGATCTATCTGCCTAGGTTGTAGGGCCGTGACACATAACATAACAATACATTAACGACAATTTCTTTCGTGTTAAACTGCAGAGTCAAACATGGGCGAAGACCGTAGTTGGATGTACACTGGTTGGAAGAGCAGAACTGGTGGTCACTCAGATGAGTGGTACGCCAAGACAGAAGCTTTTGTGGAATGAGCTTTTTCGTTGTCAAATAGCGATAAGGCGCGGTGCCCATGTACAAAATGCCGAAACGGAACATTTTTGGACAAAGTGGAACTTACGTTGCACTTGTGTCAAAACGGTTACGTGTCACATTATGAGTTGTGGAACTTCCACGGCGAGACAACTTCTCAAGCTGTACAAGTAGTGGAAGTGGACAATGATGATGCTCAAGAGGTTGATATGATGGATGAGATGCTGGAAGATATACGACCAGAGCTTACAGAAGATACTCAAACAACATAGGTTAAAGAGTTCTTCAAACATCTCAAAGATTCAGAAGAGGCTCTGCATGAACACACTGAAATGTCAATCCTCAATTTTGTGACTAGACTTATGGCAATTAAGTCCAAGTTCTTCTTTTCTAACAATTGTTACAACATGCTCATCGATTTGTTCAAAGATGCCCTTCCACAACCCAACAAAGTGCCTAAGGATATGTACAACTCGAAGAAAATTCTTTCTGGTCTCGGGATGAAGCACGAAAAGATTGATGTGTGTCCGGACAACTGCATGCTTTTCTGGAGAGAGCATGCCAATGAGAACAGATGTTTGAAATGTGGTCAACCAAGGTTTGTCAAAGTTGTTAATAACGATGGTAATACAGTGACGATGGAAGTCGCACGTAAGCAGCTTCGTTACTTACCTGTGACACCGAGGTTGAAGCGGCTGTTCCTTTAAAAAAAACGGCCAGACACATGAGATGGCACAAAGAAGGTGAGCGTGAGAACAATGGAGTCATGACGCACCCGTCCGATGGTGAGGCATGGAAGGCTCTGGACCGGTTCGACCCAGAATTCGCTCGTGAAGCGAGAAATGTTCGCATCGGGTTGGCAACAGATGGGTTCATGCCGTTCAGCACAAACGCCGCACCATACTCCTGTTGGCCCGTCTTTGTCATTCCGTACAATCTTCCGCCGACTTTTTGCAAGAAGAGTGAGTTTATGTTTCTTAGCCTCATTGTACCTGGGCCAGATCATCCTGGGTCACGTCTTAACGTGATGTTGAAACCGTTGATCGAAGAGTTGAAAATGTTGTGGACAGGAGTCGAAGCATACGACTGTTACAAGAAACAGAAATTCAACCTCCGAGCTGCTTATTTGTGGTCCGTTCATGATTTTCCGGCATACGACATCTTTTCTGGATGGAGCACTCATGGTCGGTTGACGTGTCCGATATGTGCCTCGGATACCGATTGCTTTTGACTTACCCATGGAGGCAAGATATCTTACTTCGATTGTCATAGACGTTGGCTACCTCCGAATCACTTGTTTAGACAATAGAGGAATGTCTTCAGAAAGGACACCGTTGTCACTAAAGGACCACCGAAACGTCTTGACGGGTCAGAAATATCTGATATGTTGGACAAATTGGTGCCAGATGAAGGTCGTCCTAGATATTTCAAAGGTTACGGAGACAAACACAATTGGACTCACATATGTGGACTTTGGGAGTTACCGTATGTGAAGTCGTTGATTCTAAGGCACAACATTGATGTTATACATCAAAAGCGTAACATGGCCGAATGTATCATAAGCACATGCATGGACATGACGGGCAAAACAAAAGACAATTTAAAGGCTCGAAAGGATCTTGTCGAGCTTTGTAACCGTCAAACTCTTGAGCTCTTCGAAAATGGTGATAAACCACGCGCTCCTTTCTGTCTTCGACCTAAAGAGAAAAAAGTTCTCAAATGGTTGCAAAGGTTGAAATTCCCAGATGGTTACGCAGCTAGTCTGAGACGAGCCGTGAATGTGAAAACGGGAAAGCTCATTGGGTTGAAGAGTCATGATTATCACATAATCATGGAAAGACTTCTGCCTGTTATGTTTTGAGGCTATTTTGATGATGCAGTGTGGAAGGTGTTAGCCGAGCTTAGCCACTTCTATAGGCAACTCTGTGCTAAAGAAATCACGCCAGAGATGATGACTAAATTGGAAAAGGAGGTTCCGATACTTTTGTGTAAGATGGAAAAAAATTTTCCTCCAGGATTTTTCAATCCAATGCAACATCTCTTAATTCATCTTCTATTTGAAGCGAAAGTGGGTGGTCCCGTGCAATATAGGTGGATGTATCATATTGAAAGATCACTTAGATATCTGAAACCAATGGTTGGTAACAGGGCAAGGGTTGAAGGTTGTATCGCCGAAGCTTTTGCTCTTAAGGAAGTAGGATACTTCTCAAGTGTTTACTTCACAGAGGAAAACAATGTTAATACTTCGGTAATGCGATACAATATAGATGAGCAACCTCCTTGTAGCGATCTCTCCATTTTTGCAACAAGAGGAACTACTTTTGGTAGTTACACTTTGTATGATGTTAGCGAAAAAGAAAGGTGTGCTGCATTCTTCTACATGTACGCTAATATGGAAGAAATAAATGAATATTTCAAGTAAGTGTTTATCCTACACTTATGCTTTTCACCATCTTTTCCGACACATGTATTCTAAAAGGTTCTCTTTGTCGTGTAGTATGTTCGACAAGCAAAATTGGAGACATAGACATCAACCCACGAGCAAGCAAATAGAACATATTCGACGGGAAGGAATAAACGGGGGATCTAATTTTCTCTCTTGGTTTCGAGATCATGTAACGTTTTCTCGATAACTAATCAATGTTAACAATGTTTTCTTATAACTTAAGAATGCTTACGTTTTCTAATAACTCCATATCTTGGACAGTGCCAAAAAGATGCCAACGTCCATGAAGATTTGCGACAACTATCCCATGGAGTGGTTAATGTTAGAAGCTATGGTCGATATGACGTCAACGACTTTCAATTCCGTACAACTCAATTTGAATCTCTTCGTCCTCTCGCGGCAACATGTAATACCGGGGTTGTGCTGAGGGCAATCGATTTGCAAGATCATGAAACGCAGTACTACGGGATTATTAAAAGAATCCTTGAATTCACTTTTGTCGCAAACAAGCCAATTCGAGCGGTATTCTTTGATTGCGAATGGTTTGATTCCATTCGTGGAATTCGAGTAAACGAATTTGGCATGGTCGAAGTAAAACACAAGGAACGGTTGAAAGGATTCGATTCATTAGTTCTTGCACACCAAGTAGAGCAAGTGTACTATCTACCTTATCCATGCAATAAATTCAAAGCTTGGTGGGTGGTACATAAGGTGAATCCTCATGAGCGGTTATACGCTCCAGGAGATGATGATTACCATGACGAAGCTGAGGTTGATTGTGTCTACCAAGAGGAAGAGTTGCCAGACTCCTTCTCAGTCGAACCCGGTGTAGGATTCGATAACTTAGTTGGAGACGCTCAAGATATCGAGGTTGGCACAGAAGCGAAAACAGAATCAGAATCAGAAAGTGAAGATATCGATGACATAGTCGAACCTGCTGATTTGTTCAAACGAAAACGATATGTGGAAGAAGAAGATCGATGGGCTGGTTTAAGGAGTAGGGTGCATGATCGTGATGTTGATAAATTTTGAAGTAACATTTTATTCACTAATTTAACATTAATTTTGTATATTATCTTTGCATATTAATCATTTATTCCTTGTAACAGGATGTCGTCAAAGGGGAAGGGGAAGGGGAAGGGGAAGCCAGTGAGAGGGTTTGAGCCGCCAGCAGACCCTTGCTCAGGGAGCTCGTTCCTTTCTAGCCGACGTGAGCTCTTTCTGGCACACGCTCCACCCTCAGCTGTCGTGTGCTTTCAGCAGACAGAGGTAAATTTTAGTTACAATAAAGTTATTTTTAAAATTGCAATTGTTATTAATTATTAATTGTCAATTTTTTCCTTTTATGCAGTCTGACTCAGAGACTTCTGAGTCAGAGTCAGAGTCAGAGGCTAGGGGGCCGCTACAGGAGCCCGACTCAGAGGCTAGGGGGCCACTACAGGAGCCCTCTAGCGCTAGCCTCCCTTCGGAGTCGGCTAGCGCTAGTCTCCCTGGGCAGCCGGCTAGCCTTCCTGGAGGCTCCCGGGGTTTCGCAGAGCCTTCAGGGTCACAGGACGCGGCAGCGTCGCAGCAGAGGCGACGGACAAGGAGGACCCACTTTGCGGCTCCTCCTCCGGTTACTACTCAGCGGACCACGATCCATCCTGTTGGAGACAGGTATAAATACTGTATATAGTATATTAAATATTAGATGTTGTTTTCCATTACTTAATGATTTAATATATTTTGTAGATGTTGGTACGACTTTTCGTTCACGGGGGCCGAGAAGCACCATAGGCAGGTTAACAGTGTCCTCGATGCTATCGTCAAGTTGCACTACCCCGGTGTAATTGACGGTTTTCCTGCCCTGTCGTGGGATGACTACGCTCTGGTCTCTCACCCGGTGCACGACACGGTTCAGGGAGCCGTGTGGCACGATTTTATGGTAAGTTTAACTGTTTCATTTTTTCAACTCGTTTGAATTCTTAATTGCATATCACTTAAATATTTGTTTGCTTAAAGCTGAGGTACCAAGTAGAGGAACCGGGCATGGAGGACCATGCGAGACGTGTGTTCCATAACAACGCTCGGAAGCTCACGACGGCGACGTTGTCGTACGCCCGGATTCAGGCCGTCAATGCATACTACAAGCGGCACCCCCGGGAGCAGGAGCAGGAGCAGCAAAGGGGTGTATTTAGGAAGGACTCAGACTCCTACTTGACAGAGGAGCAGTACGCAGAGGTAAGTTTTTAATATTGTTAAATATTTACAATATCTACGTATGTTAACTGCGTTGATGAAAAATGAAATATGTGCAGGTTAGTTTTTCCTGGTTACAGGGTAACATCGAGGCATACTTAGCTCTCTGTCGATACTGGGCTAGCGACGCTTTCATCAACAAGTCCACGAAGGCTAGACAGTGCCGCATGGGGTCCGAGGGAAAGCACAACTATGGCGACGACGGCTACTTGCGTTTGGCTAAACGCATGGTAAGTACCTTTTTATTTTATTTATGTATTCCTAATATATTATTTATCTCACTAACACGGCTGTACAGGAGGGAGAGATGGGTCATGAGCCGACCCCGACCCTGGTTTGGAAGAGAGGTCACAAGGGAAGTGACCCTTCTCAGCCAGGGCAGTGTAGTCAGGTCGCAGCCGACCGACTGGTAAGTTTTCGAAATTCATCAATTTCATTATAACTAACACTATTATTGACATGCTTACAAGATTTATTTGTTTTGTAGACAAAGTACGCGCAGGAGGTCGCGAAGATACACGGTGCGGATTACGATTGGGAAAGCGCGCTGATCGACCCCCAAGCCGCGTACGCAAGCGGAGGCGGGAAGGCCCACGGACGGTGAGTTCTTCGTGTGTTTCATTTCTTTTTCAATTAATCTTCTTCTACTAAGTGTTTTCATTCTTTTGCAGGTTTGCCATTTTTGATGGAGTTGTCGACTTGAGGTCGACGCGACCTTTGAGAGGCGCTTCATCGTTGCAGGCTTCGACCGTTGGAACCAGTGGTCGTCTCTCGCAGACCCAGCTGGAGCTCCAGGCCATGAGGGAGACGCTGACGCAAACTCAGGCAGAGCTGGAGAGGACGAGAGCAGAGGCAAGGGAGGAGCAGCAAGAGGAAAGGGAGGAGCAGCAGAGGACGGCCTTAATGATGGCCCAGATGCAAGCAGCGGTGGCAGTAAGTAATTTAAAGTATCGTAGTTAAATTTCACAACACTTCAATAACATATATCTTCTAATATTTTGCAATGGCAGGCTCTTACTCGACACAACAGTCAGGACATCGAGATTCCTACGCTTCCGCCGTAGCAGACACCAGAGCAGGTAATATTGTCTATCCCTCTTTTTGTTTTCTGTACACCCTGTTATTGTGAGTTTTAGCCTTAGCCTATTCTAATTATGGACTTCTAATTTATCCTAATTATGATTCTTTTGCAGGGTTCCGGAACGCGTCGAGATCCCGGAGGCAGTGGAGGGGCTAGCGTGTAGACACTGGAGCAGGTGATAAACTCTCTCTTTAATATTGTTATATCCATTTTAGTATTTTACATAGAGAGATAAGGAGGTAGAACATAGAGGTAGATCTTGATGACTTGTCAGATATTGATTCCTATAGTGGTGAGGAAGTTAAGTGTAATCAAGCTTTTGGTGGGTAATACCATAATGTTAGAGTTGGATTGCTTCACATTAAGTCATGCACCTGGGCTATCACATAAGGTTTTCAAGAGGTAATGTAGCATGACTGTCAAAGAATATCAAAGGCCACTACATTACCTCTTGAAACCTTCTGTGATAGCCCAGGTTATGACTTAATGTGAAGCAATCCAACTCTAACATTATCACTGATGTTTTTGGACTCTGATGTTATCATTAAGTTGACATTGATGCTTACTAGTGACTATGTTTCTTTTGCAGGCTTCGGGAACACGCTGAGAAGATCCCGGAGGTAGTGGAGGAGCTAGCGTGTAGCCTGGTGGATGTTTTGTTGTTTTTGATGTTTTGGAACTTAATTTGCAACTGTTTTGTGTTCTGTATAGTGTTCTGTATATTTGTGTATATTTGTGTACTGTTCTGTGTTCTCGCCATCGAGCGAGGTAGTCAGCTTCTATTTTTTTTAAAAAAATTGAAAACTTAACTTACGTCAGCTATGGAAATGCCGACGTAAGTTAGCCCAGTTTAACTTACGTCGATCAGACCATACCGACGTAAGTTAAACCACTTAACTTACGTCGGTTTGGATCAACCGACGTAAGTTAGAGCACTTAACTTACGTCAGCATGCTCTGGCCGACGTAAGTCCTCCGACCCATCCCAAGGCCCATCTTGCCACTAAACTTACGTCGGCTTCTGAAGACCGATATAATTAAGGTAACTTACGTCGGTGACCGACGTAAGTCACCTTAATTACATCCAAAAGTCTACGTCGGCCAATAGCCGACGTAAGTAAAGGAAAACCGACGTAATTAAGTTACTTACATTGATTTATGCCTTACTTACGTCGGCTTTGGCCGACGTAAGTGATCGATATTCCTGTAGTGGATGTCAGCATGGCTACCAAGAGAGACTAGACTTCACGTACGCGTACGCGTCAGCATGGCTACTCAAGCTCCTCATTTGCAGCCCGCTGGATAAGATCTACATACATGTGTCGTCTCTCTACATCGACGAGCTTACGGGCTTCTCCGCAGCCGGTTTTGTCCGGTTCTGCTGCAGATTTTGGCGGGGCTGATGTCAGCATGATGTCAGCGTGACAACATCATAACACATCTAGGGTTTTGGGGTTAAAAACTTCGGATCTAGGATATAATTGACGTCTTTTGAGCGCCTTCGTTTTGGCCATCTGTGACATCTTGATCCATCATTGATTCGGAAGCTTCGCCTCTGTCTCATAAAAAAAAACTTGTTGCTTGCGTCGCTTTTGTTTGCGTCTCCTTGTCGCTTGCCGCTGCATATTGTGCGCACTTGCCGTTTCCGGTCATCTTTGTCATGATGACCTTTTCTTCTTTGGTCAGAATTTTAGTCGTGCGGTGTCTGGTGCTTTCCAATTGCATCAATTACCGTGACTGAGTTCCTCATATGCGTCTACATATGTGTAGTTGACAACTTTAGGAGTTGCTCACGGACGATCTCTGGTTGGTGTTGGCCTTCGTCGTCGTGATTCATAACATCTTTGGAAGCTTGACTGACTTCGTCTTTCTTGCGTTGCGCTTGCCAGTTATGTCGGCTCCAGTTTTGCTGCTTCATCTACTTCGACGTTCTGCTCAGTGACACCACCTTTTGGATCATCTTTGTGACTCTTAGCATGATTTTTAACTCTCCAAACTCAATATTCTTCATGCACCTTGAGTTTGAGAGGGGTGTTAGAGATATAATAGTAATATTATATTAGATGATGTATTATGGACTTATTTGCATATTTGTCTTCCTTATACATCTATTTATAGAGGCCTTCGATCTTTTTAATAATATAAGATCCAATATTCATGACAGATAGCACACTGTAAAATATACTGGATATTTATAAATTTAAAATAGATACTGTAAATAAAAAAATAGTATATAGAGTATACTTTATTATCCACATGCTTATTCCAACCGCAACGCGCCTGTGTACGCGAGAACCTCCGGCCGTTCCGTTATCTTTCCTCTACGTTACCTCGTGACGACCCAAGCACCTGAAAACTACTCGCTCCATCCCATAAAGCATGTTTTACCGTCACCTTTACATCCACGAGATGCTAGATGCCTTCGTAGGGATTAAATGCATGCTGCAAACGTGACAAAAAGGAGACTATGTGACTGGGTAATGAGGCGAGGTATTTTCGGATGCTGTACATAAAGGTGCACCTATGTCACTATGTGATCTTAGGTACCGAACGTTTTTATCTCAATGAAACAAACTAACATTATGAAGTACTCCTATTTGAAAAGTTAGTTGGGGGAACCAAAGAAGGTTCGAGAGTACTTTCTCTAAGGTGATCATTTACACACAAAGGCCACGTGTTTAGATACAAAGTGTTTTCAGAGTTTTAGAAAAAAATACTACTCTCTCCGATCGGCAAATGTTCTTGTCAGCATAGCAGGATTAGTTCAAATTTAAACTAATTTTACTGTCTTAACAACAACATTTGCTAAATGAAAGGAGTTTTTTAAAATAAAATGTCTTAAAAACTAGTTGTTTGGATGGAAACAATAGTATAATTTTAATAATTTATGTATTGACCTTTTTTAAACAGTCATGGCATTGATTCACACTAGGTTCTAAGACCATGGTTCCATGAATCTTGGTTTTCTTTTGGGGAAAAAAAAGAACTACACCATCTAAACAGGCCCTAACTGTGAACGTTTTCTATGAAATGTGCGCCCCTAAGAGGTACACATAATTCAATCCCTGGCAGTTGACATGTTGCGCATGCATGCACAAGAAATCCTGGCATACCTTTGGGTTAATTTGTCATTAATGTCCATCTTAATACGTGCTTCGAAGCGATATGCCATGAGAAATGATTAAACGTTGTTTGTCACTACTGTCATACTCCCTCCGGTTCTTATTAAATGTTGTTTTAGACAAGCAGAGACAACTAAAATTCAACTGCAGTTGGCTTTATATTGAAACTGAGGGAGTATATCTTTAATTTGGATTTGCCATCATTAGTGTTTTTTTCAGTCTGGCTACGGATTTTAGCAGTAGTGGCAAGACACGATTGGCGTTATCCTTCGGAAAAGGCACTGTATTTAGTTACTTTTCACTTTTCAGAATCATTATATAATATAATGTGCAAGTCTGACACTGACAACGCAAGCCCTCGTTTTTAGGCTGTTCAATTGAGTTATGTTAAGTTGTCAACGTCCAAATAATAACATCTGAAATTAAGCATCTAGCTGCTCTGCTTGGGGATCAAAAGAAATCAAATTAAAGAAGTGTCACGTGATCTCTCTGAAGTGATTCGCCAGAGATTTGTTAGCAGATTGCTGCATCAGATCACACTACAGGGCTTAAAAAGGAATCGAAAAGGAAAACAGAAACAAGTGGTCATGGCAGCTTTACTTATCAAGAAAAGAACTAATAAAGTAAATCAATCTACAGATTCTGCTGTAAACTCTAGTTGTATATGCTGCTCGTCAAGAAGTCACCATGGATCAGTTACAACGAGATGACCACAGAAGTATTGACATGCTGTAGTTTGATTTTTTATCGGATCCAGAGTAAGGTTACTTTCAATAAACGAGATGTCAGAAAGGCAAATCTGATGACATGGCAATAGAACAATGAAGAGGGTTAGGGTTCACGCATAATTAAGAGAACAATACTATGTCCTAATCAATCATCACTACGTAAGAAACACAAATAGTAGACAAAAATCGGAGACGGGCGCAAAGACGACCGTCACTGATATGGGTAAACGAGACGAGTCCGCCTTAGCTAGGATGCTGGTTCAAGAAAGAAAGACGCGGCTAAGCGTAAAAAAGAGACGAGGTACTATAACACACGTCTCATTTAATGAAATATCCGAGACAAGCCCGATCCTCTGACAAACAACGCATCTCCTATTTGCGAAAGAAATGAGACGGACTTTACAAAAAACTCATCTCTTTTGGCTTCGATTACAGACAAACATAAACACATCGCTGAACAAATGTAGAGAACATTCACTCGATAACTAAATAATCATTCCAATGTAGAGTACCTTCACTGTAATATTTTAAATCCAAAAAATAATCAAATTCTTCCTTATGAGGAACATAATGAACACATTCACTTATTCACAGTTGAACACATAAGATAATATTCATCCACACAGATGAACAAAGATAACACATTCATTCATTTATAGTATATTATAAAATACAAGAAAAAAGTACAAGACACAAGAAAAGAAAAATAACATCACCTAAAAACAACAAAGAGAAGACGAACGAAGAGAAGAGGAGAGACTGATGACACACCTTATATAAGGAGATGCAAAATGGAGACGCGCTTAACAACGAAGTGCGTCTCCTATTCTCGATGTCTCTCTCCTCTGCTAAAAGGGAGACGCGCTTAACGGAAAAGCACGTCTCCTAGTCCCCACGTCCCCTTTAGCTTCGTGATTTTCTCCATTTTACTTCGGTTCACTGTTGATATCACACATCAATGAACTTAGAGCACATTCACTTGATACCTAAATCATTCGTTTGTCCAGAAAATAATCAAATTCTTTCTTATGATTCCTGAGGAACATGATGAACACACCACACATTCATTCATTCACATATTTGAACACACAAGATAATATTCATTCACACAAATGAACACAGTTAAATTTCATTCATTAACACAATATATTATAAAACAAGAAAAAAGTACAAGAAGAAACAAGAAAAAAAAATATCAACTAAAAACGACAAATAAAAACTAAATCCTCCTCCTCCTCCAGTGGCGACCCCGACCTCGGTGAAACGGGAGCCTGGGCCGGCTACTCCAGCTGCACCGATAGTGCAATCCCGAGACCAAGGTTCCTCTCCATCGCCGCCACCAGGTTACTGCAGCCCTCGACGCCGAGCACCTAGCCCATCGTCTCAGACAGAATGTCGAGACGATCAGCCACTCCCGTGAGGGCTTAGAGGTAGTGGCCGATGATACCCATTCTAGTAAACTTAGTAAGGGTATCTAGACCCAAGGAACTCATGGCGCGAGACGAACCGTTGTACGCTTCTTGCGCCATAACGAGGCGCCGCACGGTGTTTAGCCTCTTGGGGGAGCTGCAACACAGTTTTTTGCAGGGTGGCTCCCTCAGAGGGCTTGGCGGCGGAATGTTGGCCATGGTGGTGGTGGGTCGTCGACGCGGAGAAGACGAAGAAGAAGAAACAAATGCAAAAGGAGAGACACGCTTGTAAAGAACTGACGGGTGATGACGCATCTTATATAAGGTCTGTGCGGAGTCGATGATGGAGCGGTTGGTTTCACGTGCATTGATGAGATGATGGGACACATCGATACTGCCTAGGAGAAATGAAAGGTCGCGCATGCCGGTCGCACGCGTCTCTGCACCACCACCGCCGAAATTAAGTTCTCTGCAGCCCTTGTGCCACGCGTCTCTTATTCAACAATGGAAGATGCGTGTGACACCTGATTCCGAAAATGAACCAAGCGTAATGCATATGTGTGCCCAGGATGTTTAACACACATACACAAGTGATTCACAATTGATAAACAGATATAAACCATGTCTCGAATAATAACACTAATAATAGTACCTTATTACAAACTAAATAGTCTTGAATACAACTCTAATGAAACTGCAGCGGAAAACACTAAACTCTAAGACTCCAAACTTCACAGGCAAGTTTGACGGCAGAACACACACCTAGAACTCATCAAAGACCTTCTGGTACTCCACCCGGTCACCTGTGTCTGGATTTGGTGGGGTAATAGCAAGGGTGAGCGCATGTCGTACTCAACAAGTGTGGAAAAATATGACATGTAACTTAAACAAGGCATGATAATAAAATGGGCTAATTGCATAAAAGTACATTCAAAACAGTTGAAAGTACAATTACATCATTGTTAAGTGAGGTCCTTCCCAAAGTAACCCAAATATCATCAATTTCAACTTAAATAACCAATTTCAGCAATAATAAACCACAAACAACTCATAATGGTTCATTTATCTCTTTTTCATCAATTCTATATACCAAAGCCATTTAAATAACCATTACCAATTCTCAATTAAATTCCAACCATTAAACCATCTTAAAGTCCAAATTATAATCATGTGAGGGTCCAGGTTGCTCATAACCGGGAGTACGACTATCATGATAGTTTTAGACACACTCTGCAAAGGTTGTACCACTTAACTCACAAGTTCGTGATTTCATCACCTTTTGATGACTATGAATCTCAATTATGTCGTGTCACACTTCCTTAGGTGTGTGGCCAAGAGATCATGAAATAGCCTTTACAAAGTGATTACTAGCATATTTAGACCCCATTGAAATTTCACCGGTGGTGATCTCCAACTGAGCACATCCAACCAAAGGCCCCCTCTTGAGCCATTTGGATCCCAGGGTAGTCCCACCAATATATACAAACCCAATCCGACTATCTCTTCCCCAAGCATTCTTAATGGTCCAAACAATACTGGTAATACACTAATTATTCAACTAAGTCGCACCCATACTTGGACCTGTGGTGGCACTGTAAATCCTGGATGGTCGCTCCACGAACCGGTCCTTAGATCTAAAGCAAGCAAAACCACCAAAACAGTCCAACCCATTCCACATAACCGACTTGCTTAGATCCCTAGGCACCATGTTGCTAAAGGGTCATCATTACCAATTCTCATTATTCACATGTTCAATACTTCATAATTAGGTAGTATGAGTGTTTCCCAAACCCAATTGATCATTGCAAAGCAAAAAGTGCAAAATACCCTTCCCGACTCTCTATATAATGTTCAAGCGACATGGGTGGTCATACAAAACTAGTAAACTCCTACAATTGGGTTTTCCCATCAATTTGACACAAGCATGCAATTTTGCAAACAAAACCTTTAAAACATGATCAATATGGTCAAGGGCACTTGCCTTGCTCCTGATCTTGATTTGGGTCAAAGACTTCGAAATTCTGGTTCTGCAGGTCCTCAAAAGGACTCTCTACGGCAACTCCTATTTTGAGCGACAAACATGCAAAACATATAATTCAATCAAATAATGCTCATATAGTACTCAATATGCCATGATATGCATGATTAATGAAATTGTGAGGTAAAACTTGTTAATGAGTTGCTATTAATATTTACTAATTAGTTACAATAATTTCTAACAAGTTTGAACAAGTTTGGAATTGATTTGAGTTGATTTGGAATTAATTCAGTACATTCCAAATTCAGAAACCGGACAGTTCGGTACAGGGGACGAACTAGTCCGCCCTATACAGAACTGGAACTAGGGTTTTTCTGGACAGTAGGGTTTTGGATTGAATTCGCGTAGAAACTTGAAAGTAGAGGGTGTACAATGTGTTTAAATATCAAAAGATTGAAGATTGGACGTGAGACTCGAATCTTGACATCTAGAGCTTGATGGACATGATTTGATGAAGATCTTGGTGATGAAGAATGTCAATTGTCTAAGAGTTGATGAAGATCGATCTTGATTGCTCCTTCTCCCTCCCCTCCTTCTTCTCCTCGCTCCTGGCCTCCCTCTTGACGTTGGCACGAGATCAAAGGCGGCATCAAGGGTTTTTTCGAAAGGTTGGAGAGGTGAGGGTATTAAGTTGTTTATATTGAGGTGGGGAGTGAGGGTTTTGGGGTGAATTCCAAGTGGAATTCGGTGGGGGACGTATAGGGGTCGAGTTGGGTTCCACTTGGGTTCCTTTGAGGTTGGGCACAAAGTTCTTGGGCCCAAATTAGGCAATTACCCAAAAACAGATCGTGGGAAATTAACAGAATTTGAGTGGGATTCAGTAGGTCGGACTAGTCTGCACAAGGGACCAGACAAGTCCGTTCTCGTATAGTAAGGGACTTTGGACAAGTTCAACGTTAATACTGAACAAGTTCGGGGTCGGATCGGACTAAATTAGGTGTTTTCGGACAAGTCTGAAATGTTACAGAAAGGCTGACCGGACTAGTCTGGTGTCATAAAGGACTAGTCCGTTATGGTCCAGTAAGGCTGATAGGACTAGTCCGTGGTGATAAAGGACTAGTCCACACTTCTAAAGGGAATACCGGACTAGTTCGGGGTTCAGATCGGTCAAGTCTGCACTCTGACAGACTGAAGCTTCCAAATTAAGTCTAAATTCATTTTAATCTTGTTCCTTTTTACATGGATTAACGTTAAACATGTAGGAGGATGTATGCAATGCGTTATGCATTAAAATGAGGGTGTTACAAACCTACCCCCTTAAAATGGATCTCGCCCTCGAGATTCGACGCGGAAGGAAAGAGATAGGGAAATTCCTTCTTGATATCCTCTTCTCGCTCCCAAGTTGCTTCCGATTCTGTATGATGCTTCCATTGCACTTTGCACCATCAAATCACCTTATTCCTTGTGACCCTCTCCTTAGTGTCAAAATTTTAACAGGTTGATCAGCATAGGTCAAATCTTCCTCGACCTCCAATTCTTCCATCAGTACTTGCTCTTCTGGTACTTTCAAGTATTTCTTGAGCTGAGAAATGTGAAACACATCATAAACATTGAAAAGATGTACTGGCATATCCAACTTATATGCTACTTCTCCCCGTTTATCCAAAATCTTGAATGGTCCAATATAGCGAGGTGCCAACTTGCCTATGACATTAAACCTCTTATAACCTCTCATAGGTGACACTTTGAGATATACAAAGTATCCTACCCCAAAAGACAAGCTTCTTCGTCTATTATCCGCGTAACCTTTTTGTCTTGATTGGGCGGCCCTTAAGTTCTCGCGGATGGTCTGCAGTTGCTTTTCGACCTCTTGGTTCACAACGGGTCCAAATACTTGGGTTTCCTCTGTCTCATTCCAAAACAAGGGTGTTATACACCTTCTCCCATACAATGCTTCATATGGCGACATCCTCAAACTTGCTTGATAGCTGTTATTGTAGGAAAATTTGGCATATGGCAGACTTTTGTCCCAGCTTCCTCCATACTTTAGCGCACAAGCTCTTAGCATATCCTCCAGTATCCGATTTGTCCCCTCAGCCTGTCCATCCGTCTAAGGGTGATAGGTAGAACTGAAATTCAATTGAGTTCTCATGGACTCGTGCAGCTTTGGCCAGAACCTTGAGGTTGAGAACCTCTATCGGACACTATCTCGATCTGTCCATCTGTCTGAGGGTGATAGGCAGAACTGAAATTCAATTGAGTTCTGATGGACTCGTGCAGCTTTTGCCAAAACCTTGAGGTAAATTGAGAACCTCTATCGGACACTATCTTCTTGGGCACTATGTGTAAACACACTATTCTCTCCATATACAGTTCTGCTAGCTTCGCTCCACTATAAGTAGTCTTGACAGAAATGAAATGCGCTGATTTCGTCAATCAATCCACAGTAACCCATATTGAGTCATATCCCGCTGAAGTGCGAGGTAAGCCAACTATGAAATCCATACCAACCTCTTCCCACTTCCATTCAGGAATCTTCAATGACTGTAATAATCCAGCTGACCTTTGATGTTCAGCTTTGACTCATTGGCATACATTACACAATGCAACATATTAGACTATGCCCCTCTTCATACCATCCCACCAGTAGCACATCTTCATATCCTTGTACGTTTTCGTGCAACCGGGATGGATGGAGTAAAGCGAGTCATATGCCTCCTTCAATATCAATTGTCGGAGACTCTTGCCATTAGGCACAACAATCATTTTTTCCAAGCTATAGAGTACCTTGTTCATCCTCATCAAATCTGAATTCTCTCCCTTCTTGGATCCTTTCCTTGATTTCCTGGATTTCCTTGTCCCTCGTTTGTCCTCCTCGAATCTCTTGTTACAGGGTTGGGTTCACTTCCATTGCTCCCATCCCATTCACAAATCCAAGATTCAACCGTTAAAACTCCTTGCATAGCTCGTGTGGCAACTTTTTAACGGAAAGCTGGTGGCTTGCTCCCTTTCGACTCAAAGCATCAACCACTATGTTGGCTTTCCCTGGATGATAGTTGATTCCCACATCATAGTCCTTAATGAGTTCCAACCATCTCTGTTGCCTCAAATTCAGGTATGTTTGCATGAATATGTACTTGAGACTCTTATGATCTTTGTAAATCTCACATCTATGACTAAGAACATAATGTTTCCATATCTTCAACGCATGTATTACGGCTGCAAGTTCAGGATCGTGCGTGGGATAGTTCTGCTCATGTTTCTTCAACTGCCTGGATGCATATGCTACTACTCATCCTTCTTGCATCAATACACATCCAAGTCCTTGCCTTGAAGCATCACAATAGATGTCAAAACTCTTGCTCACATCTAACAATACCAACACATGTGATGTTGGAAATCTCTTCTTTAATTCCTCAAAACTGTCTTGACAGGCTTGAGTCCATTTGAAAGGCTTCTCTTTCATTAACAGTTCAGTCATGGGCTTTGCTATCTTGGAAAAGTCCTTGATGAACCGATGGTAATATCCAGCCATTCCAAGAAAACTCCTTATTTCCTTCACATTCTGCGGCGGTTCCTATTTTAGTACATCTCTAACCTTCCCTAGGTCGACTGACACTCCTCCATATATGACATGGCCTAGGAACGATATTTCTCTTAACCAGAATTGGCACTTGTTGAACTTGGCATATAACTGGTGTTCCTGCAGTTTCTGCAACGTCATCCTTAAATGCTCTTCGTGCTCCTCTTTGCTCTTCAAGTAGATCATGATGTCATCAATGAATACTCTAAGAACTTATCAAATACTCCATGAAGACCTTATTCATAAGATACATGAAGTATGCAGGTGCATTGGTCAATCCAAATAACATGACCATGTACTAATATGATCCATACCGTGTCCTGAAAGTTGTTTTGGGTATGTCTGATGGTCTAGTATTCATTTGGAAGTATCCCGACTGAAGATCAATCTTAGAGAATATTCTAGCTCCCTTCATCTGGTTGAACAGATCTTCAATGCGGGGCAGTGTGTACTTGTTCTTGATAGTCACCTCATTGAGAGAATGTTAATCCACACACATTCTCTAGGATCCATCCTTCTTATCTAGGAAAAGCACTAGGGATCCCAAAGATGAAGAGCTTGGGCGTATAAAATCCTTCTCTAACTTCTCTTGAATCTGCTTCTTGAGCTATGCTAATTCCTTAGGAGACATCCTATATGGCCTCTTTGCTATAAGTGCAGTTTTGGGTATTAAATCAATGACGAACTCGATGTCACGATCAGGTGGCATACGTGGCAATTCCTCAGGAAACACATCTGGACTCACGAACAATCAGAATCTCCTCCAAGGTCACCCCCTCTTCATGATTCACCATGGCCTTCTCACTTGTTGGCTGAACTGCCTTGAATTCTATATTGACTCCTTCTTCATTTGTCAATTGCACTGTTCGAGTAGCACTGAATCACTCTGTTGTGCTTCCTTAGCCAATCCATTCCAAGTATGATGTCCAAGCCTTACAACTTTAGGACTATAAGGTTGGCAACGGATTCTACCCCCTTATGGAGATACTTACTTTTGGACATACTATATTTGTCCTCATCTCTCCTCCAGGAGATTTAACCAACAAGGTAAACTTCAGGTATGATATAGGCATGCTATGCTTTGCAACATACTTTGATGAGATGAATGAATGGGATGCTCCAAAATGAAATAGTATAGTAGCGGGGTTGGAGTTTGCGAGAAACATACCAATCACAACATCTTCAACATGATGAGCTTCTTCTGCAGATACATGTTTCACCTTGCCTCGAGCAAAATTCTGCGGTCCATGGTTGCCCTGAGCTGCTCCTCCATTGGGCCTTGGATTCTGTCTTGGAATATTGTTCATCTGACCCTGACTTGATCTTGGGCATCGATTAGCAAAATGTATTGTCTGACCACAAACATAGCAAGTCTTCCCACCAGTGGCGCCAACAAAGTTAGGGCGAGGCTGATTTTGAGCATAGGCAGCCATATTTGGGCGTGGCGCAGGCTACATAGGTAAGCGAGGTGCTTGCATGAGTGGACGTTGCTGCATTGGTTGTTGTGGTCGCGGTAGCTAAGAAGGGCGATATGTAGCAGCAGATGGGTTGTAATATGATGCAGCAGGTTGTGCATAGCGAGGACAGACATTACTTCCTTGTGGTTGTCCCTGATATGGCATCTTCCTCTTGTGATCTAGCTCCATCTCTCGAATCTTGCTCTCAACCACAATGGCCTTGTCAACCAGCTTCTGGAAGTTTGCATAGTTAGCATTGAGCAACTGAACTTGAATTTCAATGTTGAGTCCCCTCATGAATAGATATTGCTTCCTACTATCAGTGTTTATGTCCTCTGGAGCATATCAAGACAGTTGAGTGAACTTATTGAGTTATTCACTCACACCCATTCTTTCTTGCCTGAGGTTTTTAAATTCCTGTCTTCTCAGTATCATAACTCCCTCTGGCACATAGTGAGAATAGAACTTCTCCTTGAATTCAGCCCAGGTGATTCTCTCTTGATTTTCATGGGCATTGCATAGAGATTCCCACCAGTCTGCAGCGGCTCCCATCAACTGGTGTGAGGCAAAAAGAACCTTCTCTCTGTCATTGCACTGGACTATAGCGAGTTTCTTCTCAACTGACTTCAGCCAATCATCAGCTTCCATTGGATCTGTGGCTTGAGCAAAGGTAGGCGGCCTGATCCTCATAAACTCTCCCAAATTGTTGTGGCGGGGTGGCGGCGGTGGAGGCATGTGTGGTTGATTGTTGTTGCCAGCTTGCAGCCGTCCCATAGTCTGTATCATGATTCTCATGAGCTGGTTTTGCATAGCCAATAGTTGCTCAAAGTTGATAGCTCCCTGGGCAGGTCCCTGGTTGTTTTGAGGTGCTTTATTGTTCTCCTCCTCACCATTGGCATTCCTCTGGTTATGTGTCCCCGACATCTGTTGGTGAAAGAATAGTAGATACGGAAGAATTTAGAATTTGAAAAAAACACCCCAACTATATGCATCAAGGTATATGTAACTAACAACTCTCTTATCAATACTATAAATCCTATTAGAGGATGTGGACAAAGATCCCACAACTCTCTACTACGTGCGGATGTGGACAAAATGCTAAGCGTTCCACAAATCACACCAAGCACACAAGCACAAGCACACACCAAGAAAATTCAGCACACCACACTAATATGACTAAAACGATCTAAACACTTTTCTAACTTCTACACAGAAGACCTAGACTTAATTATGTGAGTTGTGGCTGTCCTGGCCGTGAGGCGGCAAAGGCGACAGCGGCGATGAGGCATACATTGGCGCACGCCAGGGTGAGTTGGCCTTCCATGTAGGCACTGGAGAGGTAGCTACACTGTTAACCTCCACGGTGGCACAAGCTTCTTCTTGCTTCTCCATGATAAATAGCCTCTTACGAAGGTAGCAGATCTCTTCCATAGCATCAGTATAGCGATTTCCCAAATTCACCTATCGTGCCTGAGATCTATCAATGGCACGAGAACTGACTTGAGCTCCATCTTGCGGTCTTAAGATCTCCCTTGTCCCTTTCTTGCATTGCGGGTGCAGCGCAAAGGTAGTATCTCCAATCTGCTCCCGATAGATGTTGCACAATCTAGTAAGTGCATCCCAAGCAACATCATCAATAGCTTGCTCCCTGATACTTCTCCATGTGGATGCAAAGTGTCGGGTGACCACCTCATTTTTGGCAAGGACAGTAACTTGATCCCTCCATTCTTCGCGTCCATGGCGAGGAATCCTCTTAACATAGTACTCCGGGTGCATCTTGCATAAATCAAGGAACTCCTTCAATTGCTTGGCTACCAAATCCTCCATCAGTGCCATCGGAACGGAATTCTTGGGCATCGCGGTAAATTATGCATTTGTCCTCCTTCCTAGCTTCACTTGGCTGCGATGCGTTCCCTTGGGCTTCGGGTACCTCCTCTTGTGGTTCCTCCTCATCTTGGGCTTCATCTTCATTCTCCTCATGTGTATCGTCCTCCTCCTCTTCGCTATCATAGCATTCCACCATTTCAGGGTCTTCGTCTTCCTCATCATCATCATAGGACTCCACCATTTCAGGATCTTCTTCCGTCGTGTTGGAGTGTCCATGCTCAAATTCTTGATGGGAGAATTCATTTCTTCCTCCTCTTGGGCTGGTTCCATCCTCGGCTCCTTGCGAAGCCTAAGTTTGCTTCTGAGGGGTGGCAAACGAGCTCTCTTGCGGGCTGTCATTTTGGTGTGAGCCATCTACAAGAAGATATGAAAAAATAGAGAAAAACCGTAAATATCAGTTCTGAAATTGCAGCATCTATAAATCAAGATGAGAGGATGTGCATTTGCTCAAAAAGATATAAAAACAGCAAAAATTGCAGCAGCAGCAAGAACGCAAAATTTTCCACATTATATAGCTAGTGGAAGGCAAAATAGTGCAAAACAGGCTAATTTTGAAGAGGAAAGAAGTCCTAAGTGATTTGTGGTGTCCATTCTGACTAGGCATGCGTCCTACAGTAAAACACGGCTCTGATACCAACATGTGACACTCGGTTCCGAAAATGAACCAAGCGTAATGCATATGTGTGCCTAGGATATTTAACAAACATACACAAGTGATTCACAATTGATAAACCGATATAAACCATGCCTCGAATAATAACATTAATAATAATACCTTATTACAAACCAAATAGTCTTGGATACAACTCTAATGAAACTGCATCAGAAAACACTAAACTCTAAGACTCCAAACTCCACAGGCAAGTTTGACGGCAAAACACACGCCTAGAACTCCTCAAAGACCTCCTGGTGGCCTGGGTCTAGATTTGGTGGGGGGAATAGCAAGGGTGAGCACCTGACGTACTCAGCAAGTGTGGGAAAGTATGACATGTAGCTTAAACAAGGATGATAATAAAATGGGCTAATTGCATAAAAGTACATTCAAAATAGTTGAAAGTGCAGTTACATCATTATTTAGTGAGGTCCTTCCCAAAGTAACCCAAATATCATCAATTTCAACTTAAATAACCAATTTCAGCAATAATAAACCATAAACAACTCATAAATGTTCATTTATCTCTTTTTCATGAATTCCATATACCAAAGCCATTTAAATAACCATTACCAATTCTCAGTTCAATTCCAACCATTAAACCATCTTAAAGTACAAATTCTAATCATGTGAGGGTACATGTTGCTCATGACCGGGAGCACGGCTATCATGATAGTTTTAGACACACTCTGAAGAGGTTGTACCACTTAACCCATAAGTTTGTGATTTTATCACCTTTCGATGACTATTGAATCTCAATTATGTTGTCTCACACTTCCTTAGGTGTGTGGCCAAGAGATCACAAAATAGCCTTTACAAAGTGATTACTAGCATATTTAGACCTCATTGAGATTTCACCGGTGGTGATCTTCAACTGAGAACATCCAACCAAGTGCCCTTGTCGGTACCCTGCGTACTGGGTACCCCATGATACCGCAAGAAGTGCAAAAGAATTCCGTTGTAAGGATTGAAGGCCTCCTCAAGCCCCACATGTCGTATTACACTGGACCCGCATCCCTCATATGGGTAGCTCGAGAGATTGACACATGTAATGTAAATCCGGAAGTAACCTTTCAACACACGGGAGCTCCGCAATCAACACGTTTATAATGACTCCAGACCTAACCCCCAGCAGAGGAAAGCTCCGGTGTTGACACGTGCACATCGGTACCGGAGCTACCTACCCGCAAAAGGAAAACTCCAAAGCTACCATGTGTGAGGCCTCCAGACCTTCATCAACGTATACACTGGCATATTTCCTTCCACACGGACATTCAAGGGACAATCAAAGCGGCAATTATAAGACTTGATTACGTCTATTAATGCTGTATTAACAACACACAATCAGAGCACTATTAATAGGGGTAACGCTGCCATTTAAGGCACGTTATCACACTATTAACCATACTTAATACCTGTAGACAATGTATTAGGCAATTCAATACACCAGGGCCACATGTTGGGCCAGGTGAATGATGTAACGATCAGTCCTTGGACTATAATAGGTCGCATGATACGAAGAAAAAAAGGAACTCCAAGCTGAGCCATAGACTATGCTTCTGAGCGATTCATAATACAACACACACACACACAATCCGTGGAGTAGGGTATTACGCTCAGGTGGCCCGAACCATGTAAATCTCTAGTGTCACCATCTTGATCTTGATCTCTGCGTGCCCCAACCATAATAAGAACCTCCGCGGGCTACACTTTAGTAGTATCGGGGAAGTGTTGTTGCTACACTTCGATATTTGGTGCGCCAGTTAGGGGGCGCGGCCCCAAGATCACAAGATGGTGAATTCCGCAGCAGGATCCTCCAATGGCAATCGAGCTGAACAACCCGCTGGTGGCAATAATCTCAATGCGCCACAACCAGCAGGTGCCATTATTCCAGCGGGCACTATGGCACCACAACCACCATCTGTTCCAGCAAACAATGCTGGTCAACAAGATGGGGTATCTGCGTCGATCACTGCATCGACAAACAATAACCCTGAGCACGCGCTCATTGCCGCGCGAGCTCTCCTACAACAGCGACCGCCTCCAGATGCACCCCAGGGTGCTATGGAGCAGTGGAGGGCTGATGTTGACCATCTGGTTGTAGTTGCAGCTGTTGGCATCAGCAATCAAGGTCCCCCCCTTCGGGACGAGCACCATCACAATGACGGACCTTGTCGGGCCGACTTGGTCCACAAGTCTCGCAGCAGAGGAGATGTGCTGCATCCCAGCAGGTGACCTCGTTGCCTCGCGGTGCATGACAGACCCACACCATTACCAACATTCTGACTCATGACCTGCAGTCGGAACTGAATCGCCGTTACCGGTAGCAGGATGGCCATGTCCATATTGAGCGTGCTCGTGAGAGCGGGAGGCTCGGGACATCCCTGCTCTTCAGGGAGTAGGAGGAGGCTGTTCTGCCTTGGCCATGCATTTACCCATGGTCAGATGGCCACATAAGTTCCGACCTCACTCACCGGCAAAATTCGACGGGACTTTCAACCCCACTGAATTCCTTCAAATCTACTCTACTGCCATACTGGCAGCGGGAGGTGATGAGGCTATGATGGCCAATTACTTCCCGATGGCTTTAACTGGGACTGCAAGGTCCTAGTTCATGAGTCTTCCACCCGACTCCATTAATAGTTGGGCGGAGCTATGCCAGCAGTTCACTGCCAACTTCGGGAGTTCTTACACCCGGCATGTCACTGAATTGGATCTGTTTGCTGTAAAGTAGACATCGAGGGAATCACTGCGATCTTTCATCCAGCGGTTTTCTCAGGTACAAAATACTATTCCTTCAATCTCGACCTCTTCTGTTATCGTTGCATTCAGATAGGATGTTCGAGATAAAAATATGCTGGAGAAGCTGGCTATCAAAGAAGTCACCAGCGTCACAGAACTCTTCCACCTAGCATACAAATGCGCTAGAGTTGCGGAGGGTCATGAAATGCACTCCAAGCCATCTCCGGAGGCCAACAAGGAGTCCTCTGTTGACGGCTCCTAAGATATACTAACAAATCATTCGCGGCAATGGCGCCAGAAATGCTTGTTGGTATTTCTTTACACCACAGATCATCTTTGGTAAAGAGATGCGATCCGCAAGCGCACGGAAGATACCGTTGTAGCATTTCACCCATGAGTATTCCCAAGGGTATCGTATTTATCCCAAAGGAAGGCAATGGAGTAAAGTATATACTACTCTTATGGTCAAGTTATGGGATACTAATCAATTATTCGAACAGGGGGTAAGTTGATAATAGGGGTAGTGTGACACACACCTAGGCAATCTATTCTAAAGGGTAAATGGGTCATAGAGGGGGATTGGATTAAGAGTTAGAAAGTTGCTCCTACAATGCTCCTAATACATATGCATAGCCTAAGGTAGATACTAATGGTCATGTCAATGATGAATTCCTATGCAATGTTATTCAACACATCGGGCACGGGCTTACCCCTAGCAATACTAGGGCGACTCCCGCCAAGAGCTTGTGGCATAGCCGAACGTGGAGGATTACAAAGGACAGATAGGGTTGTCACCACCTACTGCCTACCTCTTCAATCCGTGGGTCTACGAGACATCCAACGCTACTTAAATATCCTAGCACCATACTAGCATACTAAGCAAATACCTTAAGAGCTGCAGCACAAGCCATCCTAAGGCAATGAACTAAATCATCGTTGAACCAATATTGATTGCATAGCATAGTTATTCATATTAACATAATCATATCATAACTACATATACTATAGTGGGGGTCTATAGTGTTTATGACCATAAGATGCGATCATGAGAGTACAATCATAAAGACTATACCTTCCACTTACATGGACTCCACAATCAAATAAGAAACGCTTTGTCCAAGTATTCGTATAAAAGAAGACCAAAGATAATATATTTATTGAGCACAAAGTCACAAATACAAGAAGGAATACATGATACATACCTTTACCAATTTGGAATTGGGAAGACAAACTCCTTCTACTCCTTTCCCAATTTAGACTTGGGACTAGAGGCTCTCCTCTCTACATCCTAACTCCTCTAAGGACTATGGAAGATAGTGTATGCAATAGAATGATGCCCAAGTGGTGTGTGTTGAAGTGAGGGGTATGGGGTCCTATTTATACTAGTGTTGAGGTCGGTTCTCGCCACCAAAAGCGCGCGAATCAGTCTTTGTTGACTCCAGAGAGCCGGGAGGAGCCAACACGTGAAAGTTGACCGCGTTTGGCGCCAGGATCAGGTCGGCCGACCCCCTAGTTCGACCAACCTAGTCAGGGCTCCAAACGGTTCGTACTTCCTCCAGGTGGCTGCCAGGTGGGTCCCATTGACTGATATTGGTTCTACACCGTTGGATGGCCTCAGATACTTCTGTTTGTGGGCCATTTGATCCATGTGGTGCCACGCGTCATCGCCTGATTGATTGGGATGATATTTTATAGGATTGCTCCCCATACTTTTTCTCAATTCCTGTATAAATATCTGCATACACATATTTCTCCAAGTACAAGTGGAAATAGGTCAAGTAGAAAGGTGATGTGTGCAAGAAATGATCAATCCTTCACATAATTGAGTTATATTGACGGCTGAAATTGGTATATAACAGCCGTCAACAAACTCCCCCAAGCTTATCCTTTGCTCGTCCCGAGCAAAGTCAAGACTTTATGTTGATGATCAGGAGTTGTTACAATGTTCTAACTTTCAAAAGTACCAAGTGCACAACAAAATACTCTACCTAATATTGCAAAAAGTGGCTATGGTACTTCACCCTTCTTAAGTCATTATGGGAGTTATGTCTTCTCCTATTTATGGGTAATTGAAAGATAGAACAGCAAATTGAGCAAGCATAGCCTAGATATCAAGTTCCACTTAAATTCCGGAGAGATTCAAATTAGATTATAAGTACCTCAATTGATTCTCTCAATCACTCCTTTTTGTATAGTGGAAATATGTGCTCACCAAGGCATTATGCCTATACTATTCCTACTCTTTGAATATGGCTTTACCCAAACGCACGACCTCTACACCAGAAGTCACGGAAGCAATAAATCGAGCGACAAAACTTCATCCAATAGGAAATCAAGAAGCTACTCGAAGTTGGATTCATCCGGGAAGTCTTCCATCCAAAATGGTTGGCAAACCCAGTTGTTGTACCCAAGGCTGGTGGGAAGCTTCGGATGTATCGACTACACCACCTTAAATAAGGCATGTCCAAAGGATCCATTTCCACTACCTAGAATAGATCAGATAGTGGACTCCACCTCCGGGTGTGAGCTATTGTGTTTCTTAGATGCATATTCTGGATATCATCAAATCCAAATGTCTAAGGAAGATGAAGAGCATACTGCCTTCATAATAGTAGATGGATTGTACTGTTATACTGCTATGCCATTCGGTCTTAAAAATGCTGCTTCAACATTTGTGCGAGCTATGTACAAAACATTTGGAGAGCTAATTAGAGACTTGGTGGAGCTGTATGTCAATGACATCGTCGTGAAGATAAAAAACAAGGAGTCACTCCTTGACAATTTACAAGCTGTCTTTGACAAGCCGTGCACCACGCACACCAAGCTGAACCCGGACAAATATGTTTTCGGGGTTAGCTCCGAAAAGCTTCTAGGTTTCTTGGTGACTCACTGATGAATCGAAGCAAATCCAGCGAAGATAAAGGCCATAGAAGATATGCGGCCCCCAACCCACATCAAAGACGTCCATAAGCTAACTAGAATTCGAGCTGCGCTCAATCAGTTTATCTCAAGACTAGCAGAATGGACGATACCCTTCTTCAAACTCCTGAGGAAGACCAGACCATTTCATTGGTCTGAAGAAGCAGAAAAGACGTTCCAAGAGCTAAAACAGCTCCTCACCACACTGCCGATATTGGTAGCTCCGAATCTTGGTGAGCCTTTACTACTTTACATTTCGGCAACCACTGAAGTTGTCAGTATGGTCCTGGTTGCTGAAAGACTGGAGCCACATCCAATCTACGAACCCAGACCCCTCCAGGAGGGTCCGGGATCACCTGAGGGCATGCCTGGGTCCCAGCCCCCAGACACGAAGCACCAAGACAAAATGCTAGGGGATCAACCTCATTCGTCTGAGGAGGTTCATCTACCTGACCAAGATGATCTGGATCCTCCCAGCAAGGTTCGGATCGAACAAGAAGAAATTTTAAACCCATCTGAGAGGGTCCAAGAAGCACAACCTGAAGGTCCGGAACCCTCCAACAGGGTTCGGGTCGATGGAGAAGAAGCTACGGGTCCTTCCGAAAGGGTACGGACCATCCAACACCCCGTGTACTTCATCAAGTGAAGTCCTCCACGACGCCAAGACAAGATACATTGAGGTGCATAAACTACTTTACGCAGTTCTTATTTCCTCAAGGAAGCTTCGTCACTACTTCCAAGCCCAGAAAATATCAGTGGTTACTTCTTTTCCACTACGTGCTATTTTGCATAACCCTAATTCTACTGGGAACATTCCAAAGTGGGCAGCGGAACTGGCCGAATTCTATCTAGAATTCGTGGCAAGACAAGCAATCAAAAGTCAAGCCTTGGCTGACTTCGTGGCGGAATGGACTCCCTCTCCATCAAATCCTGGGGGCCATAGTGAGCAGAAATCAGAACCCAAAGTTCCGGTATTCACCGAGCCTCAATGTACCCTATACTTCGACGACTCTGTGCAAAAGCACGCGGCCAGAGCTGGAATCCTTCTCCTGGCTCCGACTGGAGAGAAGGTCAAGTACATGGTCCACCTTGATTTCAAAGCGACCAACAACATGGCGGAGTATGAAGCTCTCATCTACGGACTCATGGTGGCACTATCCTATGGTGCCAAACAACTGTTGGTGAAGGGAGATTCACAACTCATCATCAAACAAGTCAAAGGTGAATGCTCCTACAACAATTCTCTACTAGCTGCTTATCTCCATGAAGTCCAGAGGCTTCAGAAGAACTTCAAAGTCCTGGACCTCTACCATGTTCAGCGTCTTCACAACTCTGAAGCCGACGAGCTCTCGACGAAAGCCTCAACCGGAGCTTCGGCTCCTGATGGAACCTTTGTCCGAAGGTTGTCAAAACCAACAACTCAGCCTAGCGAACTGAGTGAAGGGGACGAGACTAGCACCACGAAGCTGGCAGTCCCGGTGGCCCTGCTACCATGGCGTCCACCAAGGGTCGTAGGTGTTGTCAGAAGCTCCGAGCAACCCAACACGCAAGGCTCAGAAGCTCAAGTAAGCTCTAATGCATGGATCTCAGAGACCTGGAGCAACTTGAAAGACAATATTCTTCCTGAAGACAATGTATCTACTGACCGGATTGTCAGATTGGCTAAAAGATACACGTTGGTAAAAGGGGATCTCTACCGGCGCGGTGGCAATGGCATCCTAATGCGGTGCATTGCAAGGGAAGAAGGTCACGAGCTCCTCGCATAAATCCATGGAGGCGAGTGTGGGAACCATGCTTCTTCTCGCACGCTAGTCGGTAAAGCCTTTCGGTGTGGTTTTTACTGGCCTACAACACTTCAGGATGCGATTGAGCTAGTGAAAAAATGTGAAGCGTGCCAGTTCCACACAAAACAGATTCACACACCAGCTCAATCACTACAAATGATACCTCCTACATGGCCATTCGTTGTGTGGGGCATGAACATCTTGGGACCTTTCCCAAAAGTTGTCGGAGGTTACAGGTTCCTGTATGTCGCCATCGACAAGTTCACTAAGTGGTCAGAAGCAACTCCAGTTGTGACAATCAACAAGCAATCAACAATCAAGTTCTTGAAGTACATTATATGTAGATTTGGAGTTCCAAACAAAGTCATAACTGACAACGGAACTCAATTCACAAGTGCTGCATTCAACAATATTGCGAAAACCTTGGCATTCAACTCAGCTACGCCTCAGTAGCTCACCCCGCAAGCAATGGCCAAGCCGAGAGAGAAAATGCAGAAATCTTAAAAGTACTTAAGACGCGCACGTATGAGCGCCTGAAAAAGCACGGAGCTAACTGGATTGAAGAGCTTCCATCCACGTTGTGGGCGAACAGGACAACACTTAACCGGTCAACTAGAGAAACACCCTTCTTTCTGGTGTACGGAGCTGAAGCAATCCTTCCTTCGAAGATCACCTTGGGGTCCCTCCGGGTCTGGACCTTCGACGAAGCCACGCATGACCAGCTCCGGTGTGAAGACCTTGACCTCGTCAACGAGGGAAGGTGTCAAGCAGCTGTTCGGAATGCACATTATCGCCAAGTGCTCCGGCGCTATCATCAAAGGCATGTGCGCAACCGACAGCTCTAGGAAGGCGATCTGATGCTTCGGAAGATACTAACTTGGAAAGGAATGTACAAACTTTCCCCCAGCTAGGAGGGTCCATTCCGAGTGATCAAAGTATCCCGTCCCAGATGTGCAACTGAGGATGGGATACCATTTCCCAATCCTTGGAACATCAAACACCTCTGTAAGTTTTATGCTTAGAATCACGGAGGTGAGCCTGTAATTACACATGATGTATGTTATAGAGTCGATAAACAGACAGGAGTAGGTCCTCCGGGAGAACATCCGGACCCCTCTGGGGGGGGGGGGGTCCGGGAAGTTCAAATACACTTCATACAGTCACTGCACTAGAAGTGTAACTACCTACCCTGGGTTAGTACAAGATGTATAACGCACTTAGCTTGGTCCCACCTTGTCTCCCCTGTAATCCAGACCTATAATGAAAGACATTGTTGTGTAAAAACAGACTCCACGTGCATTTATTTTTTGTACAAGGCTCGATCTATCAAATTATTGTTTTTAACCTTCTTGTCTATAATGAAGTTGTGCAACTCTTCTTAAGTTTTTACCCAAGTTATTCATATGCATTTTAAGTTATATTGTTGACTTCTTGGGTCTTAACATGTTGTATAGTCTACTTGCCTGAACGCCAAGCCAACATAGGTCCGGAGTGAGCTATCGACTTAGCCTGGTCCTGCACCCTAAGTACGTCACTCTACCTACACTCCGGCGGGCCTTAGTAGGGTGAGTACTAGAAAAGCATAAGAGTCCAAAAGGGTTATATAAATATACTTGTTACTGTATTGAGGTACTTCGGAATAAAACTCAAGTGAGAACAATAAGTCACAAACAATTTATAGACAAGAGGACGAATTTTACTTTTTTTCTTGTATTTAAGATGCAGGAAAAATAGAAATTCAAAGCGATGGTGGTTGACGTCGGAGCTACTAAGCTCCGACAACCACTAGGGGGCCTAAATTCAACTATTCGTGCGGCGCCATCAGGAGCTACCAAGCTCTGATTGTCAATGTTTATATGTTGATACTGGGTACGGTCGGAGCTACCAAGCCCCGCCAATCCCAAGGGACCTACCGTCGACGCCCCAAAATTGAAGACTTCAGACCTAAAATCTACAAGTGTGAAGCGTTCAAGTCATCAATATACTGTCAAAACCTTTGGTACATGTACACACTTCCATTGTACACATGTACCAGGGGGACAACAAGACATAGCACATTATATTGAAGACAAAAATAAAGTGAAGTTCATGGCAAAATGGATTTCATTAATTTGAGGCACTAGATTACAAAATTGGGATTACATCGGAAGGCAAAAGGAAGAAGTCCTAGCTACTGGAGGATCTAAGTCCTGCGGAAGAATGTGGCAACTTTCTGGGCAACCTCTTGGACGCTGGACTTAGCGGCGTCTTCCTCTTCGGCAATGGGACCTTCAAGCACTGGGTCCAGGGAGAACTGGGGGTCTCGGCTTACGTAACACGTCAACACATATTCTGCGATGTTAGTAGCCAAAGATTTCCCCTCTGTCTCGAGCTGGTCTGCAATAACGTCGCCCATTGCGTCGAGTTTGCCGCCATCAACATTGAGGGCCACTAGAGCTCAGTCCAAGTCCATCTCCGAGTTGTCCGGACATACGGGACTGAAGCCTAGTGGTGTTAGTGCGTCGTTGGCCCGCCCCAAGAAGTCCCACACTTAAATGGAATCCGTCTCCTTCAATCTCCATAGCTCCTCCAGTGACTTCAGGGCGGCCGCAAGATCCGAACCTTTTCGAACAAGGCGCTCAACCAATATAGCATGTTGCTGCATACTCTGAGCAACTTGTTTCTCACGGTCGGTCAGCTCCGTCTCCCGGAGGTGGATGCGGTTCTGCCTTTCTGCCAAGTCCTTCTCCCTGCCTTTGACCTTCCCTTCCCTTGTAGCAACGTGAGCCTCTCTTTTCGAGAACTCCTGCCCCAGTTTCCAGTACTTCTCATTTTCTTCTTTACTCCATAGATCAAGCTTTTTGCTGCGATCCACCAAATTTTGTTCACCCAGAGTCAACTTCTGGGTGACCTCCGCTTCCCTCTTCACAACATCCACCTGCTGCTCGAGGAGCTTCTCCTCCCTCGCCTCCAGGTCCATCCGACGCTTCAGGAGAATCCCGTTCAATTCATTGAGGTTATCGTGATGCTCATCAGAGGCATCACGCCTCTCCTTGGCTTGCTCAAGGATTTCCCTGGAGTTAGCATCGAGCGCCCGAATGGCAGCCTCCTTCTCCTCAAGCAGCTTGTCCCAGTATTCTAACCGGACTTTCTCCCTATTTATCTACTCCTTCTGGTCAGCTAACCTCGTTTGGGCAAGCCTGGTCTCAAAATGGAGTCTGTTGCTCCAAAGATTCAAGGTGTTGCACTCCTCCTCTAGGGCTTTGCTCTCATGATCGAAGGTAAGTTGGACTTGTCAAAGACTGGAGCAGGCGTTGTCTATGGACAACGCCAGAGGGATAGGCTCTGGACCTGCTGGGACCATCTCTGCAGGCTCCAGGGGGTTCTCCATTACAAATATAGGGTCTCACTCTACAAGGGAGGACCCTTGAGCTTCTGCGCCACTTGGACCATTTTCCCGGAGCCCTTCAGCAGCAGCAGATGAGGAACCCACTAGAGGAACTCCCACCTCCGGAGCAGAAGTTCAAGGTGCTACCTCCGAGGTTTTAGTTGTTGGCTCTGAGGGTGGAGGACCCGTTGCTACTTCTTCGTACCGCTTCGGCTCGGGCCCAGGCACCTCCGGGATAACTACTTCCGGGGCAGCGGTCGGGGCTTCATACAGCGCCCTTGCCACAGCCAGCTGAGACACCGGCGCGTTGATCACTTCCGACCCAACGACCGGAACTTCAAGCATTTCTGGATCAGCTGCCGGGTCTTCGAAATCTTCTGGCCCAAGGGTCGGACCGTCAATCATTTCCGGCCCAATGGCCGAAGCTTCAATTACCTCTGGCTTAGCGTCTAGGGCTTCGACGACTTCCGGCTCAAATGCCGGAACTCGTAGCATCTCTGGTGGTGGAGCATCAGCCTCTACCACCGTCGCCAGGTGTACATCTTTGACTTCTCCCCCGTGGTCCGGTGCTACCACGGGAGCTTCAGGCGAGGACTCTGAATCCAAGTCCACGACAGTTGGCACCAGAGTTGTCGTGACTTCTGCCACCATTTGAGGAGGAGGCTCGATGCTTGAAGTCGGAGCTTCGGCAGGTGCAGCCCCGGTCGCAGCAACAGGCGCTGAAGTTCTTGACCCCTTCTTCGAGACCCTAGAAATAAAGGAAAGAGAATATTAAAGATACTTCAAAAACAAGACTAGCATTTTAAGGTGAGCAATCAATGCTTACTTAGGGATGCTACTACCCCAACCGCCCCAGAGCCTCTTCTTCTGAGGCCCGAAGCCAGAGCCAGCCAAGTCTGGTGAGACAACGGATTTGGACCTCAGTTCAAGGCCACTTGCAGCAGACGGAGTCTTCTCGGCCAGAGCTTCTCTTTGTCGGGAAGAACTCCCGGGCCTGGAGCTTTTAGCCGGCACTGAGGCCGGGGTTGACTGCCCGGAGCTGACGCCTCTTGAAGATGCTTGCGCCGGAGCAGGGGTAGATGCAGAAGACCTTCCCTGCCGGGGAGAAGGAGCCTTGGTAGAAGGAGCAGGTCTGACGGACCTCCCGTCAGCGTGCTTCAACTTCCTCTTCCGGCTGGAGGGCTCAGCTGGCTCTTTGCCCTTGCCTTTGCCTGTGTCTTCAACCCTCCGGCTCGGGACGGAGGCAGGACCTCCTTCGGAAGCTCCGAGGATCACCACCCTGGTGGTCGGACGCCTTTCCACCTCACCAAGGTCGTCAAGCGCCGACATCTTCCTCCAAAGCTCTCTGCTGAACTGCACCTCCATGTTCAGTGGGAGGAAAGCTGCCAGCGGAACTAAGTCGTCGGTCGCCGTCGACGTTTATCCCATGTTGGAATTTCTTGAGATGAAGCCTCAAAGCTTCGTCATCCAAGTTGGATTTCAGACCAGTTTCAATCCAGTCGTCATCCATCACACTGTTAAGGGCCCAAGCGAGCTTCTCCCTCTTCCTCAGAAGAGCCCATCTGTTGACCAGGAAGTTGTAGAAGACCATATGAGGAGTCACTCCACCCTCTACGCATTTGTGGATCCTGTTCAAGACGGGGTTGAAGGCATCTGACAGCACCGGAACTACACTCCAAGTGTCGGTGTAATCGTTGGGGAGGCCTTCGAGCATTTCCAACTTCTCGTGCTCCTCCACTGCAATGATGACCCAATCTTTCTCCCATTCATCCCATTTGCCGGAAGAAAATGACTTCAAGTATTTGAAGGGATAGTTCTTGCGCTTCACGAAATAGTAGAAGCCAAGAAGCTCAGTCCCCTTGCCAGTGGTGTGGATGGTGAAGAAGGTGCGGAACAGCTCGACGCGGGGGGAATACCGACCCACATCTCACAAAAGTGGACGAACGTCGCCACGAGAAGAAGAGAATGGGGGCTAAGGTGATACAGGTGCAGATCGTAAAAGTCCAGCAGCATCAAAAGAAAAGTTGAGAAAGGCGAGACCAATCCCACCATGGCGTACGCTGAGAAGTACACAATATCACCATTGCGCTCCTTCTTGAACGGGAGTTTGCCAGCGCAAATCAAGTGGTTGAAAGAGTCATTGGACCACCCCATATAGGTCCGGACCTTCTTCAGATCATCTTCACTCTTAAGGCGGCTCTTGGAAAGACCCAACTCCATCGCGGCAAAGCGGAGCAAAGTAGGGGAAGTTAGGCGGAGTTTGGGAGGCTCTAAGCGCAAATTTGATCGAAGGCATAAAGAGTCCTAAAATCGTGCGGACTTTCCCTCTTAAGTAAGCCTCCGCGACACTTGGATGGAAATCGCAGCGAGAACGAAGGCACTTTTCAAAAGTCTACCCCGTCAATGACGAGTGGGCGAGTGGGCCTGGGGCCACCTTGACAAAGAGATTGAGGTTCTTACCCTAGGCGAACCATTGTCATGATGAGCGGCGGGAAACTCGATGGCGGCACCCTGACAGGGCGCGCAGAACTGATACAATTTTCGTATTGGGAACTGGGGACCTTCAATTGCGTGAGATCTGCACTCAAAGATCTCATCTGTCGCATTCATAACAAGCCATGCGGCGATAGTTTAACCCCTAACCATCACCCCAACAGCACATTACGAGACTTTTGAAGCCTAAGCACGGGAATCAAAGATGGCTCCACCTTTGGTAGAATAACTTAACCCAAAGGATTTCTCCCAAAGATTTGCCCGGGGGCCACTATCGGTACCCTGCGTACTGGGTACCCCATGATACCGCAATAAGTGCAAAAGAATTCCGCCGTCAATATTGAAGGCCTCCTCAGGCTCCACATGTCGTATTACACCGGACCCGCATCCCTCATATGGGTAGCTCCGGAGATTGACACGTGTAATGTAAATCAGGAAGTAACCTTTCAACACAAGGGAGCTCCGCGATCAACACGTGTATAATGACTCCAAACCTAACCCCCAGCAGAGGGAAGCTCCAGTGTTGACACGTGCACATCGGTATCGGAGCTACCTCCCCGCAAAGGGAAACTCCGAAGCTACCACGTGTGAGGCCTCTGCACCTTCATCAACGTATACACTGTCAGATCTCCTTCCACACAGACATTCAAGGGACAATCAAAGTGGCAGTTACAAGACTTGATTACGTGTCGTTAATGTTGTATTAATGACACACAATCAGAGCACTGTTAATAGGGGTAACGCTGCCATTTAAGGCACGTTATGACACTATTAACCATGCTTAATACCCGTAGACAGTGTATTAGGCAATTTAATACACCAGGGCCACATGTCGGGCCAGGTGAATGATGTAACGGTCAGCCATTGGACTATAAAAGGACTGAGCCGCACGATACAAAGAAAAAAAGGAACTTCAGACTGAGCCATAGTCTACGCTTCTGAGTGATTCATAATACAACACACACACACACAATCTGTGGAGTAGGGTATTACGCTCAGGTGGCCCAAACCACATAAATCTCTGGTGTCACCATCTTGATCTTGATCTCTGCGTGCCCCAACCATAATAAGAACCTCCGCGGGCTACACTTTATTAGTACCGAGGGAAGTGTCGTTGCTACACTTCGACAGCCCCCTCTTGAGCCATTCGAATCCCAAGATAGTCCCACAAATCTCTACAAACCCAATCCGGCTACCCCTTCCCCAAGCATTCTTAATGGTCCAAATAGTACTGGCAATACACTAATTAGTCAGCTAAGTCGCACCCATACTTGGCCCTGTGGTGGCACTGTAAATCCTGGATGGTCGACCCACGAACCGGTCCTTAGATCTAAAGCAAGCAAAACCACCAAAATAGTCCAACCCATTCCACATAACTGACTTGCTTAGATCCCTAGGCACCATGTTGCTAAAGGGTCATCATTACCAATTCTCATTATTCACATGTTCAATACTTCATAATTAGGTAGTATGAGTGTTTCCCAAACCGAATTGATCATTGTGAAGCAAAAAAGTGCAAAACACCCTTCCCGACTCTCTGCATAGTGTTCAAGCGACATGGGTGGTCATACAAAACTAGTGAACTCCTACAATTGAGTTTTCCCATAAATTTGACACAAGTATGCAATTTTGCAAACAAAACCTTTAAAACAGGATCAATATGGTCAAGGGCACTTGCCTTGCTCCTGAGCTTGATTTGCGTCAAAGACTTCGAAACTTTGGTTCTACAGGTCCTCGAAAGCACTCTCTACGGTAACTCCTTCTATTCTGAGCGACAAACATGCAAAACATATAATTCAATCAAATAATGCTCATATAGTACTCAATATGCCATGATATGCATGATTAATGCAATTGTGAGGTAAAACTTGTTAATGAGTTGTTATTAATATTTACTAATTAGTTCCAATAGTTTCTAACAAGTTTGAACAAGTTTGGAATTGATTTTAGTTGATTTGGAATTAATTCATCACATTCCAGATTCAGAAACCGGACAAGTCCGGTACACGGGCTGGACTAGTCCGCCCTATATAGATCTAGAACTAGGGTTTTTCTGGACAGTAGGGTTTTGGATTGAATTCTCATAGAAACTTGGAAGTAGAGGGTGTACCATAAGTTTAAATATCAAAAGATTGAATATTGGACGTGAGACTCGAATCTTGATGTCTAGAGCTTGATGGAGATGATTTGATGAAGATCTTGGTCATGAAGAACGTCAATTGTCTAAGTGTTGATGAAGATCGATCTTGATTGCTCCTTCTCCCTCCTCTCCTTCTTCTCCTCGCTCCTGGGCTCCCTCTTGACGTTGGCACGAGATCAAAGGCAGGAGCAAGGGTTTTTCTGAAAGGTTGGAGAGGTGAGGGTATTGAGTTGTTTATATAGAGGTGGGGAGTGAGGGTTTTGGGGTGAATTCCAAGTGGAATTCGGTGGCGGACGTATAGGGGCCGAGGTGGGTTCCACTTGGGTTCCTCTGAGGTTGGGCACAAAGTTCTTGGGCCCAAATTAAGCAGTTACCCAAAAACATATCGTGGGAAATTAAAATAATTCGAGTGGGATTCAGTAGGTCGGACTAGTTTGCACAAGGGACCAGACAACTCCGTTCTCGTACAGTTAGGGACTTTGGACTAGTCCGGTGTTGATACCGGAAGTCCGGGGTCGGATCGGACAAAATTAGGTGTTTTTGGACAAGTCTGAAATGTTACAGAAAGGCTGACCGGACTAGTCCGGTGTCATAAAGGACTAGTTCGTTATGATCTAGTAAGGCCGATAGGACTAGTCCATAGTGATAAAGGACTAGTCCGCACTTCTAAAGGGAATACCGGACTAGTTCGGAGTTCATACTGGACAAGTCCGCACTCTGACAGACTGAAACTTACAAATTAAGTCTAAATTCATTTTAATCTTGTTCCTTTTTACATGGCTTAATGTTAAACATGTATGAGGACGTATGCAATGCATTATGCATGAAAATGAGGGTGTTACAACGCGCCATCACCCCTCGCGAGTCTCGCCTTAGTCTCATGCGTCTCACGTTTATCTCCCGCGTCCCTTCACCACCGGCGCTCCTTTACTAATCGACCAACTCTAGTGCGATCGACGCCTCTGTTCGACCAACTCCCCAGTGCGACCGCCGCCTCTGTTTGCCGTCATCACCGTCGTGGTCGACGTTCTCGTCGTCGTCATTGTTCATGACTGGGTTAGATATCGGCTTGGCGCGTAACCGACTGAAGGGGGAGCGCTTGGCGTGGCACAAGAACCATCCCCATGTATGTATATATGGCACACCGATCGCATGGTTGTATGTAGCTCTATAATGTACTGATGAACTTAACTATAGTTTTGTTTTTCTGTCTTGTTTGTTTTTGATATTTGCAATTTCATGGCTCGCTGCTATTTGCGTCACTTGTTTGTCCAATTTCTCTGTGAAGCCTGAGTCGGGAGATTTATTGAAGTGGGAGTGCATCGTCCCCGGTAAAAAGGGGTAAGTCATGAAGAACAAGCACAATCATATCCAGCATAACATCATCTCTTTATTAATAAATTTCCTTTATAGACTGACTGAGAAGGTGGTTACTACTCCTGACAACCTCCTTTTCGGAGGAATATCCGTTGGCGCCTCCAAGATGCGCCTTTCTACGTGGTTTCTTCCACCCGAATATCCATCTCTCAGGAGCACTCTGCCTTGGGGTTCTTGATCAAGAGAATGTAAGATAGACTTATTTTGCTCAAATAATTAGTAATTGTTGTCGAATTTATTTGAATTGGTTTCTTATATTTCTTAAATTGATATTTTTTAGGGGTGGTGGTCTGGTTTTATAATCAAAACTATACTACTTGAAGTTCAGTGTTTGCTTCATCAGGCAAATGCACCCGATGTTGAAAATGATTGTTATAATCTACTTAGCAAAGTCACTAACTTTGTGTTAGTGACCAATGTAGGCTATATATCATTCTCATTAGACATTTGTTATTTTAAAGAATGTCAATATTTTCAGGATCCAGGGGAATATAAGAGACGTGTTCGGGAGCAAGCTGTACGGTACAATTTAGATTGATCGATGGGAGCTTTATAGGAATAAGTTTAGAATTGAAATGTCTAGTTTAGAGGGCACACAATGTGTATGAACTATGAAGTTTATTGAGTTTCAAATTATCTTTGAATTGCAATGTCATTGCGTTTGTTTATCCCTGAATTCCAACTATATCACTGAATTGCAATGTCATGGTGTTTCTTTACCTCTACCATGGACGCTGATGATGTTAACTCTACGCGCGAGTGGCAACAAACGCTCATGATGTCGTGCGAGTGGAAAAATGTAGACGAGCACATGAGAGACGAACATTAAACAGGAGCGTCTCTGATTTTTGACCTCCAACAAAAGGGAGACCTGCTGTTTTAAGGCCCGTGGGAGATGAGATAATGCGAGACGTGTCTTACCTGGGCACGTCTATGATTCATGTTGAAGTTCTTTTGTCCCACCACGGAAAGTTGATCACGTTGCAATGATCATATAAGGCATTGCGCACAGTTGCCAGTTCGACATGCCCGCATGCAAAAGATGTTGTTCCTGGCTTCAGCACACCGTGGCGCATATTTCGCATGCAGTGTGCCCATTCGGCAACAAAATAATGCGAGACGGATGTTATATATATGTCCGTCTCCGACTTTTGACCTATTTTCAGCTCTCACGCACTCTCTGGCGAAAATTTTTGCGCAAAACTTACTCGCGCTCTCTCGACCTAAGGGAAACGCTCAAATGGGAGACTAGTGTTATAGAGACTCGTCTTTGAGTTTTTCTATTTTTATCTCTCACACGATCTCTTCCAACACTTGGCGAAAATTTTTAGCTATCGCGTGCTCTCTCGACCTAGAAATCGCAACTCTGGAGCACGTTGTCGCTGCCCCTCTTCCTGAACTCGCTCTTCATCATTGTCGCGCTGCCGCCGTCGACCCTGACCTTTGTCATCAGAGAGTTGAGCATGCTGGGGCATGCCCTCTCGTCCCCTATCCCCAGAGCACGCCGTCGCCTGGACCCTGACCTCGGTAATTGGTATGAGCACGCTGCCGCCTTCACATAAGTGGGAATGTTCTCCCTAGATGATGTCATGGAACACATTCATCTTCCTTGTTTATGTCCAATGTAGAAGTAATGTATTTGTTTTGATTATCAATGTATATAATGAATTCTGATTCGCAAACCCTTGAAACTGCAGGAACTGTGGTTGACACTAGCATTTGCCATCCCAGTGTGTTTGATTTCTACCTTTGCAGCCATGCTGGAATCAAGTTACCTATGCGATAATTGGTTTTGCTCTCACGAGTTTTTTATATAAGACTATTAATGCATCAGTTGAATGTAAATTGTTTGTTTTTTGAGGGGACAAACACACCAGCTCACTACCATGTCCTTTATGATGAGAACAATTTTTCTGCTAGTGTTTTGCAGATGCTCATCAACTGTCTGTGCTACAAGTAAGCTCGGTTCTCTATTCACTAAAAGTTTCTATGTTTATTACAATTGTATACCAATTTATTCTTAAGCCCTCAGATATTTGCTCCCTTATGTGTCTGTTTAAGCGAATGTGACTGAAATTTGATAATGTTTTATATGAGTTCAGTGATTTTATTGAATTTGAGGATGTCTCGCTCGGAGCATTAGAGGCTATGAAGACTCATCGTTAATGAAGTCATTTATCGAGAGAATTTTCATTACGGTATACAGGATTAGATGATGACAGTTATGATGTGTGTAATTAGTTACTTTGTAATCAGGATGAACAGGGGCATTCTTTGTATAGTTAGTATACTTGATAACCTCTTTTGACACTTTGTTAATATTTGATTGGTCAATATAATTTAAGGTCTGATCTTTTGGCTATACATATTGTCGGTACCCCGCAGACCGGGTACCCCCGCGCACAAGGAGAAAACGGCTAAGGACCCGGCCTCTACTTAAGAGGCCGAATCCGAGGCTGCCACGTCGTGGAGGAAAGGACCAGATCCTACCTCTCCGCCGGGGAGGGCTCCCGGGCTGCCGCGTGGCCGGCAGAACTGCACCCTCACCTCCCCGCTGAGGCGGGCTCCGAGGCTGCCACGTGGCCAATCGGAACCTCGGGGCCAGGCCCACTTCCTCGCAGGAAAAGGCACCTGAACTACCACGTGGCCTGCAGGGCTGAGCCTCCACCCCTCCACAGGGGTGGGTCCGGGTGCGCCACGTGGCCTGTACCATCGAGTGCTCGACTCCCCACAGAGGCAGGCTCCGGCACAACCACGTGGCGGACGACGAACTCAGTGCGGTAGGACGCCGCAGCAAAGGAAGGCGTGTGCTGCTCGAACAGGCATTAAAGTACGCGCGCCTTCCCTAGGAGAAGCGGAGTCGCGCATGCGTAAGTCAAGGCTCCAGTGTACTGTCTTGTCCAAGTAGCCGGTACGACCCACACCGCAGACTCCAACCATCGACCTATGGACAGCAGACTCGCGCTCGACGAGGATCTCGGCAACAGACCTAAGAACTGGGCTGCAGCGCCACAGGTTGGGAGAAGACTGCCGAGTTACCATAGAGCGACAGAGGGAGCGGCGGCGCAACCTTGAGGCGGACTACAGTGCGCCGGACCCTGTTCCCCAGGCTCATGTCGTGCCACCGCCGAATCCGGCGTATGTTACGCCACCTCCATACCAGGCGTACGTCGCGCCCCCACCTCCACAGGCTTATGCTGCACCACCCCAGCCTCAGGTGTACGCATATCCTTTTGTACACCAGGGGTATGCAGCGCCACAACCGGCGCCAGCCAGCCCCACCCAAGGGTGTGCGGCTCTGACACCCCACCTCCATTTCGTGGTCTGGCCACGAAAGTTCCGGCCACACGTGCTGGAGAAGTACGACAGGAGTGTCAACCCGAGTGAGTTCCTGTAGATCTACTCCACCGCAATACCAGCTCCAGGAGGCAACGAGGCCGTCATGGCCAACTACTTCCCCGTCGTCTTGACCGGCCCAACCCGTTCATGGCTCATGAACCTGCCCCAGGGGTCCATAACCTTCTGGGATGAACTGTGCAGACAGTTCGTGGCGAACTTCGGCAGTTCCTACAAGCGCCCCGGCACAGAGCTTGACCTCCACGCCGTCAGACAGCGCGCTGGAGAGACGCTGCGATCATTCATCCAGCGGTTCTCTTAGGTACGGAACACAATCCCTCATATCGCTAGCGCATCAGTTATTGTAGTGTTCAGACAGTGTGTGAGAGACAAGAAAATGCTTGAGAAGCTAGCCACACATGAAGTGCGTGATGTCTCTGAGCTGTTTGTCCTGGCAGACAGATGTGCTAGGGCAGATGAGGGATGCAACTGGCACTCCCAACCTTCCTCAGAGGCAAGGGAAGCCACGCCGACTGAGGAAGGAGCCTTTGCAAAAAGCAGCGGCAAGAAGAAGAAGAAGGGCAATGGCAAGAACAAACCAAAGCCCAGAGCCCATGCAGTGGCAGCCGCGGCTCCCGGCGGAGCCCGGCCGCCGTGCCGAGACAAGCGCCCTCGGCAGTCGCCTGAACCCGAGGAGCCTGACTTCAAGTGCCCGGTGCACCGCACAAATAGTCATAGCGCTAGCGAGTGCCGGGAAGTGAAGAAGTTCGCAGAATGTTTCCACGAGCAGAAACAGAAACAGCAGCGCCAGGAGGGCACACCTCCCCGCCAGAGGGAGGGCAAGCAGAAGGTCGATCTTGAGAAGGAGGATGACAGCGAGATGGGGTTCCAGGAACCCCAGAGGGCAGTTAAGGCCGTCTTCAAGGGTGGCGATTCAGACCCCAGCAGTGACAAGGAGCGCCGCAAAACCCTCCACGTCATCTACGGGGGAGCCACAGATCCCACGTCCCGAAACGCAGTGAAGACTCTGCGATGGGCAGTGGCCGCAGCGACCCCCGCTCCGAGCCCGGCTCCCCACCACAAGTGGATGAGCACGGCAATCAGCTTCGACGCCTCTAACTGCCCGAAGAACATGGCGAGAGCAGGGGTACTCCCGCTGCTGGTGTCCCCGACCATCGCCAACCTGAAGGTCTTCCACGTGCTGATTGATGGCGTGGCAGGCCTCAACCTCATCTCCACGGCGGCCTTCCGGAAGCTGCAGCTGCCGATGTCCCGGCTCACACCTTCGAGCCCATTCTCGGGTGTCAGACCCGGGAAAATCCTACCGTACGGTAACATGCACCTCCCGGTGACCTTCGGGACCCCGGAAAACTACCGTACGGAGAGCGTTTTGTTTGACGTGGCAGACGTCGATCTCCCCTTCAATGCAATCATCGGAAGACTGGCGCTCTACAGGTTCATGGCCGTAGCCCACTACGGCTACCTCGTCCTGAAGATGCCGACGCCTTCCGGCGTCCTCAAAATCAGAGGGGACCGCTCTGCTGCAGTGTCGGCCTTGGAGCAGCTCCAGGCACTTACAGCGGGGAGGGCTCCGGCTACAGGAGGCTCGAAGGAGAGTCGACCAGAACAAGGTCCAGCGTAGCGGGCCTCCACTTCTGCACCCTGTGTGCAACCAATCGGCGACGACGTCCCACTAAAGGTCGTCAGGATTGGTTCCGAGGCTGCCCAGACAACCCGCATCGCAGGGAACCTGGACAACAAATAGGAACTCGCGCTCGTCACCTTCCTCCGGGACAATGTCGATGTGTTTGCATGGCAACCATCACAAATGCCCGGGATCCCTAGGGAGGTGATTGAGCACCATCTGAAGATCTACCCTGACGCCCGATCGGTGTAACAGAAGCCCAGGAAACAGTCCATTGAGAGGCAGAACTTCATCCATGAAGAAATCAAGAAGCTGCACAATGCTAGTTTCATGCGGGAGGTCCACCACCCACGGTGGTTGGCCAATCCTGTTGTCGTCCCCAAGGCTGGTGGGAAACTCCGGATGTGCATCGACTACACCAACCTGAATAAGGCATGCCCAAAGGATCCATTCCCTCTCCCTAGGATAGATCAAATAGTAGACTCAACATCATGTCGTGATCTTCTGTGTTTCCTAGATGCGTATTCCGGTTTCCACCAAATATCAATGTATAGGGAAGATGAGGAACACAGTGCTTTCATAACAGTAGATGGCCTGTATTGTTATGTCTCCATGCCTTATGGACTCAAGAATGCTCTCCCCACCTTTGTACGTGCAATGCATAAGACATTTGGGGACCTCATTAGAGATCTGGTAGAAGTGTATGTCGATGACATCGTGGTGAAAATTAGAACCCACACATCCTTATTAGACAACCTGGCCCAGGTCTTCAGCAAGCTGCGCACGACGCGCAAGATGCTGAACCTAGACAAGTGCGTCTTTGGGGTTTCAGCAGGGAAGCTCCTTGGTTTCTTGGTCTCACACCGAGGAATTGAAGCTAACCCAGAGAAGATCAAGGCGATAGAGCTGATGCAGCCGCCGGCCCGCATCAAGGATGTGCAGAAGCTTGTAGGGTGTTTGGCACCCTCAACTGGTTCATCTCAAGACTGGCTGAGCGAGCGCTCCCCTTCTTCAAGATTCTACGAAAGTCGGGTCCCTTTGTCTGGACCAAGGAAGTGGAAGCGGCGTTCCAGGAACTCAAGAAGCACCTGACGACGCTCCCCATCATGGTGGCACCGGAGCCCGGCGAACTACTCCTGCTCTACATCACCGCAACAACGGAGGTGGTCAGCATGGTCTTGGTTGCAGAGCAGCCAGAGCTGCTGCCGCAGCAAGCACCCGAGGGAGCCCCTGGGGAGGAAGCTGAGCCTCAGGGCCTGCAACTAGCAGAGGATCCCCTTGTTGTGTGCTCTAGTGACCAAGAGCCCTCCGGGTCCCAGCCCCCGAAGGTCCGACCAGATCCTGGGGGCCACATTCCCCAAGATGCAGACACATCACAAGGAGCTCAGAACCTCCCAGGGAGGGTTCGGACCTCCCAATGGCATGTCTACTACATCAGCGAGGTCCTCCATGAAGCAAAAACAAGATACTTGGAGGTACACAAACTGCTGTATGCAGTACTCATAGCGTCGAGGAAGCTCCGGCATTACTTCCAGGCTCACCGGGTTTCAGTGGTAACCTCCTTCCAACTAAAAACCATGCTCCACAGCCCCAACTCGACTGGCAACATTGCCAAGTGGGCAGCGGAGCTGGCGGAGTTTGAGCTGGAGTTCCTACCTCGACATGCAGTCAAGAGCCAAGCACTGGCGGACTTCTTGGCAGAATGGACTCCATCGCCAAGCAACCCAGGGGGCCCGGACAACGGAGAAATGGTGCCCAAGGCTCCAGTTTTCACCGAAACTCCCTGGACGCTCTACTTCGACGGCTCCTCGCGGAAACAGGGGGCCGGAGCCGAGGTCCTGCTCCTCACCCCGAGTGGGGAGCAGTTCAAGTACATAGTGCGCCTCGACTTCAAGGCGACAAACAACATGGTAGAATACGAAGCCCTTATCTTCGGGCTAAAGACTGCCCTGACTCTCAATGTCCGTCAACTTCTGGCTAAAGGTGATTCCTAGTTGATCATCAAGCAAGCCAAAGGGGAGTGCAGCTGCAATGACCCTCAGCTAGCAGCATACTTGTTGCATGTCCGGAAGCTGGAGAAGGACTTTGAAGTCTTGGACCTGAGCCATGTACCCCGAGCCAACAACTCAATCGTAGACGACCTATCAACAAAGGCCTCCACAGGGGCCCCAGTGCCTGAAGGAGTCTTTGCAAGGACGTTACCGCGACCAACCGCCCGAGAAGGGGGCGAGCCCAGCACCTCGAAGCTGGCAGTCCCGACGGCCCTGCTACCATGGAGCCTGCCAAGGATCATATGCGCCACCGGGAGCTCTGAGCTACCGGGCTCCCAAGATCCAGAGGCTCAAGTAAGTCCCGATGCATGGATCTCGGAGGTCTGGGACTACTTGAAAGACAACATCCTTCTCGAAGAACATGCCCTGGCAGAAAGGATAGTCCGCATGGCTAAGAGGTACACGCTGGTGGAAGGGGATCTCTACCGGCGTGGCGCCAATGACATCCTGCTGCGTTGCATTACCCGGGAGGAGGGCTGCGACTTGCCAGCAGAGATCCATGGAGGCGAGTGTGGGAACCACGCATCATCACGCACGCTGGTCGATAAAGTCTTTCGGCACGGCTTTTACTCGCCGACAGCACTCCAGGATGCCACTGAGATGGTCAGGAGATGCAAGGCATGCCAGTTCCATGCCAAGCAGATCCACAAACCAGCTCAGGCGCTGCAGATGATCCCACCCTCATGGCCATTCGTTGTATGAGGGTTGGACATCCTGGGACCCTTTCCCAAAGCCGTCGGAGGATTCTGGCACCTCTACGTTGCCGTAGACAAGTTCACCAAGTGGCCGGAAGCCACCCCAGTCGTCACCATCAACAAGCAGTCAGCAGTCAAATTCATCAAGTCGACCGTCTGCCGGTTCGGGGTCCCGAACAAAATCATCACTGATAACAGGACCCACTTCACAAGTGCAGCGTTCCAGGAATACTGTGAGGACCTTGGGATCCAAGTCTGCTATGCATCTGTCGCTCATCCAGAGAGCAATGGACAGGTCGAGAGGGCCAATGCATAGATCCTCAAGGGCCTCAAGACTCGCACATTCTCACACCTTGAGAAGCATGGTGCAAACTGGGTAGACGAGCTTCCGTGTGCACTATGGGCTAGCCAGACATCAACCAGCCGGGCCACGGGGGAAACGCCTTTCTTCCTGGTGTACAGGGCAGAGGTCGTCCTCCCCCCAGAAATTACCAGGGGCTCCCCCCGTGTCCAAGTGTACGACGAAGCCGCGCAGGACTAGCTCAGGCGTGAAGACGTGGACCTCGTCAACGAGGGACGAGTAAGAGCGGCTCTCCGAAATGCACGGTACAAGCAGACGCTCCGACGCTACAACCAGAGGACCGTGCGGAGTAGGGAGCTAAAGGTAGACGATCTGGTGCTGCATCGCATACTCTCTCGGGAAGGGGCTAACAAACTCTCCCCCAGATGGGAGGGCCCCTTCCGGGTTACGGAGGTATGCTGCCCTGGGTGCGTCTGCCTAGCCACGAAGGATGGAGAGCGACTGCCCAACCCCTGGAACATCGAGCACCTCCGTAAGTTCTACCCCTAGACCACGTTAGGACAGTTTTCTTTCATTGTAAAAGGTACATGGTGCCTAGGAACGATACTTAGGGCAACCAAGGCTCCGCGCGCGAGGCTCTGAGTGCACATTTCACTTAGCCTGGTCCGGAACCCTAAGTAGGTGCACTCGACTTCCTTTCTCGCCCAAGCTGGGTCGTTCCCCTTGTAAAATCTGTCCCATCTTATGGGAGACCGTAATGAAAGATTGTTGTCCTACCCTATATAGGGTCCCCGATTCAAAAAATTATCTTTAATTTTTTATGATATTGCTATGCGTTTGCTCTAGCTCGAGATCTATCATGAGCGCTGTCATTTTTCCCTGCTCTAGCAATAGTGCGAGCCTTGTTGTCTGGTTGCACGTGGGGTAGCTTGAGGTACCTGCAATGTGCCTGGGGCCTCGGATGTTCCCATACTTGGGGGTAAGTGTCTCCAGATGGTCTCTCTCGCGAAAAGCTTACGCCGAGAGGGAGGTCCAGGGGCACAGCCTGCTTAGCCTGGTCCTGTACCCTAAGCCTGTGTGCCCTACCTCCCCAGCACTACAGCTGAGTATTGGGGGCCAGATGGACCACCCTTAAGTAGTATGAATGACGAGCCCTAGGTGCAGACGCACTGAATTACCCAAACCCCACGAGTCAGCCCAAGATCGTAAGTCAAGTGACACTAAAAAGGAGCAGAGAAACAATGATCAGCGGACAGAATTACTTCTCCTGTTTTTTGATCTATGCGCAGGTCATCAAGGAGTTATCCCGGCAACAACCGTCAAAGTACCCACGAAGATGGTGAGCACCGCCGGACCGAAGCTCCGGTGGTACCCCCAGGGGGCCCGCCGTCGACGTTTCACAGAGGATGGTGGGTGTAATACCTATGTGTGCTGAATACATTGGCTTGTAGTGAATACACTTGGCTTTGATGATAAAAGTTTTTAATATCACCAAAACACCTTTTTATCAAGGTCCGACTCTAGCTCCGAGCTATAGCAAGGTCCGACGGTAGGTCCGGCTTGTTTTGGGTAGCTCGGGCTACGTTAGATGCTAGGTCCAACTTCTTGGTAAGGTCCGACTGTCTTTGGTTAGCTCCGGTGAGCTTTATCTTTAGCTCCGGCATGTCTTTGATAGCTCCGGCATATACTTGATAGCTCCGGCATGCTTTTGCTAAGCTCCGACGTACTTTGTCTAGCTCCGGTTTTGGGTTGACTAGTTTTGACTAGTTTTTGGTAAGCTCCGGTGCTAGGATCTACTAGTTTAGGAAAGCTCCAGCGCTAGGTTCTACTAGCTTTTGTTAGCTCCGGCTCAAGCTCCGGGTTGCTCTGGCAAGGTCCGGAACTTGACCTAAGTGCTTCTGCTTTTCTTTTGCAATGTTTCGTACTTGCTTTACATGATTGGAAAGAGTGCTTAGTATTCATTTGCTAAGTTTTTGTTGCGTTTTGGTTGAATACGGTTGATATCGTTTCTACTGTGGTTTTGCAACATGCTTATGTGAGGTGCTCACATAAGGTGTTTGTGTTCGGAACTAACGTGAGCCAAGTCGAGGAATTGGGCTCGTATGGATTGTTTGTTTATTCATGTGCAGGTGTTGCTTGAGTTCAAGTTAAGGCTGGTGACAGGATCCATTGGACTAGTCTCAGGAGGAGATGAGGTTCCAACAACCAAGTTCGGGAGGAACTGTGGTTGAGCGGGTTAGGAGGTCGCGCAGGATGATTGAATCAAGGGCAGTGCATATGAAGGTCGAAGGAAGGTGTTCGCACGTATGCATGCGGTGCATGACGTGGCAATATGCTTCTAGAGACGGATTATGGAAGGAAAGATCTGATCGGAAGGATCGGATCGTATCGGTTGAAGACTTTGGCTGCGGCGGAGTCGGTTATGGCTCGGTATGAAAAGTATCGAGTTGGTTATGTTAGGGTTTCGTGTGGGCCACGAATTTGAGTTGTTTAGGAATGTGGGATACGTTCCTAAGGTGTTTGGAAGTCTTAAGATTTCTTCTATCTGCGTATAGTAGAGTCCTAAGCAGTTATGGAAAGTTCCGATTGTGATCGGATTAGGATTGGAGTCCTAGTTAAGATTGGGATGGCCTAAAGGCTGGTTATATAAGCAAGGGAAGGCCAAAGCTCATGAGAGACGACTTTGGGGCTGTTCCTCTTGTGTTCTATTGAATAAAATTCGTAGTTTGAAGGAACTTTTGTGCCTTGTTCGTTCGACTTGTTCCAGACAAGTTTTACTCGTCGAGTTTCTGGACAGCACTACCTTTCGTCGGTGGTTTTATCATAACTCGAGTTTTACTGATCCAATTGATGTGATTCTTTTTGGGTTGTCTTCACAACTTAATTGTTTATCATCTTTAAAAATTTCACGGTCATTGGATTTGTGGTTTTTGATCTACACGAGTTTCTTTGCAGCATTCCAGAAACTGTTTTTCTCGGGTAGTTCAGATTGACCATAGTCTGATCTTTCGATCATAACTTGAGTTTTTCTCGACGGATTTGAGTAATTATTTTTGTGTTGTCTTCGTGATTTGATTCTCTCTGATATCTATCACTTTTGTCACGGTGAAACACGTTTATATTAGTCTCATACACGATTTCTTTAACAGATCGTTTTTCTACCGAAGGGATTAGGGTTTTATTGTTTCCGCTGCGTTAGATTTCTGAATCTACCATTCACCCCCCCCTCTGGTAGATTTTCACGTGCTCTTCGATCCTACAGTGGGCACCGCCGGACTGAAGCTCCGGCGGCACCCCCAGGGGGCCCGCTGTCGACGTCCCTGCATACTCAGCTACGGCAATGCTACCTACACATCCTAGGTTCCCCTGCAACCGTCCGCCCTAAGTCCTAAGTGTTGATGGGTGTGCCCACAACAACTAGCCACACCTATCAGGGGGCCACACTCCGGGGGACGGTAGGTCCTGGAAGCTAAGGAACAACAAGCAACCAGAAGATATTGCTGGAAATAAAAGCATGCTGAGTATAAGAGGCACCACAGGAAGATTTTTTGTTCCAAAATAAAAAGTTTGCCACCACAAGCAACCACAGACAAAAGATAAAAGAAACACAAAACATAAACAGCGCATGGGGAGCCCTCAGCTGCTCCGCTGGAACCTTGAGGTGATGAGCGCCACCGCATCTGAGACTTCAGACTTGGCGGCTTCTTCCCTCTCGGCGATGGGCCCCTCGAGGACCGGCTGCAGAGAGACGTCGGGGTACCAGCTCCGGTAGCAGGACAGGATGTGCGTCGCCACCTCCTTCACCAGCATCCTCCCCTCTGCCTCCAGCTGGTTGTCGATGATGGCCCCCAGCGAACGCATCCTCGAGCTGGTGGAGTGAAGTGCCGGGAACACCTGGCTCACCTCCTGCGCTGATTCCCCCACGCGCACCGGGCTGAAGCCGAGCGGCACCAGAGCCGAGTCGGTGCTACCAAGGAACTCTCAGACCTTCTGGGCCTCATCAGAGCGGGACGCTCGGAGCTCCTGCACCTCCTACTGGGCCGCCGTCCAGGAACCGCTTCTCCTTGGCCGCCAGGGCCCTCTCGCACACGCTGACCTCCCGCTCGCGGCGGCTCAAGTCGCCCTCCTTGATGGCGACATTGAACTCGCGGTCCAGGAGGGCCTGGCGCTCAGCGAGCTGGGCTTGCTCCACTTTGGCCAAGGCGGCATCCTGGCGGTCTAGCTCGGTGGCGCAGGCCCTCGCCCATTCTTGCTGGAGGACGAGCCAGCGGGAGGTTGCCTCCACCTCAGCCTACTTTGCCGCCAGCTCCTGCTCCCGTTCGGCAAGAGCAGCTTCCCGGCGAGACAGCAGTTGCTGAAGGTCCTCGCAGGACTAAAGGCGGGAGCTGGCCTCAGCATGGATAGTTGCAGCGTTCGCCTTCAGCTTCTAGGTGACGGCGTCCAGTTGAGCGATGAGCTCGCGCTCCTGCTCGAGGATCTTCATCTCCTCCTGAACAACTGCTCCCCGCTGAGTTGCTTGGCTCTTCGCCAGCCAGGTCCGGGCCTCCAGGGTCCTCGCCCATTCCCGGAGCCGGTCATCCTCGTCTTCAAGCCGCGCTTTCTCTCGGGCGAGGGCCGCCTGAGCCTGCCGGAGGTCGGAGTAGGCCACGGCCATGGCCTCAGACAAGGGGAGGGGCTCCACCGTAGCAGCGGGTCCCTGCCTCCCCACTTCTTCAATATAATCCTCTATTTAGAGGACCACTGGGGAGACGGGGACCAGAGATCCCCCAATCGGAGAAGGGGGGACCACCACCAGAAGCAGGCGCGTCGCCCCCAAGGGCCTCCTCCCCGGTGATGGAACCCGGGGCGGCGACACCAGTCGACGTAGCGGTGTCGGATGGAACGGTGGCGTCGGCCGACACGGAGTAGCTGGTGGACGCGGAGTCGTTGGCGGGCGCCGCAGCAATCGCTGGCTCGTGCGGCTGGGCTTCAGCAGCCGCTGTGGGGGACTCGGGCACGGAGGACCAAGGCACCCCGGCGGCAGCAGCCAGGTGCATCGGAGCAGGGCCCGAGGCTGCAGAAGAGCACCGCGAGCCGGCTGGAGCGGCATACCGCCCAGCAGAAGGGCCAGCGGGCGGAGGAGTTGCAGTAGTGGTGCTGAAATCAAGCAAACCCATATCATAAGGAAATGACAGGGTAAGCACACAGCAAAGAGCACCCAAGATAAAATCTATGCAGGCTTACCGGGGGACGTTGAAGTTCCACTGCTTCTCGAAAGGGTTGGGGGGTTCGGACCCCTCGAACCCGCGGCGGGGGCCACTAAGTGTGCTGGGGGCCCCTACGGTGGAGGAGTCGGTGGCACCCCCGAAGTCTGGCGCTCCTCCGAACGGAGAGGGAATGCTGGGGTCCCGTCGGCGTTGAGGAGCCTCCCCCTCTTGCGCGTCGAGGACTCGGGCGGCAAAGTGGCGCCATCGGCGCCCCCTGACAACGAATGCGGCAGGGCTCCGGCGTTCTAACGAGGTGCGGTGGGGGCCGGCGGTGCTGACCGGGCACACTTCTTGGGGGTCGGGTCCGACACCAGAACCGGTGCTTTCCCTTTCCCCTTGTCAACAGAGGCGTCACCGCCTCCCCATTGACGGTGTCAGGGCCCGCTTGAGGCGTCGTCGCTTGAGGGATCTTCGCCGCTTGGGGGAGCACCGCCTCCCTCAGCGTCGTCGATGATGTTGACCCCCCGGAACAGGTCCCCGATCTGGCGCTGCGCCAACCCGGACTCGTCGAGTGTCGGCATCGTCTTCAGCAGCTGCCTTCTCAGCTCGGAGTCTGAGCACAAGGGGCGGCAGGCCATCGGAAGAGCCAGCTCCTCGGGGGAAATGTCGTCGGGGCAGACTCGGGTCAGCATGTCGTGCAGCTTCTGCTCATCCAGGTTGGAGTCGAGGCCGGTCTCGAGCCGGGTGCAGTCCGATAGGCCGGTGAACATCCACGCCGGGCGGGTGTGGCGCTGGAGCGGAGCTATGCGAAGGGACATGAAGTCCCTCAGCACCATGGCAGACGACAGCCCGTGGTCCGCCAGCATCTGGATCCTCTCCAACACCGGGTTGAACGCCTCCTCCAGCTCTGGGCGCTCATCCCAGAATGACCGCTCGGAGTAGGGGATCCCGGTGGGGAGGCACATCCGGTCGTGGGCTTCAATCTTGGTGATCATCCAATCTTCGCGCCACTGCTCCCATCGTGCAGAGTTAAAGGAAGCAATGTACCTCGTGGGGACCTTGGTGCGGTGCTGGAAGTAGTAGGCACCGAGGTGCTCCTTCGAGCTTCTGCCGGTGGCCCTCAGTACAAAAAAGTACATGAAGAGCTTCACCGAAGGCATCACCCCCACAAACATCTCGCAGAGGTGAGCGAAGACCGCCAGCATGGCGATCGAGTTCGGCGCGAGGTGGTGGAGTTGGAGATCGAAGGTCTCCAGGAGCATGACCAGGAAGGCGGATGCAGGCGGGACGAAGCCGGCCAGCATGTACGATGAGAAAAGCACCATCTCCCCGGCGGAGAGGCTCGGCGGCAACCTCCCAGGATGGAGCCACTTCTCCTGCTCAGGAGCGTGCCAGCTGAGAAGCCGACGCATGGGGGCCAGGTCGGCGGACCTGGACAGCCGGGACTAGGGCAGGATGCTCGCCATGAGGATCGAAGGAGGAGGCTCTAGAAGGGGATATCGGGAGCTAGAGCGCAAGAACTGGGCTTGGGGCAAGAAGGCACGAGCGCAAGGATGCAGAAGCAGAAGAAAGGACCCTTAGGGGGAAAGGTCTCTTTTTATTCCCCTCTGCAAGCCAACAGACGCACCGTGTGAATCGCCGCAGCCTCAGTAGAAGAGCAACAGACCCGCATAGGAAATGACATGAGGGCCCGAACCGCTCGACAAGGAAGGCGAACCGAGAGGCTAACTATGAGGGAGGTAACTCGGTGGTTTCTGAAAAGGCAAAAGCAGCGGAAGTGCAGGAGCCACCTTGGGAACCGCCGCAGTTAACGCACGATTGAAGGCGGAAGTCATGTTGCGCGGCGCCTGACCAGTGCCTCAGCTTACCAGGAGGAGACACGTCGCCACACGGCAGGGACGTGTGGCCCGGGGAACTGCCCCGAATTGGAATCGAAAGAGTTGCGCTGGAAGATAATAAAGAAGACCCCACCTGCGGTATCGACGACTCTCCCGAGGTGGGCTCGGGGGCCACTGTCGGTACCTCGCAGACTGGGTACCCCCACGCACAAGGAGAAAACGGCTAAGGACCCAGCCTCTACTTAAGAGTCTGAATCCAAGTCTGTCACGTCGTGGAGGAAAGGACCAGATCCTACCTCTCCGCCGGGGAGGGCTCCCGGGCTGCCGCGTGGCCGGCACAACTGCACCCTTGCCTCCCCGCTGAGGCGGGCTCCGAGGCTGCCACGTGGCCAATCGGAACCTCGGGGCCAGGCCCGCTTCCTCGCAGGGAAAGGCACCGGAACTACCACGTGGACCGCAGGGCTGAGCCTCCACCACTCCACAGGGGTGGGCTCCGGGTGCGCCACGTGGCCTGTATCATCGAGTGCTCGACTCCCCACATAGGCAGGCTCCAGCACAACCATGTGGCGGATGGCCAACTCAGTGCGGTAGGACGCCGCAGTAAAGGAAGGCGTGTGCTGCTCGAACAGGCATTAAAGTACGCACGCCTTCCCCAGGCGAAGCGGAGTCGTGCATGCGTAATTCAAGGCTCCAGTGTCCTGTCTTGTTCAAGTAGCCGATATAGACCCATGCCGCAAGACGGACGAATGGGCCGCAAGGGCAAGACGGGCGGAACGTGCACCGCCATCATCACCAACTATGTGTAGCCCTGGCGCACGACACGATGGGACGACACATTGACACTCCTGACAAGGGGAAGTAGATAGCATTTAATATTAGATCTTGTATAGGATTTGGCTCTCTTCGGGACCACTTGTCGGGCCTTGGGCCCACCTTGTGATTGCGGAGTCCTTGAACTATAAAAGGACTCGGCAGACGACCTTCACAGGGAATCGAAAAATCAGACTAAGGCTCATACACGCTCAAGCAAGGCAATACATAAACACTCCCGTGGACGTAGGGTGTTATGCTCCGGCGGCCCGAACCACGTAAACCCTCTGTGTTCACCATCTCGCTGCGCTCAATCTCCGGGGACTAGCCCTCGTGAATCCAAAGAACCTCCGCGGGCTGCTCTCTAAGCAGGTCCGGGGGAAGTATCGTTTAAGACCTTCGACACATATGTTTATGTATGTGTATGTTGCTGACACTGACAATGCAGTTGTCAAATCCTAGCTAGCTCCACGATGCAGCCGACAACCAGGATAATCAGAAGTGGGGGCACCTAATAGAAGACACTGCCTGTAAAGAATCTGCGACGAGCTGTAACAAAGATTGTTTCAGATTACCTAAATAAAGGAGACAAGCTTCCTTAAAGCCCGTCTCAAATTAGTCAACAAATATGTGACGAGCTAACATAAAGAACGTCTTGAATCAATCAATAAATCTGCGATGCGCAATATTAGAGCTTGTCTCTCATGTATGTTGATGGACGACACGCGCGACTTACGTCTCCAATGATCCCGTAAAGATCATCTGTTATGACTCAAAGAAATGAGACACTCTATCTTTGAGCTTATCTCGCATTTAGCCTGATCGGCGACACGCCAGCCGCTCATCTCTGATGACAACGTAATGCGAGATGCAACGACGAAGACGTACTGTTTGTTCATCTCTCTTCTTCGCTCGAGCACGTCTCGAATGAGCCTTTTTTACGTAGTGCATCAGAGCGTTGTGTACGTTAATGATGGGTACACTTTTTAGCCGACGTGGCGCCACTACTGCTCGTAGTTGAAGTTGTTAGGCTGGCCTAATTTACCTACCAGGCCACACAAATCCGTTTGTTTATTAGGTGTGTCGACCATATATCTCCAATAAATCCACACCTAATTAAAAGCCTATATGTATAGTGCTAAACATCTGTCAGTATATATATGTACCTCATGTAGCACAAGAGAATTGCATGGACAGTGCTCATACACATGCATGACCACCTCCACCACTCGTCTACTGGAATGCATGTTGCACGATTGCCACCCTAACTTAGCTGAAGCCAGTGTGCCTTATCCAGCATTTGGGGTGAGAATATATCTTTTTTAATTCGGAGAGAACATTATTGGGTCAGGATCGGACAAGGTGAGTATATGCATGACAGCATGGTGTGCCGGCCGGTGTACAGCACTGAGAAGATTTGGAATTCCAGTTCTAAGGCAGTACTCTCACTACAGGAAACACTCAGTACTCTTCCTAGCCGTTGCAAATCGTCGAGATTCATATAGTGTCTATAGTGTTTCAGTTTTTTACTTGGTGTTCTCTTGTGCTGCTTTCTCACGCTCTATTTGTGCTCATGATGAGTACATACCTACAAGAAGAGGATATTGAGAGAACCATAACATTATGTGAGCGAGAGGAAGGGCACCTCCGACATCCATGTCGAGTACTCTTTTGGTTCATCCTGGTAATTCGAGAGAGAGAGAGAGAAAATAGACTCTAAAAGTTATGACCCTAATTAACATGCTTAGTTGCTTGTAATGCAAGTGGCCAGTTGAAAGGATGGCACGCACGCACACTTTTCAGACTGTTATTCTTTTTATTGCAAAGTTGGCACCCATCAAACTGGCATTGCTCTACTGCAGACTGATCCGTCATCCATGTCCATAATATTGCTTAACTGGATTATTTTTTAGAAAGATCCGGCGGACCGGCATATATTAATAAGTAGGAGAATCAGAGGGTAAACATGATTTACAGAGCAGCTTAGCGCACTAGATGTGCACCCTTGTGCTCAAAAGACACAACATCATCTACAAAAAGAGAAGAAGACACTGCGGTCGGTTGCCCCAGCCATAGACCATAGCTTTAGAGCATCCGAAATGTCACTAAGAATCTGAGGCACAAACTTCTCTTTCTGATAAAAAAACTCTCATGTTTCTTTCGCACCAAATCATCCAGCAAACGAGGGAAACGGCTGAACTTGCACCACACTTCCGCTTACCCGAGGTGAGCTGAACAAGCTGCTGGAACCAGATTGTAATGCCTTGTGTGGGCGCCCAACTAGTCGGGTTGAGCGAAGGCAGACCCATGCCACGAGCTACTGAAGTCCAAATCAGTGTTGACACCGGCACTCCATAAATAAGTGCAAAGATGTTTCCACATTCCGCATGCTAAACACACACAGGTACTGATTAGGCCATCCCCTACTCTGAAGCCTAGCTGCGGACCATAGTCTATTTTGTACCATAAGTCAACCGAAGAATTTGCATTTTGGCGGCGCCCAACAGTTCCAAATCCACGACGGGACCAGGAAAAGGTGGTGCCTTCAAACTGCAGGTTATAAGCCGAACACACTGAGAAATTACCATTTGTGGTGAAGGTCCAAATGATTTGATCTTCCTGTTGTGGATCTTCAACAATCTCAACATCTTGTAGGGATTCCCACAGCAATGTCACCTCTCGCCAAAGGTCCATGCTAGGGATCGGCATTAAATCATGGAGCCAGTTTTGATTGCACAATGCCTCTGCCACCATCCTGTTCTTCCTTCGACTATGGCGGAATAGCGAGGGGAAGGCAGCAGCTAAAGGACGGCCATGCCTCCAGTTGGCGGACAGAACTTCGTACCTCACCCATTTTGCATTGTGACCCATGTAGCAACTGCAAAAAGATTCTCGTCGGTAGAGTCCACTACCTAGCAATGTCATGCCAACCCATAGCTTTGACGAGGAATGCCATAACCACCAAAGACGTAGTGCTCTGCCAAACTTGGGTATATCAAGCAGCCCTAGTCCTCCCCGATCTAATGGCCAGCACACCTTGCTCCAGCTAACTTTGCATTTGGCGCCACTTGGATTTTGCATTCCGGCCCTGTCGGTACCCTGCGTATCAGGTACCCTTTGATATCGCAAGAAGTGCAAAAGAGTTCTATCCGTCAAAGTTGAAAGTCTCCTCAGGCCCCACATGTCATATTACACCGGACCTACATCCTTATATGGGTAGCTCCGGAGATTGACAAGTGTAATGTAAATCCGGGGCTAAACTCCCAACGCAGGAAAGCTCCGCGATCAACACGTGTATAATGACCCCGGACCTAACCTCCAGCAGAGGGAAGCTCCGGTGTTGACACGTGTATAGCGGTTCCAGAGCTACCTCCCCGCATGGGGAAGCTCCGAAGCTGCCACGTGTGGAGCCTCCGAACCTTCACCACCAACGAATACATTGATGGATCTCCTTCAGCACGGCAAGGGACTGTTAAAGCGGCAGTTACAAGACTTGAATACGTGTCGTTAATGTTGTACTAACAACACATGATAAAAGCACTGTTAATAGAGGTAACACAGCCAATAAGGCACGTTATCACACTATTAATCATGCTTAATACTCATAGACAGTGTATTAGTCTATTAAATACGCTAGGGCCACATGTCGGGTCAGGCAAAGGATGTAACGGTTAGTCCTTGGAACTATAAAAGGACTGAGCCGCATGATACAAAAAAAAACTCCAAGCTGAGCCAGAGACTAGGCTTTCTAGCGATTCACAATACAACAACACACACTCCGTGGAGTAGGGTATTACTCTCAGGCGGCCCGAACCACGTAAATCTCTCGTGTCACCATCTTGCTTGTGATCTCTGTGTGCCGTGACCGAAACAAGAACCTCTGCGGGCTACATGTGGTAGTACCGGGGGAAGTGTCGTTGCTACACTTTGACAGGCCCAAAGAAAGCGACGTCGCAACTTGTCCAGGGCAGTGATAAACTTTTTTGGAAGTTTAAGGGATGTCATAGCATATACCAGCAACGTGCTTAGCACCAATCGTACCAATTCTCTTCGTCCTGCCATGGTCAGCAGACATCCTTGCCAACTTGCTAGATGCCCCTACACTCAATCAAGTATGGGCCGCAGGTGCACCAGTGCAGGCCGACTCATTGTCAACGGGAGACCCAGGTAAGTGACAGGAAGGTTTGACCTATGGCCCTGAAAACTTTGAAGGACGGGCTTCAAGTCCAAGTCTTCGCACCAGATAGGGATGACGGAGCTCTTTGTCATATTGACTTGTAGGCCAGAGGACAAACCAAAGTTGTTCATAATATGCATCACTGTCTCAACCTCTCCTTGTTCTGGATTGACAAATACAATGACATCATCGGCGTAGAGAGAGACCCTGGCTTTTGCAGTGTGCTCCACAAGTGGTGAGAGGAAACCCTCTCCGGTAGCTGCCTTGAAGACCCTCTACAAAATGTCGATGCCCAATATGAACAATGCTGGTGAGATAGGGTCGTCCTGGCATAACCCACGTTGGTGTCTGATCCGTTGGCCAATGGTGCTGTTAGGCGTCAATGCTGAGGTGGATGAGGACATAGAAGACACAGCCAGTCAATTCAACTGGATTTTAATTTGATGAAATTAAAGCAATATGAAAAAACACACTTACTTTTTTTCTTCTCAAAGGAGGGTCCTCCTCGAATTTTCATTTATTGGAAGTAACGAAATTATAGCCAGTTCCAGAGAAGTAATAGAACCGATCTAAGTTTCAAAGTTGAGAAAGAAGTAAAACTATTGAGAACTAGGATTATCGCGTTAGGTTGTTGTCGGTACCCTGGGAACCGTACACCCCTTGAGATTACAAAGATGTCAAGGGAAAGTCATCTACTTGATTTGAAGACCTTCGGAGGCCCACATGTCAGACATGTACGGACTCGCTTCTCCAACATGGTTAGTCCCAGGGTCGCCACGTGTACTATCAAACCGGAGCTACTGCCCGCAAGGGGGAAGCTCCGGGCTATGTACCGAAATGGCACCCCCGGACCTAACCCCAGACCGAGGGAAGCTCCGGTGCTGACACATGTCGAGTAACACTGGAGCCATCTGTTCCCCATAGTGTGCTCCGGCGCTGCCACATGTCCAACCGTCGGATCTTCAGCCTATAACCTCCGGAAGACTCCACAACGGCTCCGGATCTTCAAAGGGGAATCAAGGACTTCAAGACCCGATCAAGTGTCATTAATCCTATATTAATGACACACGATCGGACGACCTTAATTACCAGTAACGATGCTATCGAAGCCCAAAACTCGGTCATTAAGGGCAATTAAACGTGTTAAATGTGTATCAATATCAGTAACCGCCAGGGCCACATGTCAGACCAGGCTAACTTGTAACGGCCTGCCCTTGTACTATAAAAGGACAGGCCGACGATACATAGAACATAGGCTCTACACGCTCTGAACACACACGGACTAGACGCTCTAGGCATACATCCAATACAACATCAACACACCCCGTGGAGTAGGGTATTGCGCTCAGGCGGCCCGAACCACGTAAACCTTGGTGTCCCTTGTGTCATTCGACATCTCACCTTCGTGAATCTCCGCGCGCCCATACCGAACCTCAAACTCCTCTAACACTTTAGTAGTGTCGGGAGATCTGCCGGATCAAAACCACCGACAGTTAGTGCGCCAGGAAGGGGCGCCTGAGATTTCAAGAATGGTGAACTCAGCCGCTGGATCATCCAATGGTCATCCCGCTGTTCAAGCTGTTGGGGGTAATCCCTCCAATATGCAGCCACCAGTAGGAACCACGGCTCCAGCAGGAGTCACACTTCCACCACCGCCGCCTCCACCAGCAAATCAAGCTGGACAACGCGATGGTGCACCGGCGTCAATCACTGCGTCGGCGAATCTTGACAACCCGGAACACGCGCTCCATGCAGCACGTGCTCTTCTCCAACGCCCACCACCTCCGGATGCATCCTGGGATGCACTAGAGCAGTGGAGGGCCGATGTGGAACATTTGGTTGCAGCAACAGCCGACCGCATCAGCAACCAGGGTCCTCCTCCTTCAGGACGGGCCCCGTCGTAGTGACGGACCTTGTCTGGCAGACTTGGTCTGCATGTTTCCCACAACAGGAGACGTGCTGCGTCACAGCAGGTGACGTCGTTGCCCTCTGGGGCATGATGCACTCATACGGTATCAAGGCTTTCAACTCATGACCTCCGGGCGGAGCTTGATCGCCGATAACGCCAACAAGACGGCTGAGTCCATATTGAGCGTGCTCGTGAAAGACGAGAAGCTCAAGACATTCCTACTCCTGAAGGAGTAGGAGGAGGCTGTTCAGCCCTGGCCATACATCTGCGTATGGTCAGGTGGCCACAGAAGTTCAGGCCTCACCCGCCGAAGAAGTTCGACGGGACTGTTAATCCTGTCGAATTTCTTCAGATTTACTCCACTGCTATCTTGGCAGCTGGAGGAAATGAGGCCGTAATGGCCAATTATTTCCCAGTGGCTTTAACGGGGACCGCCAGGTCCTGGTTTATGAGCCTTCCACCCAACTCCATCAGCAGTTGGGAGGAGTTGTGCCGGCAGTTCACCGCCAACTTCGGGAGTTCTTACACCCGACCAGGCACCGAATTGGACCTTTTTGCAGTTGTGCAAAAAGGAGGAGAATCCCTGCGATCATTCATACAGAGATTCTCTCAGGTACGAAACACTATCCCTTCAATCTCTAGCGCCTCTGTCATCGTGGCATTTAGACATGGAGTGCGGGATAAGAAGATGCTGGAGAAACTGGCGATCAAGGAGATTACCAATATCACAGAACTCTTCAGCTTGGCTGACAAATGTGCCAGAGCTGCGGAGGGCCGTGAAATGCACTCCAAACCAACTCCGGAGGATCACAAGAAATCCTCCAAAGGAGAAGCCGCTACCTCCGGGAGTGGCAAAAAGAAGAAAAATACCAATGGCAAGATGAAGCTGTCGGCCGGTGCATCCAATGCTGCAGCTGCTGCAGCTCCGGGTGGCCGGGGGCCACGCCCCGAGAAGCAACCTCGACCGTCTTCTGAAGACGGTGGCAAACCCAAGGTGTGATGTCCAATTCACAAAACGGACAGCCACAGTTTGGAAGACTGCTGGGAGGTCCAAAACCTTGCCGAGCGCTACAACAAGCGTCGGGAAGAAGCTCCTTTCTGACAGAGGGAAGGAAAACAAAAAGTTGATGAAGCTCCGGTTGAAGAGGAGTTAGGTTTTCAGGATCCCAAAAAGGTCCTGAAGGCCGTCTACACCTCCGTCGACGATGATTCCGACGTCTCTGACAACGAGCGTCGGAAGAACATGAACACCATTTTTGGTGGATCATGGGACATCACCTCCTGCCGCGTCATTAAGACTATGCGTCGGGACATGGCTGTTGTAGCTCCTACAGCCAGGGCGGAGCCTCATCGGAAGTGGATGGACACAGCCATCACTTTTGATGCTTCAGACTGCCCTCGAAGCATGGTTGGAGCAGGTCAGCTACCTTTGATGGTATCTCCTACCATCAATAACATCCAGCTCCACCATGTTATGATAGACGGAGATTCGGGGCTCAATCTCATATGCTTTGAAGCTTTTACCAAGCTTCATCTCCGACCTTCGGATCTCCACCCCTCCCGACCTTTCTTCGGAGTAGGTCCGGGGGCCATTACCCCACTCGGAGCTATTACCCTCCCTGTTACCTTCGGGACCCGGGAGAAGTATCGCACTGAGAAGTTGGTCTTTGACGTTGCTCAGATCAACTTACCCTTCAATGCCATCTTGGGTAGGCCTTCCTTGTACAAATTCATGGCAACTGCTCATTATGGTTACCTGGTGTTAAAGATGCCAACACCAGTAGGCATTCTCCGGATCCGTGCAAATCGTACTGCCGGAGTAACTGCTCTGGAAGAACTCCATGCACTTACCACGGCACAAGAGGAGGACTCCAGGCAGGAGCAAGCTCCAAAACCCCTGAGCATTCGTCAGCGAGGCTCGACTTCTGCGCCCCGTGTGTAGCCAAGCGACGACACCGAGATTCCCATCAAAGTCGTCCAAATCGGTTCCGATGCCGCTCAGACCACCCGTATATCGGGGGGATTGGACGACAAATAGGATTTCGCGCTCGTCACTTTCCTCTGGGCTAATGTTGACGTGTTTGCCTGGCAACCGTCACAAATGCCTGGGATCCCCAGGGAAGTGATTGAGCACAATCTGAAGAATTACCCCGGCGCTCGGCCTGTGCATCAGAAGCCTCGGAAGCAATTCGTAGAGCGATAGAACTTCATCCGACAAGAAGTGAAGAAGTTGCTCGAAGCTGGATTCATCCGAGAATTCTTCCATCCAAAATGACTGGCAAACCCAGTCATTGTGCCCAAGGCCGGTGGGAAGCTTCGGATGTGTATCGACTACACAACACTAAATAAGGCATGTCCAAAAGATCCATTCCCACTACCTAGAATAGATCAGATAGTGGATTCCACCTCCAGGTGTGAATTACTGTGTTTCCTAGATGCATATTCTGGGTATCATCAAATCAGAATGTCTAGGGAAGATGAAGAGCATAACTCTTTCATCACAGTAGATGGATTGTACTGTTATAAAGCCATGCCATTTGGTCTCAAAAATGCAGCTTCAACCTTTGTACGAGTTATGTACAAAACCTTTGAAGAACTCATTGGAGACATAGTGGAAATGTACGTCGATGACATCGTGGTCCAGGTCAAGAACAAGGAGTCACTCCTTGACACCTTGCAGGCTGTCTTCGATAAGCTGCGGGTCACCCGCACAAAGTTAAACCCAGACAAGTGTGTCTTTGGGGTTAGCTCCGGAAAACTTCTTGGTTTCCTGGTAAGTCACCGGGGCATAGAAGCTAATCCGGCGAAGATCAAGGCCATCGAAGATATGCGGCCACCAGCCCGCATCAAAGATGTCCAAAAGCTAACCCGATGTCTAGCAGCCCTCAGCTGGTTCATTTCAAGACTAGCGGAACGGGCACTCCCCTTCTTCAATTTATTGAGGAAGTCCAGACCATTCCAATGGTCTGAAGAAGCAGAAAAGGCATTCCAGGAGCTAAAACAGTTCCTCACCACCCTACCAATTCTGGTAGCTCCGAACCCTGGTGAGCCTTTGCTGCTTTACATTTCAGCCACTGACGAAGTTGTCAGTATGGTCCTGGTCGCGAAGAGACCAGAACTACCCCATACTCAGGAATCCAGACCCCTTCGGGAGGGTCCAGAGGATCCCGAAAGCGTGTCTGGGTCCCAGCTCCCAGACTTGAATCCACAAGAAGTCACTTTGGAAGACCCAGACCCCTCCGGGAGGGTCCAGGTCGCTTCTGAAGAAGCTTCGGGTTCCTCCAGCCAGGACCCGGAGGTCCCCGAAGAAAATCTGGATGCCTCCGGGAGGATCCGGGTCAGTGAAGAGGAAGCTTCGGGCCCCTCCAGGAGGGTCCGGACCATTCAGCGCCCAGTGTACTTCATCAGCGAAGTACTACATGATGCCAAGACTTGATACCTAGAGGTGCATAAGCTACTCTATGCAGTTCTTATTGCCTCCAGGAAGCTTAGCCATTATTTCCAAGCTCACAAAATCTCAGTGGTGACCTCTTACCCACTTCGAGCAATTTTGCATAATCCCAACTCAACTGGGAATATTGCAAAGTGGGCAACATAACTGGTTGAATTTGATCTCGAATTCATTTCAAGGCAAGCAATCAAGAGTCAAGCATTGGCGGATTTCGTGGCGGAATGGACTCCCTCTCCATCAAACCCTGGGGGCCCCAGTGAGCAGAAGCCGGAACACAAGGCTTCGGTCTTCACCGAGCCTCACTGGACCCTCTACTTTGACGGCTCCATGCAAAAGCAGGGGGCCGGAGCTAGAGTACTTCTCCTCGCACCAACCGAAGAGAAGGTAAAATACATGGTACACCTTGACTTCAAGGCGACCAACAACATGGCGGAATATGAAGCACTCATTTATGGACTAAAGGTGGCACTGTCGTACGGTGTCAAGCAACTGCTGGTCAAGGGAGATTCACAGCTCATCAATAAGCAAGTGAAGGGTGAATGCTCCTGCAACAATCTCCAGCTAGTTTCTTACCTCCTTGAAGTCCAGAGGCTTCAGAAGGACTTCGAAGTCCTAGATATCCACCATGTCCAGCGTGCCCACAACGCTGAAGCCGACGAACTCTCGACGAAAGCGTCAACCGGAGCTTCGGCTCCTGACGGAACTTTTGTCCGGAGGTTGTCAAAACCAACAGCTCAGCCTGCCAAACTAAGCGAAGGGGGCGAGATCAGCATCCCGAAGCTGACGGTCCCGATGGCCCTGTTACCATGGCAGCCATCAAGGATCGTAGGTGCTGCCGGAAGCTCCGAGCAACCCAGCACGCAAGACTCAGATGCTCAAGTTAGTTCCGATGCATGGATCTCGGAGATCCGGAACTACTTGAAAGATAACATCCTTCCTGACGATGATGTATCAGCTGACCGGGTAGTCAGATTGGCTAAAAGATACACGTTGGTAGAAGGGGATCTCTACCGGCGCGGTGCCAATGGCATCCTAATGCGGTGCATTACAAGAGAAGAAGGTTGCGAGCTCCTCGCAGAAATCCATGGAGGCGAGTGTGGGAACCACGAGTCTTCCCGCACGCTGGTTGGTAAAGTCTTTCGGCATGGCTTCTACTGGCCCACAGCACTCAAGGATGCAATTGAGCTGGTCAAGAAATGCGAAGCATGTCAATTTCATGCAAAGCAAATTCACGCACCGGCTCAGCCCCTACAAATGATATCTCCTACATGGCCCTTCGCTGTGTGTGGGATGGACATCTTGGGACCTTTCCCAAGAGCCGTCAGAGGTTACAAGTTCTTGTACGTTGCCATTGACAAGTTCACCAAGTGGCCGGAAGCAACTCCAGTTGTGACAATCAACAAGCAATCTTCTATCAACTTTTTGCAGTCCATTGTATGCATATTTGGAGTCCCAAACAAAATCATCACTGATAATGGGACCCAATTCACAAGCTCTGCATTTCAAGGATGTTGCAAAGACCTCGGCATTCAAGTTTGCTATGCCTCCGTAGCTCACCCAGCAAGCAATTGCCAAGCTGAGAGAGCAAATGCTGAAATCCTTAAAGGACTCATAACGCGCACCTATGAGCGCTTGAAAATACATGGAGCCAACTGGATTAAAGAGCTTCCGCCCACTTTATGGGCCAACAGAACAACTCCAAACTAGTCAACTGGAGAGACACCCTTCTTCCTGATGTATGGAGCTGAAGCAATCCTTCCTCCGGAAATCACCTTGGGGTCACTCCGGGTCTGGACCTTCGACGAGGCCACGCAGGACCAGCTCCGGCGTGAAGACCTAGACCTCCTTGAGGAGGGAAGGTTCCAAGCAGCTGTTCGGAATGCCCGATACCGCCAAGCCCTTCGGTGCTATCATCAGCAGCATGTACACAACCGACACCTCGAGGAAGGCGATCTGGTGCTACGGAGAATACAATATAGATAAGGGCTAAACAAACTCTCCCCCAGTTGGGAAGGACCCTTCCGAGTGATTAAAGTATCCCGTCCCGGAAGCGTTCGCTTGGCCACCGAGGTTGGGACACCTCTCCCAAATCCTTGGAACATTGAGCACCTCCGTAAGTTCTACACTTAATATCACGGAGGTGAGCCTGTAGTAACTTGAGGTGTATGTTATAGAGTCATTGTACAGAGTCGGGTAGTTCCTCCGGGAGAACAGCGAGACCTTTCCAGTAAGGTCCGCAAAGTTCATGCAACACTTGTCACAGTCTCAGGACTAAAAGTGTGGCTAGCTATCCTGGGTCAAACGAGAAATTAAACACGCTTAGCCTGGTTCCGTACCCTAAGAGTGTACTTGTTTCCCCTGTACCCCGGACCTATAATGAAAGACATCTTCATGTGAAGCAGACTCCACGTGCATTTATTTTGTACAGGCTCAACATTCTTTTTATTTTTCTCTTTCTTGTCTATAACAAGGACGTGCAATTCTTAAGAAATTTTAGTTCGACCGGTTCATATACAATTCGAGTTGTATTGTCGATTATTTTGGATTCAAATATTGTTCGTGGCCCACTCGCCTGAATACCGCCAAGCCAACCTAGGGTCGGAGTGTGCTATTGACTTAGCCTGGTCAAGCACCCTAAGTACGCCACTCTACCTACAACCCAGCAGGCCGAAGTAAGGCGGGTCCAAGTACAATTGGATCTAGAAGAAAAGACAATGCATTCGGTTGTATTCAGAATCGCGTTTGACCTAAAATTTTCTTGAGAATCTTAAGCCGCGGCGAAGTTATAGGCAAGGAGCGAATTTCACTATTTTTCATGCCTTCAGCGTGCAAGAAAAATAAAGAATTCACGTTGATGGAGAAAAGTCGGAGCTAACATAGATCCGACTCCCCTTAGGTGGCTTGTAATCGATGTTAAACATTGAAAACAAGCATCACCGGAGCAACCAAGCTCCGGTAAAGCTAGGGGGGCCAGTCGTCGACGTAAAATAAAAGATGGTGAGAAGACCCCACAAGTGGAGTCTGCTGCCGACAAGCTACGCGTTGGCAAAGGTCACTGCCGGAGCTACTAAGCTCCAACACCCCAAAGGGCTAACTATCGATGCTCTACGCGTTGATAGGGACTATTGCCGGAGCTACTAAGCTCCGACGGTAGTCAATTTGACCTCAGGGGGCCTTCACTATCGAAGACTTCAGACCTACACTCTACAAGTTTGAAGCAAATGAGTCTTCAACAAAACACAATATCCTCTTGGTACATGTTCACAATCAAATTGTGTACATCCACCAGGGGGCCAAGTGAAGACAAAAGTGTTGAAGACAAAAAGTGAAATTCATAAAAACTTGGGGATTTCATTCATCTGGAGACAAGGGATTACAAAATTGAGGAAGAAGAAGAGAGAATACAAGTGGGAACTACAGAGATGGTCCTAGACCCTATGGAAGAATTGGGCGAACTTCTGGGCAACCTCCGACACATTGGCTCGGGCAGCTTCACCTTCTCCTTCAACGGGACCTTCAAGCACCGGGTCTAGAGGAAATTGGGGATTCCGGCTGGTGTAGCACGTCAGCACATACTCTGCGACGTTATTCGCCAAGGATTGCCCCTCAACCTCCAATTGGTCCACGATGACATCGCCCACCTTGGAGAGTTTGCTACCTGCCAAGCTCAATGCCTGCAACGCTTAGGTCCGGCTCCGGCTCTGGATCATCCGGGCGCACGGGACTGAAGCCCATCGGTGTTAGCGCGTCGTTGGCCTTGCCCAGGAACTCCCAAATCTGTAGGGAGTCCGTAGTCCTCAAGCCCTTCAATTCTTCCAAGGATCTTCTGGCCGCCACCAGTTCAGAATTCTCACGAGCGAGGCGCTCAACTTCTTTGGCGTTTTGCTGAATCTTCTCGGCAACTCGCTTCTCGAGTTTTCCGAGCTCCTCCTCCCGGAGGTGGATCTTGTTCCGGCGGTCAACCAGGTCCTTCTCCATGCCCCTCACTTTCTTCTCCCTGGCAGCAAGGGCACACTCTTGCTCGTAGAGTTCCTGCCCTCGCACTCGCACCCAGGCCTTCTCCTCCTCCTCCTCAGTGCAGCGCTCTTCCAATTTCTTGGCGCGCTCTTCGAGGTCCTTGTCGGCCATAGCCACCTTTTCGGTGAACTCCTCCTCCCTCCTCAAGACGTCGTCCCACAGCTCAAGGAGTTTCTGCTCTTCATCTTCGAGCCTTTTCTCCCTCTCTTCAAGTGCCTCCCGGCGCTTGATGAGTGTAGTGTTAATGGCCTCAAGCCTTTCTTGGCGTTCATCAGCCGCACTGTTAGCTGCTTTGGTCTGCTCATAAATCTCCCGGGATTGAGCATCGAGGGCGCGAGTCATACTCTCCCTGTCATCCAATAATTTGCCCCAGTATTCCAGGCGGACCTTCTCCTGCTTGATCCACTCTTTGTCATCAGCTAGCCTCGACTGCGCCAGCTTGGTCTCGAAGTAGAGCCGGTTACGCCACCGCCTAAGGGTTTGGCGCTCCTCTTCAAGAGCCTTGCTGTCGTGGAAGAAGGCCAGTTGAACTTGACGCAGACTGGAACAGGCGTTGTCAATAGACAATGACAACGGGATAGGTTCCGGACCTGCTGAGGTCTCCTCTGCTGGTTCTAGTGGGTTTTCAGATACAAAAATTGGGTCCCACTCCACAAGAGTGGTCCCCTGGGTCTCCATGGCACTAGGGCCGTCCTCCGGGATGGCCTCAGTCGCCATCGAGGAGGGTCCCACTGATGAAGCTCTGACCTCCGGAAGTGGTTCCGAAGGCCCCGCCGCCAGATCTACATTTGCCCCCTCAGGCAGTGGCGACTCCACCAGGGCACTCCGGCTCAGCCGCGAGTACCTCCGATGTCATCACTTCCGGAGCAGGGGCTGCTTCTGGCTCCGGCCTGGGCACCTCCTCTATTGGGGGCTCGAGCGCCGACGCCTCCGCAACAACCGGCTCGGGAGCCGGAAAGTCTTCAACGTCAACCGGCCCTGCGGCCGAAGCTCCAACAACGACCGGCTCTGCGACCGGCGATTCAGAAGTAGCCGGCCCAACAGCCAGGACTTCCTCAACATCCGGCGCGCACGCCGAGACTTCAACTACCTCCGGCTCAACCGTCGGGGCTTCGACAATTTCCGGCTCTGGGGCCGGAATTACTGCTTCCTCCGGCTCAACGGCCGGAGCTTCCATCATCTCTACACCAGGACCCGGAGCTTCAACCTCCGGGACAGGTGCCGCTGGCGCATCTTCTCTCCCGCGGTCCGGTGCTACCACGGGAGTCTCTGTGGATGAGTCAAGGTCCATGACCACGACATCTGGCGCCGGAGCTGTCGAAGCTTCAGCCACCACTTGAGGCGGCACCAGGACAGGAGCATAAGCTTCTGCCCTCACAGCTTCAGCTGCTGTGGCTGAGGGTGGAGCCTCACTCATCTTCTTGGGAACGCTGCAGATGATGGATGAAGAAACTTAAAAAACAATTACTACAACAAAACAACTATCTGAGGTAAAGATTAAAAATTACCTCGGGAGGCTTCCGCACCAGCTTGCGCAGAACCTCTTTCCCGGGCGTTCTGGGCTGACCATAGCCGCCGCCGGCGTGGAAGCTCCGGAAGGCCCCCCGGAACTCGTTGCAGCCACATGCATTTCCCTAGTCGAGGCCCCCCTTGATCGGGAAGAACCTCCGGACCTAGAGGCCTCAACCGGCCCTGATGCTGGAGTCGCATGCCCGGAGCTAGCACCCCGAGAGGACGCCATTGCGGGTATAGTCACTGCGATTGTAGAAGACCTCCCCCTCTGGGGAGAAGGAGCAGATGCAGAGGTGGCAGGCCTGACGGACCTTCTGTCGGCATGCTGCAGCTTCCTCTTCCGGCTCAAGGGTTCATCTGCCGGCTCCTTGCCCTTGCCGATGACCTCGACCCTTGGCTTCGGGGCAGGGTCGGAGCCACCTTCGGAAGCTCCAGGGATCACCACCCTGGAGGTCGATCTTCTCTCGACGACACCAAGGTCGTCAAGCACGGGCATCTTCCGCCGGAGCTCCCTGGTGAACTCTACTTCCACGTTCAGAGGGAGAAAAGCTGATGGCGGAGTCAAGTCATCACCCGCGACGTCGATGCCGTGCTAGAACTTCTTGAGATGAAACTCCAAGGTTGTCCCCGCCATGTTGGACTTCAGCCCGGTCTCGACCCGGTCGTTGTCCATCACACTATTGAGGGCCCAAGCGAGTTTTTCTCTCCTCTTCAGCGGTGCCCACCTGTTAACCAGGAAGTTGCAAAACACCGCCTGAGGAGTTAATCCTCCCTCCACGCACTGGCGGATCCTAGTCAAAGCAGGGTTGAAGGAATCCACCAGCACCGAAGCTTCACTCCAGACTGTCGTGTCGATGTTGGGGAGGCCTTTGGGCAGCTCCAGCCTCTCGTGCTCCTCCACCCGGATGACTATCCAGTCCTTCTTCCAACCATCCCGTTTCCCAGAGGGAAACGACCGGAGGTACTTGAATGAGCACTTCTTGCGCTTCACGAAGTAGCAGAAGCCAAGGTACTCATTGCTCCTACCGGTGGTATGGACGGTGAAGAAGGTCCGGAAGAGTTCAATGCAGGGGGGGTGCCCACCCACATCTCACAGAAGTGGACGAAGACGGACACGAGAAGAATGGAGTGGGGGCCAAGGTGGTACAGCTGCAGACCATAGAAGTCTAGCAGCATTAAGAAAAAGGAGGAAAAAGGTGGGATCAACCCCACCATGGCGTACGAGGAGAAGTACACCATTTCGCCGGCGTGCTCCTTCTCAAACGGGAGCTCTCCCCCGACGCGGACCATGCGGTTGAAGAAGTCCGAGGACCATCTCATGAGGGCCCAGACCTTCTTCAGGTCACTGTCGGTCTTCAAACGGCTCTCGCGGAGACCCAACTCCATCGCAGCACAGCAAGGCAGGAGAGGAAGAGCAAGCACAAGTTGGGAGTTTGAGCGCAAGATCAGATGAAAGGCATAAAGAACCCCAAACGGTGCGCGCTTTCCTTCTTAAGTAAGCCCTTGCGATGCTTGGATGGAAACCGCAAGGAAGTCGAAGATACTACTCAAAAATTCCACCCAACCGATGACAAGAGGGCCCGGGACCACCCCGACGATCAAGTCGAGGTTCTTACCTAGGCGAACGGTTGTCATCATGAGGCGGGAAGCCCGAAGGCGGCGACCTGACAAGGCGTGCGGAACCGATACGATTTTCGTATCGAGAACCGGCAACCTTCAATTGCGTGAGATCTGCACGCCAAAGATCTCACCTACCGTACACGGTATACGCCATGCGACGAGGATTTAACTCCAAACCATCGCCAATGGCACATCCAAGACCTTTGAAGACTCAGTTCAAAAGTCGCAAGGATGGACCCACCTCCGGCGGAATGACCTCACCCAAGGGATCTTCCCCAGAGGTGGGCCCAGGGGGCCACTGTCGGTACCCTGGGAACTGTACACCCCTTGAGATTACAAAGATCTCAAGGGAAAGTCATCTACTTGATTTGAAGACCTTCGGAGGCCCACATGTCAGACATGTCCGGACCCGCTTCTCCAACATGGTTAGTCCCAGGGTCGCCACGTGTACTATCAAACCGGAGCTACCGCCCGCAAGGGGGAAGCTCCGGGCTATGTACCGAAATGGCACCCCCGAACCTAACCCCAGACCGAGGGAAGCTCCGGTGCTGACATGTGTCGGGTAACACCGGAGCCATCTGTTCCCCACAGTGTGCTCTGGCGCTGCCACATGTCCAACCGTCGGATCTTCAGCCTCTAACCTCCGGAAGACTCCACAACGGCTCCGGATCTTCAAAGGGGAATCAAAGACTTCAAGACCCGATCAAGTGTCATTAATACTATATTAATGACACACGATCGGACGACCTTAATTACCAGTAACGGTGCTGTCAAAGCCCATAACTCGGTCATTAAGGGCAATTAAACGTGTTGAATTTGTATCAATATCAGTAACCGCCAGGGCCACATGTCGGGCCAGGCTAACTTGTAACGGCCTGCCCTTGTACTATAAAAGGACAGGCCGACGATACATAGAACACAGGCTCTACACGCTCTGAACACACACGGACTAGACGCTCTAGGCATACATCCAATACAACATCAACACACCCCGTGGAGTAGGGTATTACGCTCAGGCGGCCCGAACCACGTAAACCTTGGTGTCCCTTGTGTCATTCGATATCTCACCTTCTTTAATCTCCGCGCGCCCATACCGAACCTCAAACTCCTCTAACACTTTAGTAGTGTCGGGAGATCTGCCGGATCAAAACTACCGACAGTTGTGTACGCATCCTTCCGGATTCAAGCCCGCTCAAACTAGGTGTTCACACCTTCTTCCTTAATGTATTGTGAGTGTTCCTTTCATGGATTTCGTGTCATGAATTTCATGTTAGAATTAAAACTAATGACAGAAAACAGTAGCGCTAGCTTCACATCATCCAGGGTTGCTTCCCCCCACTAAAGCCATATGAGACAAAATGTACTCGCTAACACAGAGTTGAACAAATATTTCATATAAATAAGACATATGTCTTACAACATTGAATATATGATTCTTTTTCGATAAAGGACACTTTATTAAACTCGAAAACATCAAGATGATACAAAGAAGTTCGTACCTAACCTCTGCACAACCAGCACACAGCTAATAAAGTAGTAATAATTATATGTACTCATCAAGTATATTAGACGATCGATGGTGCAGAATTATTGGATATATAAGACATATCATCTTGGCATCCACATTATATATAGGACACAAAAGGTAAGGTTGTAGAGCAATTTTAAATTAATTACAAGCAACTCGTTTCACAAACCACTGACAATTATTTTACGTGAAGTGCAAGAGAACAATTGCAACATACTCTCCATTCCCTTTTATTTGACGTCAAATAAGAAAAATAATGATGAGAGTATACCAAATCGTTGTGTACAATAAATATGAAAAATTGGACGATAGTACACAAAAGGGTGACCCTTTATGCTACTCCCTCCGCTTTGTTTTATTTGTCACCAGTTAGTTCAAAAATAAGCGGAACTAGCTGTTTTGGACATTCGCCTCCATAGGCGGGTCCTCCTCTTTTGACTTGTATCTTTACTCTTAGCTATTTGTATCCCTAGGATGTAATTATCCCCTTACTTAATGAATCGACAGAGCTTCTACCTTATTTTAAAAAAAGTTCAAAAATGAACTGACAAGTAACAAATAAAACAAAACGGAGGGTGTACTATATACGACAATCCAAATCTCGTGTTAACTAATATTGCCTGATGGAGGAGCCGACAAGATTGCTGTTGAACTGTGTCAATTCGTGCGTCGCGAAATTTTGCACAAAAAATAGGAGTTCTTTGATGAGAATGGTGTAATAGCTGATGTGCCAGAACTTTGCGACTATGATAATAGAAACAATTTTTTGTGAAACTTGTAAACTATGAGATGACTTGTATGTGTAACTTGTATATATGTATATTGTTTTAGTGAAATTGACTTCTGAGGGATGACTTCTGTTATTATATTGTTTACTTCTGTGATTATATTGTTGACTTTTGTGATTATATTTAATTGACCTAAAAATTAGAAATAACAGCAGATAGTACTGCATAGGGTATACCTTATCACATGCGGTTATTTACCTACGGCTAGACCTGCCTGTGAAATATCATTATCACAGACGGCTAGATATAGGTAAAGAACCATCTGCGATAACCAAATTATCACGGGCGGTTATTGTTATGGTACAAACCGGCTGCGGTAAACTGGCTCCACAGACAGTTTGTCATAGGTAAAGATCCGCCTGTGATAATACCATTATCACATACGGTTATATATACTGCACGACTCGTCTGTGATAATATGTCTTCATAGGCGGCTAGTCGTAAGTAAAGAACCGCTTGTGATAATACCATTAGCATAGGCTGTTTCACTTCTCCACCTGTAAAATTGCAGATTATCACAGACTCTTCGTTTCAAATGGTTTTAGAAATCGCGTGTGATAATACGTTTGGAACCGCATGAAATGAGGCTTAGTATCAGTGTGATATGATACCGACGCAGAGCACAGGAACAGTTCCTGATAAAGCTGTGGCCACAAATGAACTAGTACACACCACATAGTGCAGAGCAAAACAAAAAGGAGTCGCAATTTCTGTGCTTAAAAATTCAGGTGGATGGGTGCCATTGATGTATACCATTATTATGCCGTACATAACAAAGACCTCCTTAATTAATTTTCATTTTCCACTGATCCACTGATTTTCCTTTAGTTTGTTTCAAAAGTAAAGAAGAAAAAAGCAGTGGTAAGAGTTCCGAAAAAGGCATGAATTCTGGTCGGCCCTGAGCACTTAACCAACCTTGGTTTGTCCCTTATTATCCTTATCCACTACAGCATGTAACAATGGACTGGTGGATCAGCTAGCCATGCTGTACATCACTTGCACCACCTGTTGTGTCATGGATGACGTGCTCCAGCAGAAATGAAATTTTGCATCTATGAAAAGGATGTTTAAGGTTCCTTTGTGGAGCATGGTAATTTTCTCAATTCCCTGTAAAAAGAGAGCAAAATGTAATGGGGTTGACGTGTAAACGTACAGTTGGGTCAAAGGTGGTGCAACAGTTGGCACATTATCAGGTATATCACAAAAACATTAAGCCACAACCATCACTACAAAGAAAATAGGCATCTTTGCAATGATACTACATAATTCATCACAATACCTTCAAAATTATAGAGAAAGGATAAACATGGCTAATTAAATCAAGAATCTAGCCATATGTGATCAGTTATACAGTTCCTAACTAGAGGTGTGTCTCCACTTGTGATTTGATATCTTAGATTCGAACCAACTTCTTGTGAAGGTATATTTTTTTTAACACACGAAATAGCTCACTCGAATACTGTTAAGAAAGAAGGTGAGACACCTGCGTACGAGGAGAATCAAATGTAGGTGGGCAGCCCACATATGTGGACGTGTTAGCCATCTGGCCAGAGGGCAGTTCAAGGTTAAGATGTCTGCAATAAATCTTCATCGGATCTCATAATCTGTGGGAGCCTTCTACACTTGTTATATCTTTTTTATCAGTTAAGAGCTATGATGTCACATCAATGACGAGTAAAAAAAAATGACCCGTACATTGCTGATCGGCAATTACCGACGCCGCGCGCGGGATAACTGCACAACGCGATCAGGTGCAATTAACCATCAGGCGCCTTCACCAGTTACGACCTCGACCACTGGCTTCCTCTACATGCTTGTCATTTGATAACTCACATACATATATAGAGGCTTAATATCAGTGCATAACTGGCGTGGTCATTGACAGGAGCATAAACGGCTTGAGTAATTAGAGAGAACAACCTGGATAATTCTTTTCTCACCTGACAGAAGATACGCAGCTGCAATCATATCGATAGCTAGATAAAGCTGCCTGGACAGTCCATTATACGCAAGGAACCGAAGAATTAAAGTACTTTTAGTAGTCCAGTGGATGTGCGCGGTTGTTCGGTCCAAACACGTCACTGATGTGCTATTGAAAAAAAAAACGTTACTGTTGGGTGGATGAATCGACCAATTAAGCCTGAGACACGTTGAGATGTGACATCGCTTTTGACATTGTGACGGGTACAGTAATGATAGAGTTGACTTTGAACATGAGTTGAAATGATAATTCTCGAGGATTGCATTAGCATGTTTATGTATAACTATGTATGATTATGTCATTGCATTACGTATGATATTGCGAGCTCCAAATAACGAATGACTATGCATGTTTATCTATTGACAAACTATGCATGATTAAAGCTTGATGGTAGTTGGCGCGATAAGCACTCCCTGGAATAGCTACGTGGACGACTGATCTTGAACTGCCTGCATTAGGCTGAGTAGGTGAGCAATACCTGCAGATATTACCAGCCTTTTTATGAGCAGCAGGAGTAGGATCACAGGTGCTCGTCTGGTAGCTACTTAGAGTAAAAGTAAATAGGCTCATTAGAAACTCGCTTACATCCTCAGTTCACTTATACTCTATCCGTTCCCAAATACTTGTCGTCTTTTTATTTTTTTACTAAAAGACGATAAGTATTTAGAAACGGAGGGAGTATCCGACATCATTAACTTCTAGTGTCATCATTGATCATCCGTGAATTTTTTTATTAATATATCTGTAGAGGTGTCTGTCGACTATTGGAGTCGGCAGATCTCCTGACACTGCTAAAGTGTTGAATGAGTTTGTGGTTCGGTGTGGGCGCGCGGAGACTCAAGAAGGTGAATTGCGATTTAACACAGGAGACACAAGGATTTACGTGGTTCGGGCCGCCTGAGCGTAATACCCTACTCCACGGGTGTTTTGGTGTTGTATTAGCTTGTCAAGTATGATCGCTTGTCAACGTCCGTGAACGTCTGTTCTTCCCCGTCATGTATCGTCGGCCTGTCCTTTTATAGTACAAGGACAGACCGTTACAAGCTAGCCTGACCCGACATGTGGCCCCGGCGGTTACTAGTATTGATACACGATTAATTGCTGTTAATGATTCTGTAATGAGCTCCGACAGTGCCGTTACTGGTGTTAAGATCGTCCGTTTAAGCGTCATTAATACGGCATTAATGACGCTTAATCGGGTCTTGAAGTCCTTGGCTCTCCTTTGAAGATCCGGAGCCGTTACAAGGTCTTCCGGAGGTTAGAGGCTGCCAGCTCCGACGTTTGGACACGTGGCAGCTCCGGAGCTTGCTGTGAGAAGCAGGTAGCTCCGGGGCTACCTGACACGTGTCAGGTCCGGAGCTTCTCTCGGTCAGGGGTTAAGTCCGGAGGTGCCATTTTGGTACCTGGCCCGGAGCTTCCCCCTTGTGGGCGGTAGCTCCGGTTTGGCAGTACACGTGGCGACCTAGGGGTTAACCATGTTGGAGAAGCAGGTCCAGTCATGTCTGACAAGTGGGCCTCCGAGGGCCTTCAATCCAAGTAGACGGTCTTCCCTTGAGATCTTTGTAACCTCAGGGGGTGTACGGTTTTTAGGGTACCGACAGTGGCCCCCTGGACCTACCTCCGAGGAAGGTCACTGGGGTGAAGTCGTTCCGTCGGAGGTGGGTCCATCCTTGCGACTCTTGAACTGGGTCTTCAAGGGTCTTCGGAGGTGCCGTTGGCAGGGTTTTACAGTTAGATCCCGCCGCGTGGCGCACCTCAGGCGGCAGATGAGATCTTTGACGTGCGGATCTCACGCAATTGAAGGTCGCCGGTTCCCGATACGAAAACCGTATCGGTTCCGTGCGCCCTGTCAGGCCGCCGCCTTTGGGTTTCCCGCCTCGTGATGACAACCGTTCGCCTGGGTAAGAGCCTCGACTTGATCGTCGGGGTGGTCCCGGGCCCTCTTGTCATCGGTTGGGTTGAATTCTTGAGTAGTATCTTCGACTTCCCTGCAGTTTCCATCAAAGCGTTGCGAGGGCTTACTTAAGAAGGAAAGCACGCACCGTCGGGAGTTCTTTACGCCTCTCATCTTATCTTGCGCTCAAACTCCTGACTCGTACTTCGCTCCTCTTCTCTTGCCTAGCTGTGTCGCGATGGAGTTGGGTCTGCGTGAGAGTCGCTTGAAGACTGACAACGATTTGAAGAAGGTCCGGGCCCTCATGGGGTGGTCCTCGGACTTCTTCAACCGCTTGGTCCGTGCCGGCGGGGAGCTCCCCTTTGAGAAGGAGCACGCTGGCGAGATGGTGTACTTTTCTTCGTACGCCATGGTGGGGCTGATCCCACCTTTTTCTTCTTTCTTCTTGATGTTGCTAGACTTCTATGGTCTGCAGCTATACCACCTTGGCCCTCACTCCATTCTCCTCGTGTCCATCTTTGTCCACTTCTGCGAGATGTGGGTGGGCATCCCCCCCTGCGTCGAGCTCTTCCGAACCTTCTTCACCGTTCACACCACCGGCCGGAACAATGAGTACCTTGGCTTCTACTACTTCGTGAAGCGCAAGAAGTGCTCATTCAAGTACCTCCGGTCGTTCCCTTCCGGGAAGTGGGATGACTGGAAGAAAGATTGGATAGTCGTCAGGGTGGAGGAGCATGAGCGGTTGGAGCTGCCAGACGGTCTGCCCGGCATCGACACGTCGATATGGAGTGAAGTTTCGGTGCTGGCGGAAGCTTTCAACCCTGCCCTGACCAGGATCCGCCGATGCGTGGAGGGAGGATTGACTCCCCAGGCGGTGTTCTGCAACTTCCTGACCAACAGGTGGGCGCCGCTGAAGAGGAGGGAGAAGCTCGCCTGGGCCCTCAACAGCGTGATGGACGAGGACCGGGTTGAGACCAGGTTGAAGTCCAATATGGTGGGGAAGACCTTGGAGTTCCACCTCAAGAAATTCCAGCACGGCATCGACGTTGACGGGGATTACTTGACTCCGCCGTCGGCCTTTCTCCCTCTAAACGTGGAAGTGGAGTTCAGCAGGGAGCTCCGGCGGACGATGCCCGCGCTTGACGACCTTGGTGTCGTCGAGAGAAGACCAACCACCCGGGTGGCAATCCCCGGGGTGCCCGAAGACGGCTCGGTCCCTGCTCCACAGTCGAGGGTCGAGGTCATCGGCAAGGGCAAGGAGCTAGCGGAGGAGCCAGAGAGTCGGAAGAGGAAGCTACGACATGCCGACGGAAGGTCCATCAGGCCCGCTACTTCCGCCTCGGTTCCTTCTCCCCAGGGGGAAGATCTTCTGCCGCCGTGGCGACTGTCCCCGTAGTGGGGTCCTTCCGGAACGATGCTGTTCCTGCAGTGGGATCCTCCCGGAGCGCGTCTGTCCCTGTGGTGGAGCCCTTCAGGGGTGCTAGCTCTGGGTGCACGAGTCCGGCACCTGGGACGGTGGGAGCCTCTGGGTCCAGGGGTTCCTCCTGATCGAGGAGAGCCTCGACCCGGGAAACGCCCGTGGCTGCAACAAGTTCTGGGGGGCCTCCTGGACCTCCTACGCCGACCATGGCCAGCCCGGAACGTCCGGGAAAAAGGTTCCGCGCAAGGTGGTGCGGAAGCCTTCCAAGGTAATTTTTGATCTTTACCTTGGTTAACTTTTTAATTGTAGCGATTGTTTGTTAATTTTCTTTATCCATCCTCTGCAGCGTCCCCAAGAAGGGGAGTGAAGCTTCACCCTCGGCCATGATGTATGAGGCTGGGGGAGCTTCTGCTCCTGTCCCGGTGCCGCCCCAGGTGGTGGCTGAGGCTGCGACAGCTCCGACGCCGGTTGTCGTGGTCATGAACCTCGACTCGTCCCCAGAATTTCCTGTGGTAGCGCCAGACCACGGGAGTGAAGACACGCCAGCGGCACTTGTCTCGGAGGTTGAAGCTTCGGGTCCTGGTGCTGCAGTGGTGGAAGCTCCGGCTGTAGAGCCGGAAGAAGTAGTAGTCCCGGCCTCGGAGCCGGAACTCGTCGAAGCCCCGGCGATTGAGCCGGAGGTGACTGAAGCTCCGGCATGCGAGCCGGAAGTCGAGGTAGTTCCGGCAGTTGAGCCGGTTACCTCCGAAGCACCGGTCGCTGAGCCAGTTATTGTTGGAGCGCCGGTCACAGAGCCGGCGGTTGAAGAGGCGAGGGAGCTCGAGCCTCCCTCGGAAGAGGTGTCCCGGTCGGAGCCTGTAGCAGCTCCTATTCCGGAGGCGACGACATTGATGGTACCTGCGGCCGAGCTGGAGTGCCCAAGCGAAGTCGCTGGCCCCCTGCCCGAGGGGGCGAATGAAGACTTGGCGGCGGGACCTTCTTCAATGGAGACTGAGGCCATCCCGGAGGACGGCCCTAGTGCCTTGGAAGCTCAGGGTGCCGCTCTCATAGAGTGGGACCCAATTTTTGTATGTGAAGACCCACTGGAACCAGCGGTGGAGACCCCAGCAGGTCCGGAGCCTATCTCGCTGTCGATGTCTATCGACAACGCCTGCTCCAGTCTACGTCAGGTCCAACTGGCCTTCTTCCACGACAGCAAGGCTCTTGAAGAGGAGCGCCAAACCCTTAGGCGGTGGCGTAATCAGCTCCACTTCGAGACTAAGCTGGCGCAGTCGAGGCTAGCGGACGACAAGGAGTGGATTAAGCGGGAGAAGATCCGCCTGGAGTACTGGGACAAGCTGCTGGATGAGAGGGAGAGCATGACCCATGCCCTCGACGCTCAATCCCGGGAGATCCACGATCAGGCCAAGGCTGCCAACAACGCGGCTAATGCTCGGTACGAGCAGCTTGAGGCCATCAACGCCGCACTCATCAAGCGCCGAGAGGCACTTGAAGGGAGGGAGAGACGGATCGAGGATGAAGAGCAGAAACTCCTGGAGCTGCGGGATGACGTCCTGAGGAGGGAAGAGGAGCTCGCCGAGAAAGTAGCTCTGGCTGACAAGGGCCTCGAGGAGCGCACTAAGAAGTTGGAAGAGCGCTGCCTCGAGGAAGAGGAGAAGACCTGGGTGCGGGGGCAGGAACTCTACGAATATGAGTGTGCCCTTGTTGCCCGGGAGAAGAAAGTGGAGGCTAGGGAGAAGGACCTGGTCGATCGTCGGAACAAGATCCACCTCCGGGAGGAGGAGCTCGGAAGACTTGAGAGGCGGGTTGCTGCAAAGATTCAGCAAAACGCCAAAGAAGTTGAGCGCCTCGCCCGTGAGAATTCCGAACTGACGGCGGCCAAGAGATCCCTGGAAGAGGTGAAGAGCCTGAGGACGACAGACTCCCTACAGATTTGGGAGTTCCTGGGCAAGGCCAATGATGCGCTGACGCCGATGGGTTTCAGCCCCGTGCGCCCGGATGATCCGGAGCCGGAGCCGGACCTTGCGCTGCAGGCGTTGAGCGCAGCAGGTAGCAAGCTCTCCAAGGTAGGCGACGTCATCGAGGACCAAATGGAGGTCGAGGGGCAATCCCTGGCGAGGAACGTCACAGAATATGTGTTGACGTGCTACACCAGCCGGAACCCTCAATTTCCTCTGGACCCGGTGCTTGAAGGCCCCGTCGAAGGAGAAGGCGAAGCTACCCGAGCCAGCGTGTCGGAGGTCGCCCAGAAGGTCGCCGAGTTCTTCCATAGGGTCTAGGACCATCTCTTTAGCTCTCACTTGTATTTTCTCTTCTTCTTCCTCAATTTTGTAATCCTTTGTCTCCAGATGTAATCTCCTGTCTCCAGATGAATGAAACCCCCAAATTTTTGCGAATTTCATTTTTTGTCTTCAACATCTTTATCTTCACTTGGCCCCCTGGTAGATGTACACAATTTTATTGTGAACATGTACCAAAAGGATATTGAGTTTTGTTGAAGACGCATTTGCTCCGAACTTGTAGAATTTAGGTCCGAAGTCTTCGATAGTGAAGGTCCCCTGAGGTTGTCGGGACATAGAAGCTCCGGCATTGTCCAACGCTGGAGCTTGGTAGCTCCGGCAATAGCATCTATCAACACGTAGAGCATCGATAGTTAGTCCTCCGAGGTGTCGGAGCTTAGTAGCTCCGGCAGTGACCTTTGCCAACACTTGGTTTGTTGGCAGCAGACTCCATTTACGGGGTCTTCTCACCATCTTTTACTCATCGTCGACAGTTGACCCCCTTGAGGGAGTCAGAGCTTGGTTAGCTCCGGCTTTTCTCCATCAACGTAGAGTTTATTTTTCCTGCATACTTAAGCCAAGAAAAATGGTAAAATTCGTTCCTTGTCTATAATTTCGTCGCGACTTACGATTCTCAAGAAAATTTTAAGTTGAACGCGATTTTAAATACAACCGGATGCGTTGTCTTTTTTCTTGGATCCAATTGTCCATGGACCCGCCTTACTTCGGCCTGCCGGGGTGTAGGTAGAGTGGCATACTTAGGGTGCTTGACCAGGCTAAGTCGATAGCACACTCCGGCCCTAGATTGGCTTGGCGGCTTTCAGGCGAGTTAGCCACAAATGATATTTAAATCCAAAAGATCTGACAATGCAACTCGAATCGTATATAAACCGGTCAAACTAAAATTTCTTAAGAATTGCACGTCTCTATTATAGACAAGAAAGAGAAAAATAAAAATGTCGAGCCTGCACAAAATGAATGCACGTGGAGTCTATTTCACATGAAGATGTCTTTCATTATAGGTCCGGGGTACAGGGGAAACAAGTACACTCTTAGGGTACGGAACCAGGCTAAGTGTGTTTGGTTTCTCGTTTGACCCAGGGTAGTTAGCCAGACTTTTAGTCCGGAGACTGTGACAAGTGCTGCATGAGCTTTGCAAACCTTTCGGGAAAGGTCCGGCTGCTCTCCCAGAGGAACTACCCGACTATGTACAATGACTCTATAACATACATATCAAGTTACTTAAGACTCACCTCCGTGGAATTAAGTGTAGAAATTACAGAGGTGCTCGATGTTCCAAGGATTTGGGAGAGGTGTCCCATCCTCGGTAGCCAAGCGAACGCTTCCGGGACGGGATACTTTGATCACTCGGAAGGGTCCCTCCCAGCCGGGGGAGAGTTTGTTTAACCCTTCTCTGGATAGTATTCTCCGTGGCACCAAATCGCCTTCCTCGAGCTGTCGGTTGTGTATGTGCCGCTGGTGATAACGCCGTAGAGCTTGGCGATATCGGGCATTCCGAACAGCTGCTTGGCACCTTCCCTCCTCGAGGAGGTCTAGGTCTTCACGCCGGAGCTGGTCCTGCGCGGCTTCGTCGAAGGTCCGGACCCGGAGCGAACCCAAGGTGATTTCCGGAGGAAGGATTGCTTCAGCTTCGTACACCAGAAAGAAGGGTGTTTCTCCGGTTGACTGGTTTGGAGAAGTCCTGTTGGCCCATAGAGTGGGCGGAAGCTCTTCGATCCAGTTGGCTCCGTGCTTTTTCAAGCGCTCATAGGTGCGCGTTTCGAGTCCTTTAAGGATTTCTGCATTTGCTCTCTCGGCTTGGCCATTGCTGGCTAGATGAGCTACAGAGGCGTAGCAAACTTGTATGTTGAGGTCTTCGCAATATCCTTGGAATGCGGAGCTTGTGAATTGAGTCCCATTATCAGTGATGATCTTGTTTGGGACTCCAAATCTGCTCACAATGGATTGCAGAAAGTTGATAGCAGATTGCTTGTTGATCGTCACAACTGGAGTTGCTTCCGGCCACTTGGTGAACTTGTCAATGGCGACGTACAGGAACTTGTAACCTCCGATGGCTCTTGGGAAGGGTCCCAAGATGTCCATCCCCCACACAGCGAAGGGCCATGTAGGAGGTATCATTTGTAAGGGCTGAGCAGGTGTATGAATTTGCTTTGCATGAAATTGGCATGCTTCGCATTTATTCACCAGCTCAGTGGCATCCTGGAGCGCTGTAGGCCAGTAGAAGCCATGCTGAAAGGCTTTTCCGACCAGCGTGCGGGAAGATGCGTGGTTCCCACACTCGCCTCCATGGATTTCTGCGAGGAGCTCGCAGCCTTCTTCCCTTGTGATGCACCGCATTAGGATGTCGTTGGCACCGCGCCAGTAGAGATCCCCTTCTACCAGCGTGTATCTTTTAGCCAATCTGACTACCCGGTCAGCGGATACATCATCGTCAGGAAGGATGTTGTCTTTCAAGTAGTTTCGGATCTCCGAGATCCATGCATCGGAACTGACTTGAGCATTTGAGTCTTGCGTGCTGGGTTGCTCGGAGCTTCCGGCAGCACCTACGACCCTTGATGGCTGCCATGGTAACAGGGCCATCGGGACCGTCAGCTTCGGGATGCTGATATCGCCCCCTTCGTTCAGTTCGGCAGGCTGAACTGTGGGTTTTGACAACCTCCGGACAAAGATTCCGTCAGGAGCCGCAGCTCCGGTTGACGCTTTGGTCGAGAGTTCGTCAGCTTCAGCGTTGTGGGCACGCTGAACATGGCGGAGGTCTAGGACTTCAAAGTCTTTCTGAAGCCTCTGGACTTCAAGGAGGTAAGCAGCTAGCTGGAGATTATTGCAGGAGCATTCACCCTTCACCTGCTTGATGATGAGCTGTTAATCTCCTTTGACCAGCAGTTGCTTGACACCGTATGATAGTGCCACCTTTAGTCCGTAGATGAGTGCTTCATACTCCGCCATGTTGTTGGTTGCCTTGAAGTCAAGGTGCACCATGTATTTTACCTTCTCCCCAGTCGGTGCAAGGAGAAGGATTCCAGCTCCGGCCCCCTGCTTCTGCATGGAGCCATCAAAGTACAAGGTCCAGTGAGGCTCGGTGAAGGTTGGAGCTTGATGCTCCGTCTTCTGTTCACTGGGGCCCCCAGGGTTTGATGGAGAGGGAGTCCATTCCGCCACGAAATCTGCCAATGCTTGACTCTTGATTGCTTGCCTCGGAATGAATTCGAGATCGAATTCAGCCAATTCCGCTGCCCACTTTGCGATATTCCCAGTTGAATTGGGATTATGCAAGATTGCTCGAAGTGGATAGGAGGTCACCACCGAGACTTTGTGAGCTTGGAAGTAGTGTCGAAGCTTCCTGGAGGCAATAAGAACTGCATAAAGTAGCTTATGCACCTCTAGGTATCGAGTCTTGGCATCATGTAATACTTCACTGATGAAGTATATCGGGCGTTGAATGGTCTGGACCCTCCCGGAGGGGTCCGGAGCTTCCTCTTCATTGATCCGGACCCTGTCGGAGGAGTCCAGATTCTCTTCGGGGACCTCCGGGTTCTGGCTGGAGGAACCCGGAGTTTCTTCAGAAATGACCTGGACCCTCTCAGAGGAGTCTGGGTCTTCTGAAGTGACTTCTTGTGGGTTTGAGTCTGGGAGCTGGGACCCAGACTCATTTTCAGGAACCTCCGGACCCTCCCGAAGGGGTCTGGATTCTTGAGTATGGGGTAGTTCCGGTCTCTCCGCAACCAGAACCATACTGACGACTTCGTCAGTAGCTGAAAAATAAAGCAACAAAGGCTCACCAGGGTTCGGAGCTACCAGAATTGGTAGGGTGGTGAGGAACTGTTTCAGCTCCTGGAATGCCTTCTCTGCTTCTTCGGACCATTGGAATGGTCCGGACTTCCTCAACAACTTGAAGAACGGAAGTGCCCGTTCCGCCAGTCTTGATATGAACCGGTTGAGGGCCGCTAGACACCCAGTTAACTTTTGGACGTCTTTGATGCGGGTTGGTGGCCGCATGTCTTCAATGGCTTTTATCTTCGCCGGATTAGCCTCTATGCCCCGGTGACTTACCAGGAAACCAAGAAGTTTTCCGGAGCTAACCCCGAAGACACACTTGTCTGGGTTTAGCTTCGTGCGGGTGACCCGCAGCTTGTTGAAGACAGCCTGCAAGGTGTCCAAGAGGGACTCCTTGTTCTTGACCTTGACCACGATGTCATCGACGTACACTTCCACTATGTCTCTGATGAGTTCTTCAAAAGTTTTGTACATAGCTCGTACAAAAGTTGAAGCTGCACTCTTGAGACCAAATGGCATGGCTGTGTAACAATACAATTCATCTACTGTGATGAATGAAGTATGCTCTTCATCCTCCCTAGACATCCTGATTTGATGATACCCAGAATATGCGTCTAAGAAACACAGTAACTCACACCCGGAGGTGGAATCCACTATCTGATCTATTATAGGTAGTGGGAATGGATCTTTTGGACATGCCTTATTCAGTGTGGTGTAGTCGATGCACATCCGAAGCTTCCCGCCGGCCTTGGGCACAACGACTGGGTTCGCCAGCCATTTTGGATGGAAGACTTCTCGGATGAATCCGGCTTCGAGCAACTTCTTCACTTCTTGTCGGATGAAGTTCTGCCGCTCTACGGATTGCTTTCGAGGCTTCTGATGCACAGGCCGAGCATCGGGGGTAAATCTTCAGATTGTGCTCAATCACTTCCCTGGGGATCCCAGGCATTTGTGACGGTTGCCAGGCAAACACGTCAACATTATCCCGGAGGAAAGTGATGAGCGCGAGTTCCTATTTGTCGTTCAACCCTCCCGATATACGGGTGGTTTTGAGCGGCATCGGAACCAATTTGGACGACTTTGACGGGAATGTCGGTGTCGCCGCTTGGCTGCACACGGGGTGCAGAGGTTGAGCCTCGTTGACGAATGCTCGAGGGTTTCGGAGCTTGCTCCTGTCTGGAGTCCTCCTCTTGCGCCGTGGTGAGTGCATGGAGCTCCTCCAGAGCAGTTACTCCGGCGGTGCGATCTCCGCAGATCCGGAGAACGCCTACTGGTGTTGGCATCTTCAACACCAGGTATCCATAATGAGCAGCTGCCATAAATTTGTATAGGGCAGGTCTACCCAAGATGGCGTTGAATGGTAAGTTGATCTGAGCAACGTCGAAGACCAACTTCTCGGTATGATACTTCTCCCGTGTCCCGAAGGTAACGGGGAGAGTTATAGCTCTGAGTGGGGTAATGGCCCCCGGACCTACTCCAGAGAAAGGTCGAGAGGGCTGGAGATCCGAAGGTCGGAGCTGAAGCTTGGTAAAAGCTTCAAAGCTTATGAGGTTCAGCCCCGAACCTACGTCCACCATAACATGATGGAGCTGGATGTTATTAATGGTGGGAGATACCATCAAAGGTAACTGTCCAGCTCCGACCATGCTTCGAGGACAATCCGGAGCATCAAAAGTGATGGATGTGTCCATCCACTTTCGATGTGGCTCCAGTCTAGCTGTAGGAGCTACAGCGGCCATATCCTGCCGCATAGTCTTGATGACGCGACGGGAGGTGATGTCCCATGATCCACCAAAAATGGTGTTCATGGTTTTCCGACGCTCATTGTCAGAGACGTCAGAGTCATTGTCGACGGAGGTGTAGACGGACTTCAGGACCTTTTTAGGGTCCTGAAACCCTAACTCTTCTTCAGCTGGAGCTTCGTCGACCTTCTATTTTCCTTCCCTCTGTCGGAAAGGGGACCCTTCCCGGCGCTTGCTGTAGCGCTCGGCAAGGTTTTGGACCTCTCGGCAGTCTTTCAAACCGTGGCTGCCCGTTTTGTGAATGGGACACCACACTTTGGGTTTGCCACCGTCTTCGGAAGACGGTCGAGGTTGCTTCTCGGGGCGTGGCCCCCGGCCACCAGGAGTTGCAGCAGCTGCAACGTTGGATGTGCCGACCGACGGCTTCTTCTTGCCGTTGGTCTTCTTTTTCTTCTTGCCACTCCCGGAGGGTAGCGGCTTCTTCTTTGGAAGATTTCTTGTGATCCTCCGAGGCTGGTTTGGAGTGCATTTCACGGCCCTCCGCAACTCTGGCACATTTGTCTGCCAGGCTGAAGAGTTTCGTGACGCTGGTGATCTCTTTGATCGCCAGCTTCTCCAACATCTTCTTGTCTCGTACGCCCTGTCTGAATGCCACAATGACAGAAGCGCTTGAGATAGAAGGGATTGTGTTGCGTACCTGAGAAAACCTCTGGATGAAGGACCGCAAATATTCTCCCCCTTTTTGCACGACCGCAAAAAGGTCCAGTTCAGTGCCTGGTCGGGTGTATGAACTCCCGAAGTTGGCAGTGAACTGACGGCACAGATCCTCCCAACTGTTGATAGAGTTGGGTGGAAGGCTCATAAACCAGGACCTGGCGGTCCCAGTTAAGGCCACTGGAAAGTAATTGGCCATTACAGCCTCGTTTCCTCCAGCTGCCAAGATTGCAGTGGAGTATATCTGAAGGAATTCGGTGGGGTTGACAGTCCCATCGAATTTTTCCGGCAGGTGTGGCCGGAACTTCTGTGGCCATCTAACCATGCGCGGGTGCATTTCTAGGGTTGAACAGCCTCCTCCTACCCCTTCCAGAGTAGAAAGGTCCTGAGCTTCCCGTCTTTCACGAGCTCGCTCAATATGGACACGGCCATCTTGCTGGCGATATCGGCGATCAAGATCCGCCCGGAGGTCATGAGTCGAAAGCCTGGATACCGTATGGGTGCGTCATGCCCCAGAGGGCAACGTCGTCACCTGCTGTGACGCAGATCGTCTCCTGTTGTTGGAGACGTGCGGACCAAGTCTACCTGACAAAGTCCGCCGTTGCGACGAGGCTCGTCCCGAAGGAGGAGGACCCTGATTGTTGAGACGTTCGGCCGCTGCTGCGACCAAATGCTCCACATCGGCCCTCCACTGCTCTATTGCATCTCGAGATGCATCCGGAGGTGGTGGACGTTGGAGAAGAGCACGCGCTGCATGAAGCGCGTGTTCCGAGTTGTCATGACTTGCCGACGCAGTAAGTGACGTCGGCGCACCATCACGTTGCCCAGCACGATTTGCTGGAGAAGATGGTGGTGGTGGGAGTGTGGCTCCTGCTGGTGCTGAGGCTCCTGCTAGTGGCTGCCTGTTGGAGGGATTGCCCCCAACAGCCTGAGCAGCAGGTTGGCCGTTGGATGATCCAGCCGCGGAGTTCACCATTCTCGAAAATCTCAGGCGCCCCTACCCGGTGCGGCAACTGTCGACTGTTGGAGTCGGCAGATATCCCGACACTTCTAAAGTGTTGAAGGATTTTGTGGTTCGGTGTGGGCGCGCGGAGACTCAAGAAGGTGAATTGCAATTTAACACAGGAGACACAAGGATTTACGTGGTTCGGGCCGCCTGAGCGTAATACCCTACTCCACGGGTGTTTTGGTGTTGTATTAGCTTGTCAAGTATGATCGCTTGTCAACGTCCGTGAACGTCTGTTCTTCCCCGTCGTGTATCATCGGCCTGTCCTTTTATAGTACAAGGACAGACCATTACAAGCTAGCCTGGCCCGACATGTGGCCCCGGCGGTTACTAGTATTGATACACGATTAATTGCTGTTAATGATTCTGTAACGGGCTCCGACAGTGCCGTTACTGGTGTTAAGATTGTCCGTTTAAGCGTCATTAATACGGCATTAATGACGCTCAATCGGGTCTTGAAGTCCTTGGCTCTCCTTTGAATATCCGGAGCCGTTACAAGGTCTTCCGGAGGTTAGAGGCTGCCAGCTCCGACGTTTGGACACGTGGCAGCTCCGGAGCTTGCTTTGAGAAGCAGGTAGCTCCGGGGCTACCTGACACGTGTCAGGTCCGGAGCTTCTCTCGGTCAGGGGTGTAACACCCTCATTTTCATGCATCATGCCTTGCATACACTCATATACATGTTTAACATTAACCCATAACAAGAGGAACAAGTTAAAATTGATTTGGAGCAAAACCGCACTTAAAAATGTAGGAAAGTGCGGACTAGTCCGGTTTTGCTGAGGACTAGTCCGATTTCTCTCTGTCTAAAAATGGACTTGTCCGTTTTTGCTGCGGATTAGTCCGATATTTGCCCCTGGAAAACTTCGGACTTGTCCGATCTTGTGCGGACTAGTCCGATGTTCCATGAATCCTTGAAAATTTGCTAAGTCCCTGGACTTTTCCGGACTAGTCCGGTGTCCCAGCGGACTTGTCCGTTTTCCTTTCTGACTAAGATCGGACTTGTCCGATTTTTGGCCAGACTTGTCCGATTTTCTCTCTGGACGACTTCGGACTAGTCCGATCCTGTCCGGACTTGTCCGATATTTCGTGACTCCGAGATTGACCTTTTGTCCTACGACTTGTTTCTTGGATTTCACGTCAAGTGGGCCTAGGGACATCGTGCCCAACTCTTTTAGAGCCCATGTGGGACTCTAAACCAGCCTCTACTCATCCTAAACTCGAAATCCGTCTAACCCTAGCCTCCACGTCTATATAAACAACCCCACCCCTTAGTTTGACATCTATTTGCCACTTTTCCACCCACCCAAACCCTAGTTCGTGGGGAGCCACCATCAAGGAGGGAGGAGAAGATCCCAAACAAGAAGAAGAAGAAGAGGAGGAAACGAAGGAGGATCAAGATCTCCACCAAGTTTCGTCCTTCACCACCAATTCATCTCCAAGTTCATCACCAACCCTAGATCATCAAGATCCAAGTGTTACCTCCAAGTTTCTTGGTTCATTGGAGTTCTAAACACCTGGTATACCTTCTATTATCTTTTCCTTACGTGAATTCAACCCCTAATCTCCAAATTCACGTCGATCTGGAAAACCCTAATCTGCTGATCTCGTCAAGTGCGGACTTGTCCGGTCCCTAGCGGACTAGTCCGATCTTTCTGGTTAAATTGTGTTGGATTAATTCTAAAATTTGATCTAATCGACCCCAAACCTGTATAAACTTGTTAAAAACTATTAGAGCTAGTTAGTGATCATTAAAAGCAATCTAGTGACAAGTTCTACCTTGCATTTGCATCAATAATGCATGTCATGACATATTGAGTAATATTTGTGCACTCTTTGATTGTGTTTCTTGTCTTGTATGTTTATTGTGTGGATTAGACGGATTTGCGCTAGAGAGTGCCACGGAGGATCTACAACATCAAGAGTTTGAAGGCTTTGACCCTAATCAACAGCAAGAGCAAGGCAAGTGTCCTTGAAGCATATTGATCCTGTTTTTAAAATAAATGTTTTGTTTGCAAAACTGCATGCTTGTGTCAAATTAATGGGAAATCCTATGGTAGGAAGTTTACTATATTTGCTAAACCACCCTTGTCACTGGAATTTATGGTAGAGAGTCGGGAAGGGTTTTTACCTTTTTGCTTCGCTTAATCAACTGGGATGGGAAACAACTATATCACTCAATTTAATTATGCATGGATGAGATTATGGTTAACATGAACTAGTTAAAACATGGTATGGTAATGGATGATCTAAGCAAGCCTGGTATGTGGATGGGTTGGATGTTATGGTGGTTTGCTTGCTTTAGATCTAAGGACCGGTTCATGCGAGAATAAGTCAGGACTACAGTGCCACCACGAGGCCAAGTATGGGTGCGGCGTAGCTGATTAATTAGGGCTTTGCTAGTGCTGTTTGGACCATTGTGGATGCTCGGGGAAGGGGTAGTCGGATTGGGTTTGTTGATGATTGGTGGGACTACCCTGGGATCCGAATGGCTCAAGAGGGGGCCCTTGGTTGAAGATGTGCTCTGCGGGAGACATCGCCACCGGTGAAACCTCAGTGGGGTCTAAATAGGCTAGTAATCCCTTTGTAAAGGCTATTTTGTGATCTCTTGGCCACACACCAACGGAAGTGTGTAATGTGACCGACGGGTCATGGGCATAAGGGAGGTTCTTAGTCGCCGAAGGGTGATGAAATCACGAACACGTGGGTAAAGAGGTACAAACTCTGCAGAGTGTTAATTAAAACTATCATGATAGCCGTGCTCCCGGTTATGAGCGCCTGGACAACTTCCATGATTAGAGGCAAATTGGAATTTGGGATGGTTATGGTTTGGTAATGGTTATGGATGATTATGGATTAATCTCTGGTAATGAATATGGTTATTGGCAATGGTGAAATCTGGACTTATTGATGATGGTAATGAATTCAGTTTGGTATTATGGTATTAATCGTGATTATGATTGGTTTATTTCACATACTTATACTATATTGCTTTTCAAATGTTTTAATGTACTTTTCAGCACTTTACCATTATTATTGTCGACATTTGAATAAGCCACATGTCATACTTTCCACACTTGCTGAGTACGACATGTACTCACTCTTGCAATCCCCCCCCCAACAGTTGCAGGTCAGGATTGGGAGTTTGATGGCGATAATGTGGAGTTCTAGGCCGTGTCTACCGTCAGCTTTGCCTGTGGTGTTGATTGGAGCTGCGCATCCATACCCTGTCGCTTATGCTGCTTAGTTTGCTTAATTAGTTTGTTTCCGCTGCATTAGTTGAACTTGTCATTAATATTTATTAGAGCTTGTATTCGAGGATAATATGGTTTGTGTAATAAAATATGGTTAACTAATCTTGTCTTGTGGTAATTTTCTGTATACTCGTTTGTGATTGCACTCGTATATGTGTGATGAACATCCTGGGCACACATATGCGTTAGCTTGGTTCAGTTTTCGGAACCGGGCGTCACAGATTGGTATCAGAGCCACAGGTTGACTGTGGGACGCAGCCTAGATAGAATGGACACTTTAGAGCACATAGGAGCACTCAGGAATCGATGTGTTTTTGCTTGGAGTGTTGTTTGCTATATATATTGCTTGCTTGTGCTTAATAGAGGATTTTGGGATGCTTTAGCATTGCCATGTCCACCTAGGCTAGTGTAGCTAGTTGTTTAGTTTCATATCCCTTGATGCATATAGTTGGGGACGTTTTCTAATTCTTATCTACTGCTTTTCTTCAGATGGTGAGGACTCGCAACCAGAGGGATGGCAATGATGAGGAGGAGAACAATGGAGTGCCTCAGAACAACAATGGGCAAGGATCTACTCAGGGAGCTATCAACATAGAGCAGCTATTGGCCATGCAAAACCAGCTCATGCAGACCATGATACAGACTATGGGACAGCTGCAGGCTGGCAATATCAACAATCAGCCCCACATGCCTCCACCGCCACCCCCACCTCCTCATAACCGATTGGGAGAGTTTATGAGGACTAGGCCGCCAACCTTTGCTCAAGCCGCAGACCCTATCGATGCGGATGATTGGCTCAAGTCCGTGGAGAAGAAGCTAGCCATTATCCAATGCAGTGACCGGGAGAAGGTGCTATTTGCCTCTCATCAACTCGTTGGAGCAGCTGCAGATTGGTGGGATTCTTATTGCAATGCTCATGAGAACCAAGAAAGAATCACTTGGGCCGAATTCAAGGAGAATTTTCGTTCTCATTATGTGCCCGAGGGTGTTATGATCTTGAAGAGGCAAGAATTTGAGAATTTAAGGCAAGGAAAATCAAGCGTGAGTGAATATCTCAATAAGTTCACTCAACTCTCAAGATATGCGCCTGAGGATGTTAGCCGGGACAGCCGGAAGCAATACTTGTTCATGAGGGGATTGAACAATGAGATCCAAGTGCAACTACTCAACTGTGATTATGTCAATTTTCAGAAGCTTGTGGACAAAGCAATTGTGGTTGAGAACAAGATCTGTGAGATGGAGCAAGAAATCAAGAGGAAGGCGCCATATCAAGGACAGCAACAAGGAAGTAATGTGCGCCCTCGCTTTTCGCCGCCCAATGCGCCTCATTACAGCTCCTCTATTCCTGCTCAACGCCCTGGTTATGCACCGCGCCCAACTCAGTTTGTGCAGCAGCGCCCTGTCATGCAAGCACCTAGGCCTCCGATGCCTTATGCACCTCGTGCTGATTTTCCTGGAGCCAATGTTCAAAACCAAGCTCGTCCCAATAATTCTGGTGGAGTCAAGAAGTGCTATACTTGTGGAGAAGCTGGACACTTTGCGAATCAATGTCCTAAGTCACGCCTTGGTCAAGGAAGCAATGCGCCGAGGCAAAACCCAAGACCTAATGGAGGACAGCCACAAGGAAGCCGTGGACAGCAAAATTTTGCTCGTTGCAACGCGAACCATGTCTCTACGGAGGATGCTCAACAAGCGGATGACGTGGTCATTGGTATGTTTCTCGCCAACTCCAACCCCGCGACTATGTTATTTGATTCTGGAGCATCGCATTCATTCATTGCATCGAAGTATGTTGCCAAGTATAGTTTGCCTATCTCTCATATGAAGTTTACTCTGTTGGTTAAGTCTCCTGGAGGAGAGATGAGGACAAATATAGTATGTCCAAAAGTAAGCCTTAGAATAAGGGGGGTAGACTTCTCCGCCAACCTCATTGTTTTAGATTCTCAAGGGTTGGATATTATACTTGGTATGGACTGGTTGAGGAAGCACAATGGAGTTATTGAGTGTGCCACAAAGACGGTGAAGTTGACTAATGAGGAAGGGATCACCGTAGAATTTGAAGCAACCCAACATGCACCGAAGCAATTAGAGCTGAATCATATGGATGGTGTTGCAATTGAGGAGATTCCGGTGGTGTGTGAATTTTTGGATGTTTTTCCGGACGAGTTGCCAGGTATGCCACCCGATCGAGACATTGAGTTTGTTATTGATTTAATACCTGGAACTGCACCTATAGCTAAGAGGCCGTATAGGATGCCTCCTATGGAATTAGCGGAGCTCAAGAAGCAGATTCAAGAGCAATTAGAGAAGGGTTTCATTCGCCCTAGCTCTTCGCCTTGGGGAGCGCCTGTTCTATTTGTGGACAAGAAGGATGGATCCCAAAGGATGTGTGTGGATTACCGAGCTCTCAACGAGGTTACAATCAAGAACAAGTACACCTTGCCACGCATAGAAGACTTGTTTGATCAGATGAAGGGTGCTTGTGTATTCTCTAAGATTGACTTGAGGTCGGGATACTTTCAAATGAAGATTAGACCATCATACATACCCAAGATAGCTCTTAGGACACGGTATGGATCTTATGAGTACACCGTGATGTCTTTTGGATTGACAAATGCACCTGCCTACTTTATGTACCTCATGAATAAGGTCTTCATGGAGTACTTAGATAAGTTCGTTGTGGTGTTTATTGATGATATTATGATCTATTCGAAGGATGAGAAGGAACATGAGGAACACTTGAGGCTTACGTTGCAAAAATTGAGGGAGCATCAATTGTATGTCAAGTTCAACAAGTGCCAGTTTTGGTTGAAAGAGGTGCCATTTTTGGGTCATATAATCTCAGGAGGAGGAGTATCGGTTGACCCCGGAAAAGTGAGAGACGTGTTGAAGTGGGAACCACCGCAAAACGTCAAGGAAATAAGGAGTTTTCTTGGGATGGCTGGATATTACCGTCGGTTTATCAAGGATTTTTCCAAGATAGCCAAGCCTATGACGGAGTTGCTAATGAAGGGAAAGGCGTTCCAATGGACTGAAGCTTGTCAAAACAGTTTTGAGGAGTTGAAGAAGAGGTTAACAACAGCCCCAGTTTTGGTATTGCCGAATGTAAGCAAGAGTTTCGACATCTATTGTGATGCATCAAGACAAGGACTTGGGTGTGTATTGATGCAAGAAGGTCAAGTGGTCGCCTATGCATCAAGACAATTGAAGAAACATGAGCAGAATTAACCCACGCATGATCTTGAACTAGCAGCCGTGGTACATGCATTGAAGATTTGGAGACACTATATTCTTGGACATAGGTGTGAAATTTACACGGATCATAAGAGTTTGAAGTATATTTTCACACAAACGGATCTGAACTTGAGGCAACGAAGATGGTTGGAGCTCATCAAAGATTATGATTTGGGGATCAACTATCATCCGGGAAAAGCCAATGTAGTGGCCGATGCTTTGAGTAGAAAGGGAGTAAGTCATCAACTCACAGTTCGAGAGTTACCGTCCGAGTTATGCAAGGAGTTTGAACGGTTGAACCTTGGGTTTGTAAACGAGATGGAGATGATGGAGTTAAATCCGACCTTGGAGCAAGAAATTCGAGAAGCACAGACCACAGATGAGGAGATCAAGGAAATCAAGGAAAGAATCGAAGAAGGGAGAGAATTCAGATTTGATGAAGACGAACATGGTACCTTATGGCTTGGAAAGAGAATTGTTGTGCCTAATGTAAAGCATATTCGAGAAACAATATTAAAGGAGGCACATGACTCGCCATACTCAATTCACCCTGGTTGTACGAAGATGTACAAAGACTTGAAGACTTGCTATTGGTGGAATAGCATGAAGAAGGACATAGCTGAATACGTAGCACTGTGTGATGTGTGCCAACGAGTCAAGGCGGAACATCAAAGGCCAACCGGATTATTGCAACCGTTGAAGATTCCAGAATGGAAGTGGGAAGAAATTGGAATGGACTTCATAGTTGGGTTACCACGTACTCAGTCCGGGTATGACTCCATTTGGGTAATTGTGGATCGCTTAACCAAGTCAGCTCATTTTGTCCCTGTGAAAACCAAGTATACAGCTGCACGATTGGCCGAAATATACATGGAGCATATTGTGTGTCGACATGGAGTCCCTAAGAAGATAGTCTCGGATAGAGGTTCTCAATTTACCTCCAGATTTTGGCAAAAATTGCATGAAGCTTTGGGAACGAGGTTGAATTTTAGTTCATCATATCATCCTCAAACGGATGGACAAACCGAGAGGACCAATCAGATTTTGGAGGACATGTTAAGAGCTTGTGCTTTAAAGCATGGGAAAAGTTGGGACAAAAGCTTGCCATACGCAGAATTTTCATACAACAATAGTTACCAAGCAAGCTTGAAAATGTCACCATATGAAGCGCTTTATGGGAGGAAGTGTAGGACACCTTTATTCTGGAATGAGGCAGGAGAAACTCAAGTATTTGGTCCAGATGTGTTGCAAGAAGCCGAAAAGCAAGTCCAAATAATTCGTGGAAACTTGAGGGCTGCCCAATCAAGGCAAAAAGGCTATGCGGATAATAGGAGAAGGAAATTAGCCTTTGAAATAGGAGATTTTGTTTACCTCAAGGTGTCACCAATGAGAGGTCATAAGAGGTTTAACATAAGAGGCAAGCTCGCACCTCGTTATATTGGACCATTCAAGATTTTGGACAAAAGAGGAGAAGTAGCATATAAGTTGGAGATGCCAGCTCATCTTTCAGACGTACATGATGTCTTTCATGTTTCCAAGCTCAAGAAGTGTTTGAGAGTACCGGAAGAACAAATGCCAATGGAAGAATTGGAACTAGAGGAAGATTTGACGTATGCCGAGCAACCTGTCAAAATCTTGGAAACCAAGGAGAGAGTCACAAGGAACAAGGTGATTCGATGGTGTAAAGTCCAATGGAAGCACCATACCGAAAAAGAAGCAACTTGGGAGCTACAAGATGATATCAAGAAGGACTTTCCCTATCTCTTCTCTTCCGCGTCGAATCTCGAGGGCGAGATTCCTTTTAAGGGGGGTAGGTTTGTAACACCCTCATTTTCATGCATCATGCCTTGCATACACTCATATACATGTTTAACATTAACCCATAACAAGAGGAACAAGTTAAAATTGATTTGGAGCAAAACCGCACTTAAAAATTTAGGAAAGTGCGGACTAGTCCGGTTTTGCTGAGGACTAGTCCGATTTCTCTCTGTCTAAAAATGGACTTGTCCGTTTTTGCTGCGGATTAGTCCGATATTTGCCCCTGGAAAACTTCGGACTTGTCCGATCTTGTGCGGACTAGTCCGATGTTTCATGAATCCTTGAAAATTTGCTAAGTCCCTGGACTTTTCCGGACTAGTCCGGTGTCCCAGCGGACTTGTCCGTTTTCCTTTCTGACTAAGATCGGACTTGTCCGATTTTTGGCCAGACTTGTCCGATTTTCTCTCTGGACGACTTCGGACTAGTCCGGTCCTGTCCGGACTTGTCCGATATTTCGTGACTCCGAGATTGACCTTTTGTCTTACGACTTGTTTCTTGGATTTCACGTAAAGTGGGCCTAGGGACGTCGTGCCCAACTCTTTTAGAGCCCATGTGGGACTCTAAACCAGCCTCTACTCATCCTAAACTCAAAATCCGTCTAACCCTAGCCTCCACGTCTATATAAACAACCCCAGCCCTTAGTTTGACATCTATTTGCCACTTTTCCACCCACCCAAACCCTAGTTCGTGGGGAGCCACCATCAAGGAGGGAGGAGAAGATCCCAAACAAGAAGAAGAAGAGGGGGAAACGAAGGAGGATCAAGATCTTCACCAAGTTTCGTCCTTCACCACCAATTCATCTCCAAGTTCATCACCAACCCTAGATCATCAAGATCCAAGTGTTACCTCCAAGTTTCTTGGTTCATTGGAGTTCTAAACACCTGGTATACCTTCTATTATCTTTTCCTTACGTGAATTCAACCCCTAATCTCCAAATTCACGTCGATCTGGAAAACCCTAATCTGCTGATCTCGTCAAGTGCGGACTTGTCCGGTCCCTAGCGGACTAGTCCGATCTTTCTGGTTAAATTGTGTTGGATTAATTCTAAAATTTGATCTAATCGACCCCAAACCTGTATAAACTTGTTAAAAACTATTAGAGCTAGTTAGTGATCATTAAAAGCAATCTAGTGACAAGTTCTACCTTGCATTTGCATCAATCATGCATGTCATGACATATTGAGTAATATTTGTGCACTCTTTGATTGTGTTTCTTGTCTTGTATGTTTATTGTGTGGATTAGACGGATTTGCGCTAGAGAGTGCCACGGAGGATCTACAACATCAAGAGTTTGAAGGCTTTGACCCTAATCAACAGCAAGAGCAAGGCAAGTGTCCTTGAAGCATATTGATCCTGTTTTTAAAATAAATGTTTTGTTTGCAAAACTGCATGCTTGTGTCAAATTGATGGGAAATCCTATGGTAGGAAGTTTACTAGATTTGCTAAACCACCCTTGTCACTGGAATTTATGGTAGAGAGTCGGGAAGGGTTTTTACCTTTTTGCTTCGCTTAATCAACTGGGATGGGAAACAACTATATCACTCAATTTAATTATGCATGGATGAGATTATGGTTAACATGAACTAGTTAAAACATGGTATGGTAATGGATGATCTAAGCAAGCCTGGTATGTGGATGGGTTGGATGTTATGGTGGTTTGCTTGCTTTAGATCTAAGGACCAATTCATGCGAGAATAAGCCAGGACTACAGTGCCACCACGAGGCCAAGTATGGGTGCGGCGTAGCTGATTAATTAGGGCTTTGCTAGTGCTGTTTGGACCATTGTGGATGCTCGGGGAAGGGGTAGTCGGATTGGGTTTGTTGATGATTGGTGGGACTACCCTGGGATCCGAATGGCTCAAGAGAGGGCCCTTGGTTGAAGATGTGCTCTGCGGGAGACATCGCCACCGGTGAAACCTCAGTGGGGTCTAAAGAGGCTAGTAATCCCTTTGTAAAGGCTATTTTGTGATCTCTTGGCCACACGCCAACGGAAGTGTGTAATGTGACCGACGGGTCATGGGCATAATGGAGGTTCTTAGTCGCTGAAGGGTGATGAAATCACGAACACGTGGGTAAAGAGGTACAAACTCTGCAGAGTGTTAATTAAAACTATCATGATAGCCGTGCTCCCGGTTATGAGCGCCTGTACAACTTCCATGATTAGAGGCAAATTGGAATTTGGGATAGTTATGGTTTGGTAATGGTTATGGATGATTATGGATTAATCTCTAGTAATGAATATGGTTATTGGCAATGGTGAAATCTGGACTTATTGATGATGGTAATGAATTCAGTTTGGTATTATGGTATTAATCGTGATTATGATTGGTTTATTTCACATACTTATACTATATTGCTTTTCAAATGTTTTAACGTACTTTTCAGCACTTTACCATTATTATTGTCGACATTTGAATAAGCCACATGTCATACTTTCCATACTTGCTGAGTATGACATGTACTCACTCTTGCAATCCCCCCCCAACAGTTGCAGGTCAGGATTGGGAGTTTGATGGCGATAATGCGGAGTTCTAGGCCGTGTCTACCGTCAGCTTTGCCTGTGGTGTTGATTGGAGCTGCGCATCCATACCCTGTCGCTTATGCTGCTTAGTTTGCTTAATTAGTTTGTTTCCGCTGCATTAGTTGAACTTGTCATTAATATTTATTAGAGCTTGTATTCGAGGATAATATGGTTTGTGTAATAAAATATGGTTAACTAATCTTGTCTTGTGGTAATTTTCTGTATACTCGTTTGTGATTGCACTCGTATATGTGTGATGAACATCCTGGGCACACATATGCGTTAGCTTGGTTCAGTTTTCGGAACCGGGCGTCACAAGGGGTTAAGTCCGGAGGTGCCATTTTGGTACCTGGCCCGGAGCTTCCCCCTTGTGGGCGGTAGCTCCGGTTTGGCAGTACACGTGGCGACCTAGGGGTTAACCATGTTGGAGAAGCAGGTCCGGCCATGTCTGACAAGTGGGCCTCCGAGGGTCTTCAATCCAAGTAGACGGTCTTCCCTCGAGATCTTTGTAACCTCAGGGGGTGTACGGTTTTTCGGGTACCGACAGTGTCTAATCTCACACCTCCCCCGGACCTACCCGGAAGCGATCCGCGGAGGTTCGATGTGTTTTCGGGGGCTAGTCCTAGCAAGATCGAACACAATGGATGATGAACGTAAGGGATTTACGTGGTTCGGGCCGCCTGAGCGTAATACCCTACTCCACGGTGGTTTGTGTGTTGTATTCCTTGAGTTTGAGAGAGCTTTGGGTCTAAGTGAATGTGTCTCTTTCTAGTCCGTGCGGACTGGAGAACATGTCTAAGTCAGTGGCTGCCCAATCCTTCTATAGTTCAAGGTCGGACAACTTAAAAGTGGGGCCCGGGGCCCGACAGGTGGCCGCAGGGTGATCTTATCTTGTACAAGATCTAAGGCTTCTTACGTACGCTGCCTCTGACCGCGCCTAGAAGACTTTGATGTCTTGTCGCATCGGTCGCAGTGACAAGGCGTAGCCGTTGATGATGGCAGGGGATGTCCCGTCCATCTTGTCGTCGTAAGCTACCCACTTGGCAGTGTGTGGCAGGCCTGCGGCGCCTTCACTGCGATGTGATTGGGAGTAGCAGTACCTAATAGGGGCATGAGCTGCATCGTGCACCTGGGAAGGCACGTGCCTTCAATGCGCGACTTGTACAGGACGTGCCGCCGTTTACTCTTTGGGATCCACGGCTCATTGCGGGCCGTGCGACACACTCCAGCTCCGGAGCCCTCCTTGTTAGGAGCGAGGGCTTGATGCCGGAGGGCGCGTGGCAGCTCCGGAGCCCTCCTCGATGGGAGCAAGGGTCCGGAGCCGGAGGACGTGTGGCAGCTTCGGAGCCCTCCTCAGCAGGAGTAAGGGCCCAGAGTCAGAGGATGTGTGGCAGCTCCAGAGCCCTCGTCAGCAGGGAGGCCGGGTCCGGAGCTTCTTCTTCTTGTATGTGGGGTACCCGATCTTGAAGGTACCGACAGTGGACCCCGGACCCACCTTAGGAGAGATGACGATCCCGTGGGTGGGGCCTTCATCTTGTCTTGTAATAGTGACACCAGCGGGCCCCCTCGGGGGGGGGGGGGGGGGGGGTCAGAGCTCGAAGAAGTGACATCGGCAGCCCCCTTGGAGACGCCGAAGCTCATAGAAGTGACGCCAGCGACCCCCTTGGGGGGCGCCGGAGCTCGGAGAAGTGTCATCGGTGGCCCCCTTGGGAGCTGCGGTGCTTGAAGAAGTGACGTCGATGGCCCCCTTGGGGGCCCCGGAGCTCGGAGAAGCGTCGTCAGCGGCCCCCTTGGGGTGCGCCAGAGCTCAGAGAAGTGACGTCAGCGGCCCCCTTTGGGGGCACCAGGGCTCGAAGAAGTGACGTCAGCGGCCCCCTTGGGGGCGCCGGGGCTCAGAGAAGTGACGGCAGCGGCCCCCTTGGGGGCGCCGGGGCTCAGAGAAGTGACGTCACCAGACCTCTTTGGGCGCGCCGAAGCTCGAAGAAGTGACGTTGGCGGCCTCCTTGGGGGGCGTTGGAGCTCGGAGAAGTAACGTCGACGGCCCCCTTGGGGAGCGCCGGAGCTCGGAGAAGTGATGTCGGCGGTCCCCTAGGAAGCGCCGGAGCTCGGAGAAGTGACATCGGCGGCCCCCTTGGGGGCGCCAGAGCTCAGAGATGCAGCGATGGCGCCTACCACGAACGTGTAGAACGTCAGCGGCGGCTCCCTGTATGTCTTGCACACACGGTAGACAAAAAGTAATTTCGCTCGTCGGTCATCACTTCCCTGCTCTTTAGTTTCGTTATGGCTTACGATCCTTTGCTAAGATACGGGGCATGGGTAATTCGGTGCGACAACATTCAGGGTATTGCCGCCGCCTTGCTTAGGGCATGAGCCGTTCGGCCTCCTGTACTCAACAGTTAGCACTAGGGAGGCAAGGTGCGCACGCTTAGGGTACGAAACCAGGCTAAGCGAGCTGCACACCCTGGACCTCCAGCTCGGCGTTTAGTCTTTCAGGAGTGAGAACCATTCGACACCATGGACCCCGAGCAAGAAAATGACCATCGGACCCCAAACATATTGCAGGTACCTCATGCAGATCCGCCTTTAGCAGGATAGCACAACTCCAACTAGGACGATACAGAAGAAATGTAACCGGGCGTATGGCAGACGATATGCGAAAGTAAGCAAAAAATTAAAGCATAATGTAAATAGTTTTGTTTGTCGGTTACTCCCTTCCTGCTTTTAGTCTCGTTATGTCTTACGGTCCCGATCTGGGCTTACGGTGTGTGGGTAATTCAGTGCGACGGTATTCGGATTATGGTTATCGCCCTTCTCAAGAGTGTGTGCCGTTCGGCCCCCTGTACTCAGTCGTTAGCACTGAAGAGGCAAAGTGTACATGCTTAGGGTGCAGGACCAGGCTAAGCAAGATGTACACTTTGGACCTCCCACGGGCGTTAGATTTTCAGGGGAGTGACTATTCGGCGCCACAGGCTCCTGAGTAGGAAAACAACCAAAGAACCCAAATACATCACAGGAACCTTAAGCAGACCCGCCAGCAGTAGGATTGCATAACTACACTAGGCGCGAGACAAGAAGAGAGTGCCCTAGCATATGACAGAGAATATGCGAGAACGAGCATGGCCTAGAGTAGCTAGCATTGGAACGGGCGTTCACCATGCTGCCGGTGAAGAATCTTGCAGGAGAAATCCCCCTTCCTGGCGCGCCAAATGTCGAGGTGTCTAATCTGACACCTCCCCCGGACCTACTCGGGAGCGGTCCACGTAGGTTCGATGTGTTTTCGGGGGGCTAGTCCTAGCAAGATCGAGCACAGTGGATGATGAATGCAAGGGATTTACGTGGTTCGGGCCGCCTGACCGTAATACCCTACTCCACGGTGGTTTGTGTGTTGTATTCCTTGAGTCTGAGAGAGCTTTGGGTCTAAGTGAACGTGTCTCTTTCTAGTCCGTGCAGACTGGAGAAGATTTCTAAGTCAGTGACTGCCCAATCCTTTTATAGTTCAAGGCCGGACAACTTACAAGTGGGGCCCGGGGTGCGATAGGTGGCCCCAGGATGATCTTATCCTGTACAAGATCTAAGGCTTCTTGTGTACGATGCCTCTAACCGCGCCTTGAAGACTTGATGTCTTGCCGCGTCGGTCGCAGTGTCAGCGCGTAGCCGTTGATGATGGCAAGGGATGTCCCGTCCATCTTGTCGTCGTAAGCTACCAACTTGGTGGTGTGTGGTAGGCCTGCGGTGCCTTCACTGCGATGTGATTGGGTGTAGCGGTACCTGACAGGGGCGTGCACTGCATCGTGCGCCTGGGGAAGGCGCGTGCCTTCAATGCGCGACTTGTACAGGACACGTCGCCCTTTACTCTTTGGGGTCCACGGCTCATTGCAGGCCGTGTGACACACTCCAGCTCCGGAGCCCTCCTCGATAGAAGCGAGGGCTTGATGCTGGAGGGTGCGTGGCAGCTCCAGAGTCCTCTGTGGGAGCAAGGGTCCGGAGCTAGAGGACGTGTGGCAGCTCCGGAGCTCTCCTCGGCAGGAGCAAGGGCCCGGAGCCGGAGGATGCGTGGCAGCTCCGGAGCCCTCCTCGGTGGGGAGACCGGGTCCGGAGCTTCTTCTTCTTGTATGTGGGGGTACCCGGTCTTGAGGGTACCGACAATACCTTTTGAAATTTTTTTAATATAAATAACTTACGATTTTTAAATAATTAAAAAGTAACCGAGGTTTGGACGTGTCTCTTACGAAATGACACGTAGCCCATGCATTTCGTATGTGTCTCCCACGAAATTCGAGTTGGCGTGCCACGCGGTCGAGCGGTTTCCTAGGCCGTCGGTCCCAATGCGAATATCGTAAGAGACACATACGGTATTCGCTCCCGGTGAGAATTTTCTATGTGTCTCATACGAAATTCCCCGAGCGATGGAGCTCACCTGTATCGTCGAACGTGTCATAGACGAGGTGTTATGCACATCATACGTGGCACATACGAAATTCGTATGTGTCCATTGGTTCCACCGTGGCCAACATTTGTTCCACCGTGACATGCAGCATCTGATGTGGCACACACGAAATGGGCATTTCGTATGGAGCACATACAAAATTCGAATTTCGTATTTTACTCGTACAAAGTTGAGTCATTTTTGCCAATTCGTCATTCCGTGAGTTATTTATATTAAATTCTTTTTTAAAAGATATATTAATAAAAAATTTCGATCATCCATCATAACTAAAAAATTAGTTTAAATATGTAAATTACATGTCATGCTTCTAAATTATCTTAAATGGCAAAACAAATTATAAGAAACACATAAGATATTAATATTTTTTATAAGATGAATAATAAAAAGTACCTCAAAAAGTCAACTATGTCGAATCAAGATGATAGGAGTGAGAATATGTATTTTGGATCCAAAAGCAGACAGGCAGTAATCGCATTCCCTAGTGTAAGCTGTCAACACCAGCGAACTGTACGACGTGTTCCACACCGGACTGAAACTACCTCAAGTCAGCAGCGAGTAGTGACGTGACGCCGCGTCAGCTTCCTCGAGATCGATCCTGCAGTTTTGTACTCCCACTTGTGCTGTACCAACGGTGTGTGTTCAGGTCAGCGCACCAGCCCCCATCAGTGGAGTGTGCGTGTGACCCGCACAGCTTAGCGCGCGCCTCTTCCGTCGGCGGCGTCACCGTGGACCGAGAGCACGGCCGGATCCGTCGCTTACAAGAGTACATACGCATGCTGGTCACTATCAGTCCAATCACTGAAACCAGCGAACCTGTGTTTGCCTGCACTGTCCGAGATCGATCGCGCTGCATCGCAAAGCTGAACTCGGCCGCATGTGACATGTCACTAGGCGCGCGTTTGCATATGCATGCACGTGGTTGGCGCTCCTATATGGGGGCGTTTTGGATTGAGATTCCGCACGCCTAATCTGCATAGGCTGGTCGGAAATCTTGTCGCGGCTGTGCGTCAAGTTCGATCTCGTACCCGAATTGGGCAGCGCGACGTATTGGTTGATGCAGGGAACTTAAAACCCAGATTCAAATTTGACGTGCCGACAGCAACCTGTGATCTGTGCACTACCTCCAATCCAAAATACTTATGATGCGTGTATCATGCGTGTCCTCTCATTTGCAAAACTAACGCTTTTCGCTCTTTCCTTGATCTTCCAACGCACACGACGCACGTATCATGCGTGTCCTCATATTTGCACGCGTCCAGAGCTACGAGATCGGAGGTGCAATTAAAACTGCGGGCACGCATCACAGTGCATGCAACGGGAATTCCGTTCCATGCATCCCATGTTCTCATCTCATCATGGAAGGGAAACGCGACGCGATTGTCTCGCAGATCCACCCACTGGCCCTGGCAGCGTCTTAGTACGACGCTCGACAGTTAACAAAGACGAAAAAAAAGTACGCTTTCGATGAAAATGAATACGTACGCCTGCGTTCCTGACGCGCCGTCGCAGCTCCGACGCGGATCGGCGTCCCAGATCCCCGACACATCGAACAAAAGAGCAGCATGCAGGGGTTGACGCATCCATCCCTACAGGATCATCAGCCGCGCGTGCTCTGAAACCAGAGATCGCGGCCACATGCGTCGTGGTTTTGTTTCGACTTTCGATCGGTGCAGGTGCGCGGAACACGCGCGCGCGCATGTCAATCAACCAATCAAAAGGCGCGAGGAAGACAGAGGCAGCCCAAACACTATGATCTCAGGCCGTTCATGTTGGTCCAGGCGGCAGCACAAGCTTTCGGCGTTGGATGTATCCGGCTCCCCCAGCTTTGTATTGCAGGGCTACACTTGTGGGTAATTGTGATACTACTGTAGTTGGATATGTTGAAAGTTCTAATGATGTTAGTTTCTCCAATGAATATATCAAAACTGTCACCAGTAAGCAAAGAAGTTAAACTAAAGCTAAAACAAGGATGACACGGTGGGACTGAAAATTGAGTAATGCACGTATAAAGTCCCAGGTTTTGTGAGTATTGTTTATGGACCACGGCAAACCACCAATTCCTTTTTATAGAATTCGCACGGAGCATCACATTTATTCTTAGGAAATACGGTAGCAAGCTGAAAGATATGTTAGCACTACCGGACTAGTCTGGTAGTAGACGGATTAGTCCGATCCGGACTAGTCAGATATAAGACCAGACTAGTCCGATGTTGTCCAGTAAGGATATCGGACTAGTCCGGTCTTTTCAGTTAATGTCAGTTTGAACTCGAAAATAACATGTATTCTAATTGAAAAGACACAACCCACCGACAATTATGTCCCTGATCGGGGGACTTAACTGTCTTTAAGGGTGGGAGGCCCCCTCTTGTGTCTCTTGGTCATATATAAGGAGAGGGTTATATGTATGATGGTGTGTGGTGTTGTGAATACTCATTAGACACAAGAACTCTCTCAATTCTCAGAATCCGATCAACAATATCAAGAGAAGAACAAGAGGAAACGTCTCTCGTCGTCGTTCTACTTGCGGCCTCGCCTTGTTGGCTCGATGGCCGCATCGTCAAGCAACAACAAAGATGGAAGAGAAGGTATTAGTGGTGTTCTTGTACTATTTGAGAGATAACACTTGATGTTGATCTTGTATTCAGTTTTCTCCTGAGTAATTCGAAATGATTTAGTGGCTATTTGATCATCGGGCTCCCTTTTTTATTCTAATAATGGTATCAGATCGATTTAGACCACTAATCATTTCGAATTGAGTTTTGATTAAAGTTTTTCGCTGAAAGTTTTGAAGGTCCGGACTTGTCCGGTCTAAGGGCTGGACTAGTCTGGTGTGCCATATTAAAGTGGTTAGGTTTTCGGATCAGGGCGTTTTGACGCATTCATCTGATTGAAAACCAATTAAGCACTCTGGATTGAAATCCATTATGAAAATTAAGTTGATTTGGTAAGATGGTAAGATTAAGATTCCCTTTGGGGTATTTCGGCATTTTCCGGTTCTTATATGAAACTTTTCCGGGGTTGGCCGGACTAGTCATGAATAGTACGGACCAAACTCGAAAAGATCAATAAAAAACGGATCAAATGTTTTTGGAACAGGACCGAACTTATCCGGTCATGGTTCTATTGTAAGTTCGGACATGTCCGGTGTATGGACCGGACTAGTCCGAAAACCATACTGTAAGAGTTCGGACTAGTCCGGCCATGTACGTACTAGTCCGGGTTATACAATTAAGTTTGCTTATTTGGTTAAGTTTCCGCTGTGAATTAAGTTTATAATGTCATAGCAATTTGATCGAGTAACCAAAGAAAAAGATAAATTGCTATGTCATTTTAAGTTGCATGGAATTCTATTGAGTAACCAAAGCGAAAAATAGAATTGCCATGTTTTTAAGCAATATTATGTCATTATTGGCCAAGTAACCAAATCGAAAGGCATTAATGACATTTTCTTTTTAGTGCATAGTAATTTGGTCGAGTAACCAAAGCGAAAGATAAATTACTATGTATTTCAGTTGTTCTCCAATGTTAAGTATGTAATGTCATTATTGGCCGAGTAACCAAAGCGAAAGGCATTAATGACATTCTCTTTTAAGAACATAGTAATTTGGTCGAGTAACCAAAGCGAAAGATAAATTACTATGTTGTTTATCAGTTATTCTCAAATGTTGAGTTTTGGTCAAGTAACCAAAGTGAAAGATAAAACTCAACACTATCTTATGATTAATATCTATGCATTCACTCATGATCTTGTTTTTTATTAAGAAGTTTCCTCAAATGAGAATTCAGCACTGAGTTTCATCATTTCCATTGATCTATTCAATGTAAGAAATTATGGGAGATGGAGAGAAAAGTTAGAGATTGCTTTGGCAGTCTCCGAGATGGACTTTGCTCTCACAACTCCATATTCAGTTGAGTCGGTGGCTCTAGTAACTAAAGTTGATGAAACTCAGAAAGCCTTTGTTGTGAGGACAAAGGACTATACTAATAAGTTATTGGCTTGTTACATAGCCAAAGTTAAGTGGAAACAATCAAACAGGAAATGTTTGATGGTTATTAAGGGCACTATGACTGAGACCATTCGGGGAGCAATACCTAAATGTGAGTTTGCCACTGAGTACCTCCAAAAGATTGAGAATCAGTTTACTGGTTCTTCTAAGTCAACGTCAAATACTCTTATCAAGAGACTTGACACTGAAAAGTATTATGGAGGTGATGTGTGAGAGCACATTTTAAGGATGACAAATATGGCAGCAAAACTTAAGCCTACGGATTTGGGGATTAAAGATGAGTTCATTGTGTATCTCATTTTTGCCTTGTTTTTAAAGGAATTTGATACATTTGTCATCAACTATGACTCTCAGCCTGAACTATGGAACATAAAAAAACTCATGGCTATGTGTGTTCAGGAAGAAGAGAGGATTAAGTCCCTTCATGGTAATGATGCTATTAATTACATGAAGGTAAAAAGTAAGGCTAAGAAGAATTATTCTTCTAAGCAACTTTTTTAAGTATCATGGTACTTCTCACCATGATAAAGATAAGAGTAAGGCTCTACAAAGCCATCCTTAACGTAAGGATGGGAAAATAGAGAAATATCAGTGTCACTTTTGTTTAAGACAAAGGTCACCATCAGAAGGAATGCATAGGCTTCCTTAAATGGTGTTGTAAGCGACAATCAGTTTTCCTCACATCAGAGTAAGAGTAAGAAAATTGATTCCGAAATGTCTTTGAAATTATGGCATTGTCGCTTAGGCCATATTTCGAGGGGGAGAATTGAACAATTGATTTCACAATCGATTCTTCCTCATTCGGATTTTCCAGATTTAGAAGAATGCATAGACTAAGAAAAGTAAGAAATGGTGTCATATGCAGTGCGGGAATTTGGAATTAATCCGTGCGGACATTTGAGGTCCATTTCCTGTAGTATCTGTTGATGGTTTTGATTCGTTCAGAACCTTCACGGATGACTATTCTCGCTATGGCCATATTTATCCAATTAAAGAACGCTTTAGAGCGTTGGATAAATTTAAGATATTTAAGACTGAAGTTGAAAATCAGCACAATAGTAAGATAAAAGTGGTAAGATCCGATCGTAGTGGTGAATACTACGGTCATCATACCCCTATGGCCAAGTTCCTGGACTATTTGCTCGGTTCCTACACGAAAATGGCATAGTCGCCCAGTATTCAACACCGGGTGAGCCTCAGCAAAATTGAGTAGCGGAACGGTACAACCGTACGCTAATGGATATGGTAAGATCCATGTTAAGTCAATCAGATTTGTCAGTTAGCTTATGGATGGAGACATTAAAAAGCGATATTCATGTGCTAAATCGGATCCTTAGTAAGTTGGTGTCTAAAACACCATATGAGTTGTGAAGAACGTAAGTACTCATTAAGTTATATGTATATATGAGGTTGTCCCGCTGAGGCAAAAATGTTTAACCCAAACATTGGTAAGTTGGATGCTAAAATAATAAGTTGACATTTTATTGGCTATTCAGAAAAGAGTAAGAAATATCGTTTCTACTGTACAGAACAATATACTAAGTTTGTGGAAACAAGGCATGCCGTCTTTTTAGAGGATGTCATATTTTTCATTACCTACTGTTGTTGAATCATCAGTGTCTATTGGTGAAGATTCAACACCTGTTGTTAGTTCTCCATTGACAACGGAATTATTAAGAAAGGTTGAACATTCTTAGCCTGTTGTCAATAATAATGAAGAGCAACAATAGCCTCAAAATGAGGATAATGTGCAATTAAGAAGATCTCAAAGAGAAAGAGAATCGGCCATTTCAGACGATTATGAGATCTAATTAAGTGAGGCAATTCAAATAGAGGGTGATCCCACCACATTTGAAGAAGCTATAAGAAGTCCTCCAACATCTGAATGACATAAAGTCATAGAGGATGAAATAAGGTCTATGGAAGCAAACAAAGTATGGAATTTAGTTGAGATTCCTAATGGAGCCAAAATTGTAGGCTGTAAATGGGTCTACAAAATTAAATGTGACTCCAAAAGGAATATTGATAAGTTTAAGATCAGACTTGTTGCAAAAGGCTTCACTCAAAGAGAAGGGATTGTTTATAATGAGACATGTGCACCCGTCTCAAGTAAGGATTCATTCAGAATCATTATGGTATTAGTTGCACATTACAATTTATAATTACATCAGATGGATGTAAAAACAGCGTTTCTCAATTGTGATCTATATGAGAACGTCTATATGACACAACCGAAAGATTTTGTTGTTAAGGGTAAGGAACATATGAGATGCCACTTAAGAAAGTTCATTTATGGATTTAATCAAGCATTAAGATAGTGGTATCTCAGGTTCAATAAGACAGTAAGAAAGTTTGGGTTTAAACAAAATGAGGAGGACAATTGCATTTATGGTAAGTTTAAAAATGGGAAATTTATTTTCATCGTGCTTTATGTAGATGATATACTACTTGTATGTAGTGATGTCAATCTACTATTAGAAACTAAGAAGTTCTTATCCTCTAATTTTGATATGAAAGATCTTGGCGAAGCATTCTATGTACTGGGCATAGAAATTCACCGAGATAAAATAAAGGGGTATTAAGTTTAGCACAAAAGGCATACTTAAGGAGTGTACTTGGAAAGTACAGTATGTATGAAAATAAATCTTTGTCTACTCTAATGAGTCAAGGTTGGTAAGTATGGAACCAATAAGAGGTCGACCTAATAAGAATCGGTTCCAAAACTTCTTGTCGTCAGAAGTTTTAAGATTTACTCAATTTCTAAGTTATCTTGACAAAGTTTAAATATCAGGTTAATTTTGGCATAAGCAAGTCCAATCCAGATGACTAGATAGAAATAAGTATTACTTGCAGTTTTGCAAGTATCAAGGTCTCATGGTAAGTTAAGTATAAGATTAAGTCATTAGAATAATGACTTACTAAGACTCAGTTTGTGCAAGATGTGTAGTAAATCCACATCAGTAATCAACACTCGCATAATGAAGCTTTATTGTGGAAAAAGCTCCTAATTTAGGGTCACTGCATCATGTGTGATGCATATCAAATATATATTATAAATGAGACCACCGAGCAGACACAGTAAGTAAACCCGAATTGTGAGTGGTTGACAGCATTAAACCACTTAAGTTTTTTGTACTCCAGAGACAACAAATCATATGTGATGCCGAACACATTGACATAAGGTATATGTTGTAAAGGAGTAAATCTAGGATCATATTAAATAATGATTATTGAGCAAATTAGTACCAAGCAAATGCTTGCGGATCCGCTTACAAAAGGTCTTCCACCCAACGTGTTCAGTGAACACGTGGCTAGCATGGGTTTAAGGAAGAACCTATGATCACTGGATATTTAGGGGCCAAATAAGAGTAAGGTTCATTTTTAAGTGTGAGATGTATTGTGGTCCTCGAGTCCAACAATACGTAAATGGTTGTTGTGATGCGTTGTGCCCTATGTGTCAAGCATGAAAAAATGGACACTAAGTTTAGTATTAAGTAAGTTGGTAAGTTTCAGTTTCGAGTTCAAGGGGGGGGGGAATGTTAGCACTACCGGACTAGTCCGGTAGTGGACGGATTAGTCCGGTCCGGACTAGTCCGATATAAGACCAGACTAGTCCGATGTTGTCCAGTAAGGACATCGGACTAGTTTGGACCTTGACCGGACTAGTCCAGTCTTTTCAGTTAATGTCAGTTTGAACTCAAAAATAACATGTGTTCTAATTGGAAGGACACAACCCACCGATAATTATGTCCCTGATCAGGGGACTTAACTGTCTCTAAGGGTGGGAGACCCCCTCTTGTGTCTCTTGGTCATATATAAGTAGAGGGTTATGTGTATGATGGTGTGTGGTGTTGTGAATACTCATTAGACACAAGAACTCTCTCAATTCTCAGAATCCGATCAACAATACCAAGAGAAGAACAAGGGGAAACGCCTCCTGTCGTCGTTCTACTTGCGGCCTCGCCTTGTTGGCTCGATGACTGCATCGTTAAACAACAACAAAGATGGAAGAGAAGGTATTAGTGGTCTTCTTGTGCTATTTGAGAGATAGCATTTGATGTTGATCTTGTATTCAGTTTTCTCCTGAGTAATTCAAAATGATTTAGTGGCTATTTGATCTTTGGGTTCCCTTTTTTATTCTAACAAGATAAAGCAAACTCATAATTTTTTTTGATGGGTAAAGTCATAATCTTCCCCTGTAATTATGTTATGACCAACTTATTACAAACGAATACAAAATGCAGATACTCAGATGCTATTATCTAAAACAAGGTGACAATAATTGAATGGTTAAACACGCATTCCTCTATAGAGTACCAATATTTAGAATTGTGAAATTTTCGATCTGAAATTTGCTCCTACCGAAAATCGAACTCGGAATCTGAGTAGTGCGACTCAGAGTACTTAACCACTAGACTAAGCCATCTTTTGCCGATGATGCAATCGAAATTTAAATGAACGCGCTAGTTTCATTTTTCAGGCCAAAAAAAAACACACCAATGTGTATAGTTTTGTTAAAAAATGTTACACATACTACGTGATGTCATACTGTGTGTCAAACAAAAGCGACACTTCATTCAACAACAAACAAGTGTTGCAATTTGATATACTTAGAGCATGTAGTTTCTTTGACGAATATACCAAAGCCATCCCACTATAAGCAAATAAAGGGTTAGAATAAAGCTCATATACTAGTTTTTTTTTTAAATGAAAGACAACTACAGTGAAATGCATGCAGAAGGCACAAATAAAGATTGTTGTCCTGTGATGTAGAGGACTGGGAAGAGGTATTTATCATCCATAGCAAACACATCAATTCATTTCGAAGAATATTGTATACCATAGCAAGCGAAAAGATAATTAAACAACTCGATCAGTTTTTACATGATGGTCTATATTGACACCATTACTCGTCATTTTCTTATCTCGTCTACGACTATGAAAGCCTTATTGAGGTGGTTAATGATCAGAATCAGACCGGTTGTTGGATATATATATTGTGAAATTGCAGCAAAATTGCCAAGAGGTTCTGAGTTCCACGCCGTCTCATCGCACTGCACATTGTGGGGTAAGACTGACCTCGTATATTCCTTCTTTAGACTCCACCTTGTATGGGAGCTTCTGCACTGAGTTTGTCCTTTTCTAGTGCGGAATAGTAGCAAATATTTATAGAGATGATGAGTAACTTAATATACATTGGGTACGGGTGACCTAGTAAATTTATATCTTTTTTTTATTCACATACGTGCACATATATTCTGGAATGTAATACCATTTCGTAAAAAAACTTTTAGATGGACAGAACATACGCGCAGACGATATAATCATCAAAATTTAAACGAACCCACAAGTTTTGCCCTTCGTTTGTCAGGTTGACATCCACCATCTGTGAACAAAAATAAAACGAAGGCCAGAAAGGCGACCGCAACTATCATTCGTTTACCTCCCTGTGTGCCCTGCTCTGCTCACCTCTGCTCCCACCGTGCCGTCGCTCCCCTATAAATAACCGCGCCTCCACATTTCCGTTTGAGTTCAAACGCACACCGCACGCTCGCAGCCGAGGCCGTCCCCGCCAACCCGCCGCCTGCCTCTGCCAGCGTCCGCTGCCGCCTCCTCTTGCAGCCAGACAGCCAGCCTGTGCGCGCGGGCGATGGGGAGGGGGCTGAGGTCGAAGCGCAGGGTGGCGGAGGGGGACGAGGCGACGCAGGAAGAAGAGGAGGAGTACGAGGTGGACGTCGGGAGCGACCGGATCACCTCCTCCCGCGGCAGCCGCCTGGCGCTGTTCGGCTCCGACCTCCGCCTCGGCCGCTTCCGCCGGCCCCGTCCCGGGCGGCGGCGCCCGTGCGCGGGGGCCGACGCCGACGGGTTCTTTCACGACCTCGTCATCCACCCCGACAACAAGTACGCTCTCGCTCCCCCTCCCCCTTCCTCGCTCGCTCTCCTGTTCCTCTTGCCACCTCGTCCGTTCTAGAAGCTTCGGCTTCGTTGCGAACTTGCGAAGCGACGCCTCTTCTTTCCTGGCGTCCTCTCGAAGCTGCTGCACTGCATGGCGGCAAGGGACGCGACGCGCTCGACCTGTCGGATGCCTCCGATCGGATGGCTCCCGCGAGTTGCTGCTATAATTGACTGGCTAGGACCAGGGAGAAAAAACCATTTTTATCAACAGATAATAACAACAATTGCTACATTTTCTGCCAAGCGAGCTTCGTCGGAACGGATTCCGGTTGGATTTGTACGTACTATTCACTGTGCGACGATCTGTGTTTGTCATTCAATCATCACGGGAGCGTTCATACCCTGGTTGATGATGAGCCCGCCAGCGCACGACGCGGCTTATCTTGCCCTGGTTCACGGTGCCACCTCTGACGGCCACACACACAGGCACGAGCCCACCACGCTTTTTATTTATGATGTGACAAACGACTCCGTCGCAGCCCCAGGAGCCGTCGTTTCACGGAATTCCCTCGTATTTTTCTTTTCATTTCACGCAAGCGAGCGGAGCAGAGGCTAGTGGCACTGGCAGCGTCGTTGCTTTGCTAGATTGACGGGGCAGAGTACGCCGGGCACTGCCGGTCAAACCGCGATCAGGAAAAGGGAAGTGCTTTTCTGGAATTCAGGGGTTGGCATCAACTGATTTAATGGATGGACTATTAATTTTTAGCATGAGAACTTAAACCAAACTGAAGGTACACCGAAAAGTGAATTAATGAAAAAACTCATCAAAACCCTGTAATACTGCTCTCTCTGTTTTATTTTATTTGACGCTGGTTAGTTCTATTTGTGACATGACAATCTCTCTGTTTTTCTTTTTGTCATGATGGCGTAACCGGAAACGACCAGAACATGGAGGCATATTTTTAAATTTTCTCAAGGTCATCAGGAACATAACACATGAGATTGGAGCTATCAACGTCGACGTACATGTGTGCGTAGTTGTTCCTTGCTACTCGTAAAACGCAGAAATTCACCGAACCAATACAATACGAGAGTTGCCAATTTTCAGTCAACGTGCTTATCGCGATACGACAACTACGCGATAGCTTATCCGAGCACACTTCGCCAGTCGCACGCCACGCCAGCCAAGTGTACGGCCACATAGGAGGCCTTGTTCATCCCGTTTTCTGTACTTTGGTTGAAGGGTGATTTGGACGGGTGTTTTAATTTGATTTTGAACGGGGCTGACGAACTGGTCACTTGGTCAGGTTATGGCCAGGGCGGTTTTCAACTGTTTCCGGGGGGTGGGGGGGGGGGGGGGGGGGGGGGGGGGAGAGGGATAGAGAGAGCGCCGCTAATTTGGTCCGTGGGTTGAAGCATCTGGGATCGCTGTCTGACGCAATACACTAATGGGATGCGTAGCGTAGGCTGGCAACTCGTAATCAAGGTCGTCGTCTAGTGATCTCTCCTTGACAGCTATGATCTGTGTTTGTGATGGTGACGATACCATGCGTGTTTTGCGGTTTTGACTGTCAGCTTGATCGATCGAAGTCAATGGCTTGTGGATTTGGCGAACTTATTTTTTTATGCCGAAATGGCCTCGCTGTGTTGCATGCCAAGTTGCATGCCAAGTCATTGGGATCTTATTATTGGCGATGAGGTGCTCTGCAACACTAGCTAGTAGCGTCCACTGAACTCGTACCAAGTCAAGTGGCCGTTTTCTTTTCCCTTTTTCAGATAAAGTGGCCATTGTTTAGTTATCTAACTTGCCAGTACCATTTGATCGGTGAACAAGAGGATCCCACATTCATCTTCTTATTCTTAAAAAGAAGAGGATCCTACTCACAGCCACATCGCCTCAGGCAGCACATGTGCTGATGGGATATGCGTATGAATTCACCTGAAACAGTACCGATTAAGTGATTAACTACAACATGCATGCTGTGCTTGATGGAGGGCCCATTTGCCCAACCGGCTCTTCTAACCTAACTTGCAAATGCCATGTGAGTTCTGGATTCTGTGTAGTATCTCAGTTTCCAGGTTTCGACCTTCGTTTTTTCCGACAACACAAGTACAAGCTATCCGCATCGCACCAGCAATGGTCTCATCCTTCCTTTTATATATATAAAAAACTTCTTTGTGATGCTAATAACTAACATGTGTTGCTTTCCCTTTGGATGCTGTTGTCTGCAGGTGGTACCGGTTATGGACCAGATTCATACTATGTTGGGCTGTGTACAGCTCGTTCTTCACGCCCCTGGAGTTCGGTTTCTTCAGAGGGCTCCCAAAGAAACTCTTCTTCCTGGATATAGCCGGGCAGCTGGCGTTCCTTATAGACATCGTTGTCAAGTTCTTCGTGGCGTATCGTGACCCCGACACGTATCGCATGATCTACGACCCCAATGCGATTGCCCTCCGGTAAGTTTTGTTAGCTCCTGGTTCAATGTTGTGTTCTGTACTGAGTGCTCAAATGTGCCGTATAACCACTAGTTCTTTCTCTGTGAATTCAGATACTGCAAATCAAGCTTCATTTTTGATCTTCTTGGTTGCTTCCCATGGGACGTTATCTACAGGGTCAGTTTTCTAAACTTTGAACTCATTAACTGTAGCTTGTTGCTTATGATAGCTGTGTTATAATCATAACTTGTTAACTCGTCCCTAATTAAAACCTTCTGTAACAGGCTTGTGGAAGTAAAGAAGAAGTAAGGTACCTGCTGTGGATTCGCTTGACACGGGCTCTGAAGGTCACTGACTTCTTCTGGCATTTGGAAAAGGACATACGTGTGAACTACCTGTTCACAAGGATCGTGAAACTCATTGTTGTTGAGCTCTACTGTACACATACCGCTGCCTGCATTTTCTATTACCTGGCTACCACACTTCCAGAGTCGATGGAAGGAAATACATGGATCGGGAGTTTAACGCTGGGGGACACCAGCTATGCGAGTTTCAGGGATATCGATCTTACCAAGCGTTATATAACATCGCTGTACTTCGCAATTGTCACTATGGCAACTGTTGGTAAGTTTTGATCTCCTCTTTTTTTTTTGACATTTTCGGCTCTGTCGCATTCCTTCAAAACATTTAGCAGAATTGTTATTTTTTGTCTGCAGGTTATGGTGACATTCATGCCGTCAATGTCAGAGAAATGATATTCGTCATGATTTATGTTTCCTTTGATATGGTTCTTGGTGCTTACCTGATTGGTACCGCCACTGCACTCATTGTAAAAGGCTCGAGAACCGAGCGATTCAGGGACAACATGAAAGAAGTGATCAGGTATATGAACAGAAATAAATTGGGAAAGGAAATAAGAGAACAGATCAAAGGACACTTGAGGTTACAGTATGAGAGCAGCTACACTGAGGTTTCCATCCTTCAGGATATCCCGGTTTCTATTCGTGCAAAGGTGACGAGCTTCTATCCTTCCCTGGTGCTATTCTGAAAAATGTCGTTCCTGCAACTGCCAGCTTATAGCTCTAGTGGTTTCAGAAGTCCTTAAAATTTCCTGCTATTGATGGCTCTTATTAGCTGTGTTGTTGCTAGCTAGGGGCACATTAACTGACGGTGCACAACATCACATTTGCAGATTTCTGAAACACTGTATAAGTCGTATGTCGAAAGCATTCCACTGTTCAAGGGATGTTCATCAGAGTTCATTCAACAGATTGTAAGTATCCCTTTTGTTTCAACGAATCATGTCGGTTCACCCGTTATGTGCTTTTACATTTGTTCTTGTGCACCATCCATAGGTTATCAGGCTGCAAGAGGAGTTCTTCCTACCTGGAGAAGTGATTCTGGAGCAAGGAAGTGCGGTCGATCAGTTATACTTCGTTTGTCAAGGTGCATTGGTGAGTTCGACTTCAACCCGGGCAGAGTGTTGTGCTTGTTTGAGTTTCATCGAGTTACCGTTGCAGTTTCTATGTCTGTGTCGCTGAATATGGAGTTATCTGGTGCTGATGCAGGAAGGCGTTGGCATCGTTGACGACGGCCAAGAAGAGACTATCCTGACGCTGGAGCCGGGGAGCTCGTTCGGCGAGATCGCCATCCTCTGCAACATCCCGCAGCCTTACACGGTCCGCGTCTGCGAGCTCTGCCGGCTCCTCCGCCTCGACAAGCAGTCCTTCACCAACATCCTGGAGATCTACTTCGTCGACGGGAGGAGGATCCTGAGCAACCTCACGGAGAACAACGAGTACGGCGGGCGGGTGAAGCAGCTGGAGTCGGACATCACGTTCCACATCGGGAAGCAGGAGGCGGAGCTCACGTTGCGGGTCAACAGCGCCGCCTTCTACGGCGACCTGAACCAGCTGAAGAGCCTCATCCGGGCGGGCGCCGACCCCAAGAACACCGACTACGACGGCCGGACTCCTCTGGTACGAGCAGAGCAAATGACCATGTCTTACTGGCAGTAACCGAGTCAGCTTACTCTTGATCGAGTGTGTACTATCTCTCATGTGTCCTGCGTCGTCGTCTTCCTATCGCAGCATCTCGCGGCTTCTAGAGGTTACGAGGACATTGTGCTGTTCCTCATCGGCGAAGGCGTCGACATCAACCTCACCGGTATGCTGCTAGTGCTAGCTAGAAAGATCCGGTTCCATCGCCAGCATCGCTGTTGTGTTATCTACAGTACGAGTATTTTTCATTCATTGTACTGCCGTCATTCGATCGTCTTGTTCACACGATCTCTCATTATTTTGTCAGATCAATTCGGGAACACGCCGTTGCTTGAGGCGGTGAAGCGTGGGCACGACCGGGTGGCGTCGCTTCTGCACAGCAAGGGGGCGAAGCTGAGCCTGACGAACGCCGGCAGCCACCTGTGCACGGCGGTTGCCAAGGGGGACTCGGACTTCATCCGGCGGGCGCTGGCCTACGGCGCCGAACCAAACTGCAGGGACTATGACCAACGCACCCCGCTCCACATCGCCGCCGCCGAGGGCCTCTACCTAATCGCCAAGACCCTCATCGACGCCGGCGCTAGCGTCTTCGCCACGGACAGGTCCAAACTTTGACTCTTCACGTTCGCCAAAAATGATCTCTACCGATCGCGGTGTATGGGAATGAACATGCGTTTGACACGTTACCACCGTGTGTTCGTGCAGGTGGGGCAGCACTCCGCTCGACGAAGGGCGCAAGTGCGGCGGCCGGACACTGGCGGCGCTCCTGGAGAAGGCCAAGGCCGACGAGCTCGCCATGTTCCCTGACCGCGGCGAGGAAGTCAGAGGCAAGCCTCCTCTGATCCGTCTCTCTGACTATCTAACAAACTAGAAAAATGCATTTCATCATCTAAAAAAACAAAATGCATTTAGTTCTGACAAGGATGCATCGATTCAATTCCTCGTGTTTGAGCAGACAAGATGCACCCGCGGCGGTGCTCGGTATTCCCGTACCACCCGTGGCAGGCGAGCAGCGGCGAGGCGCGCCAGAAGGAGGGGGTGATGCTGTGGATCCCGCACACCATCGAGGGCCTCGTCGCGTCCGCGCAGGAGAAGCTCAGCGTGCCGGGCCCGATCTCGCGGCTGCGGCTGCTGTCCGAGGATGGGGCGAGGGTGCTCGACGTCGACATGGTCAGTGACGGCCAGAAGCTGTACCTGGTCGGAGGCAAAGACGAAGAGAAAGATGGCGAGTAGAAGTGCGTGGCACCTTGCATCTTGCGGAGCATCCACGCATGGCCGCGTGCTTGTTTTTCATCTTTGCACGCCGGTTATGCCGCCGATTGCCAGTGCTGTACAGATTAAGCTCATTTATCGGTGATGTAATGCAAAGTTACACGTGAGATGATGTAATGCAAAGTTACACACGAGGTGCAGATGAAACATTTTCTTTTAAAAAAAAATAACGGCAGGAGCGCTACCATATCATTAAGTGAAAAGGGAAGTTTTACATCCTAAGATACGTAATCTAGCCCGACATATCGGGGAAAGAGACTACAGGTCCACCGATTCGGAATTGAGCGCATCGGTAGATGTTCATGTTATCAAGGATGAGGCTCGCAACATGTTGGAAGGACGATTCCTTGTTGTCAAATACCCTTCTATTACGCTTTTTCTACACTTGCCACCAGAAGAGGAGGACGACACCAGCAATTTTACGTTTATAGCGCCGCGAACCGGAGGAAGCGATCGTTTGAAGGCAGTGTGCAACCGACGTCCGGAGCATTGTGGCTATCGGAGGCTGAATCTGAAGTTCCAAGGAGATCACTTCCCACACCGCCTCAGTGAAATTGCCTTCAGTGAGTAGGTGATCAATCGTCTCTGGCAGACAATAGCATAAGGAACAGTTTGGATTGGCTGGAACGTTCTTGGTTAGGAGGATGTCAGCAGTGGGAGCCCGACGATTCCAAGCTAACTAAGCAAAGAATTTACACCTTGGTTCGGTCCTCGCTTGCCAGATAATCTTGCAGGTTGGCTGTTCAATGGCACCAACAAATTGCACCTCATATGCCGACTTTACCGAATACTGTCCAAAGCTGGTCCAACACCATGTTATAGTATCTTTCTCTTCACTGAGATGCACCCCAGAAAGTAGGTTATATAGGAGGATAAATTCATGCAGGAGTTGTTCCGAATCACAATTGCCAATGTTGCAAATCTACCTCATGCCCGATAGTTCCTTGCCCACTGATCGATTTTTATGGCGCGCTTGCTCAAAGAGTCATGGTGCAATATGCCTTGGGGCCTGTCCCTGGAGCCATTTGGCCTCCGAAAACGGCGTATGCTCTCCATTACCAATAGTGACCAAAGTGGAGTTGAAGAAGAGACCCCAGTCGGCCATATCCTTGTATTTGAGAAAATGTTTTCAAGGTCTCGGTTGGGCATCCCATTGGAGCCATAACCATCGGAGTCTTAATGCCTTATTGAATTTGGCAATGTCCTTGATGCCCAGAGCACCCCACCTCTTAGGTCTCGTACAAGTTGACCATCGAACTAGGTTCTTACAGTTCGGGTTGGAGCTAGAGTCTTCCCCATTCCATAGGAAGTTTCTACGGATCTGATCAATTTTCTTAATGGCCCATTTGCGGAGTTTGAAAGCAGTGAGGAAGAAGGTTGGAATAGATGAGAGGACCGCCTTGACCAGAGTTTCCCCACCAGAGTAGGAGAGGAGATATCATTTCCATTTGGGTAAACAGTTACCAACCTTCTGTATCAGGGGGTGGATAGTGGCTCTCGACAACTTTCTATGATGGAGAGGCATACCCAAGTATGTTGTAGGGAAGTAAGATAGTCTCTGGTCCGGGTCAAGGATATTCTCTAGAGCGATATCATGACATTCAATGGGGAAAATCTGTGTTTTGTTGTTGTTGGAGACCAATCCCAAGGCCTCACCAAATATGTCAAGAATATGGCAAGTGACCATATAATCTCACCGGGTGGGACCAATAAACAGGAACACATCATCTGTGTAGAGAGAAGTTCTGAATCTGGAGCAATTGCATGGATTGGTTCAAGGAATCCAAGAGCTTGCACCCAATTAAACATCTTGTGGAGCGGCTCTATCGCCATCAGGAACAAAAGAGGTGACAGGGGGTCACCTTGGCGAACCCCCTGACTATGACGGATGCTGGCTCCATGCGCCCCATTGAGAATGAAGGCAGAGGAGGAAGTCCCCCATAAGTTAGTAGTCCAATTCTTCAATCGCAAGATGAACCCAAGATGTGACATTAAATCGAGAAGGTAAGGCTAATTGACGGAGTCAAAGGCCTTAGAAATGTCTATCTTGATGAAAAAACACTACATGAAATGCTAACACTTACGCTGGCCAACTTAATTTACGTCGGCTGGCCGACGTAAATAAACTAACTTACGTCGGCCAGAAAAAACCGACGTAAGTTAACTAACTTACGTCGGCCACCGACGTAAGTTAACTAACTTACATCGGCCGCCGACGTAAGTTAGTAGACCGACAACAATAAATGTAAACTTACGTCGGCCTGGATAACTAGCCGATGTGAATAAAAGGCCGACGTAAGTTAGGCTTAACTTAAGTCGGCTGGGAGGAAGGCCGATGTAAGTTACATAGGCCAATGCCATTTTACTATTTAGCCGACATAAGTTACGTATTTTAACATACCCCCCGCGTGCGCCTTCTCTTCCCTTCCTTACCCGCCGCGCGCCGCTTTGCTTCTCCCCGCCGCCGCGCCCGACGCCGTCGCTCAACCGCCACCGCCACGCCCGCCGCCGTCCGCTGCTGCCGCCGCCAGATATGCTCCTCCCCTCCCCTCCCCGACCGCCGGCCCGGCCCACCCGCCCCTTCCCCGAGCGCCGCCCCGCCCTCCCCGGCCGACCGCCGTCGTTCGGCCCTCCCTCCCCCTCCCTCTCCACCTCCCCTCCCCGGCCCCCTCCCCCTCCCCTCCCCGACCGAGAGCCGCCCCCACTCCCCCTCCCCTCCCCGGCCCCTTCCCCCTCCCCCTCCACCTCCCCTCCACGGCCCCCCTCCCCCTACCCTCCTCGGTCGAGTGTCGCCCCCCTCCCCCTCCCCGCCCGCCTCCCCCTCCCCTGCAGAGGTCCCCCCACCCTCCCCTCCATAGACCCCCCCCCCCCCCCCCAAACACCCCCACCCCACCCACCCTAACCCATTCAATTGAAATTTGAAATTTAATTGAATTGCATTGTTTAAATTTGATTTGATTTGAATTGAATTGTTCAAATTGGAAATTGAATTGAATTGAATTGTTTAAATTATGCTTAAATTGCTTAACTGTTTATTTAGTTATGCTTAATTAGTTAATTTGCTTACTTTAGGTTATGTTTATTTAATTATGCTTAAGTGGTTAAGTTGCTTAGTTGTGCTTAATTTGCTTAGTGTAGATTATGCTTAATTAGTGTAGTGTAGATTATGCTTAATTGGTTTATGTCGAGGGCGGCGTCGGGGGCGGCCGGCTGTCAGAGCACTTAGGTTCTGTCGTGGCTATAGATGGCCAATGGACTATGCTGTCCCGGCCCGACCCGAGCCCGGCCGGTCTCGTGCATGAAAACATTAGGCCCGGCGCGGCCCGCAAATTTGCCGTGCCGGGACGGGCCGGCACGACGGGCCATAAGCCAAGGCCAAGCACGACGAATCCCATTTTCCCTTGTCGGGCCTTGCTGGGCCTGTTCGCGGGCCGAGCGTGTCGTGTCGACCCGAAGGCTGGTCGAGTCGTGGTATTTATGTAGCGTATATACGGCCCATTAGGCCCAACCCTAGCGTATATAGGCAGTGTGGGTCACGATCGTGACCCGTGACTGGTGACATGAGGTGAATCGTTAGGGTTAAGTGTATATGGGCCGGACGACCCATTACTAACCCTAAAAGTCTGTAGCTAGGTATCTCTTCACCGCAAGACCCCCCGTTCACATCGCACGTGTTTGTGAGTACGTATAAGTCCATGAAAACTTCGAAAACATATGTTGTGAGTATTTGTCCATGACTCGCAACATCCGTAAGGCAACAGGTTTCCGAGCTAACCAGTTGCCCCCCTTTGTACTTTAAGAACTGCACTAGATAGGGGGTGTAGTGTTAAATATGCGACGTTATGCTGTCGAAATTTTGTGGTTTTTGAGACGGATGATAATAAAACATTCAGGAATCGTTAGGGTTAAGTGACCAACCCGGATGGGCACGACACACAATAAGTGTGATCGTGCCGTGTAGACCATTGTAGTCGTGGCCTCATCCGCAGCTTCTTCGCCAACAGTTTCGTCGTCTCGTCGGGGTCCTCGCCTCGCCTCCTCTGGATGAGAGTCTAGGAGTCGACGCTCGTTGGACTCACCTCGCATCCTCATAGATTCGGGGAATATTCGGGCTGTGCATCGCAGATGGCGGGCGGCGACCGGCGACTCAATACGAGGCGAGGGAGCCGAGGGCGGCCAAGCGGGGTCTGAGGTCAAGCCCGAGCATGGCCCGTGTCGGGCTTTGAACTGGCACGAACCCAGTTCACTGTCTCTCTCATTATTTCCTCTATCATGCATAAATTAATGAGAAACTAACGGTAATTTGTCCGGCTATTAATTGCAGAGTCAAACATGAGCGAATATCGTAGTTGGATGTACACTGGTTGGAAGAGCAGAACTGGTGGTCACTCAGATGAGTGGTACGCCAAGATAGAAGCTTTTGTGGAACGAGCTTTTTCGTTGTCAAATAGCGATAAGGCGCGGTGCCCATGTACGAAATATCGAAACGGAACGTTTTTGGACAAAGTGAACTTATGATGCACTTGTGTCGAAACAGTTATGTGTGACATTATGAGTTGTGGAACTTCCATGGCGAGACAGCTTCTCAAGCTGTACAAGAAGTGAAGCGGACAATGATGATGCCACAAAGGTTGATATGATGGATGAGATGTTGGAAGCTATACGACCAGAGCTTACAGAAGATCCTCAAATAGCAGAGGTTAAAGAGTTCTTCAAACGTCTCGAAGATTCAGAAGAGGCGTTGCATGGACACACTAAAATGTCAATCCTCAATTTTGTGACTAGACTTATGGGAATTAAGTCTAAGTTCTTCTTTTCTAATAATTGTTACAACATGCTCATCGATTTATTCAAATATGCCCTTCCACATCCCAACAAAGTGCCTAAAGATATGTATAACTCGAAGAACATTCTTTCCAGTCTCGGTATGAAGCACGAGAAGATTGATGTGTGTCCGGACAACTGCATGCTTTTCTGGAGAGAGCATGCCAATGAGAACAAATTTTTGAAATGTGGTCAACCGAGGTTTGTCGAAGTTGTTAATAACGATTGTAATACTGTGACGATGAAAGTCGCACGTAAGCAGCTTCGTTACTTACCTATGACACCGAGGTTGAAACAGCTGTTCCTTTCAAAAAAAATGGCCAGACACATGATATGACACAAAGAAGATGAGCGTGAGAACAATGGAGTCATGATGCACCCGTCCGATGGTGAGGCATGGAAGGCGCTGGACCGATTCGACCCAAAATTTGCTCGTGAAGCGAGAAATGTTCGCATCGGGTTGGCAACATATGGGTTCACGCCGTTTAGCACAAACACCGCACCATACTCCTGTTGGCCCGTCTTTGTCATTCCGTACAATCTTCCACCAACTTTTTGTATGAAGAATGAGTTTATGTTTCTTAGCCTCATTGTACCTGGGCCAGATCATCCTGGGTCACGTCTCAACGTGATGTTGAAACCGTTGATCGAAGAGTTGAAAATGCTGTGGACATGAGTCGAAGCGTACAACTGTTAGAAGAAGCAGAAATTCAACCTCCGAGCTGCTTATTTGTGGTCCGTTCATGATTTTCCGGCATACGACATGTTTTCTGGATGGAGCACTCATGGTTGGTTGACGTGTCCAATATGTGCCTCGGATACTGATTGCTTTCGACTTACCCATGGAGGCAAGATATCTTACTTCGATTGTTATAGACATTGGCTGCCTCCAAATCACTTGTTTAGACAACAGAGGAATGTCTTCAGAAAGAACACCGTTGTTACTAAAGTACCACCGAAACGTCATAACAGGTTAGAAATATCTGATATGTTGGACAAATTGATGCCAAATGAAGGTCGTCCTGGATATTTCAAAGGTTACGGAGACAAACACAATTGGACTCACATATGTGGACTTTGGGAGCTACCGTATGTGAAGTCGTTGATTCTAAGGCACAACATTGATGTTATGCATCAAGAGCGTAACATGGCCGAATGTATCATAAGCACATGCATGGATATGACGGGCAAAACAAAAGACACTTTAAAGGCTCTAAAGGATCTTGCCGAGCTTTGTAACCATCAAACTCTTGAGCTCTCTGAAAATGGTGGTAAACCATACGCTCCTTTCTGTCTTCGGCCTAAAGAAAAAAAAAAGAAGTTCTCGAATGGTTGCAAAGGTTGAAATTCCCAGATGGTTATGCAGCTAGTCCGAGACGAGCCGTGAATGTGAAAACGGGAAAGCTCATTGGGTTGAAGAGTCATGATTATCACATAATCATGGAAAGACTTCTACTTGTTATGTTTCGAGGCTATTTTGACAATGTAGTGTGGAAGGTGTTAGTCGAGCTTAGCCACTTCTATAGGCAACACTGTGCTAAAGAAATCACGCCAGAGATGATGACTAAGCTGGAGAAGAAGATTCCGACACTTTTGTGTAAGGTGGAAAAATTTTTCCTCCAGGATTTTTCAATCCAATGCAACATCTCTTAATTCATCTTCCATTTGAAGCGAAAGTGGGCGGTCCTGTGCAATATAGGTGGATGTATCATATTGAAAGATCACTCAAATATCTGAAACCAATGGTTGGTAACAGGGCAAGGGTTGAAGGTTGTATCGCCGAAGCTTTTACTCTTAAGGAAGTAGGATACTTCTCAAGTGTTTACTTTGCAGAGGAACACAATGTTAATACTTCGGTAATGCGGTACAATATGAATGAGCAACCTCCTTGTTACGATCTCTCCATTTTTGCAACAAGAGACACTACTGTTCGTAGTTACACTTTCTACGATGTTAGCGAAAAAGAAAGGTGTGCTGCTTTCTTCTACATGTACGCTAATATGGAAGAAATGAATGAATATTTCAAGTAAGTGTTTCTCCTACACTTATGCTTTTCACCATCTTTTCGAACACATGTATTATAAAAGGTTCTCTTTTTCGTGTAGTATGTTTGACAAGCAAAATTGGAGACATAGACATCAACCCACGAGCAAGCAAATAGAACAGATTCGACGGGAAGGAATAAACGGGGGATCTAATTTTCTTTCCTGGTTTTGAGATCATATAATGTTTTCTCGATAACTTATCAATGTTAACAATGTTTTCTTATAACTTAAGAATGCTTGCGTTTTCTAATAACTCCATATCTTGGACAGTGCTAAAAAGATGCCAACGTCCATGAAGATTTGCGACAACTATCCCGTAGAGTGGTTAATATTAGAAGCTATGGTCGATATGACGTCAACGGCTTTCGATTCCATACAACTCAATTTGAATCTCTTCGTACTCTCGCGGCAACATGTAATACCGGAGTTATAATGAGGGCAATCGATTCGCAAGATCATGAAATGCAGTACTACGGGATTATTAAAAAAAATCCTTTAATTCACTTTTGTCGCAAACAAGACAATTCGAGCGGTATTCTTTGACTACGAATGGTTTGATTCCATTCATGGAATTCGAGTAAACAAATTTGGCATGGTCGAAGTAAAACACAAGGAACGGTTGAAAGGATTCGATTCATTAGTTCTTGCACACCAAGTAGAGCAAGTGTACTATCTACCTTATCCATGCAATAAATTCAAAGCTTGGTGGGTGGTACATAAGGTGAATCGTCGTGAGCGGTTATACGCTCCAAGAGATGATGATTACCACGACTAAGCTGAGGTTGATTGTGTCTACCAAGAGGAAGAGTTGCCAGACTCCTTGTCAGTCGAGCTTGGTGTTGGACTCGATGACTTAGTTGGAGACGCTCAAGATATCGAGACTGGCACGGAAGCGGAAACAGAATCAGAATCGAAAACTGAAGATATCAATGACATAGTCGAACCTGCTGATTTGCGCAAACGAAAACGATATGCGGAAGAAGAAGATCGATGGGCTGGTTTAGGAGTAGGGTGCATGATCGTGATGTTGATGAATTTTGAAATAACATTTTATTCACTAACTTAACATTAATTTTGTATATTATCTTTGCACATTAATCATTTATTCCTTGCAACAGGATGTCGTCAAAGGGGAAGGGGAAGGGGAAGCCAGTGAGAGGGTTTGAGCCGCCACGAGACCCTTGCTTAGGGACCTCGTTACCTTGGAGCCGATGTTCCCTATTTGTGGCGCACGCTTCACCCTCAACTGTCGTGTGCTTTCAGCGGACGGAGGTAAATTTTAGTTTATAATAAAGTTATTTTAGAAATTGCAGTTGTCGGTACCCTAAAAACCATACACCCCCTGAGGTTACAAAGATCTCAAGGGAAGGACGTCTACTCAAATTGAAGACCCTCGGAGGCCCACTTGTCAGACATAACCGGACCTGCTTCTCCAACATGGTTAACCCCTAGGTTGCCACGTGTACTGCCAGACCGGAGCTACTACCCACAAGGGTGAAGCTCCGGGCTAGGTACCGAAACGGCACCTCCGGACTTAACCCCTGACCGAGAGAAGCTCCGGACCTGACACGTGCCGGGCCACCCCGGAGCTTCCCGCTTCCCACAAGCAAGCTCCGGAGCTGCCACGTGTCCAAACGTCGGAGCTGGCCGCCTCAAACCTCCGAAAGACATTGTAACGACTCCGGATCTTCAAAGGATAGCCGCAGACTTCAAGACCCGATTAATTGTCATTAATTTCATGTTAATGACAATTAATCGGACAATCTTAACACCTGTAACGGCACTGTCGGATCCCGTTACAGGGTTATTAACAACAATTAATCGTGTATCAATACTAGTAACCGCCGGGGCCACATGTCGGGCCAGGCTAACTTGTAACGGTTTGTCCTTGTACTATAAAAGGACAGACCGACGATACACGAAAGAGGAGGCTCTCGAACGCTCTCAAGCACACACGCAGTGACGTGAGCTTTCATACACAAACTAATACAACACCACACACCCGTGGAGTAGGGTATTACGCTCAGGCGGTCCGAACCACGTAAACCACTGTGTCTCTCGTGTCCAATCGTGATTCACCTTCTTGAGTCTTCGCGCGCCCACACCGAACTACAAACTCCTTCAACACTTTAGTAGTGTCAGGAGATCTGCCGACTCCAACAGTCGACAGTTGGCGCGCCAGGTAGGGGCGCCTGAGATTTTCAAGAATGGTGAATTCTGCGGTTGGATCATCCAACGGGCAACCCGCTGCTCAGGCTGTCGGGGGCAATCCCTCCAACATGCAGCCACCAGCAGGAGCCTCAGCACCAGCAGGGGTCACACTCCCACCACCACCATCTTCTCCGGCAAGACGTGTCGGGCAACATGATGGTGCGCCGGCGTCACATACCGCGTCGGCAAGTCGTGACAACCCAGAACACGCGCTCCATGCAGCGCGTGCTCTTCTCCAGCGACCACCACCTCCGGATGCATCTCAATATGCCATGGAGCAATGGAGGGCTGATGTTGAGCATTTGGTCGCAGCAGCGGCCGAACGCCTCAACAACCAGGGTCCTCCTCCTTCAGGGCGAGCCCCGTCGCAGCGAAGGACGTTGTCTGAAAGACTTGGTCCGCATGTCTCCAACAACCGAAGACGAGCCGCGTCACAGCAAGTGACGTCGTTGCCCTCTGGGGCACGACGCACCCATACGGTATCTCGCCTTTCGACACATGACCTCCGGGCGGAGCTTGATCGCCGATACCGCCAACAGGATGGTCGTGTCCATATCGAGCGAGCTCGAGAAAGACGGGATGCTCAAGACCTTTCTACTCTGGAAGGAGTAGGAGGAGGCTGTTCCGCCCTAGCCATGCACCTGCGCATGGTTAGATGGCCACAGAAGTTCCGGCCACACTTGCCGGAAAAATTCGACGGGACTGTCAACCCCGTAGAATTTCTGCAGATATATTCCACTGCAATCTTAGAAGCTGGAGGAAACGAGGCCATAATGGCCAACTACTTTCCAGTGGCCTTAACTGGGACCGCCAGGTCTTGGTTTATGAGCCTTCCACCCAACTCTATCGACAGTTGGGAGGAGTTGTGCCGTCAGTTCACTGCCAACTTCGGGAGTTCATACACCCGACCGGGCACTGAACTAGACCTTTTTGCAGTCGTGCAAAAAGGGGGAGAATCTTTGCGGTCATTCATCCAGAGGTTCTCTCAGGTACGCAACACAATCCCTTCTATCTCAAGCGCTTCTGTCATTGTGGCATTCAGACAGGGTGTACGAGACAAGAAGATGTTGGAGAAGCTGGCGATCAAAGAGATCACCAGCGTCACGGAGCTCTTCAGCTTGGCAGACAAATGTGCCAGAGCTGCGGAGGGCCGTGAAATGCACTCCAAACCAGCCTTGGAGGATCACAAAAAATCCTCCAAAGAAGAAGCCGCTACCTCCGGGAGTGGCAAGAAGAAAAAGAAGACCAACGGCAAGAAGAAGCCGTCGGCCGGCACATCCAACGTTGCAGCCACTGCAACCCCTGGTGGCCGGGGGCCACACCCCGAGAAGCGACCTCGACCGTCTTCCGAAGACGGCGGCAAATCCAAAATGTGGTGCCCCATTCACAAAACGGGCAGCCACTGGCTGGAAGACTGCCGGGAGGTCCAAAACCTTGCCGAGCGCTACAACAAGCGCCGGGAAGGGTTTCCTTTCCGACAGAGGGAGGGAAAACAGAAGGTTGACGAAGCTCTGGCTGAAGAGGAGTTAGGGTTTCAGGACCCCAAAAAGGTCCTGAAAGCCGTCTACACCTCCGTCTCCGACAACGAGCGTCGGAAAACCATGAACACCATCTTTGGTGGATCATGGGATATCACTTCTCGTCGTGTCATCAAGACTATGCGGCGGGATATGGCTGCTGTAGCTCCTACAGCTAGACCGGAGCCACATCGAAAGTGGATGGACACACCCATCACTTTTGATGCTTCGGACTGTCCTCAAAGCATGGTCGGAGCTGGCCAATTACCCTTGATGGTATCTCCCACCATCAACAACATCCAGCTCCATCATGTTATGGTGGATGGAGGTTCGGGGCTGAACCTTATAAGCTTTGAAGCTTTTACCAGACTTCAGCTTCGACCTTCGGATCTTCAGCCCTCTCGACCATTCTCCGGAGTAGGTCCGGGGGCCATTACCCCACTCGGAGCTATAATTCTCCCCGTTACCTTCGGGACACGGGAGAAGTACCGCACCGAGAAGTTGGTCTTCGACGTCGCTCAGATCAACTTACCATTCAACGCCATCTTGGGTAGACCTGCCCTATACAAATTTATGGCAGCTGCTCATTATGGATACTTGGTGTTGAAGATGCCAACACCAGCAGGCGTTCTCCGGATTCGTGGAGATCGCACCGCCGGAGTAACTGCTCTGGAGGAGCTCCATGCACTCACCACTGCGCAAGAGGAGGACTCCAGACAGGGGCAAACTCCAAAACCTCCGAGCATTCGGCAACAAGGCTCAACCTCTGCTCCCCGTGTGCAGCCAAGCGGCGACACCGACATCCCCGTCAAAGTCGTCCAAATTGGTTCCGATGTCACTCAAACCACCCGCATATCGGGTGGGTTGAATGACAAATAGGAACTCGCGCTCATCACTTTCCTCCGGGCTAACGTTGACGTATTTGCTTGGCAACCGTCACAAATGCCTGGGATCCCCAGGGAAGTGATTGAGCACAATCTGAAGATTTACCCCGATGCTCGGCCTGTGCATCAGAAACCTCGGAAGCAATCTGTAGAGCGACAGAACTTCATCCGACAAGAAGTGAAGAAGTTGCTCGAAGCCGGATTTATCCGAGAAGTCTTCCATCCAAAATGGCTGGCGAACCCAGTCGTTGTGCCCAAGGCCGGCGGGAAACTTCGGATGTGCATCGACTACACCACACTGAATAAGGCATGTCCAAAAGATCCATTCCCACTACCTAGAATAGATCAGATAGTGGATTCCACCTCCGGGTGCGAGTTACTGTGTTTTCTAGACGCATATTCTGGATATCATCAAATCAGGATGTCTAGGGAGGATGAAGAGCATACTTCATTCATCACAGTGGATGGATTGTATTGTTACACAGCCATGCCGTTTGGTCTCAAGAATGCAGCTTCAACTTTTGTACGAGCTATGTACAAAACTTTCGAAGAACTCATCAGAGACATAGTGGAAGTGTACGTCGATGACATCGTGGTCAAAGTCAAGAACAAGGAGTCCCTCTTGGACACCTTGCAGGCTGTCTTCGACAAGCTGCGGGCCACCCGCACGAAGCTAAACCCAGACAAGTGCATCTTCGGGGTTAGTTCCGGAAAGCTTCTTGGTTTCCTGGTAAGTCACCGGGGCATAGAGGCTAATCCGGCGAAGATAAAAGCCATTGAAGACATGCGGCCACCAACCCGCATCAAAGACGTCCAAAAATTAACTGGATGTCTAGCAGCCCTCAGCCGGTTCATTTCAAGACTGGCGGAAAGAGCACTTCCCTTATTCAAGTTACTGAGGAAGTCCGGACCATTCCAATGGTCTGAAGAAGCAGAGAAGGCATTCCAGGAGCTGAAACAGTTCCTCACCACCCTACCAGTCCTGGTAGCTCCGAACCCTGGTGAGCCTTTGTTGCTTTACATTTCAGCTACTGACGAAGTCGTCAGTATGGTTCTGGTTGCGGAGAGACCGGAACTACCCAATACTCAGGAATCCAGACCCCTTCGGGAGGGTCCGGAGGTTCCTGAAAGCGGGTCTGGGTCCCAGCTCCCAGACTCAAACCCACAAGAAGCCACTTCAGAGGACCCGGACCCCTCTAAGAGGGTCCAGGTCATTTCTGAAGAAGCTCCGGGTTCCTCCACCCAGAACCCGGAGGTCCCCGAAGAGAGTCTGGACCCCTCCGAGAGGGTCCGGATCAATGAAGAGGAAGCTCCGGACCCCTCCGGGAGGGTCCGGACCATTCAACGCCCGGTATACTTCATCAGTGAAGTGTTACATGATGCCAAGACTCAATACCTAGAGGTGCATAAACTGCTTTATGCAGTTCTTATTGCCTCAAGGAAGCTTCGACACTATTTCCAAGCTCACAAAGTCTCGGTGGTGACCTCATATCCACTTCGAGCGATCCTGCATAATCCCAATTCAACTGGGAATATTGCAAAGTGGGCAGCGGAATTGGCTGAATTTGATCTTGAATTCATTCCGAGACAAGCAATCAAGAGTCAAGCGTTGGCAGATTTCGTGGCAGAATGGACTCCCTCTCCATTAAACCCTGGGGGCCCCAGCGAGCAGAAGATGGAACCTCAAGTTCCAACCTTCACTAAGCCTCACTGGACCCTTTACTTCGACGGCTCCATGCAGAAGCAGGGAGCCGGAGCTGGAATCCTTCTCCTCGCACCAACTGGGGAGAAGGTGAAATACATGGTACACCTTGACTTCAAGGCAACCAACAACATGGCGGAGTATGAAGCACTCATCTATGGATTAAAGGTGGCACTATCATACGGTGTCAAGCAATTGCTGGTCAAAGTAGATTCACAACTCGTCATCAAGCAGGTGAAGGGTGAATGCTCCTGCAATAATCTCCAGCTGGCTGCTTACCTCCTTGAAGTCCAGAGGCTTCAGAAGGACTTCGAAGTCCTAGATCTTCACCATGTTCAGCGTGCTCATAACGCTGAAGCTGACGAACTCTCGACCAAGGCGTCAACTGGAGCTCCGGCTCCTGATGGAACCTTTGTCCGGAGGTTGTCAAAACCCACAGTTCAGCCTGCCGAACTGAACGAAGGGGGCGAGATCAGCATCCCAAAGCTGACGGTCCCGATGGCCCTGTTACCATGGCAGCCATCAAGGGTCGTAGGTGCTGCCGGAAGCTCCGAGCAACCCAGCACGCAAGACTCAAATGCTCAAGTCAGTTCCGATGCATGGATCTCGGAGATCCGGAGCTACTTGAAAGACAACATCCTTCCTGACGATGATGTATCCGCTGATCGGGTAGTCAGATTGGCTAAAAGATACACGTTGGTAGAAGGGGATCTCTACCGGCGCGGTGCCAACGGCATCCTAATGCGGTGCATCACAAGGGAAGAAGGTTGCGAGCTCCTCGCAGAAATCCATGGAGGCGAGTGTGGGAACCACGCATCTTCCCGCACGCTGGTCGGAAAAGCCTTTCGGCACGGCTTCTACTGGCCTACAGCGCTCCAGGATGCCACTGAGATGGTGAAGAAATGCAAAGCATGCCAATTTCATGCAAAGCAAATTCATACACCTGCTCAGTCCTTACAAATGATACCTCCCACATGGCCTTTCGCTGTGTGGGGGATGGACATCTTGGGACCCTTCCCTAGAGCCGTCGGAGGTTACAAGTTCCTGTACGTTGCCATCGACAAGTTCACCAAGTGGCCGGAAGCAACTCCCGTTGTGACGATCAACAAACAATCTGCAATCAATTTTCTACAATCCATCGTGAGCAGATTCGGAGTCCCAAATAAGATCATCACTGATAATGGGACTCAATTCACAAGCTCCGCATTTCAAAGATATTGCGAAGACCTCGGCATACAAGTTTGCTACGCTTCCGTAGCTCATCCTGCCAGCAATGGACAAGCCAAGAGAGCAAATGCAGAGATCCTTAAAGGACTCAAAACACGCACTTATGAGCGCTTGAAAAAGCACGGAGCCAATTGGATCGAAGAGCTTCCGCCCACTCTATGGGCCAACAGGACTTCTCCAAGTCGGGCAACCGGAGAAACACCCTTCTTTCTGGTGTACGGAGCTGAAGCGATCCTTCCTCCGGAAATCACCTTGGATTCCCTCCGAGTCCGGACCTTCGACGAAGCCGCGCAGGACCAGCTCCGGCGCGAAGACCTAGACCTCCTCGAGGAGGGAAGGTGCCAAGCAGCTGTTCGGAATGCCCGATACTGCCAAGCTCTACGGCGCTATCACCAGCGGCATGTACACAACCGACAGCTCGAGGAAGGCGATCTGGTGCTACGGAGAATACTATCCAGAGAAGGGCAAAACAAACTCTCCCCCGGCTGGGAAGGGCCCTTTCGAGTGATCAAAGTATCCCGTCCCGGAAGCGTTCGCTTGGCTATCGAGGATGGGACACCTCTCCCAAATCCTTCGAACATCGAGCACCTCCGTAAGTTCTACGCTTAATTCCACGGAGGTGAGTCTTAAGTAACTTGAAATGTATGTTATAGAGTCATTGTACAGAGTCGGGTAGTTCCTCCGGGAGAGCATCCGGACCTTTCCCGAAAGGTTTGAAAAGCTCATGCAACACTTGACACAGTCTCCGGACTAAAAGTGTGGCTAACTACCCTGGGTCAAACGAGAAACCAAACACACTTAGCCTGGTTCCGTACCCTAAGAGTGTACTTGTTTCCCCTGTACCCCGGACCTATAATGAAAGACATCTTCATGTGAAATAGACTCCACGTGCATTCATTTTTGCATAGGCTCGACATTTTTATTTTTCTCTTTCTTGTCTATAACAGAAACGTGCAATTCTTAAGAAGTTCTAGTTTGACCGGTTTACATACGATTCGAGTTGAATTGTCAGATTTTTTGGATTTAAATATCGTCTGTGGCCAACTCGCCTGAAAGCCGCCAAGCCATTCTAGGGCCGGAGTGCGCTATCGACTTAGCCTGGTCAAGCACCCTAAGTACGCCACTCTACCTACATCCCGGCAGGCCAAAGTAAGGTGGGTCCATGGACAATTGGATCTAAAAGAAAAGACAATTCATCCAGTCGTATTAAAAATCGTGTTCAACTTAAAATTTTCTTAAGAACCGTAAGCCGCGATGAAGTTATAGACAAGGAACGAATTTTACTATTTTTCTTGGCTTAAGTGTGCAGGAAAAATGAACCCTACGTTGATGGAGAAAAACCGGAGCTAACCAAGCTCCGACTCCCACCAGGGCGTCAACCGTCGGCGTTGACTAAAAGATGGTGAGAAGACCCCGTCACTGGAGTCTGTTGCCAACAAACCAAGTGTGGCAAAGGTCATTGCCGGAGCTGCTAAGCTCCGACACCTTGGAGTATTAACTACCGACGCTCAACGTGTTGATAGAGGCTATTGCCGGAGCTACTATGCTCCAGCGATGGACAGTGCCGGAGCTTCTAAGCTCCGACAACTTCAGGGGACCTTCACTATCAAAAACTTCGGACCTAAATTCCACAAGTTCGAAGCAAATTTGTCTTCAACAAAACTCAACATCCTTTTGTTACATGTCCACAATCAAATTGTGCACATCTACCAGGGGGCCAAGTGAAGATAAAGATGTTGAAGACAAAAAATGAAATTCGCAAAAAATTGGGGATTTCATTTCATCTGAAGACCGGAGATTACATCTGGAGACAAGGGATTACAAAATTGAGGAAGAAGAGAAGATACAAGTAAAGGCTAAAAGAGACGGTCCTAGACCCTATGGAAGAACTCGGCGACCTTCTGGGCGACCTCCGACACGCGGGCTCGGGTAGCTTCGCCTTCTCCTTCGACGGGGCCTTCAAGCACCGGGTCCAGAGGAAATCGAGGGTTCCGGCTGGTGTAGCACGTCAACACATATTCTGTGACGTTCCTAGCCAGGGATTGCCCCTCGACCTCCAGCTGGTCCGCGATGATGTCGCCCACCTTGGAGAGCTTGCTGCCTGCGGCGCTCAACGCTTGCAACGCAAGGTCCGGCTCCGGCTCCGGATCATCCGGGTGCACGGGGCTGAAACCCATCGGCGTCAGCACGTCGTCGGCCTTGCCCAGGAACTCCCAAATCTGCAGGGAGTCCGCCTTCCTCAAGTTCTTCATCTCTTCCAGGGATCTCCGGGCCGCCGTCAGCTCCGAATTCTCGCGGGCGAGGCGCTCAACTTCTTTGGCGTTTTGCTGGATCTTCGCAGCAACCCGCTTCTCAAGTCTTCCGAGCTCCTCCTCCCGGAGGTGGATCTTGTTCCGGCGGTCGACCAGGTCCTTCTCCCTAGCCTCCACTTTCTTCTCTCGGGCGATAAGGGCACACTCGTATTCGTAGAGTTCCTGCCCCCGCACCCAGGTCTTCTCCTCTTCCTTGAGGCAGCGCTCTTCCAATTTCTTAGTGCGCTCCTCGAGGCCCTTGTCCGCCAGAGCTGTTTTCTCGGCGAGCTCTTCTTCCCGTCGCAAGACGTCATCCCGTAGCTCTAGGAGTTTTTGCTCCTCATCCTCGAGCCGTCTTTCCCTCCCTTCAAGTGCCTCTCGGCGCTTGATGAGTGCGGTGCTGATGGCCTCGAGCTGATCAAACCGAGCATTGGCCGCGTCATTAGCAGCCTTAGCTTGATCGTGGAACTCCCGGGATTGAGCATCGAGGGCGTGAGTCATGCTCTCCCTCTCGTCCAGCAGCTCACCCCAGAGCTCCAGGCGGATCTTCTCCCGCTTGATCCACTCCTTGTCATCCGCAAGCCTCGACTGCGCCAGCTTAGTCTCGAAGTGGAGCCGATTACGCCACCGCCTAAGGGTTTGGCGCTCCTCTTCAAGAGCCTTGCTGTCGTGGAAGAAGGCCAGTTGGACCTGACGTAGACTGGAGCAGGCGTTGTCGATGGACATCGACAGCGAGATGGGCTCCGGACCTGCTGGGATCTCTTCCGCTGGTTCCAGCAGGTCTTCACGTACAAAAATTGGGTCCCACTCTACGAGAGTGGAACCTCGAGCTTCCAAAGCGCTAGGGCCTTCCTCCGGGACGGCCTCAGTCGCCATCGAAGGAGGTCCCGCCACCAAGTCTTCATTTGCCCCCTCAGGCTGGGGGCCGGCGACTTCGTTCAGGCACTCTGGCTCTGCCACAGGTACCATCGACGTCGTCGCCTCCGGAGCAGGAGCCGCTACTGGCTCCGGCCGGGACACCTCTTCTGAGGGAGGCTCAAGCTCCCTCGCCTCTTCAGCCGCCGACTCTGCGGCCGGCGCTCCAACAATCACCGGCTCTGCGGCCGAAGCTTCGGAAGTAACCGGCTCAACTGCCGGAACTACTTCGACTTCCGGCTCGCATGCCGGGGCTTCAGCCACCTCCGGCTCAATCGCCGGGGCTTTAGCACTTTCCGGCTCCGAAGCCGGGACTGCTACTTCCTCCGACTCAACAGCCGGAACTTCTACTACTGCAGCACCAGGACCCGGAGCTTCCACTTCCGGGACGGGTGCCGCTGGCGCATCTTCATTCCCGTGGTCCGGCGCTACCACGGGAACTTCTGGAGATGAGTCGAGGTCCATGACCACGACAGCCGGCGCCGGAGCTGTCGCAGCCTCCGCTTGGGGCGGCACCGGGACTGGAGCAGAAGCCCTCGCAGCCTCAGACACTGTGGCTGAGGGTGGAGCTTCACTCCCCTTCTTGGGAACGCTGCAGATGAAGAACGAAGAAATTGAGCAAACAGATGCTACAATTAAAAAGTTAATCGAGGTAAAAAAGAAAAATTACCTTGGGAGGCTCCCGCACCAGCTTGCGCGGAACCTCTTTCCCGGACGATCCGGGCTGGCCACGGTCGGCATAGGAGCTCCGGGAGGACTCCCAGGACTCGCCACAGCTGCGGGCGTTTCCCGGGTCGGAGCTCTCCTTGATCGGGAGGAACTCCTGGACCTGGAGGCCCTCACCGCTCCAGATGCCGGAGTCGCGCGCCCGGAGCTAGCACCACAGGAGGGATCCACCGCGGGGACAGTCGCACTCCGGGAGGATCCCACCGCTGGAACAGTAACGTTCCGGAAGGACCCCACCACGGGGACAGTCACCACGGTGGCGGAGGATCTTCCTTCCTGAGGAGGGGGAACCGGGGGGGAAGTGGCACGCCCGACGGACCTTCCGTCAGCATGTCGCAGCTTTCTCTTCCGGCTCTCCGGCTCCTCCGCCAGCTCCTTGCCCTTGCCGATGACCTCAGCTCTTGGCTGTGGGACAGGGGCGGAGCCGTCTTCGGACAACCTGGGAATCGCCAACCGGGTGGTTGATCTTCTCTCGACGACACCAAGGTCGTCAAGCGCGGGCATCGTCCGCCGGAGCTCCCTGCTGAACTCAACTTCCACGTTCAGAGGGAGGAAGGCCGGCGGCGGAGTCAAGTAATCTCCGTCAACGTCGATGCCATGCTGGAATTTCTTGAGGTGAGACTTCAAGGTCTTCCCCACCATGCTGGACTTCAACCCGGTCTCAACCCGGTCCTCGTCCATCACGCTGTTGAGGGCCCAGGCGAGCTTCTCCCTCCTCTTCAGCGGCGCCCACCTGTTGGACAGGAAGTTGCAGAACACCGCCTGGGGAGTCAATCCTCCCTCCACACATTGGCGGATCCTGGTCAGGACAGGGTCGAAAGCTTCCGCCAGCACCAGAACTTCACTCCATACCGACGTGTCAATGCCGGGCAGACCGTCTGGCAACTCCAACCGCTCATGCTCTTCCACCCGGACGACTATCCAATCTTTCTTCCAGTCATCCCACTTCCCGGAAGGGAATGACCGGAGGTACTTGAATGGGCACTTCTTGCGCTTCACGAAGTAGTAGAAGCCAAGATACTCATTGCTTCGGCCGGTGGTGTGGACGGTGAAGAAGGTTCGGAAGAGCTCGATGCAGGGAGGGATGCCCACCCACATCTCGCAGAAGTGGACAAAGATGGACACAAGGAGAATGGAGTGAGGGCCAAGGTGGTACAGCTGCAGACCATAGAAGTCCAGCAGCATCAAGAAGAAAGAAGAAAACGGTGGGATCAGCCCCACCATGGCGTACGAGGAAAAGTATACCATCTCGCCAGCGTGCTTCTTTTCAAAGGGGAGCTCTCCGCCGGCGCGGACCGAGCGGTTGAAGAAGTCCGAAGACCACCCCATGAGGGCCCGGACCTTCTTCAGATCGCTGTCAGTCTTCAAGCGACTCTCACGCAGACCCAACTCCATCGCAGCACAGCTAGGCAAGAGAAGAGGAGCAAAGCACGAGTTGGGAGTTTGAGCGCAAGAACAGATGGAAGCGTAAAGAACTCCCGACGGTGCGCTTTCCTTCTTAAGTAAGCCCTCGCAACGCTTGGATAGAAACTGCAGGGGAGTCAAGGATACTACTCAAGAATTCAACCCTGCCGATGACAAGAGGGCCCGGGACCACCCTGACGATCAAGTCGAGGCTCTTACCCAGGCGAACAGTTGTCATCACGAGGCGGGAAACCCAAAGGCGGCGACCTGACAAGGCGCGCGGAACCGATACAGTTTTCGTATCGGGAACCGGCGACCTTCAATTGCGAGAGATCCGCACGTCAAAGATCTTATCTGCCGCCTGAGGTGCGCCACGCGTCGGGATTTAACCGTAAAGCCCTGCCAACGGCACCTTCGAAGACCCTTGAAGACCCAGTTCAAGAGTCGCGAGTATGGACCCACCTCCGACGGAATGACTTCACCCCGGTGACTTTCCCCAGAGGTAGGTCCAGGGGGCCACTGTCGGTACCCTAAAAACCATACACCCCCTGAGGTTACAAAGATCTCAAGGGAAGGACGTCTACTCAAATTGAAGACCCTCGGAGGCCCACTTGTCAGACATAACCGGACCTGCTTCTCCAACATGGTTAACCCCTAGGTTGCCACGTGTACTGCCAGACCGGAGCTACTACCCACAAGGGTGAAGCTCCGGGCTAGGTACCGAAACAGCACCTCCGGACTTAACCCCTGACCGAGAGAAGCTCCGGACCTGACACGTGCCGGGCCACCCCGGAGCTTCCCGCTTCCCACAAGCAAGCTCCGGAGCTGCCACGTGTCCAAACGTCGGAGCTGGCCGCCTCAAACCTCCAGAAGACATTGTAACGACTCCGGATCTTCAAAGGATAGCCGCGGACTTCAAGACCCGATTAATTGTCATTAATTTCATGTTAATGACAATTAATCGGACAATCTTAACACCTGTAACGGCACTGTCAGAGCCCGTTACAGGGTTATTAACAACAATTAATCGTGTATCAACACTAGTAACCGCCGGGGCCACATGTCGGGCCAGGCTAACTTGTAACGGTTTGTCCTTGTACTATAAAAGGACAGACCGACGATACACGAAAGAGGAGGCTCTCGAACGCTCTCAGGCACACACGCAGTGACGTGAGCTTTCATACACAAACTAATACAACACCACACACCCGTGGAGTAGGGTATTACGCTCAGGCGGCCCGAACCACGTAAACCACTGTGTCTCTCGTGTCCAATCGTGATTCACCTTCTTGAGTCTCCGCGCGCCCACACCGAACTACAAACTCCTTCAACACTTTAGTAGTGTCAGGAGATCTGCCGACTCCAACAGTCGACAACAGTTGTTAATAATTATTTATTGTCAATATTTTCCTTTTGTGCAGTCTAAATCAGAGTCTTCTGAGTTCGAGTCAGAGTCAGAGGCTAGGAGGCCGCTACAGGAGCCTGAGTCAGAGGCTAGGGGGTCATTACAGGAGCCCTTTAGCGCTAGCCTCCCTTCGGAGCCGGCTAGCGCTAGCCTCCCTCTGCAGCCGGCTACCACTAGCCTTCCTTTGGACTCCGGTGGTTCCGCAGAGCCTTTAGGGTCACAGGACGCGGCAGCATTGCAGCAGAGGCGACAGACGAGGAGGACCCAATTTGCGGCTCCTCCTCCGGTTACTACTCAGCGGACCACGATCCGTCCTGTCAGAGATAGGTAAAAACTGTATACAGTATATTAAACATTAGATGTTGTTTTCCTTTACTTAACGATTTAATATATTTTGTAGATGTTGGTACGACTTTTTGTTCACGGGGGTCGAGAAGCACCACATGCAGGTTAACAGTGTCCTGGGTGCTATCGTGAAGTTGCACTACCCCGGTGTCATTGACGGTTTCTCTGCCCTGTCGTGGGATGACTAGGCTCGTATCTCTCACCCGGTCCACGACACGGTTCAGGGAGCCGTGTGGCACAATTTTATGGTAAGTTTCACTGTTTCATTTTTTCAACTCATTTGAATTGTTAATGCATATCACTTAAATATTTGTTTGCTTAAAGCTGTGGTACCAAGTAGAGGAACCGAGCATGGAGGACCACGCAAGACGCGTGTTCCATTACAACGCTCAGAAGCTCACGACAGTGACATTGTCGTACGCCCAGATTCAGGCCGTCAATGCGTACTACAAGCGGCACTCCGGGGAGCAGGAGCAGGAGCAACAAAGGGGTCTATTTAGGAAGGACTCTAACACGTACTTGACAGAGGAGCAGTACGCGAGGTAAGTTTTTAATATTTTTAAATATTTACAATATCTACGTATGTTAACTGCGTTCATGAAAGATGAAATATGTGCAGATTAGTATTTCCTGGTTACAGGGTAACATCGAGACGTACTTAGCTCTCTGATGGTACTGGGCTAGCGACGCTTTCATCAATAAGTCCACAAAGTCTAGACAGTGCCGCATGGGGTCCGAGGGCAAACACAAATATGGTAGCGACGGCTAGTTGCGTTTGGCTAAACGCATGGTAAGTACCTTTTCAATTGATTTATGTGTTCCTAATATATTTATCTCACTAACACGACTGTACAGGAGCGAGAGATGGGTCAGGAGCCGACCTCGACCCAGGTTTGGAAGAGATGTCACAAGGGAAGTGACCCTTCTCAGCCAGGGCAGTGTAGTCAGGTCGCAGCCGACCAACTGGTATGTTTTCAAAATTCATCAATTTCATTATAACTAATACTATTATTAACATGCTTACAAGATTTATTTATTTTGTAGGCAAAGTATGCGCAGGAGGTCGCGAAGATACATGATGCGGATTACGATTGGGAAAGCGCACCGATCGACCCCCAAGCCGCGTACGCAAGCGGAGGCGGGAAGGCCCATGGACGGTGAGTTGTTCATGTGTTTTATTTCTTTTTCAATTAATCTTCTTCTACTTAGTGTTTTCATTTTTTTGCAGGTTTGCCATTTTTGATGGAGTTGTCGACTCGAGGTCAATGCGACCTTTGAGAGACGCTTCATCGTCGCAGGCTTCATCCGTTGGGACCAGTGGTCGTCTCTCGCAGACCCAGCTGGAGCTCTAGGCCATGAAGGAGACACTGACGCAAACGCATGCAGACCTGAAGAGGACGAGGGCGGAGGCAAGGGAGGAGCAGCAGAGGACGACATTAATGATGGCCCAGATACAAGCAACGATGATAGTAAGTAATTTAAAGTACCGTAGTTAAATTTCACAGCACTTCAATAACATATATCTTCTAATATTTTGCAATGGCAGACTCTTGCTCGACACAACAATCAGGATATCGAGATTCCTACACTTCTGCCGCAGCAAACACCGGAGCAGGTGATAAACTCTATCTTTAATATTGTTGTATCCATTTTAGTATTTTACATAGAGAGATAAGGAGGTAGAACATAGAGGTAGATCTTGATGACTTGTCAGATATTGATTTCTATAGTGGTGAGGAAGTTAAGTGTAATCAAGCTTTAGTAGTTTTTGACTATGGCAAATGATTAGTATATAGTTAATAAGTTGTCAGTGCTTCCAGCTAACAAAGGACTAGTGGTTCATAAGCTTGACATGTTACCTAAAGTCTTCAACTCTGATACCTGCTAGTTTGCTATTTATATATGCAACATTACTTCATTTGAAACTACAACATGCTTCCTTCTTTTGTCTGCAATACCAAAAACCACTACATTACCCCTTGAAACCTTCTGTGATAGCCCAGGTGCACGACTTAATGTGAAGAAATCCAACTCTAATATTATCACTGATGTTCTTAGACTCTAATGTTATCACTGAGTTGACATTGATGCTTACTAGTGATTATGTTTCTTTTGCAGGGTTCGGGAACACGCCGAGAAGATCCCGGAGGCAGTGGAGGGGCTAGCGTGTAGCCCGGTGGATGTTTTGTTGTTGTTGATGTTTTGGAACTTAATTTGCAAATGTTTTGCTGTGTATCTGTTCTGTATATTATCTATGTACCTGTTCTGTGTTCTTGCCATCGAGCGAGGTAGTCAGTTTCTATTTTTAAATTTTTTTTGAAAACTTAAGTTACGCCGGCTATGGTCGTGCCGACGTAAGTTAGCCCAGTTTAACTTACGTTGGTGTGTCCTGACCGACTAAGTAAAATCACTTAACTTACGTCATTTTGGTTCAACCGACGTAAGTTATACTATTTAACTTACGTCGGCCCGCTGTGGCCGATGTAAGTACTCTGGCCCAACCCACAGCCCATCCTAGTACGTAACTTACGTCGGTTGCCGCAGACCGACGTAATTAAGTAACTTACGTCGGCGGTCGACGTAAGTTACCTTAATTACGTCCAATCCACTTCGTCGGCCAGCCACCAACGCAATTAAGGTAAAACTGACGTAATTAAGTAACTTATGTCGGTTTAGGCCTTAATTACGTCGGCTCTGGCCAACGTAATTGATCGATATTCCTGTATTGAAAGGTCGGTTGCTTCTTCTTGTGCCAGTCTTTTATCAACTCTTGGACAAACACAAAATTCTCATGGATGGACTGCTTCTTGATGAATGCACTCTGGTTCATCGAGATAATTTTAGGCATACGGGGTTGGAGTCTGGTGGCTAGAATCTTGGCAATAAGCTTAGACACACTATGCATCAGGCTAATAGGCCTAAAATCAGTGATCTTCGTAGCATTGAGGCATTTAGGGATCACGAACACAAATGCTCAATTTAGAAGACGGAGATGTTGCAGATTCATTTCATACAACTGCTGCAGGGCCTCCATGACACTGTCCTTGATGATGTCCCAACATGAGTTAAAGAAGATTCCGACGAACCCGTCAGGCTCTGGGGATTTCTCTTTCGGGGATGCTTTGATGGCTGCTCTCACTTCCTCTTCAGAGAAGGGGTTATCAAGATGATTCAGCTCCACGGGGGGCCACCCAAGCTGGGAAAAGTCTAGGGTTGTTTTCCTGTCAGCTCCACTATCGAGCTGGTGTTGAAATTGATCAAAGAGTAAAATGCGCTGGCTGTACACGAACTTGTAGGGGTGTGTCAAATAGGTCCACGAACTATTAAAACGTATTAAGAGACCCTAAACTAATTATGTGGTTTAGCAGCAGTCCATAGTACAGGTTGTGTGTCCACGTGGCGGACACGTCATCAGCGTAGGGACACGGTGGATTGGAAACGTTTTGCAGTTATGCCCCTATAGTTTTGAGATTTGACACGCAGATTTGTTTTCCTAGTATGTAACAGAGGCGCTAGTATCGGGGCGCAGAGGCCAGACCGGCAAGGGCAACGAGTGTCGCTTGGCCTCCACCGGAAGGGCGACGACGCGGCTTGGCATCGACCAGAGGGCGACGGCGCGGCTTGGCCTCGACCGGAGAGCGACGGGCGCCGCATTCGGCCATCGGGCGTCGCATCCAGGCGCCGACCGCATCTGGGCGCCAAGCGGGAGAGGGCGACGGGCGCCGCGTCCAGGCGCCAAGCAGGAGAGGGCGACGGGTGCCGCATCCAGGCGCCGAGCGGGAGAGGGCGTCGACCGCATCTGGGCGCCAAGCGGGAGAGGGCGACGGGCGCCGCGGGCGTCGATCGGGAGAGGGCAACGGGCGTCGATCGACGAGCTTGCTGTGGTGTTCTTCGGGCGCCGATTGGGAGCGTATCGTGGGGTTCTTCGGGCCCCCATTGGGTGTAAGGATGGTTGCAATTTTGCGGCAACAAGGGGATCAATGTCGGTATTAAGTTTGTGAAAATTAACATAAACTTAAAGACTTAAACAATTGACTTGAGCCCAACTCATAGCTGGCACAAATGATTTTGTGATTTCTCTGGACGTTGTTCATTTTTGCACTTTGTTGTAGCTGATACTTTCTTAAGTCTGGATGTCAACGAGTTGGAATCAGCTGTTTCTATTGCATATTTCAACTGTTCGTTATTATCTCCGTGTCATGAAAAAATTGAATGTTGCTTATTGTCTGTTTTTTTATTAATTTTGTTCATGCTGCAACTGTGTTCCAGAGATATATCGGGGGACAGAGAGAAACCGATGACAGCAAAAAAAAAAAAATACGTGGCAGGCAATAATCGAACTCCGAACCTGTGGTTCCCTAGCCACAGACTTACCAACTAGGCTGAAAGAATTCTCATGTCTTGAATGTAAACGTAAGTTTATTATAGCTTGATCTATGATGCCCGCTCTGCAACCCAGACTCCTGCGGCGCCCGATGGCTGAATGCGGCTCCCGTCGCCCTCCGGTCGAGGCCGAGCCGCGCCGTCGCCCTTCCGGTCTGGCCCCTGCATCCCGATACTAGCGCCTCTGTTACGTACTAGGAAAATAAATCTGCGTGTCAAATCTCAAAACTATAGGGGCCTAACTGCAAAACGTTTCCAATCCACCGTGTTCCTACGCTGATGACGTGTCTGCCACGTGGACACACAACCTGTGCTATGGACTGCTGCTAAACCACATAATTAGTTTAGGGGTCTTTTAATACGTTTTAATAGTTCGTGGACCTATTTGACACACCCCTACAAGTTCGTGTACCCCAACACATTTTACTCTTGATCAAATATAAGTCTTGCTTTCCCCTAATGGTCTTGGATTATTTCCTGCCCGTTGTGCAGCACCTGGGTGAAGTTCTTTTTCTTCCGAGAGTTTGCTATTGCATGGAAGTACCTTGTGTTGGCATCACCCTTTTTGACTCAGGTTATCCGGGATCTTTGCCTGGCTCTCGCCTTGTCGATGGCTGCTAGACCAAGGAGCCTTAACTTTAACAGTTTCTCCAGTTCATGTTCAGCTTGCGAAAGGCAGCGGTGTTCCTAGGCTGAGTCGAATCTTTGAATTACCTCCCGACAAATCGCTGCAACAAGCTTGCCCTGGGGCACAACAGAACAGGCCCGTCGACACAGGGCTTGAGCAGTACGTCCAAGCCTGATGTGCAACTTCAACATGGGGTTAGCGCGGTCAGGGATAGGGCCGTGTGACTCAAACCTAAAGAGGCAAGGTAGCCCGAGAGGTATGGCCAATGTGACTCAAACCTAAAGAGGGGTCTAAAGATATGCTGCTCTGAATGCCTCAACATGAGGGGGCAATGATCAGAGGTGGCAGCTGATAATGCATTAAGGATCGGATGATGGTAGATGTTTTCCCAGTTAGTTGAGCAGAAGGCGCGACCTATTAGCATCATTGTTGGAGCACTTTGCTTGTTGGACCAAGTGAAACGCCGCCCTCGGAGAGGGATTTCTCGGACTCGGAGATGGTCAACGGTGCGTTTGAAACGTTGCATGCATGGCTCTCCTGTCCAATCTGTCATTGTTCTTATCTGATCTACATCAAATTTAAGTCGCCAACTATGAGCCAGGACTGCTTCATTTGCTGCTTAAGTTGTTTAAGTTCGTTTAGGAATATGCGCTTTTCTACTTGAGCCTGTGGACCGTAGACCCTTGTAACCGACCAAGGCTCTGAGGACCTTATCTCCATCACTGTAGAGGATAGAGAGTAGTTGGAGATCTGAAGATCCTGAAGGCTCGTATATTGGTCTCGTGCCGCTAGCAAAATACCACCCCTCGTTCCGTCGGCTGGCAGAAACCCAAAGTTGTGTGTGTAGTGAGGGCCAAGAATGATCTGAATGGAAAGGATGTCTATATGTGATAGCTTCGTTTCCTGTAGACACACAATATCAGGCAACTGCCGTTGCACCACTTGCTTAATTTCATGCTGTCAGGCTGCGCTGTTTAGGCCCCTGACGTTCCATGATAGAAAGGAATAGTTACGGATGGACTCATTCATCGGAAACCTGGAAAGTCCACACAAGGCAAGACTGCCAAGCTTCAAATACATTCAGGAAAAACAGCAAACCGATAGCTTGAAACACATGCAGGTTCATAATACCCATAATATCTCCCAGGCCGTGAAGCAGTACATAGCAAAGTAGGGAACTGAGGAAACGAAGGAGGAACAAAAAACTAGAGGTGGGCATGCTCCCTCGTGACATAGCACATGAAGGCCAGGGTAAAAGCACTGAGGCCGTGGCACACATTGGGAGGAAGAGGCTACAAAAGATTTTGTGCAGCCGCTCTAGTTGGCAGCAGCAGTCGCCTCCGTGGCACGCCTGGACTTGGTCTTCGTCTTCTTCTCTCCAGCCTTCTTTGAGGTTTGTTTCTTGGATGCTTTGCTCTTCTTCTCTAGCAACACTACCTTGGTGAGTTTCGAGATTGCCTCCATGGCCGGTTCAGAGAGTGGTTTTTTGTAGCTGTCTATGTATTGCTGGAGAGTGAGATCTTCCAAGTCTTTGTCTTCCTCTAACAGACCCCAATTCTTTTCCAAGACCTCTTGAGCCAGCCGGACTAAAGCCTTCTGCCCTCTAGTCTTGTTCTTGAGTCGTGGGCTGGACCTAGTTGGCCCAGGGTTGTCGATCTTCAAACTTCCCGAGGGTTTCCTTCGTTTAGGGTTTTCCAGCAGGGTAGGATCTAGGGGTCTGGTGATCGCCCGCTTCAAACTTATGAGAATGTCCCCGACAGGTGGGTCTTCAGAAACTGATCCCCCACTATGAACACCTGGCATGGGAATCTAGGCCTCCCCATCATCAGCATGCTCCTGGGAAACTTCCGCAGGAGAGTTAATCTCAGGGCCATTAGGAAGGTTCCGTTCCTTAGTTGCAATGTTTGGTAGGACTGTCGGGGCCAACGTTTGAAGGTTTGTTGTCTGGGTTTTCTGAGACTCATCAGATCTCGCAATTTCTAAAACTTCCACAACCACCCTCAAATCCTGAACGGGGTCTAGGGTTCCCTGATACTCAGCAAGCTCACTGGCCTGGACCCTTGCAGCAGACTCGGGGAGACTCTGAGAAACGTGAGGGGTGAGGTCGATCGCCTCCGATCCTCTAGGCGTTCGAAACCATCCGAGGGGGATCGAGCTCTGGCAGGCTTGCCGCGGGGTCATCACTGCTTCGAGGTTGTCCAACGGAAGCACCCGTATTGCATCAGAGACATCAAACTCCAAGGTGAACTGGTCGAGATGATTCAGGGGGCTGGTGGACCACTTCATATCTGCAGATTTGTCCAGCACTCGGGCCTTGCAGGCCCAAAGGCTCCGGAGAGCCCTCCTTTCTTCAAGCGGGGAGGAGGGGGGGGTGTCCTGGACGGTAGAGAGGAGAGATTGTCTTTGGCCGTGCATCTGCTGGATGGTTCGCCTCTATATATACCAATTGCTTCTTCAATCGCGGCTTCTGTCAGGAGCAACACATCTACCATGAACTCTATTGTCGATCCATCTAGTCATCTTGGCAACAATGTTGCGAGATCTATGGTCTCTTTCCCTCCTGTCTTCGTCGTCCTCATCTCTGGGTCAACGACGATATTCCACCATTGGTCTGCAATGGCGCTCAAGTGTATGGGATCTTGCTCGTCAAGGTCTCTATCGAAGTGTTAAAACGACGCTTCTCTCAGATCTGCTAAGGAGCAACCCGCGGAGGTTCTTTGATCGGCATGGCTTAGTTCTCAATCTAGTTGTCGTGCGTATGAGAGTATGAGATGGTGGTTTTTACGTGGTTCAGGCCGTAAGAGCGTAACACCCTACTCCACGGTGAGGTTGTATTGCTAGTGTGTGTGTTTGCATAGAATGAGGATCCTTTGTAACGGTGGCGATATGATCCTTTTATAGACAAGGCCAGACGCCTTACAAGTAGGGTCCGGGGCCCAACAGGTAGCCCCGTGTAGAATCAAAGAGCACGTGAAAAGCTACCAGAGGGGGAGGGGTGAATGGTAGATCTAAAAAATCTTACGCAACAGAAACAATTAAGTCCCAACCCCTTCGGCAGAAAAACGATCTGTTAAAGAAATCGTGCGTGAGACTAATCTAAACGTGTTTCACTGGGACAAAAGTGATATATATCATAGAGAATCAAGTCACAAAGAATACACAAAAAGAATCACTCAAATCCGTCGAGAGAAACTCAAGTTATAATCGAAAGATCGAACAAAGGTCAATCTGTCCTACTCGAGATAAATAGTTCTGGAACGTTGCAAAGAAACTCGTGTAGATCAGAAACCACAAATCCAATGACCGTGAAATTTTGACAGATGATAAATAATCAAATTGTAAAGACAACCCAAAAAGAATCACGCCAATTGGATCTGTAAAACTCGAGTTATGATAAAACCACCGACGAAAGATAGTGCTGTTCAGAAACTCGACGAGTAAAACTTGTCTGAAACAAGTCAGACGAACAAGGCACAAAAGTTCCTTCAAACTTCGAATTTTATTCAATAGAACATAAGAGGAACAGCCCCAAAGTCGTGAACCACGAGATTTGGCTTCCCTTGCTTATATAACCAGCCCTTAGACCAACCACATCTCAACTAGGACTCTAATCCTACTCAGATCACGAATCAAAACTTTCCATAACGGCTTAAGACTCTTCTATACACAGATAAAATCAATCTTAAGACTTCCAAACACCTTAGAAACGTATCCCACATTCCTAAAGAACTCAAATTCGTGACCCACACGAAATCCTATCATAACCAACTCAAATCTTCCCATATTTGAGTCAAACACGACTCAGCCGCAGCTTGAGTCCATAACCTAGTCGGTTGGACCTTTCCGACCAATTCTTTACGTCCACATCTCTTCATCACGCCTCGGAACCATGTAGCCACATCCATGCACTCCTTGCACACGTGCAAACATCTTCCAATGACGTCCATGATACATTCATATGCATTGTTCTTGATTCAAACATGTTGCGCAACCTCCCGATCAACTCAACCACAATTCCTCCCGAACTTGGTTGTTGAACCTCATCTTCTCCCTAAGACTAGTTCAATGGATACCGTCACCAGCCATGTCTTGAACTCAAGCAACACCTGCACATGAACAAATAAACAATCCGTATGATCCCAAGTCCGCGACTTGACTCAAGTCAGTTCCGAACACAACACCTTATGTGAGCACCTCACATAAGCATGTTGCAAACCATAGTAAAATGATATCAACCATATCAACCAAAACGTACCAAAAACTTAGCAAATGAATACTAAGCAATCTTTCCAAGAATATAAAGTAAGTTTGAAACAATTCACAGTAAAAACAGGATCATTGCGATCAAGTTCCGAACCTTACCAAAACTAACCAGAGCTTGAGCCGGATCTTACCAAAGCTAGTACCTCCTAGCACCGGAGATTACCAAAGCTAGTGCAACCTAGCGCCGGAGCTTACCAAATCTATTCGGACCTAGACAAAGAAGTCAAACCTAGCCAAAGCAAGTCAGACCTTACATCGGACCTTGCCGGAGCTACCCAAAACAAGCCGGACCTATCGTCGGACCTTACCGAAGCTTAGAGCTAGAGTTGAACCTTGCTAAAAAGATGTTATGGCATCATTCAAAACTTTTATTGTCAAAGCCAATGTATTCAGCACACATAGGTCTCGCAATCTCCCTCTTGATGAATGCATTGGCAACACCACTTAAATCCGAATATTGGCATGAAAAGTTTTGAGAACAATTTCCCCCCTTTTTGAAAATCTAATGAGATAGAAATAAATTTCCCCCCTATACATATTTCTCCCCCTTGCATAATTCATCATATTATCTCTCCCCCTTTGACAATGTATTCAACAAGGTTCAGAAGAGAATTTTCAAAATGTTATGAGCATATTATAACATATACATATAAACAAAGCTCATCCAAGTCATACTATCAAGTAACTTACACTATCACATCAATGAGATATATAAAGTAGTGTAAGCCATGCTAGAGATCAAATATAATTTTCAATTTAAGCAAGTCATGATCTCACAAACTTAACTATTTCAATACCTGAAAACATGACACTTGTTGCTCATTTTATTATTTTTCAAAGCACAAAATTAGATCATATGATATTTGCAAGAGATTATATGCGCATCTGCCTTATTCTAACCAACCAAGCCAAGCCTATGTCATTTGACAATCAGAAGCTTAAGGACATGGTTTTAGTCATACACAACTTCTTCCAAGTTCATATCTAAGTGCAATGACAAGCCATCTCAAAAGAAGAAGTGCGATGCATGCATATTCTCTTGATCTTTTCTAAATTTATATTTGTTCATAAAAACTCAATATGTGAGTTGATTACTTGATTAATTCTTTATGGTTAAAAGCACTTGTGAGCATGCAACAAGTTCAAAACAGCAAGAAAGTTCGACTATGACCAGATTTAGTGTAAGTATATTCCAATTACTAGACATGACAAAAACTACAAAATGTATAACACGAGTAATGTAGTAAGAACTTTCAGCATGCAAAAGGAATCACAAAGTCATATATGTATGAAATACTATGCTCATATTGTTTTAATTTCAGATTCACACATAGACTTCTCAAGTTTCAAAACTCCCCCTCAATTTAAGCCATGAGGATGCATAACCCCTATTTCACTACGAATGTAACAAAAACGAGTGAAATCCAAAGGTTTTGTAAAAATGTCAGCCAATTGTTGTTCGGTATCTACATGGTGAAGAACAATGTTTCATTTTTCAACATTATCATGGAGAAAGTGATACCTAATATCAATGTGCTTAGTTCTAGAAAGTTGCACAGGTTTTTTAGCAATGCAAATAGCACTAGTGTTGTCACAAAATAGTGGAACACTATCTAGATCAATCCCATAGTCCTTAAATGTTTTAACAATCCAAAGAATTTGTGAACAAGCGCTAGCAACAACTACATATTTAGATTCGGCGGTCGATTGTGCAACTGAACTTTGTTTTCTAGAGGACCAAGCAACAAGTGAATTACCAAGAAAATGACAAGCACCGGAAGTACTTTTCCTATCAATCCTACAACCTCCAAAATCAGCATCGGAAAAAGCTTTCAAAGTAACGGTTGAGGAGGAAGGAAGAAAAATGCCAAATTCTTGAGTTCCATGTAAGTACCTGAGAATCCTTTTGACGGCTTGACGATGTGAAGCACGTGGGGAGGCTTGAAACCGTGCACAAAGACATACGCTGAATTGTATGTCCGGTCCTGATGCTGTGAGGTACAAAAGTGATCCGATCATGCTTCTATATTCTTTTTGATCCACGGGTTCACCATCTTCATCAAGTTCAAGTGTTGTTGTTGTTCCCATTGGTGTCCGAAGAGGCTTGCTTTTGTCCATGTTGAAGCGCCTTAGGAGGTCTTTTGTATACTTCGTTTGATGCACAAAGGTACCCTCCTTGGTTTGCTTGATTTGAAGCCCCAAAAAAGTACGTGAGTTCTCCCATCATACTCATCTCAAATTCTGAACTCATCATAGCTGAAAACTTAGACACAAGATCATGAGAAGCACAACCAAAGATAATATCATCCACATACACTTGAACGAATAATGAGTCATTGCCATGCTTAAGCACAAAAAGAATTATTAACCTTGCCCATGGTAAACCCCTTTTAATGTAAGAATGTTTTTAACCTATCATACCATGCTCTAGGGGCTTGTTTGAGACCGTACAATGCTTTGGACAATTTGTAAACATGATTAGGAAAATCTGAATTTTCAAAACCCGGTGGTTGTTTGACATAAACCTCCTCATCTATGTAGCCATTAAGGAAAGCACTTTTAACATCCATTTGATATAGCTTAAAACCTTTAGATGCAGCAAAAGCTAATAAAATTCTTATGGCTTCTAATCTAGCAACAAGAGCAAAAGTTTCATCAAAATCTAGACCTTCAACTTGAGTGAAACCTTGAGCAACCAACCTAGCCTTATTCCTAACCACAACCCCATCCTCACTTTGTTTATTTTTGAACACCCATTTAGTTCCAATTAAAGTGTGACCTTGAGGTGGAGGTAGAAGTTTCCAAACATTATTTATTTCAAAATTTTCTAACTCTTCTTGCATGGCAATAATCCAAGATTTATTAGTGAGTGCATGTGACATATCTTTGGGTTCAAAAGAAGCAACAAAAGCAGAATGAGCATGAGAGTTTGGATCGCAAAACCTGGACCCTGTAACTCGTTCGTGCAAGCTTCCAATAATCTGTTGTGGAGGATGAATTTTGAGAACCCGGAGGGGAGTGGAGACTTCACAAGCTTCTTCTTCTTCATGTTCATCACAAATCGATGAGCTTGTGACTTGAGGAGGATTTGTACCAGCAATGGTGGTCGTCAGTGCTAGCTGTGAATCAAAATTAGGAGCTCGAACAATGTCATTAACTGCTGAATTTTCGGGCACCAGTTCCAGCTCTTCCTCATCTTCAACGAAAATGCTCTCCCCCTGCGGATATGGTTCTGGATCTACAATGTTTGAGCTAGTACCTGGGCTAGATTCATCAAAAGACACTTCACAAGTCTCTACAATTTTGTTAGTGTCAAGTAAAAGCACACGGTAGCCTCTAGTATGAGATGGATAACCAAGAAACATGCCATCAATGGATCTAGGTTCAAATTTATCAAGATTACCATGTTTCTTAACAAAGATTTGCAACCAAAGACCCGAAAGTGCGTAACACTAGGCCTATATCCAAACCGGAGCTCATATGGTGTTTTACCTAGCTTAGCGCGCAAGAAAACACGATTCGAGACATAACAAGCGGTTGTAATCGCGTCAGCCCAAAATTTCCTAGGAGTTTGATATTCATCAAGCATAGTCCTAGCCATCTCAACTAAGGTTCTATTCTTTCTTTCTACAACACCATTTTGTTGAGGTACATATGGTGAAGAAAATTGATGATCTATTCCATTTTCAGCACGAAAGTGATCAAAAGATTGATTTTTAAATTCAGTTCCGTTATCACTTCTATTCTCTTTTAAAGATCCTGGGTGATCAATTGATAATCTAAGAAATAAAGTTCTAAAGTGACTAAAAGCTTCATTCTTAGACGCCATAAAGTAAATCCAAGAGTATCTAGAATAATCATCAACAATAACAAGAACATACCATTTACCTCCGAAGGATTGAACACGTGAAGGTCCTACGGTGTCAAGGTGCAAAAGTTGACCTGGTTCAGTTGTCATGATCATTGTGAGAGGAGTATGTGAACCTGCAACCATCTTAGCATGTCTACAAGAAGAGCACACAATTTCTTTGTCCCCTTTAAGCTTAGGCAGTCCATGTATGCGATCAAGAGCACTAACACGCGTTAGGTGATCAAAGCCTACGTGACCAAGTCTACGATGCCAAAAATATAAGTCCTTTGAATCATTAGCAACTAGAAACCTATGCTTAGAGGAAGACATATCAAAATCAGCTTTAAAAACTCTTCCAAACCAAGACATGTTAAAAATAAGCTCACTATTTGAACCTACAACTTTGCAGCAATTTTTATTGAAAATAATTTCCAGTTTTTCATCTAGCAATTGTGAAACAGAAAGCAAGTTGTATTTCAATTTTTTGACAAGTGCCACATCCTTCAAAGTGTAGTGATCATTTACTCTAACCGAACCCTTAGTAATTATAAGAGTTGAAGAATTATCAACAAAAATAACATTTTCTACACGTGACACAAAAGAGAGGGAGGAGAACCATTTTTTGTTACTGGTCATGTGGTGTGAGCAACCTGAATCCACAATACAAATGTTATCCTTACTCAAGCATGTAACCTACATAGAAGAACAATACGTCGATGACTCAATACTAGGGTTAGTCAAAAGGCATTTAGGAATCCGGTACTGAGTCACACGATGTGCAGCAGGAAAAACACGCGAAAGCACAGGTTTACGAGTCAAAGTTTGAGGTTTTTTACTCTTAACTACTACCTATAAGATGTTACTTGATTAGCACAAAAATCAGTAGCTCCGGAGGCAAAAACAGAAGGCCCGGAGGTAAACTTTTAATGTTTTGACTCATAACAGCAGGTTGCATGTTCCTGGCACTCGGTTTAATATGTGCAACAAATTTTGCATGAAAGTTATGAGATCTAGCAATCATTCTTTCCCTTTTCTGTTGTTTAGCTAGTCTATAACAAAAATATATGACATGACCATCTCTACCACAGTAGGTACAATGAAATTTAACTTTGTGTTCATGTCTAGATGAGCAAGCAATATTTTTATTTGAAACCGAATGAGACAACACTCCTGCAGATTTGAAAACCACTTCTTTTTGTTTTGGAACTGTTTGAATCAAACCACTTTCTAATGACTTTACAATTTTAGGTGGATGTGCCTTAGCATGAGCTTGAGAATCAAAACCTAAACCAGTTTTATCATTGCAAGACTTGGAAGAATTCAGCAGCAAGTTTAGGTTCTTATTCCCATTACAAAATCGATCGAATGTCCTATGCATGTTATCAAGTTTATTGGACAGATCAAGGAAATTTTCACATGAAGTTTTTCCTTTTAATTTGCAATTGGAACAATATTTAATTTCATGAGAACGTAAAGCATTATTCAATATTGAAATTTCATTCATATCATCTTTTAGTTTCTTTTCAAGATCATCACAACTAGAACAATGCAAATCAATTGTAGAACAAGAAGCATCTTTTAAGTTTCTAATGTCAAGTGCAATAAGCTTTTTGTTCTTTTCAATTTCAAGTTCAAGTCTATCTAGAGTAGAGGAATGTGCAGTCCTTAATGTGGACAATTGTTCATAGATTAAATCACACGAGGGACAAGAATCATCACTAGGAATCAAGGTTTTCAAATGGTTGATTTCAGATTCTAGTGATTCAATTTTAGCAGCATTATCTCTAAGTTTTTTGTCCTTTTTCTTAACAATAATAGTTACACGAGAAATTGCATCACACATTTCATTACAGGTAGAACATATCTCATCGTCGTCACTGTTGTGTTCTGCATCCTCCTGACTTGATCTTGATCTTGTTTTGCCCGCCATGAAGCATAAGTTGGCCAAATCATCTTCATCTTCGTCACTTCCAATGTCCACGTCGCTTGAGCCAAGTTCCTGGAGTGCGGAGATAAAACTGTTCACCAGTTGGCGACCTATAAAACCCTTCTTCTTCTTCTTATCATTTGTTGAGGAGTGCTTCGTCCTTGATTGTTTTTCTTCTCGGGAAGTAGAACCTGAAAGGTTAGGGCATTCTGTACGAAAGTGTCCTGTCTTACCACATTCGAAGCATCGTTGAGGTCCAGAGCTTCCTCTCCTTCTAGTTCTCACATTTTGCAATGCTTTTGAGAACCTAGTAGAGAGAAGTGCTAGCTCCTCCTCTAGAAATTCCTCGATCTGCTCCAGGGTTAGTGAGGACAACAAAGCAAGAGTATTGCGAGATGATGATTGGACAGAGCTAGGCATATCACGTTGTGAGATAAATGCAATAGACTTATTTGGGTTCTTACGTGATAAGATGTCAATTTCATGAGTTTTGAGTTTAGAGTAAAGCACATCTAAAGTAAGTGTACTCATGACAGTAGATTCACGAATGGATGTAACTTTCATCTCCTAAATTGACATGTCTAATGCACTTACCAATTGCCTAGTATTTTCAGCATCTGAAAAATTAACATTGACGCTACGCAAGTTGCTGAGAATTTTATTAAAGCGAGCAAAGAGATCATCAATTGACTCACTGGGTTGCATCTCGAAGCGCATGTATTCTTTCTTGAACATGCCTTGCCTTACCTCCTTGATCGTGTTGGATCCTTCGTGATAGTCACAAAGCGCTCTCCACACATCGTATGCCGATTGAAGGTGTGCAACGTGGTCGAAGTCGCTTTGAGTGAGTCCTTGGATGATCAAGTTCCGGGCTTTATTGTTGTTGTTGATGTCCTGTAGGTTCGTAGCCGTAACTTGATCATTTGGCGGCACATCATAAGGCTTGTACACCTTTTCTCATATGGCGAAGCCTTGGGCCTGGATGAAAGCCTCCATGCGTGCCTTCCAAACCTGAAAATCAATACCAGCAAACACACAAGGTTTGGCAGAGTATTTCTCCATGATTATTAGTCAAAACCACGTGCAAATCACAAATATTACAACACCGTGGCTCTAATACCAATTATAGGATCGAAGATCATGTGAAAACCTACCAGAGGGGGGGGGGTGAATGGTAGATTTAGAAAATCTTACGCAGCGGAAACAATTAAATCCCAACCCCTTCGGCAGAAAAACGATCTATTAAAGAAATCGTGTGTGAGACTAATATAAACGTGTTTCACCGGGACAAAAGTGATATATATAATAGAGAATCAAGTCACAAAGAAAACACAAGAAGAATCACTCAAATCTGTCGAGAGAAACTCAAGTTATGATTGAAAGATCGAACAAAGGTCAATCTGTCCTACCCGAGAAAAACAGTTCTGGAACGCTGCAAACAAACACATGTAGATCAGAAACCACAAATCCAATGACCGTGAAATTTTGACAGATGATAGATAATCAATTTTTGAAGACAACCCAAAAAGAATCATGTCAATTGGATCTGTAAAACTCAAGTTATGATAAAACCACCGACAAAAGGTGTTCAGAAACTCGACGAGTAAAACTTGTCTGGAACAAGTCGGACGAACAAGGCACAAAAGTTCCTTCAAACTATGAATTTTATTCAATAGAACACAAGCGGAACAGCCAAAAGTCGTGCACCATGAGCTTTGGCCTCCGTTGCTTATATAACCAGCTCTTAGGCCAACCCAATCTCAACTAGGACTCTAATCCTACTCAGATCACGAATAGAAACTTTCCATAACTGCTTAAGACTCTTCTATACGCAGATAAAAGCAATCTTAAGACTTCCAAACACCTTAGAAATGTATCCCACATTCCTAAACAACTCAAATTTGTGACCCACACAAAATCCCATCATAACCAACTCAAATCTTTCCATATTTGAGTCAAACACGACTCAACCGCAGCTTGAGTCCATAACCTTGTCGGTTGGACCTTTCCGACCGATTCTTTACGTCCACATCTCTTCATCACGCCTCGGAACCATGTAGCCACGTCCATGCACTCCTTGCACACATGCAAATATCTTCCAATGACGTCCACGATACCTTCATATGCATTGTTCTTGATTCAAACATGCTGCGCAACCTCCCGATCAACTCAACCATATTTCCTCCCGAACTTGGTTGTTGAACCTCATCTTCTCCCTAAGACTAGTTCAATGGATCCCGTCACCAGCCATGTCTTGAACTCAAGCAACACCTGCACATGAACAAACAACCAATCCGTACGAGCCCAAGTCCGCGACTTGACTCAAGTCATTTTTGAAGACAACACCTTACGTGAGCACCTCAAATAAGCATGTTGCAAACCATAGCAAAATGATATCAACCATATCAACCAAAACGCACCAAAAACTTAGCAAATGAATACTAAGCAATCTTTCCAAGAATATAAAGAAAGTTCGAAATAATTCATAGTAAAACAAGGATCATTGCGATCAAGCTCCGAACCTTGCCAAAGCTAACCGGAGCTTGAGCCGGAGCTTACCAAAGCTAGTATCTCCTAGCGCTGGAAGCTTACCAAAGCTAGTGCAACCTAGCGCCGGAGCTTACCAAAGCTAGTCGGACCTAGACAAAGAAGTCGAACCTAGACAAAACAAGTCAGACCTTACGTCGAACCTTACCGGAGCTACCAAAAACAAGCCAGACCTATCGTCGGACCTTGCCGAAGCTCGGAGCTAGTGTCGGTCCTTGCTAAAAAGATGTTATGGCATCATTCAAAACTTTTATTGTCAAAGCCAATGTATTCAGCACACATAGGTCTCACACCCCGGGGCATTCTTATCCTAAAGATCTATGGCTTCTCGCATAAGCTTCCTCTGGCCGCGGCTTGAGGACTCGCCGTCTTGTCGCCTTAGTCGCCAGTGGCAGGGTAAGCCTACATTCTCTTCACTGTGATGTGATTGGGCGCAGCGGTCTCTGACCGTCGGCGCGCTCCGTGTTACCTGCTGAAGGTGGGTGCCTGTCTTCATTGCTTCATCTAGACGGGGCACACCATCCCTTAACTCCCGCACTTCACCACCAAAGGTGAGTTGCGGGACACAAGGCAACTTCGAGGCTGGCTTCCGCCGGGGGAGGCCAGGCTTGGTCTTCGGGGCATGCGGCAGCTCCAGGTAGGGGTGGGCAAAAAAACCGAAAACTAAAAACTGAAATCGAAACTGAAAGAACCGAAATTGGCCAAACCGCTACAAATTTCGGTTAGCAGTTTGAAGAAACCACAATTTTTATTTCGGTTTCGGTTTCTATACCTGGTTAACCGAATAAACCAGAATTCAGCCCATTTAACAAATCGGCCCAGCCCACTAGCCAAGAACCAGTTATTTCCAACCCAAAATGCTATCCTCACCCTCCAACCCACAGCAGACCAGCCGCCTCGCCCCTGCAATGACGCATCGACGCAGTCGCCCGCGCCATGGCCCGCCACCACCTCATTCCGCTGCCTCGCCCCTGCAACGCCGGCTCCCGTGGTTGCCTCGCGGTGACGGCTGCATGTCTTGCTGCCCGAAGCACCAGGGAAACTCAGGCGCTGCTGACCGTGAGGGTTATTTACCATATTGGGGCATGGTGCATAAGGCGCAGGCTGGTTAGGCGCTTGCATAACGGGGTGCTGTTGCTTCTGGTTTGGGCATGGAGGATAAGCAGTTCGATAAGCAGGAACAGAGGGGTTGTAGTATGATACATTTGGCGGTGCAAAGCGATGACATACATTGCTCCCTTGTGGCTGCCCTTCGTATGGCATCTTCCTCTTGTTATCTTGTTCTATCTCACGAACCTTGTTTTCCACCACCATGGCCTTGTCCACAAGCCTCTGGAAATTGGCATAATCGCAGTTGAGCAATTAGACTTGACGTTATTTGTTTAAGCCTCTCATAAATAAATACTGCTTACGACTGTCTTGGTTGACATCTTCTGGCGCATACCTTTAGAGTTGGGTGAATTTATTGAGATACTCACTCACACTCGACCTCCCTTGGCTTAAGTTATCAAATTCCCGCCTCTTCAGGATCATAACACCTTCAGGAACGAAGTGAGTGCGGAACTTCTCCTTGAATTCAGCCCAAGTGATCCTCTCTTGATTCTCATGGGCATTGCAAAGCAAGTCCCACCAATCTGCAGCTGCTCCAACTAGCTAATGGGAAGCAAACAGAACCTTCTCCCTGTCATTGCATTGGACAATTGCGAGCTTATTCTCCACAGATTTCATCCAATCATTGGCTTCCATAAGATCATTGGCATGGGCAAAAGTGGGTGACCTAGTCCTCATAAACTCTCACAACCTGTTATGAGCTGGTGGGGGTGGCAGTGGAGGCATGTGGGGCTGATTCTAATTATTGGCCTGCAACTGTCCCAAAGTCTGCATCATGGTCTGCATAAGCTGATTGTGCATGGCCAACAACTGCAGAAGGTTGACAGCCTCAGGTACAGGTCCATTGTTGTTATTCTAAGGTGCTCCGTTGTTCTCCTCATTCTCATTGGCATCCCTTTGGTTGCGAGTCCTCGACATATGAAGAAATAGCAAGAGAGAAGAATTTAAAAAATGTCCCCAACTATATGCATCAAGGGATATGTAACTAAGCAACTACCTATAATAGCCTATATAGATGTAGCAAACGCTGAAGTATCCCACAATCCTCTACTAAGCACACAAGCAAATATTATATAGAAAACAACACACCAAACAAACCACAATGCTTCCTGAGTGTTCCTATGTGTTCTAAAGTGTCCATTCTACCTAGGCTGCATCCTATAGTCAACCTGTGGCTCGGATACCAATTGGTGACACCCGGTTCCGAAACTGAACCAAGATGCATATGTGTGTCCAATATGTTTAACACACATACACAAGTGATTTAAAAATTATAAACAAATCATCACCACAACACAATTTATCAAATAAGTATTTTTATTACAATATTCAAGTAATCCTCAAAGTACAACTCTAATGATCAATATTAATAGTTCTGGAAACTAATGCAGCAGAAATAATCTAATCTGAGCAAACTAAGCATATAGGGTAGCGCGGCTCCAAGCAACACCACAGGCAAGTCGACGATAGCACACAACCTAGTACTCCGTATTATCATCACGATACTTACAGACATCACCTGAAACTATTGGTGGGGAAATTGCAAGTGTGAGTACATGTCGTACTCAGCAAGTGTGGGAAAATAATGACATGTAGCTTAAAAAAGACATTGATAATAAATAATGGCTAATTGCTAAAAAGTAATTTTAAAAACCAGTAAAAAGCATCTTACTATGTCTATGTGAAATAATCCCATCATAGCCCACATACATAATATGAATCCAACATTATCTTCTCGCTTTCATCAATAACCATATCCATTTATCACAATTCAATCCATAATCATATCGATATCCATAACCAATACCAAACCATAACCATAACCAATACCAAACCATCCCAAATACCAAGTTTCCCACAAATCATGTGAGGTTCCAGGTTGCTAATGACCGCTAGCACGGCTATCATGATAGTTTTAGACACACTCTGCAGAGGTTGTACCCCCTTACCCACATGTTTGAGATTTCATCACCTTTCAGTGACTAAGAACCTCCCTTATGCCGTCTCACACTTCCTTTGGTGTGTGGCCAAGACATCATAAAACAACTTTTACAAATGGACTACTAGCATATATGGACCCACTAAGGTTTCACCAGCAGACTTGAATCTCCATTCTCCCACCCACGAGGCCCCTCATGTGCCATGCGGATCCCAGGGTATCCCTTCTCGACTCCCATTCCCCGCTCCATCCAATGGTCCATACAATACCAGCAGCTCACCTAATTATTCAGCTACGCTGAACCCATACGTGGCCTTGTGGTGGCACTGTAAATCCTGGATTGTCACTCCACGAACCGGTCCTTAGATCTACAGCAAGCGAAACCACCATAACATCCAACTCAGTCCATATCCATGCTTGCTTAGATATCCGAACTCCCATGTTTACCAGTTAAACATATTCATCAATTCTCATCATTCATAACTTCATTAATTCACAATTAAGCCATTCGGTAGTTTTCCCATCCCAATTAATTAAAGCGAAGCAAAACGGTAAAAAGTCATTCCCGACTCTCTACAATATATTCCAAGCGACAAGGATGGTCAAACAAGACTAGTAAACACCTATTTTAGGTTTCCCATCAATTTGACACAAGCATGCAATTTTAAAAACAGGATCAATATGATTAAGGACACTTGCCTTGCTCTTGAGCTTGGTTAGGGTCAAAGGCTTTAAAATTCTAGTGCTGGAGGTCCTCGACAGCACCCTCTGGAGCAAAACCTTCTATTCCGCGCAATGAACATACAAAACAGACATTACAATCAATATATTACTCAATATACCATGATATGCATGATTAATTCAATTGTGAGGTAAAACTTGTTAATGAGTTGCTAATAATGTTTACTAACTAGTTCTAATAGTTTTTGACAAGTTTGCACAAGTTTGCAATTGATTTGAGTCAAATTGGAATTAATTCAGCCTGAAACAGATTCAGATACCGGACAAGTCCAGTGTCAGGGCCGGACTAGTCCGCCCTGATCAAAACTGGAACTTAGGGTTTCCATGATCGTCGAGAATTGGAGTTGAATTTGCATGGAAAAGGGAAAGTAGAAGGTGTACCACATGTGTAGAACTCCAAGGATCGAGAATTGAGTGCAACACTTGAATCTTGGCGATCTAGGGTTGGTGATAAAGAGTTGAGGGTGAATTGGTGATGAAGAACGAAAAGTCGATGAAGATCTTGCTTGATTGATCCTCCTTCCTGTTCTCCCTCTGCTCCTCGCTTCTGGATCTTATCTTAATGACGACTCCCACGAACTAGGGTTTGGGTTTCTTTCAATTGTGGAAAAGAGGTGAAAAATTGGGGTGTTGGGTTGCTTATATAGAGGTGGAGAGGTAGGGTTTGATGGATTTCGTGTTCAAGGCGGTGGAGCCCGTGTAGGTGTCCCACATGGGCTCCACAGGGGTTAGGCACGGCGTTCTTGGGCCCAATTAAGGTAAATACACAAAAACAAGTCGTAGAGGAAAAGATTGAATTCGAGTCGAGCACACTGGACAAGTCCGCTAGCGGGCCGGACTAATCCGATGTTGGACAGAGACGAAAACAAACAAGTCCGGTATAGATCGGACAAGTCCAGGATTTGACAACTTATTCAAAAACCGTACTAAAGATCAGACTAGTCCGCACTCAATCACAGACAAGTATGTAATGGAACAAAGACTTAATTGGACTAGTCCGCAGTGAAAAAGGACAAGTCTGGAGGGGCATCAGAGGGGGAAACCGGACTAGTCCGAGGTACAAACCAGACAAGTCCGTACTTCTACAGACTTTTAAGTGCTATTTTGCTTCTAATTCATTTTAAACTTGTTTCTTTTTATGTTGCTTATTACTAGACATGTATAAGAATGTAAGCAATGCATGATGGATGAAAATGAGGGTGTTACAAACCTACCCCCTTAAAATGAATCTCGCCCTCGAGATTCGACATAGAAGGAAAGAGATAGGGAAATTCCTTCTTGAGATGCTCTTCTAGTTCCCAAGTTGCTTCTGATTCTGTATGATGCTTCCATTGTACTTTGCACCATCGAATGACCTTGTTTCTTGTGACCCTCTCCTTGGTTGCCAAGATTTTGACCGGCTGCTCGGCATAAGTCAAATGTGCCTCCAATTTCAATTCTTCCATTGTCACTTGTTCTTCCGATACCCTTAAGCACTTCTTGAGCTGTGAAACGTGAAACACATCATGGACATCGGAATGATGTGCTGGCATCTCCAATTTATATGCTACTTCTCCACGTTTGGCCAAAATCTTGAATGATCCAATATAGCGAGGTGCCAACTTTTCTCTGACATTAAACCGCTTATGACCTCGCATAGGTGACACTTTAAGGTATACGAAGTCTCCCACTTCAAAGGCTAAGTTTCTCCACCTATTATCCGCGTAGCCCTTTTGTCTTGATTGAGCAGCCCTCAAATTTTCATGGATTACCTGAACTTGCTTTTCAGCCTCTTGTATCACATCAGGCCCAAACACTTGAGTTTCTCCTGTCTCATTCTAAAACAATGGTGTTCTACACCTCCTCCCATACAATGCTTCATATGGTGACATTTCCAAACTTGCTTGATAACTGTTATTGTAGGAGAACTCAACATATGGCAAACTTTTGTCCCAATTCCTTCCATACTTTAACGCACAAGCTCTTAGCATGTCCTCCAAAATCTGATTTGTCCTCTCGGTTTGCCTATCCATTTGAGGATGATATGCAGAACTGAAATTCAATTGGGTTCCCATCAACTCGTGCAACTTTTGCCAGAACCTTGAGGTAAATGGAGAACCTCTATCGGACACAATTCTCTTGGGTACTCTGTGTAAGCACACTATTTGTTACACCCAGTTTTGAAAATGAACCAAGAGTAATGCATATGTGTGCCCAAGATGTTTAACACACATACAAGAGTGATTCACAATTGATAAACAAATATAAACCATGTATCGAATAATGTTACTAATAATAGTACCTTATTACAAACCAAATAGTCTCGAGTACAATCTCTAATGAAACTGCAGCGGAAAAACTAAACTCTAATAACTTCAAACTCCACAGTCAGGTTTGACGGTAACACACATGCCTAGAACTCCTCAAAGACCTCTTGGTACTTCACCTGGTTGCCTGCATCTGAATTTGTTGGGGGAATAGCAAGGGTGAGCACATGTCATACTCAACAAGTGTGGGAAAATATGACATGTAGATTATACAAGGAATGATAATAAAATGGGCTAATTGCATAAAAGTACATTCAAAATAGTTGAAATATGCAATTATATCATTATTAAGTGGGGTCCTTCCCAAAATAACCCAAATATCCTCAATTTTAACTTAAATAACCAATTCCAGCAATAATAAGCCATATTTAACTTATAACTGCTCATTTGTCTCATTTTCATTAATTTCATATACCAAAGCCAATTAATTAAGCAATACCAACTCCCAATTCAATTCCCAATTCAACTCCAGCCATTAAACCATATTAAAGTCAAAATTCTAATCATGTGAGGGTCCATGTTGCTCATGACCCGGAGCACGACTATCATGATAGTTTTAGACACACTATGCAGAGGTTGTACCACTCTATCCACAAGTTCGCGATTTCATCACCTTTCGATGACTAAGGAATCTCAATTATGCCGTCTCACACTTCCTTAGGTGTGTGGCCAAGAGATCACAAAATAACCTTTACAAAGTGACTACTAGCATATTAGACCACACCGAGGTTTCATCGGTGGTGATGTCTCCAACTAAGCACATCCAACCAAGGGCCCCCTCTTGAGCCAGTCGGATCCAAGGGTAGTCCCACCAATCTCTATAAACCCAATCCGACTACCCCTTCCCCGAGCATTCTTAATGGTCCAAATAGTAGGATAATTCTACTCTTGTTTCTTCAATTGCCTGGATGCATAAGCTACTACTCGAACTTCTTGCATCAATACATAACCAAGTCCTTGCCTTGGAGCATCACAATAGATGTCAAAAATCTTGCTCACATCTGGTAATACCAACACAGGTGCTGTTGTCAATCTCTCCTTTAGCTCCTCAAAGCTATCCTGTCAAGCTTGAGTCCACTTGAAAGGCTTCTCCTTCATTAACAGTCCAGTCATGGGCTTTTCTGTCTTAGAGAAGTCCTTCATGAACCGACAGTAATATCCAGCCATTGCAAGAAAACTCCTTATCTCCTTCACATTCTGTGGTGGTTCCCAATTTAGCTCATCTCTAACCTTTCCTGGTTTAACTGACACCCCTCTGCCAGATATGATATGGCCTAGGAATGATATCTCCCTTAACCAGAATTGGCACTTGTCAAACTTGGCATACAACTGTTGCTCTCGCAATTTCTGCAACGTCAGCCTTAAATGCTCTTCGTGCTCCTCTTCACTCTTCGAGTAGATCATGATGTCATTGATGAACACTACCATGAATTTATCCAAATACTCCATGAAGACCTTGTTCATGAGATACATGAAGTACGCGGGTGCATTGGTTAACTCAAATGACATGACAATATACTCATAAGATCCATACCGTGTCCTGAAAGCTGTTTTGGGTATGTCTGATGGTCTAATCTTCATTTGGAAATATCCTGATTGAAGATCAATCTTAGAGAATATTTTTGCCCCCTTCATCTGGTCGAACAGATCTTCAATGCGGGGTAGTGTGTACTTATTCTTGATCGTCACCTCGTTGAGAGACCGTAGTCCACACACATTCTCTGGGATCCATCCTTCTTATCTACGAAAAGCACTGGCGCTCCCCAAGGTGAAGAGCTTGGGCGTATAAAACCCTTTTTCTAACTACTCTTGAATCTGCTTCTTGAGCTCTACTAATTCCTTAGGAGGCATCCTATATGGCCTCTTTGCTATAGGTGCAGTTCCAGGTATTAAATCAATGACGAACTCGATGTCACGATCCGGTGGCATACCTAGCAATTCCTCAGGAAACACATCTGGATACTCACGAATAACTAGAATCTCCTCCAAGGTCACTCCTTCTGCATGATTTACCATTGCCTTCTCGGTCGTCGACTGAACTGCCTCGGACTCTATACTGATTCCTTCCTCGTTTGTCAATTGCACTGTTCGAGTAGCACACTGAATCACTCCGTTGTGCTTCCTTACCCAATCCATTCCAAGTATGATGTTCAAGCCTTCTGATATCAGGACTATAAGGTTGGGAACAAAGTCTACCCCCCCCCCCCCTTATAGAAATACTTACTTTTGAATATACTTATATTTGTCCTCATATCCCCTCCAAGAGATTTAACCAACAAAGTAAACTTCATGTATGATATGGGCATGTTATGCTTTGCAACATGCTTTGATGAGATGAATGAATGGGATGCTTCAGAATCAAATAATATAGTCGCAGGGTTGGAGTTTGCGAGAAACATACCAATCACACATCTTCAGCATGCTGAGCTTCTTCTGCAGATACATGGTTCACTTTGCCACAAGCGAAATTCTGTGGTCCTCGGTTGCCTTGAGCTATTCCTCCATTTGGCCTAGGATTTTGCCTTGGAACATTGTTCATCTGTCCTTGACCTGGCTTTGGGCATTGATTTGTAAAATGTCCCACTTGACCACAATTTTAGCAAGTCTTTCCACCTATGACGCCAACAAAGTTAGGGTGAGGCTGGTTTTGAGCATAGGGAGGCATATTTGGGCATGGCGCATGTTGCATAGGTAAGTGAGGTTCTTTCATGGGCGGGCGAGGCTGCATAGGTTGTTGTAGTCGTGGTGGATAAGCAGGGCGGTATGAAGCAGCAGCCGGGTTGTAATATGGTGCAGCAGGTGGTGCGTAGCGAGGACGGACATTGCTTCCTTGCGACCCCTGATATGACATCTTCCTCTTGTGATCTAGCTCCATCTCATGAATCTTGCTCTCAACCACAATGGCCTTGTCAACCAGCTTCTGAAAGTTTGCATAGTCAGCATTGAGCAACTGGACCTGTATTTCATTGTTGAGACCCCTCATGAACAAATATTGCTTCCTACTATCAGTGTAGATGTCCTCTGGAGCATATTGAGATAGTTGAGTGAATTTGTTGAGGTATTCACTCACATTCATCCTTCCCTGCCTGAGGTTTTCAAATTCTTGTCTTCTTAGTATCATAACTCCCTCTGGCACATAGTGAGAGCGGAACTTTTCCCTGAATTCAGTTCGTGTGATTCTCTCTTGATTTTCATGGGCATTGCATAGAGATTCCCACCAGTCTGCAGCAGCTCTCATCAACTGGTGTGAGGCAAAAAGAACCTTTTCTCTGTCGCTGCACTGAACAATAGCAAGTTTCTTTTCAATGGACTTTAGCCAGTCATCAGCTTCCATTGGATCTGTGGCTTGAGCAAAGGTAGGCGACCTGGTCCTCATAAACTCACCCAACCAGTTGTGATGTGGCGGGGGTGGTGGTGGTGGTGGCATGTGGGGCTGATTGTTGTTGCCAACTTGCAGCTGTCCCATAGTCTGTAGCATGGTCTGCATGAGCTTGTTCTGCATATCCAATAGCTGCTCAAGGTTGATAGCTCCCTGGGCAGGTCCCTGGTTGTTCTGAGGTGCTTCATTGCTCTCCTACTCACCATTGGCATTCCTGTGGTTACGAGTCCTCGACATCTATTGGTGAAAGAATAGTAGATACGGAAGAATTTAGAATTTGAAAGAAAATGCCCCAACTATATGCATCAAGGTATATGTAACTAAACAGCTCCTTTAGTAATACTAATAACCCTATTAGAGGATGTGGACAAGTATCTGACAACACTCTACTACGTGCAAATGTGGACAAAATGCTAGATGTCCCACAACTCGCACCAAGCACACAAGCACAAGCACACACAAAGAAAATTCAGCACACTACACTAATATGACTAAGATGATCTAAATGCTTTTCTAACTTCTAAACAGGAGACCTAGACTTAATTATGTGACCCGTGGCCGTCTTGGCCGTGAGGCGGCGAAGGCGATGGCAGTGGCAAGGCATACATTGGCGCACGCCAGGGTGAGTTGGCCGTCCATGTAGGCGCTGTAGAAGTTGCTACACCATTGACCTCCACGGTGGCACAGACTTCCTCTTGCTTCTCTATGATGAATAGCCTCTTACGGAGGTAGCAAATCTCTTCCATAGCATCAGCATAGCAATTTCCCAAATTCACCAATACTACCTGAGATCCGTCAATAGCACGAGAACTGACTTGGGCTCCATCCTGCGGTCTTAAGATCTCCCTCGTCCCCTTCTTGCGTTGTGGGTGTTGTGCAAAACTAGTACCTCCAACTTGCTCCCGATAGACGTGGCACAATCTAGTAAGTGCATCCCAAGCAACATCATCAATAGCTTACTCCCTGGTAGATCTCCACGTGGATGCAAAGTGTCGGGTGACCACCTCATCTCTAGCAAGAATAGTAACTTGAGACTTCTATTCATCTCGTTCATGGCAAGGAATCCTCTTGACATAGTACTTCAGGTGCATCTTGCATAGATCAAGGACCTCCTTCAATTGTTTGGCTGCAAATCCTCCATCAGTGCCATCAGAACGGGATTCTCGGGCGTCACGGTAAACTATGCATTTGTCCTCCTTTCTAGCTTCACTTGGCTGCGATGCGTTCTCTTGAGCTTCAGGTACTTCTTCTTGTGCAGCAGGGTCATCCTATTGTGGTTCCTCCTCATCTTGGGCTTCATCTTCATTCCCCTCATGTGTATCATCCTCCTCTTCTTCGCTATCATAGCATTCCACTATTTAAGGGTCTTCCTCTTCCTCGTCATCATCATATGACTCCACCATTTCAAGATCTTCCTCCATCGTGTTGGAATGTTCATGCTCAATTTTCTCAGCGGAAGAACTCACTTCTTCCTCCTCTAGGGCTGGTTCTATTTCCGGCTCCTTGCGAGGCCTAAGCTTGCTTCCAAGGGGTGGCAAACGAGCTCTCTTGCGGGCTGTCATTTTTGTGTGAGCCATCTACAAGAAAACATGAGAAAAATAGAGGAAAAAACAAATATCAGTTCTGAAATTGCAGCAACTATAAATTGCAGCAGTAGCAAAAATGCAGTTTTCCCACTTTATATAGCTAATGGAAGACAAAATAGTGCAAAACAGGCCAATTTTGAATAGGAAAGGAGTCCTAAGTGATTTGTGGTGTCCATTCTAACTACGCATGCGTCCTACGGTCAAACACGGCTCTGATACCAAATTGTGACACCCAGTTTCGAAAATGAACCAAGCGTAATGCATATGTGTGCACATGATGTTTAACACATATACACAAGTGATTCACAATTGATAAACAAATATAAACCATGTCTCGAATAATATTACTAATAATAGTACCTTATTACAAACCAAATAGTTTCGAGTACAATCTCTAATGAAACTGCAGCAGAAAAACTAAACTCTAATGACTTCAAACTCCACATGCAGGTTTGACGGTAACACACATGTCTAGAACTCCTCAAAGAGCACCTGGTACTCCACCTGGTTGCATGCATCTGAATTTGGTGGGGTAATAGCAAGGGTGAGCACATGTTGTACTCAACAAGTGTGGGAAAATATGACATGTAGCTTATACAAGGAATGATAATAAAATGGGCTAATTGCATAAAAGTACATTCAAAACAGTTGAAAATGCAATTAGGTCATTCCCAAAATAACCCAAATATCCTCAATTTCAACTTAAATAACCAATTCCAGCAATAATAAACCATATTCAACTCATATATGCTCATTTGTCCCATTTTCATCAATTTCATATACGAAAGAAATTTAATTAACCAATACCAACTCCCAATTCAATTCCGAATTCAACTCCAGCCATTAAACCATATTAAAGTCCAAATTCTAATGATGTGTGGGTCCAGGTTGCTCATGACCGGGAGCACGGCTATCATGATAGTTTTAGACACACTCTGTAGAGGTTGTACCATTTTACCCACAAGTTCGTGGTTTCATCACCTTTCGATGACTAAGGAATCTCAATTATGTCGTCTCACACTTCCTTAGGTGTGTGGCCAAGAGATCACAAAATAGCCTTTACAAAGTGATTACTAGCCTATTTAGACCACACTGAGGTTTCACCGGTGGTGATGTCTCCAACTGAGCAAATCCAATCCAACCAAGGGCCCCTTCTTGATCAATTCAGATCTCAGAGTAGTCCCACCAATCTCTATAAACCCAATCTGACTACGCCTTCCCCGAGCATTCTTAATGGTCCAAATTGTACTGGAAAAACACTAATTAGTCAGTTAAGCCGCACCCATACTTTGCCCCATGGTGGCACTGTAAATCCTGGATGGTCGCTCCACGAACTGGTCCTTAGATCCAAAGCAAGCAAAACCACCAAAATAGTACAACCCATTCCACATAACCATCTTGCTTAGATCTCTAGGCACCATGTTGCTAAAGGGTCATTATTATCAATTCTCATCATTCATGTGTTCAATAGTTCATAATTAAGTAGTAAGAGTGTTTACCAAACCCAATTAAGCATTGCGAAGCAAAAAGTGTAAAATACCCTTCCCGACTCTCTACATAGTGTTCAAGCAACAAGGGTGGTCATAGTAAACTAGTGAACTCCTACAATTGGATTTTCCCATCAATTTCGACATAAGCATGCAATTTGGCAAACAAAACCTTTAAAACAGGATCAATATGGTCAAGGACACTTGCCTTGCTCTAGAGCTTGGTTTGGATCGAAGGCTTCGTAATTCTAATTCTGCAGGTCCTCGAAAGCACTCTCTACAGCAACTCCTTCTATTCTGAGTGACAAACATGCAAAACACACAATTCAATCAAATAATGCTCATATAATACCCAATATGCCATGATATGCATGATTAATGCAATTGTGAGGTAAAACTCATTAATGAGTTGCTATTAATGTTTAGTAACTAGTTCTAATAGGTTTCAACAAGTTTGAACAAGTTTGAAATTGATTTGAGTTGATTTGGAATTAATTCAGCATATTTCAGATTCAGAGGCCGGACTAGTCCGTATACAGGGGCTGACTAGTCCGCCCTGGACAGACTGCAAATTAGGGTTTTCTTAATCTGCGAGAATTGGGGTTGAATTTGCATGAAAACTTGAATGTAGATGGTGTACCACATGTTCAGAGATCCAAAGATCAAAGTTTTGACGTGAGACTTTGGACCTTGGCAATTAGGTCTTGATGGAGATGAGTTGATTAAGATTGGTGATGAAGAATGTCAATTTGTTGAAAAGTCATTGAAGATTGATCTTGACTAGTCCCTCTTCGTGTGTCTCCCCTCCTCCTTGCCTCTGGACTTGATCTTGACGATGGCACAATGCAAAAGTGGTAGCAAGGGTTTTCAATTGGGGTGGAGAGGTGTGGGGTATTGGATTGTTTATATAGAGGTGGGGAATTAGGGTTTTGGGGTGAATTCCAAGTAGAATTCCGTGAGGGAACGAGTAGGGTTGAGGTTGGGTCCACATGGGCTTCTTTGAGGTTGGGCACGAAGTTCTTGGGCCCCAATTAGGAAATTACCCAAAAACAAATCATGGAGAAATAAAAGAATCTGAGTTGATTTCCAAAGGTCGGACTAGTCCACATTGGGGACCGGACACGTCTGTTCTCGTATAGTAAGGGACTTCGGACTCGTCCGGTGTTGATACCGGACAAGTCCGGGGTTGGATCGAAAGAAATTAGGTGTTTTCGAACAAGTCTGAAGTGTTGCAGAAAGGCTGACCGGACTAGTCCGATGTCATAAAGGACTAGTCCGCACTTCTAAAGGGAATACCGGACTAGTCCGGGGTTCAAAACGGACAAGTCCGCACTCTGACAGACTGAACTTCCAGATTAAGCCTAAATTCATTTTAGTCTTGTTCCTTTTTCCATGGCTTAATATTAAACATGTATGAGGATGTATGCAATGCATTATGCATGAAAATGAGGGTGTTACACTATTCTTCCCATAAACAATTATGCCAACTTTACTCCATCATAAGTAGTCTTGACAGGAATGAAATGAGCTAATTTTGTCAACCGATCTACGATAACCCATATCGAGTCATAACCAGACTGGGTTCTTGGTAATGCAACTATGAAGTCCATACCAACTTCTTCCCACTTCCATTCCGGAATCTTCAATTGCTGCAACAATTTGGCTACCCTTTGGTGTTTGGCTTTGACACGTTGGCACACATCACACAAAGCTACATACTCAACTATGTCCTTTTTCATGCTAGCCCACCAATAGCATGTCTTCAAGTCTTTGTACATCTTTGTACAACCGGGATGAATTGAGTAAGGTGAATCATGTGCCTCCTTTAATATTGTTTTACGGAGGTGCTTCACATTAGGCAGAACAATCCTCTTCCCAAGCCATAGAGTACCTTGGTCATCCTCATCAAATCTGAATTCTCTCCCTTCTTGGGTTCTTTCTTTGATTTCCTCATCCTTGGTCTGACCTTCTCGGATTTCTCGCTCCAAGGTCAGATTTAACTCCATTATACCCATCTCATTCACAAATCCAAGATTTAACCGTTCAAACTCCTTGCATAGTTTGGATGGCAACTCCCGAACTGTGAGCTGGTTATTTACTCCTTTTCGAGTCAAAGCATCGACCACGACATTAGGCTTCCCCGAGTGATAGTTGATTTCCACATCATAATCCTTGATGAGCTCCAACCATCTTTGTTGCCTCAAATTCAGATCCATTTGAGTGAATATGTACTTGAGACTCTTGATATCCGTGTAATCTCACACCTATGACCAAGAATGTAATGTCTCCACATCTTCAAGGCATGCACTATGACTGCAAGTTCGAGATCATGTGTAAGATAATTCTGCTCATGTTTCTTCAATTGTCTTGATGCATAGGCTACCACTTGTCCTTCTTGCATAAGCACACATCCAAGTCTCTGTCTTGATGCATCACAATAGACATCGAAACTTTTGCTCACATCTGGCAAAATTAAGATCAGTGCGGTGGTTAACCTCTTCTTTAGCTCCTCAAAGCTGTCTTGTCAAGATAGAGTCCATTGGAATGCTTTCCCCTTGATTAGAAATTTTGTCATTGGCTTGGCTATTTTGGAAAAGTCCTTGATGAATCAACTGTAATATCCAGCCATTGCAAGAAAACTTCGGATTTCCTTCACATCTTGCAGTGGCTCCCATTTTAGCACATCCCTCACTTTTCCTGGGTCAACCGATACTCCTCCTCCCGAGATGATATGACCCAAAAATGATACTTCCCTTAACCAGAACTGGCACTTGCTGAATTTGGCATATATCTGATGTTCCCTCATTTCTGCAACGTGAGCCTCAAATGCTCCTCATGTTCCTCCTCGCTTCTCGAGTAGATCATGATGTCATCAATGAACACCACAACGAACTTATCCAGGTACTCCATGAAGACCTTATTCATGAGGTACATAAAGTATGCAGGCGCATTTGTCAATCCAAAGGACATAACAGTGTTTGAAAAGCTGTTTTGGGGATATCCGAGATCTAATCTTCATCTGGAAGTAGCTTGACCTCAAATCTATCTTGGAGAAAACACATGCACCCTTGATCGAGTCGAACAAATCCTCTATACGGGGCAATGTGTACTTGTTCTTGATCGTCATCTCATTAAGAGCTCGGTAATCCACACACATCCTTTGGGATCCATACTTCTTATCCACGAAAAAGCATTGGGGATCCCCAAGGTGAAGAGCTTGGTCAGATGAAACCCTTCTCCAGCTACTCTTGAATTTGCTTCTTGAGCTCCTCTAATTCCTTAGGAGGCATCCTATAGGCCTATTAGCTATAGATGCAGTTCCAGGTGTTAATTGAATAACAAACTCTATATCACGATCTGGTGGCATACCTAACAACTCATACAGAAATACATCTGGATACTCACGAACAACCGCAATGCTCTCCAGTGTCACACTTTCCACATGACTCAGTGTTGCTTTATCCGTCGTGGGATGGGCTGTCTCATCTTCAATGCGGGTGCCATGCTCACTTGTCAGTTGCACAATCCTCTTGGCACATTGAATCACTCCATTATACTTGCTCAACAAATCCATACCAAGTATTACATCTATTCCTTGGGAATCCAAGACGATAAGATTCGCGAGAAAGTCTACCCCCTTATTTTGATACTTACTCTCGGACACACTATATTTGTCCTCATCTCTCCTCCAGGAGATTTTACCAACATAGAATGTTTCAAATGAGCTATAGACATATTATACTTGGCAACATACTTCGATGATATTAATGAATGAGATGCTATAGAATCAAATAAAACGATCGCGGGGTTGGAGTTGGCTAGGAACATACCAATCAGGACGTCATTTGCTTGTTGGGAATCCTCAGTAGAGACATGATTCACATTGCCATGAGTGAAATTCTGCTTTCCACAGTTTCCTTGTGGTGCTCCCACATACGGCCGTGGGTTCTTCCTTGATGCATTGTTCATTGGTCCTTAACTCCTCTTGGGGCACTGACTTGCAAAGTGTCCAGCTTCTCCATAAACATAGCATGTCTCGCCACCCGAAGCACCAGGGAAACTCGGGCGATGCTGACCCTGAGGGTTATTTACCATACTAGGGCGCGGTGCATAAGGCACAGGCTGGCGAGGCGCTTGCATAACGGGGCGCTGCTGCTGCTGGTTTGAGCGTGGAGGATAAGCAGCTCGATAGGCAGGAACAGAGGAGTTGTAGTATTGCGCATTTGGCAGCGCAAAGGGAGGACAGACATTGCTCCCTTGTGGCTGCCCTTAGTATGGCATATTCCTCTTGTTATCTTGTTCCATCTCACAAACCTTGATTTCCACCACAATGGTCTTGTCCACAAGCTTCTGGAAATTGGCAAAGTCGCAGTTAAGCAATTGGACTTGAATTTGGCGCATACCTTTAGACTTGGTGTATTTATTGAGATACTCACTCGAGGATCATAACACTTTCAGGAACGAAGTGAACTTCTCCTTGAATTCAGCCCAAGTGATCCTCTCTTGATTCTCATGGGAATTGCAAAGCGAGTCCCACCAATCTGCAACTGCTCCCACTAGCTGATGGGAAGCAAAGATAACCTTCTCCCTGTCATTGCATTGGACAATCACGATCTTCTTCTCCACAGATTTCAACTAATCATCGGCTTCCATAGGATCATTGGTTTGGGCAAAAGTGGGTGGCCTAGTCCTCATAAACTCTCCCAACCTGTTATGAGCTGGTGGGGGTGGCAGCAGAGGCATGTGGGGCTGATTCAGATTATTGGTCCACAGCTGTCCCAAAGTCTGCATCACAATCTTTATAAGCTAATTCTGCATATCCAATAACCGGTGAAGGTTGATAGCCTCAGGTACATGTCCATTATTGTTATTCTGAGGTGCTCCATTTTTCTCCTCATTCTCATTTACATCCCTTTGGTTGCTAGTCCTCGACATCTGAAGAAAGAGCAAGAGAGAAGAATTTAGAAAACGTCCCCAACTATATGCATCAAGGGATATGAAACTAAGCAACTACCTATACTAGCCTATATGGATGTGGCAAACGCTAAAGTATCCCACAATCCTCTACTAAGCACACAAGCAAACATTATATGGCAGACACCACACCAAACAAACCACAACGCTTCCTGAGTGTTCCTATATGCTCTAAAGTTTCCATTCTATCTAGGTTGCGTTCTACGGTCAACCTGTGGCTCTGATACCAATTTGTGACGCTCGGTTCTGAAACTAAACCAAGCGTGATGCATATGTGTGTCCAGGATGTTTAACACACATACAAAAGTGATTCACAAATGATAAACAGATAATTACCACATCACAATTTATCAAATAAGTACTTTTATTACAATATTCAAGTAATCCTCAAAGTACAACTCTAATGATCAATATTAAGTTCTAGAAACTAATGCAGCAGAAATAATCCAAACTGAGCAAACTAAGCATATAGGGTAGCGCGGCTCCAAGCAACACCATAGGCAAGTCGACGGTAGCACATAGCCTTGTACACCACATTATCATCACGATACTCCCAAACATCACCTGAAACTGTTGGTGGGGGAATTGCAAGGGTGAGCACATGTCGTACTCAACAGGTGTGGGAAAATAATGACATGCAGCTTAAACAAGGCACTAATAATAAATAACGGCTAATTGCTGAAAAGTACTTTTAAAAATAGGTAAAAATCATCTTACTATGTCTATTTGAAATAATCCCATCATAGCCCACATACATAATATAAATCCAGCATTAATTATTTATCCATACTCCAGATTCTCGCTTTCATCAATAACCATATCCATTTATCACAATTCAATCCATAACCATATCCATATCCATAACCAATACCAAACCATAACCATAACCAATACCAAACCATCCCAAATACCAAATTTCCCACTAATCATGTGAGGGTCCAGGTTGCTAATGACCGCTATCACGACTATCATGATAGTTTTAGACACACTCTGAAGAGGTTGTACCACTTTACCCACATGTTTGTCATTTCATCATCTTTCAGTGACTAAGAACCTCCCTTATGCCGTCTCACACTTCCTTTGATGTGTGGCCAAGAGATCACAAAATAGCTTTTACAAAGGGACTACTAGCATATATGGACCCACTAAGGTTTCACCAACAGCTTGAATCTCCATTCTCCAACCCACGGGCCCCCTCATGTTCCATGCGGATCCCATGGTATCCCTTCTCGACTCCCATTCCCGCACCATCCAATAGTCCATACAATACCAACAGCTCACCTAATTATTCAGCTACACTGCACCCATACTTGGCCTTGTGGTGGCACTGTAAATCCTAGATGGCCGCTCCACGAACCGTTCCTTAGATCTAAAGCAAGCGAAACCACCATAACATCCAACCCAGTCCATAATCCATGCTTGCTTAGATCTCCCAAGTCCCATATTTACCAGTTAACCATATTCATCAATTCTCATCATTCATAACTTCATTAATTCACAATTAAGCTATTTGGTAGTTTTCCCATCCCAATTAATTAAAGCGAAGAAAAAAAGTAAAAAGTCCTTCCCGACTCTCTATAATATACCCCAAGCGACAAGGATGGTCAAAAAAGACTAGTAAACGCCTATTTTGGGTATCTCATCAATTTGACACAAGCATGAAATTTTGCAAACAAAATATTTAAAAATATGATCAATATGATCAAGGACACTTGCCTTGCTCTTGAGATTGGTTAGGGTCAAAGGCTTCAAAATTTTGGTGCTAGAGGTCCTCGACAGCACCCTCTGGAGCAAAACCTTCTATTCTGTGCAACGAACATACAAAACAAACATTACAATAAATAAATGCTCATATATTACTCAATATGCCATGATATGCATGATTAATTCAATTGTGAGGTGAAACTTGTTAATGAATTGCTAATAATGTTTACTAACTAGTTCTAATAGTTTTCAACAAGTTTGGATAGGTTTGGAACTGATTCGAGTAAAATTGGAATTAATTCAGCCTGAAACAGATTCAGATACCGGACAAGTCCAGTGCCAGGGCCGGACTAGTCCGCCCTGATCAAAACTTGAACTTAGGGTTTTCGTGATCTGTGAGAACTGGTGTTGATTTTGCATGGAAAAGGGAAAGTAGAAGGTGTACCACGTGTGTATAACTCTAATGATCGAGAATTGAGTGCAACACTTGATTCTTGGCGATCTAGGGCTGGTGATAAAGAGTTGAGGGTGAATTGGTGATGAAGAACGAAAAGTCGATGAAGATCTTGCTTGATTGATCCTCCTTCGTGTTCTCCCTCTCCTCCTCACTTCTAGATCTTTTCTTGATGACGGCTCCTAGGAACTAGGGTTTGGGTTTCTTTCAATTATGGAAAAGAGGTGAAAAACTGGGGTGTTGGGTTGCTTATATAGAGGTGGAGAGGTAGGGTTTGATGGATTTCGTGTTCAAGGTGGAGGCCATGTAGGGGTCTCACATGGGCTCCACAGGGGTTAGGCACGACGTTCTTGGGCCCAATTAAGGTAAATACCCAAAAACAAGTCGTGGAGGAAAAGATTGAATCTGAGTCGGGCACACTGGACAGGTCCGTTAGTGGGCCGGACTAGTCTGATGTTGGACAGAGACAAAAATGGACAAGTGCGGTATAGATCGGACAAGTTAGGGGATTTGACAACTTATTCGAAAACCGTACCAAAGATCGGACTAGTCCACACTCAATCACGGACAAGTCCGGAATGGAGCGTAGACTTAATCGGACTAGTCCATAGCAAAAACGGACAAGTCCGGAGGGGCATCAGTGGGGGAAACCACACTAGTCTGGGGTACAAACCGGACAAGTACGTACTTCTACAAACTTTTAAGTGCTATTCTCCTTCTAATTCATTTTAAACTTGTTTCTTTTTATGTTGCTTAATACTAAACATGTATAAGAATGTATGCAATGCATGATGGATGAAAATGAGGGTGTTACAGTTGCCTACACCACTGCTGGGCTTGCACTCCCATTGTCGAGGTTCTTCCTTACAGTGCTGGGGGAATACAGACTGCATCTTCACCACCTGTCACCGAACTCCATCACCTTGGTCACCGTGTTTGTCCACCTATGCGAGGCGTTCGTGGGCTGCCTGTCCATGGTGTTGGCAGACTTCTTGCTCCGCTGCACTGCCCCCCTTCAGCAGCACCTGCATGGGGCCTGGGTCCACACCGACACGTACGACCACTGCTGTCTGGATCTGGATAGCCCAACCCATAAGATGTTGGAGGATATGTTGAAGGTGGTGACCTGCAACATTGTTGTCGATGAGCACGTCTCCATCCCGGATGACTGCCAGTCGCTCCACATGACCACTGACTTGAGGGCTGATTTGCGGAGCTTGATGCCGAAGGTCAATGTGTTCGGCATTGTCCGTTTGCACCCTGAAGATACGATTGGGGCTTCGGCGGTCCTAGAGCAGTGCCTTGCTGCAATGCAGCCAAGGTCGGGGTCTCCCTCACGTCCTTCAGGAAGGGTGAAGATAGGGCCCTCAATAGCCCCCGACAGGGTGAGGGGCAACCAGCCAGCGCCAGCTCCAGCGTCGAGAAAGCATTCTCGTACCCTGACCGCGGGCCCCGCCTCGTCTGTGCTGAAAAAGCGGAAGCTAACTCGGGGAGACGATACTCCCATCTCCCATCGTGAGGGAACCAGAGGGTTGAAGCCTCCGTTGTCAACTTGGTCTCCGATTCCAGTGGCGGCTCTAGTTTTGGAGGAGGCACGAAGGAGTTTGCACGAATTGCCACGCCGACACGAGCCGTCCAAGAGCAGGTGTCGGAGACTGTGGCATCAGCCTTGTCATCGGTCCTGGGGGGCCTCAATCCGCCATGCGAGCTGGGAGTCCAGGGTCTCCGGAGCAGATCAGCCGCCGGTAAGGCACATTTTCTTCCTTTGCTATTTTTTGTGTTGATCTTGGCTTTCTAGGGAGTCATCGGCCGACATAGTGCCCTTGGTGCTTCCTGGGGTGGGCTTGGTGAGTCCCACGCTTCCCAAAGCCAGAACGGGACCTGCTGCACCGCACCCTATGCATGAAGGTGCACCGGCTTCTGGTGATACCGATGTTCCCGTTCCCCTGTCCGTCGGAGCAGATGGGGCTGAGGAGGTGCCAGGCGAGGAGGTGGCCACTTTGGCCGTCGCGGCTACCCTTGGTGGAGCAGACCCGACCATCGTTGTTACTGTGTCAGCGCCCGACGTCATTGGCATGCAAGATGGCAACTCACCACTGGCGACCGGTGATACCTTTGTGACGAAGGAGAGAACTTCAGCGCTGGGCAGCGACGCGCTGATGCCTAGAGCTCCAGCCGGGGAGCCATCTGGTCCCCAGGCGCTGGTGTTTGCCGCGGACTCGGCATAAGAGGCAGAGAGGCAACCGTATGTGGCGATGGCCATGTCGATCCCCCTCTCCGATGCTGTTGCCATGGCCCAGTTTGCCTTGCGCAAGATGCAGGCTACTTTCGCCTGATAGTGGGATTAGCTTGTTGAGGAACAACGCTTGGTGAAGCTGGTCGACGTTAAGAATAAGGAGCTCGAGGTGAAGGCTCTAAAGGCCCATGCCGTCGCCAAAGCTCGCCTCAAGCTGTGCGAGGATAAGCGGTTGGAGTTGGTCCGCCGCGAGGTCGCGGTTGCTGATGCGGAACAGGACTTGGCGGTGAAGGAGGAAGAGGTCTCCCGGAGCCTCGGCGTGTTGGAGGAGAAACGCCAAGCTATGCAGGACTCGAAGCTCGCTATCAAGCACCGGGAGGATGATATAGAGCGTCGTGCTCAGGAGCTTGCTGACCGAGAGGAAACTGCACGGAGAGAGGCGGAAGGCCTCCAGACCTCCCGCGCGACCGAGACTCAAGGGATCCGAGACTTCCTGGCCCGTGCCGGAGTGGTGTTGGAACCCCTCAGCCTTGGTCCCGAGCCACGCGAGGAGCCGTCTCATGGGGTGGCTGAGCTGCTCCTAGCTTTGGACTCCCTCTGCTCGATGTTGGGGTCAGTGAACACCATCCTTGCGAGGCGGCTGGAGGTTGAAGGGAGGGAGCTGACGGAGCAAGTGGCCTCCCATGTCTTGGTGTGTTTCCGGAGCTGGTACCCGCAGATCCCGCTAGAGTCGGTAGAGAAAGGCCCCTTCGATGAGCTAGAGGAGGAGGCGAAGGCCGAAGTCTAGGACCTTGCCAAGCAGGTGGCCTCTTTGTTTCAGTGGAGTTGAGATCGGCGGCCCCCAGACGGAGCACCTTGTAACCGGGGATGACCCCTTTGTACGAATATCTGTTAATGGATTTGAATCCTTGTTATTTTGCTTATTGGCTTGTCTTGTTCTTATTAATCTATCACTTCAAGTTCTTAGTTGCGTAATGGCTTGGGAAATTCTGTCGAGCACGTTAGCTATTGAGGAACTAACGATCACACATTTGGACATGTCCAATCTTGTCGTCGGTTGACGTCCTACCTATGGAACCCCCTTAGAAGCCCCCTAGTAGGTGTGGCAAGGTTGCTGGGCACGCCTACCACATGAGCGCAGGATGTCTTCAACGGGCCCCCAACGGAGTGGGGGAGCATGAGTTGTTGACCTTGGTGTGGGCTTTCCAGGGGCGCTGAGATTTTTTAGAGTGTTGACATCGATGGCAGGCCCTTTGGGTGGTGCCGGAGCTGATTGCTCTGGCATCACCCACCATCGTCCTAGAGTTGTTGACAAGAGGTCCCCTGGGAGGTGCCGGAGCTGGATACTCTAGTGTCATCGGCCACCGATGTTTCGTACGTCGATGGTAGGCCCCTGGTGTACAGGCACCACAAGAGAACCCTATTAGCAACAAGAGCGGGACGGGAGAATGTACTCACGAAGTAGCGCTTGTTGCTATCTTTGGCGTGCTGGGACGTCGACGGCGGGCCCCTTGGGTGGTGTCGGAGCTGGTTGCTCCATCATCGCCCACCACCATCGTCGTAGAGTTGTTGATGGCAGGTCCCCTAGGTGGTGCTGGATCTGGATACTCCGGCGTCGCCCACCACCGTCATAGAGTCGTCGACGGTAGGCCCCTTGGGTGGTGCCAGAGCTGGCTGCTCCAGCATCGCCCACCACCATCGCAGAGTCATCGACGGCAGGCCTCTTGGAGGTGCTAGAGCTGTGCGTCGTCCACCACTGATGTGTTGTACGCTGACAGCAGGCCCCTGGTGTATAGGCACCACAAGAGAACCCTATTAAAAACAAGAGCGGATGAGAGAATGTACTCACGAATTAGCGCTTGTTGCTGTCTTTGGCATGCTGGGACATTGACGGTGGGCCCCTTGGGTGGTGCTGGAGCTGGCTGCTTCCGTGTCGCCCATCATCATCATAGAGTTGTTGACGACATGTCTCCTGGGTGGTGCCGGAGCTGGCTGCTTCGGCGTCGCCCACCACCGTCACAAAGTCGTCGATGGCAAGCCCCCTGGGAGGTGCTGGAGCTAGATGCTCCGGCATCGTCCACCACCGATGTGTCGTACACCGATAGTAGGCCCCTAGTGTACAGGCACAACAAGAGAAACCTATTAGCAACAAGAACGGGACGAGAGAATGTACTCACGAATTAGCGCTTGTTGCTGTCTTCGGCGTGCTGGGACGTCGACGGCGGGCCCCTTGGGTGGTGCCAGAGCTGGCTGCTCTGGCGTCGCCCACCTTCTTCGCAGAGTCATCGATGGCAGGCCCTCTGGAAGACGCCAGAGCTTGATGCTCCAGCGTCGCCCACCATTGTAACCTGCTTTGTATGTCCTGCGCACATAACAGGGGTGCATATTTTTTGCTCGTAGGCGATCTTTTCCTACTCTTTAGTTTTGCCATGTCTTCTAGTCCTGGGCTGGTACGCGGGGTTTGGGTAATTCAGTGCGTTAGCGCCCGGGATCCAGTTCCCACCTTACTCAGTGTGTGAGCTTCCTGGCCCTTAGTACTTAGCCGTAGCACTAGGAGGCATGCTTAGGGTGTAGGACCAGGCTAAGCAGGCTACACGCTGCTCGGCGTAGGCATTTCGTGGGGGACCATTTGGTACCACAAGGCCCCAAGTAGGAGGGCAGCCGCGAGGTCCCGAAACACCTTGCAGGTACCTCAAACAAGTCCGCCTTTAGCAGGGTTGCATAACTCTACTAGGGGTGATATAGAAAAAAATTCACCAGGTATATGAAGATAATATACAAAACAACAAGACTAGCCTAATCGATCACAAAATTAATAGATAATTAAGTGAACATAAGAGAAAGCACATGGTAAGAAAGTAATTTTTTTCAAATTGGCATTCATAGGAGGGGACTGGCTTTACAATAAGGCAACGACCACTCCGATTGGCAAGGGAGGCAGAGTGTTCATGCTTAGGGTACGGGACCAAGCTAAATGGCTGAACACTCTGGAGCCCCCCCAGAGCTTGGTTGTCCTAAGTGCCGTTCCTTGGCACCATGACACCCTACACTATACTACTATTATGCTTAAGGATAGAACTTACGGAGGTGTCTATGTTCCAAGGGTTGGGGAGGGGCTCTCCTTCTTCTGTGGCCAGGCAGACGCACCCGGGGCGGGATATATGTGCCACTCGGAAGGGACCAACCTAGCTAGGGGAGAGTTTGTGTTCCCCTTCTTGAGAAAGTATTCGCTACAGTACTAGACTGCCCGCCTGGAGCTCTCTACTCCGCACGAACCCCTCCTGGTAGTGCCGGAGCGCTTGCCAGTACCGTGCGTTTCAGATGGTGGCGTGCCACCTTACTTTGTCGACAAGGTCGACATCTTCGAGTCGGAGCTGGTCCTGGGTGGCTTCGTTGAATGACCAGACTTAGAGGGATCCCATTGCGATCTCAGGGGGGGAGGATGGCCTCGACCCCATACACCAGGAAGAAAGGTGTTTCTTCCGTGGCCCGGCTGGGCAATGTTCGGCTAGCCCAAAGTGGACATGGGAGTTCGTCAACCCACTTGGAACCATGTTTATCCAAGCAGTCATATGTCCGTGTCTTGAGGCCCCTGAGGATCGCGGCGTTGGCCCTTTCAACTTGACTGTTGCTCATGGGTGAGCTACGGACGCATAACAAACTTGGACGCCAAGGTCTTCGTAACACCCTCATTTTCATCCATCATGCATTGCATACATTCTAATACATGTTCAAAATTAAGTAATATAAAAAGTAACAAGTTTAAAATGAATTAGAAGCAAAATCGTACTCAAAAGTTCTAAGAATTTTGGACTTGTCCGTTTTTGGTGCGGACTAGTCCGAATTTCTCTGTGACCTCTCTTCGGACATGTCCGTTTTCATTGTGCACTAGTCCAAATTCTCTCTGTTCTGTTTTCGAACTTTTCCGGTCTAGTGCGGACTAGTCCGTTCACCCCATCCTTCAAAAATTTCACCAAGTCCCCAGTCTTGTCCATTTTCTCTCTGACTAGCTATCGGACTAATCCGGTCCATTGCAAACTTGTCCAGTATTCGCGACTCCGATTCAATCTTTTCTTCCACGACTTGTTTTAGGGTTTTTACCTTAAGTAGGCCCAAGGACGTCGTGTCTAACCTTTTTGTAGCCCATGTGGGACCCCACACCGGCCTCCACCCACCCCCAAACTCGAAATCCATCAAACCCTACACCTCCACCGCTATATAAACAACCCAACACCCCAACTTCTCATCTCTTTGCCACTTTTGAAAGACCACCAAACCCTAGTTCATGGGAGCCACCATCAAGAGGAGATCCAACAGCAAGAAGAAGAGGAGGAAACGAAAGAGGATCAAGTGAACAAGATCTTCATCGAGTTTTCGTTCTTCATCACAAATTCACCACCAACTCTCCATCAACTCTTCATTATCAACCCTAGATCGTCAAGATTCAAGTTTCATCTTCAATTCTAGATCCTTGGAGTTCTACACACGTGGTACACCTTCTACTTTCCCTTTTCCATGCAAATTCAACCCCAATACCATTAGAACTAGTTAGTAAACATTAATAGCAACTCATTAACAAGTATTACCTCATAATTGCATTAATCATGCATGTCATGGCATATTGAGTACTATATGAGCATTATTTGATTGAAATGTGTGTTTTGCATGTTTGTCACTTGGAATAGAAGGAGCTGCGCTAGAGGGTTCTGTCGAGGACCTCTAGTACCAGAACTTTGAAGCTTTCAACCCTAATCAATCTCAGGAGCAAGGCAAGTGTCCTTGATCATTTTGATATTATTTTTAAATGTTTTGTTTGCAAAACTGCATGCTTGTGTTAAATTGATGGGAAACCCAAGATAGGAGTTTACTAGTCTTCTTTGACCTTCCTTGTTGCTTGGAATACATTGTAGAGAGTCGGGAAGGGTATTTTACCTTTTTTGTTTCGCTCTAATTAATTGGGAGGGGAAACAACCAAATGACCTAATTATGAATTGATGGATGATGAGAATTGATGAACATGGATAATTGGTAACACGAGACTTGGGAGATCTAAGCAAGCATGGTTTGTGAATTGGGTTGGATGTTATGGTGGTTTGCTTGCCTTGGATCTAAGGACCGGTTCATGCAAGAATAAGGCAGGACAATAGTGCCACCACAAGGCCAAGTATACGTGCGGTTTAGCCAATTAATTAGGAGTATTACCAGCATCGATTCAGATCATTTGGAGGAGCAGGGAATGGGAGTTGATTGGGTTTTCAATAGTGACGGGACTGCCCTGGGATCCGAACGACACAAGAGGGGGCCCTTGGTTTAGGATGTGCTTAGTTGGAGGCATCGCCACCGGTGAAACCTCAGTGAGTCTAAATATGCTGGTAGTCCCTTTGTAAAGGCTATTTTGTGATTTCTTGACCATACACCTAAGGAAAGTGTAATTGGCATAAGGGAGGTTTCTTTAGTCGCTGACGGCTGACGAAATCACGAACTTGTAGGTAAAGTGGTACAACCTCTACAGAGTGTTTAAAAACTATCATGATAGCCTTGCTCTCGGTTAGGAGCACCTGGATGACCTACATGATTAGAGGGAACTTGGGATTTAGGATGGTTGGTTATGGCTATGGTTACGATTATGGATTGAGTTATGATAAATGAACATGAATGATGATGATGGTAATAATCTGGTATATGGATGGGTAATTGAGTATGGTTTTGTATTATGTTAATTACTTGGGATATGATGGGATTACTTTGTAGGATCGAATAGCATGTGAAAATCTACCAGAGGGGGGGGGGTGAATGGTAGATTAAAAAATCTTACGCAGCGGAAACAATTAAATCCCAACCCCTTCGGCAGAAAAACTATCTGTTAAAGAAATCGTGTGTGAAACTAATCTAAACGTGTTTTACCATGACAAAAGTAATATATATTAGAGAGAATAAATTCACAAAGACGACACAACAAGAATCACTCAAATCCGTCGAGAGAAACACAAGTTACGATTGAAAGATCGAACAAAGGTCAATCTGTCTTACCGGAGAAAAATAGTTCTGGAACGCTGCAAAGAAACTCGTGTAGCTCAAAAACCACAAATCTTATGACTGTGAAATTTTGACAGATAATAGATAATCAAGTTGTGAAGACAACCCAAAAATAATCATATCCATTGAATCTGTAAAACTCGAGTTATGATAAAACCACCGAAGGAAGGTAGTGCTGTGCAGAAAACTCGACGATAAAAACTTGTCTGGAACAAGTCGGACGAACAAGGCACAAAAGTTCCTTTCAACTACGAATTTTATTCAATAGAACACAACAGGAACATCCCCAAAGTCGTGCACCACGAGCTCTGACCTCCCTTGCTTATATAACCAGCCCTTAGGCCAACCCAATCTCAACTAGGACTCTAATCCTACTCAAATCACGAACCGAACATTCCATAACTGCTTAGGACTCTTCTATACACAGATAGAAGCAATCTTAAGACTTCCAAACACCTTAGGAACGTATCCGACATTCCTAAAACAACTCAAATTTGTGACCCACACGAAATCCTATCATAACCAACTCAAATCTTTCCATATTTGAGTCAAACACGACTCAACCGCAACTTGAGTCCATAACCTAGTCAGTTGGACCTTTTCGACCAATTCTTTATGTCCACATCTCTCCATCATGCCTCAGAACCATGTAGCCACGTCCATGCACTCCTTGCATACGTGCAAACATCTTCCAACGACGTCCACGATACATTCATATGCATTGTTCTTGATTCAAACATACTGCGCAACCTCCCGATCAACTCAACCACAATTCCTCGCGAACTTGGTTGTTGAACCTCATCTTCTCCCTAAGACTAGTTAAATGGATCCCGTTACCAGCCATGTCTTGAACTCAAGCAACACCTCCACATGAATAAACAACCAATACTTTCGAGCACAAGTCCTCGACTTGAATCTCGTTAGTTCTGAAACTACAACATCTTACGTGAGCACCTCACATAAGCATGTTGCAAAACATAGCAAGATGATATCAACCAAAACCACCAAAGCACACCAAAAACTTAGCAAATGAATACAAAGCAATATTTCCATCAATGTAAAGCAAGTACGAATTATTGCAAGATAAAAGCAGAACCACTGCGATCAAGCTCCGAACCTTGCCAAAGCTAACCGGACCTTGAGCTGGAGCTTACCAAAGCTAGTACAACCTAGTGTCGGAGCTTACCAAAGCTAGTACAACCTAGCGCCGGAGCTAACCAAAGCTAGTCAGACCTAGCGCCAGAGCTAGAAAAACATGTCGAATCTAACCAACATAAGTCAGACCTAGCAAAACATATCGGAGCTTAACAAAGACATGCCGGAGCTAAAGACAAAGCTCACCGGAGCTACCGAAAAACATGTCAAACCTTGAAAAAGCAAGTCGGACCTATTGTCGGACCTTGCAGAAGCTCAGAGCTAGAGTCGGACTTCGCTAAAAAGATGTTATGGCAGCATTCAAAACTTTTATTGTTAAAGCCAATGTATTCAGCACACATAGGTCTCACAATCTCCCCCTTGATGAATGCATTGGCAACACCATTTAAATTCCAAACATTGGCATGAAAAGTTTTGAGAACAATTTCTCCCCCTTTTTAAAAATCAAATGAGATAGAAATAAATTTCTCCCCTATACATATTTCTCCCCCTTGCATACTGTAACACCCTCAATCTTTGCATCATGCATTGCATACATGTTCATGCATTAAATATTAATATAATAAAAGAAAGATAATAAAATACAAAACATACATGTGTAGCAAAAGAAGAAAAAGAAAATAAAAATATAAAACATGTATCAGGGGAAAAATATAAAAAAAATAATATACATATATTTGTGAAACCTAAAGAAATAAATGAAAAAATATATATAAAAATAAATAATATATGTAATAATATATGTATATATATAATAAAAAATATAATATTTATATATGTAAAAGAAAAAAAAAGAAAAAAAAAAGTCAAGACCGCCCGCTGGCGAGGCCGAGCCGGCCCAGCCAGCGCTGACCCGCACGCGCGCGTGCCCGGCGTCGCACCTAGCCCCATGCGCCAGAGCACCCAGTGCGCCCGCATGACCAAGGCCGAGTCGGCCGCGCCCCGAGTCCCGGGCCGGGTCGGCCGTGCATCCCGTGGCCGATCGGGAGTCCACTGAGTCGGTACTCCTTGCCACACCTACATAAACGGCCGTAGGGCATCGTAATTTCTCCAACACCGCCAGAAACAGCGCCGCCGCCAGGGAAAAAGGGAGGAGCCCTAGCTCGGAAGAAAAGAACAGAAGCACCGGAAGCTGCGCCGCCAGTGCAAGAAAAGGGAAAGAAGAAGAGAAGAGGAGGGTGCCGTCGTCCGCTGGAGATCGTCGCGTCGCCGTCGTCGTGCCGCCGGAGGACCTTGCGCCATCTACTTCGTCTAAGCATCGTCCCCATCCCGCGATCTTCGAAGCCACCACATCTACGGTAGGATATGTTTTCCGATGCGAATTTTAGCGAACATATTGAATCTAATAGACATAATTTGACCGTAGTCGCACCATCTTTTTATTTTCAGCAACATTAATCTCCGCTAAAACCCCCCGTAAACTCATATGAACACATATGAACTAGTCACATCTAATTAATAAACAACCGTAGTTAATTAATTATTGAACCTTGCATGCATGCATGTCATGGCATGTTGATTAATTTGTGTGCATCATATTGAATTGTATGTATTTTCTTGTATGTGTGATCACGCATAGAGGGACGTGCTCAAGAGGCCGCATACGGGGATTTCCGAAACCAAGACTTTGAAGTGCTTGAGCAACCTTATCCGTCGGAGCAAGGCAAGTGTCCTTGATCATATTGATCCCGTTTTATTAAATGTTTTGTTTGCAAACTCGCATGCTCGCGTCAATATGATGAGAAACCCATACGTAGGAGTTTACTAGCGTTGTTTGCCACCCCTTGTTGACGGGATATACATGATGAGTCGGGTATGGGTATTTTTCTTTTTGCACCGCATCACTACATGGATTATGGGTAACTTAAATAATGTGGTTGACAACTTTAAATATGAGAACTTGGGATGGTAATAAGATGATGATTAATTTAGCAACATGGAATTTAGGAGATCTAAGCAAGCATGGTTTTGTAGAATGGGTTGGGTGATACGGTGGTTTTGCTTGCCTTAGATCTAAGGACCGGTTCATGCGAGAATATGCCAGGATAACAGTGCCACCACAAGGCCAAGTATGGGTGCGGCGTAGCTGAATAATTAGGAGTGCTACTAGTATTGTATGGACCATTGGATGACGCAGGGAATGGGAGTCAAGGAGGGCTACCCTGGGATTCACATGGCACACGAGGGGGCCCGTGGGTGGGAGAATGGAGATTCAAGCCTACCGGTGAAACCTTAGTGGGCCTGTACATACTAGTAGTCCCTTTTGAAAGGATATTTTGTGATCTCTTGGCCGCACACCAACGGAAGTGTGACAGGGCAACATAGAGGTTCTTAGTCATCGAAAGGTGACAAAATCACAAACATGTGGGTAAAGTGGTACAACCTCTGCAGAGTGTTAAAAACTATCATGATAGTCGTGCTCCCGGTTAAGAGCACCTGGACAACTTCCATGATTAGAATTGGACTTGAAATTTTGGGATGGTTGGTATGGTTTTGGTTTGTCACTTGAGTATAGTCATGCATGAGAGAATATAGAATTGGCATATGGTATTAAATTAATGGTTGGCTGGTATTAAATGAATTGTGATGGTAAATGAGAATTGTTGGATTTATGGTATGATGATTACTTGGGTCATGAAGGGAAATAAACTAACATAGACATGATAGGCTGCTTTTACATGTTTATGAAATGTACTTTCCTGCAATTAGCCATTTTATTTCAATCATTTGTTTAGCCATATGTCATCTATTTTCACACTAACTGAGTACGACACGTATTACCCTTGCAATCCCCCCAACAGCTACTGGAGATAATTGGGAGTACCCTGAGGATCACGCGGAGTACTAGGTTGCGTATCGCCGTCAATTGCCTATGGAATGTAGTCGTGCTGCTTAGTTTATTTTCCGCTGCATTAATTAGAGTTTTGTCATTTGTGAACTATTGGATTATTATAATAAAGTACTTATTTAATAGTTAAGACGTGGTTAAATTCTGTATATCGTTTGTGATGCAATCGTATATGTGTGATGAACTTCCTGGGCACACATATGCGTTACGCTTGGTTCATATTCGGAACCGGGTATCACAAATTGGTATCAGAGCCGTGTTGACCGTAGGACGCAAGCCTAGGTAGAATGGACACTCTAGAGAACTTAGGAACACTTTTCTAATCTGCTATTTTCGAAAAAATTTGCTGCTGTTTTGTTTCTTTATTTTCAGCTGCAAAAAGTATCGATTGCCGCTGCGTTTCCAATGCAGTTTACAGCAGCGAACAACATAAGACAATGCTGTTTTGCCGCTTGAATTTTTGCGTAAAGTGTGTGTTTTGCCGCTGCTATGTGTGGGTAAAATTATTGTGTTGGCTGCTGCATTTTCTCCTTCTCTTTTTTGTTCTTTTGGGACAGCTGCACCACTCTTTTTCCGTTATTTTAGCTGCTGCAATTTTCAGATTTATATTCCATTATTCTTTCCTCTAATGTATTCTCGTTTTCTATAGATGCCGATCACTAGGAGTGCAGCCCGCAAGAGCACCTGTTCGCCGCCCCTTGGAAGTGGACTTAAGCAGAAGCAAGAGGAGGGGAACATCCAGCCCGAGGAGCAGGGAACTAACCAGTCGAACACTATGAAGGAGGATCCGGAGGAGTATGAGCCATTTGAGGAGAACATGGATGAGGATCCTAATGAGGAGTACTACGTGCCAGCTTTAGATGAGGAGGACAACGGAGGTGAAAATGGAGGGGGATCACAACCCGGTGCGAATGAGAATGGACACAACAGCCCCCAGTTTCCCCAAGTTGAGGAGATTTGGACCACCGGAACCGATGGAGGACATGCATCGCTGGAACTGGCGGAATTCCTTTATCCCCGTTGCATGTGTGCTAACTACTTCTTGAAGAGGGTCTCTCGTCCCAGATGCGACGAATGGCATGCTGAGCTTCTCATCTTCTACCTCAACAAAGTGGTCTCACAACATTATGCTCCCACCTGGAGGTCTACTCAAAAGGATGCTATGGATGATGCTGCATGGGCGGCACTCACAAGTTTGTGCCACACTCACCGCTTTGAGCTTGAGAACACCATGTTTGAGCTGCACCCTCAGTGGGAGAGTGGTACAGGGAGGATAATTGGACCACAAGAAGCTTCAGACAATCTTACAGCAATGGATAGGCCTCAAAAGACATTATTGGACATGAGCAATCGCTATGCAACAGCACAAGGGGAGATCCACTACCTTCGCAAGGAGCTAGCTCGTTTAGAAGCCAACTTGGAGATGAAGGAATGTGAAGCAAGAGGAGAGCCGTGGTCACCCGAGAGAATCTTGTCCCCTACATCACCATGGCGCAACCCCATCACAACCGCGCAACCAAGGACGCCCTCACCGCCTCACAATTAGGAAATTAAGTCCCCTATGAGTATTTTGTAATAAGAATGCTTAGAATCATATTAGCATTAAATAGTGTGGTGTTCTGAGTTTTTGTTTGGTGCTTGTTTGAGTGCTTGTGTGCTTAGTTGCGTGTTGTGGGACGCTTTGGCGAATGTCCACATCCGCATATAGTAGAGAGTTGTGGGATGCTTCGGCACTTGTCCACATCCTCATATAGGTCTATATTAATAAAGGATTGTTTAGTGTCACATACCTTGATGCATATAGTTGGGCGTTTCTTTCCAAATTCTAAGTTCTTCTGTCTCCACCTTTCTTTCGCCAACAGATGGTGAGAACTTGCAACTAGAGGGATGCCAACGTGAGGAGGAGCACAATGAAGTACCTCAGAACAACCAGAGACATGCTCATGGAGCTATCAATATTGAACAGCTGTCGCTATGCAGAACCAGCTCATGCGGACCATGATACAGACAATGGGACAACTGCAAGCTGGCAACAATAATCAGCCTCATATACCGCCACCGCCACCACCCCTGCCACACCACAACCGTTTCGGAGAGTTCATGAGGACCAGGCCACGTACCTTTGCACAAGCCACAGACCCAATGGAAGCTGATGATTGGCTTAAGTCTGTTGAGAAGAAACTTGCTATTGTCCAGTCCATTGATAGAGAGAAGGTTCTCTTTGCATCACATCAACTAGTTAGAGTAGCTGCTGATTGGTGGGAAGCTCTTTGCAACGCTCATGATAGCCAGGAAGCAATCACTTGGGCTGAGTTTAAGGAGAGTTTCTGTTCCCACTATGTACCTAAAGGAGTTATGATACTGAGAAGACAAGATTTTGAAAACCTCAGGCAAGGAAGGATGAGCGTGAGTGAGTATCTCAATAAGTTCACTCAACTATCAAGATATGCTCCAGAAAACATCAACACTGATAGTAGGAAGCATTATCTGTTTATGAGGGGTCTCAACAATGAAATTCAAGTCCAGTTGCTCAATACTGACTATCCAAACTTCCAGAAGCTGGTTGACAAGGCTATTGTGGTTGAGAACAAGATTCGTGAGATGGAGCAGGACAACAAGAGGAAGATTCCACATCATGGACCGCTGCAAGGAAGCAATGTTCGCCCCCGCTATGCACCACCAACTGCACTATACAACAACCCATCTGCTCCTGCATACCGCGCTGCTTATCCACCACGCCCGAATCAGCCACCGCAGCAACGCCCCACCATGCAAGCACCTCTCTATCCTGTGCCACCTGCGCCGCGTCCTAACATGGCAGCAAATGCTTAAAACCAGCTGCGCCCAAGCTTCCCTAATGCTACGGGCGGTAAGACATGCTATGTTTGTGGAGAGGCCGGACACTTTGCCAGTCAATGCCCCAGAAGAAACTATGGACCGATGAACAATGCACCACAGCCGAATTACTCGCGACCAAATGGAGGAGCACCACAAGGCAATTGTGGACAACATAATTTTGCTCGTGGCAATGTGAATCATGTCTCCACTGAGGAAGCCTAGCAAGCTGATGACGTCGTGATTGGTATGTTCCTCGCCAACTCCAACCCTATGACTATTTTATTTGATTTGGGAGCATCTCATTCATTCATCTCTTCAAAGTATGTTGCCAAGTACAACTTGCCTATATCTCATATGAAGCAAACTATGCTAGTAAGTTCTCCTAGAGGAGAGATGAGGACAAATATAATATGTTCGAAAGTAAGCATTAAAATAAGGGGGGTCGACTTTCTCACAAACCTCATAGTCTTGGACTCCCAAGGAATAGACATAATACTTGGAATGGACTGGCTGAGCAAGCATAATGGAGTCATTCAATGTGTCGAGAGGATTGTGCAGTTGACAAGTGAACACAGTACACACATCGAAGTTGAGGCAGCCCAACCTACAAGAGAGAAAGCGATGCTGAATCACGTGGAAGGTGTGACATTGGAAAGCATTCCGATCGTCCGCGAGTACCCAGATGTGTTTCCAGATGAGTTGCCAGGTATGCCACCTGATCGTGACATAGAATTTGCTATTGAGTTGATACCCGAAACTGCACCTATAGCTAAGAGGCCGTATAGGATGCCTCCTAAGGAATTAGCAGAGCTCAAGAAGCAAATTCAAGAGCAGCTAGAGAAGGGTTTTATACGCCCATGCTCATCCCCGTGGGGAGCACCAGTGCTCTTCATAGATAAGAAGGATGGAACCTAGAGGATGTGTGGACTATAGGTCTCTCAACGAAGTGACAATTAAGAACAAGTACTCGCTGCCCCGTATAGAGGATTTGTTCGACCAAATGAAGGGTGCCTGTATTTTCTCCAAGATTGACTTGCGGTTAGGATACTTCCAAATGAAGATTAGACCATCGGATATACCCAAGACAGCATTTCGGACACGATATGGGTCCTATGAGTACACCTTCATGTCATTTGGATTGACGGACACGATAAGTTTGTCGTAGTGTTCATCGATGACATTATGATATCCTCGAGAAGCGAGGAAGAACATGAGGAACACTTGAAGCTTACATTGCAGAAGCTACGAGAACACCAATTGTATGCCAAGTTTAGTAAATGTCAATTCTGGTTACGGGAAGTTTCTTTCTTAGGCCATATTATTTCCGGAGGAGGAGTATCAGTTGACCCAGGGAAAGTGAGAGATGTGCTTAAGTGGGAACCGCCAAATAATATCAAGGAAATTTGGAGTTTCCTTGAATGGCTGGATATTACCGCCGATTCATCAAGGATTTCTCCAAAATAGCCAAGCCTATGACCGAATTACTTATGAAAGGGAAGGCCTTTTGATGGAATCAAGCTTGCCAGGATAGCTTTGAGGAGTTAAAGAAAAGGTTGACAACCACGCCAGTGTTAGAATTGCTAGACGTGAGCAAGAATTTTGATATATATTGTGATGCATCAAGACAAGGATTAGGATGTGTGCTCATGCAAGAAGGCCAAGTGGTAGCTTATGCATCGAGGCAACTAAAGAAACATGAGCTGAATTATCCTACGCACGACCTTGAACTCGCAGCCGTGGTGCACGCCTTGAAGATATGGAGACATTATGTTTTTGGTCACCGATGTGGGATTTATATGGATCACAAGAGTCTCAAGTACATATTTATGCAAACGGATCTGAATCTGAGGCAACACTGATGGTTGGAGCTCATCAAGGATTATGACGTGGGAATCAACTATCACCCATGGAAGGCTAATGTAGTGGCCGATGCTTTGATCCGAAAAGGAGTAAGCCACCAACTCACGGTCCGGGAGCTGCCATCCAAGTTATGCAAGGAGTTTGAACGGTTGAACCTTGGATTCATAAATGAGATGGGAATAATGGAAGTCAACCCAACATTAGAGCAGGAAATACGGGAAGGACAGACTAAGGACAAGGAAATACAGGAAATCAAGGAAAAGATCCAAGAAGGAAGAGAATTCAGATTTGATGAGGACGAACAGGGTACCTTATGGCTTGGAAAGAGGATTGTGGTACCTAATGTTAGGCATATTCGGGAGACAATATTAAAGGAGGCACATGACTCACCTTACTCAATTCATCCCGGCTGTACGAAGATGTACAAGGACTTAAAGACATGCTATTGGTGGGCTAGCATGAAAAAGGACATAATTGAATATGTAGCGTTGTGTGGTGTGTGCCAACGAGTGAAGGCGGAACATCAAAGGCCAGCCGAATTATTGCAACCACTGAAGATCCCGAAATGGAAGTGGGAATAAATTGGAATGGACTTCATAGTTGGGTTACCATGTACCCAATTAGGTTATGACTCAATTTGGGTAATTGTGGATCGCTTAACCAAGTCAGCTCATTTTGTCCGTGCGAAGACCAAATATACAACTGCACGGTTGGCTGAAATATACATGGAGCATATTGTGTATCGACACAGAGTACCAAAGAAAATAGTCTCAGATAGAGGTTCTCAGTTTACCTCCAGATTTTGGCAGAAATTGCATGAAGCAATGGGAACAAGGTTGAACTTTAGTTCGGCATATCACCCTCAAACGGATGGACAAACCGAGAGGACCAGTCAAATTTCGGAAGACATGTTAAGAGCTTGTGCCTTAAAGCATGGGAAAAGTTGGGACAAGAGCTTGCCATATGCAGAATTTTCATACAACAATAGTTAGCAAGAAAGTTTAAAAATGTCACCCTATGAAGCACTCTACGGAAGGAAGTGTAGGACACTCTTGTTTTGGAATGAAACCGAAGAGAATCAAGTATTTGGTCTGGATGTGTTACAAGATGCTGAAAGACAAGTTCAAATAATACGGGAAAACCTAAGGGCTGCCCAGTCTCGACAGAAAGGTTATGCGGATAATAGGAGAAGGAGTCTGACTTTCGAAGTTGGAGATTTTATATACCTCAAACTGTCACCTATCCGAGGTCAGCGACAATTTAATGTCAAAGGAAAACTGGCACCATGTTACATCGAACCATTCAAGATTTTGGACAAACGAGGAGAAGTAGCATATCGACTTGAGCTGCCAGCGTATCTCTCCGTTGTACACGACGTGTTTCACGTCTCTCAACTCAAGAAGTGTCTCAGGGTGCCGGAAGAACAAGTGCCGATGGACGAGTTAGAACTTCAGGAGGATTTGGCCTATGTTGAGCAACCTATCAAGATCTTGGACGTGAAGGAAAGGGTCACGTGGAATAAGAGGATCCTTTGGCGTAAAGTGCAATAGAAACACCATACGGAAGCCGAAGCTACGTGGGAACGTGGAGAAGACCTGAAGGCAGAATTCCCTCATCCTTTCTCCACTCTATCGAATCTCGAGGGCGAGATCCACTTTAAGGGGGGTAGGTTTATAACACCCTCAATCTTTGCATCATGCATTGCATACATGTTCATGCATTAAACATTAATAGAATAAAGGAAAGATAATAAAATACGAAACATAAATGTGCAAACATTTGTAGCAAAAGAAGAAAAAGAAAATAAAAATGTAAAACATGTATCAGGGGACAAATATAAAATAATATATATATATATTTGAAACCTAAAGAAACAAATGAAAAAATATATAAAAATAAATAATATATGTAATAATATATATATAAAATAAATAAATATAATATATAATAATATTTATATATGTAAAAGAAAAAAAAAGAAAAAAAAAGAAAAGAAAAAAAAAGCCAACACCGCCCGCTGGCCAGGCCGAGCATGCCCAGCCAGCGCTGACCCGCACGCGCGCGTGCCCAGCGCCGCGCCTGGCCCCACGCGCCAGCGCACCCAGCGCGCCCCACCGCCCGCGTGACCGAGTCCGAGTCGGCCGCGTGCCCCGTGCCCTGAGTCCCGGGTCGGGTCGGCCATGCGTCCCGTGGCTGATCGAGAGTCCACCGAGTCAGTACTCCCTGCCGCGCCTATATAAACGGCCGTAGAGCTACGTAATTTCTCCAACATCGCTAGAAACAGTGCCGCCGCGAGGGAAAAAGGGAGGAGCCCTAGCTCAGAAGAAAAGAACAGATGCACCAGAAGCTGCGCCGCCAGGGGAAGAAGAGGGAAAGAAGAAGAGAAGAGGAGGGTGCCGTCGTCTGTCGGAGATCGTCGCGTCACTGTCGTCATGCCACCGGAGGACCTTGCGCCATCTACTTTGTCTACGCGTCGTCCCCATCCCGCGATCTTCGAAGCCACCGCATCTACGGTAGGATACATTTTCCGATGCAAATTTTAGCGAACATATTGAATCTAATAGACGTAATTTGACCATAGTCGCACCATCTTTTTATTTTCAGCAACATTAATCTCCGCTAAAACCCCCATAAACTCATATGAACACGTATGAAACTAGTCACATCTAATTAATAAACAACTGTAGTTAATTAATTATTGAACCTTGCATGCATGCACGTCATTGCATGTTGATTAATTTGTGTGCATCATATTGAATTGTATGTATTTTCTTGTATGTGTGATCACGCGTAGAGGGACGTGCTCAACAGGCCGCATACGAGGATTTCCAAAACCAAGACTTTGAAGCGCTTGAGCAACCCCATCCGTCGGAGCAAGGCAAGTGTCCTTGATCATATTGATCCCGTTTTATTAAATGTTTTGTTTGCGAACTTGCATGCTCGTGTCAATATGATGGGAAACCCATATGTTGGAGTTTACTAGCGTTGTTTGCCACCCCTTGTCGATGGGATATACATGATGAGTCGGGTATGGGTATTTTTCTTTTTGCACCGCATCGCTACATGGGTTATGAGTAACTTAAATAATGTGGTTGACAACTTTAAATATGAGAACTTGGGATGGTAATAAGATGATGATTAATTTAGCAACATGGAATTTAGGAGATCTAAGCAAGCATGGTTTTGTTGAATGGGTTGGATGATACGGTGATATTGCTTGCCTTATATCTATGGACCGGTTCATGTGAGAATATGCCAGGATAACAATGCCATCACAAGGCCAAGTATGGGTGCGGCGTAGCTGAATAATTAGGAGCGCTACTAGTATTGTATGGACCATTGGATGGCGCGGGGTTTGGGAGTCGAGGAGGGCTACCCTGGGATCCGCATGGAACACGAGGGGGCCCGTGGGTGGGAGAATGGAGATTCAAGCCTGCCGGTGAAACCTTAGTGGGCCCGTACATACTAGTAGTCCCTTTTGAAAAGTTATTTTGTGATCTCTTGGTCGCACACCAACGGAAGTGTGGCAGGGCAACATAGAGGTTCTTAGTCATCGAAAGGTGACGAAATCACGAACGCGGGTAAAGTGGTACAACCTCTGCAGAGTGTTAAAAACTATCATGATAGCCGTGCTCTCGGTTAAGAGCACCGGGACAACTTCCATGATTAGAATTGGACTTGGAATTTTGGGATGGTTGGTATGGTTTTGGTTTGTCACTTGAGTATTGTCGTGCATGAGAGAATATAAAATTGGCATGTGATATTAAATTAATGGTTGGTTGGTATTAAAAGAATTGTGATGGTAAATGAGAATTGTTGGATTTATGGTATGATGATTACTTGGGTCATGAAGGGAAATAAACTCACATAGACATGATAGGCTGCTTTTACATGTTTATGAAATGTACTTTTCTGCAATTAGCCATTTTATTTCAATCATTTGTTTAGCCACATGTCATCTATTTCCACACATGCTGAGTACGACACATACTCATCCTTGCAATCCCCCCAACAGCTACTGGAGATAATTGGGAGTACCCTGAGGATCACGCGGAGTACTAGGTTGCGTACTGCCGTCAATTGCCCGTGGAATGGAGTCGTGCTTCTTAGTTTATTTTCTGCGGCATTAATTAGAGTTTTGTCATTTGTGAACTATTGGATTATTGTAATAAAGTACTTATTTAATAGTTAAGACGTGGTTAAATTCTGTATATCATTTGTGATGCAACCGTATATGTGTGATGAACTTCCTAGGCACACATATGCGTTACGCTTGGTTCATATTCAAAACCGGGTGTCACACATACTTATCTTTAAAAATTCACCATATTATGTCTCCCCCTTTGACAATGTATTCAACAAGGTTGAAAAGAGAAATTTTAATTGTTATGAGCATATAATAACAAATACATATAAAACAAAGCTCATCCAAGTCATACTATCAAGTAACTTACACTATCACATCAATAAGATACATAAAGTAGCGTAAGCCATGCTAGAGATCAAATGTAATTTTCAATTTAAGCAAGTCATGATCTCACAAACTTAACTATTTCATGACCTGAAAGCATGACACTTGTTGCTGCATTTTATTATTTCCCAAATCACAAATTTTGATCATATGATATTTGCAAGAGATTATATGCGCATCTGCCTTATTCTAACCAACCAAGCCAAGCCTATGTCATTTGACAATCAGAAGCTTAAGGACATGATTTTAGTCATACACAACTTCTTCCAAGTTCATATCTAAGTGCCATGATAACCCATCTCAAAAGAAGAAGTGCCATGCATGCATATTCTCTTGATCTTTTCTAAATTTGTATTTGTCTATAAAAACTCAACATGTGAGTTGATTACTTGATTAATTCTTTATGATTAAAAGAACTTGTGAGCATGCAACACGTTCAAAACAGCAAGAAAGTTCGACCATGACCAGATTTAGTGTAAGTATTATTCCAATTACTAGACATGGCAAAAACTATAAAATGTATAACACGAGTAATGTAGTAAGAACTATCAGCATGTAAAAGGAATTACAAAGTCGTATGAAATACCATGCTCATATTATTTTAATTTTAGATTCACATATAGACTTCTCAAGTTTCAAAACTCCCCCTCAATGTAAGCCACGAGAATGCATAACCCCTTTTTCACTACGAATCAAACAAAAACGAGTGAAATCCAAAGGTTTTGTAAAAATGTCAGCCAATTGTTGTTCGATATCTACATGGTGAAGCACAATGTTTCCTTTTTCAACATTATCACGGAGAAAGTGATACCTAATGTCAATGTGCTTAGTTCTAGAATATTGCACGGGGTTTTTAGCAATGCAAATGGCACTAGTGTTATCACAAAACAGTGGAACACTATCTAGATCAACCCCAAAGTCCTTAAGTGTTTAAACAATCCAAAGAATTTGTGAGCAAGCACTAGCAGCAGCTACAGATTCAGATTCAGCTGTGGATTGTGCAACTGAGTTTTGTTTTCTAGAGAACCAAGCAACAAGTGAATTACCAAGAAAATGACAAGCACCGAAAGTACTTTTCCTATCAATCCTACAACCCCCAAAATCAGCATCAGAAAAAGCTTTCAAAGTAACGGTTGAGGAAGAAGGAAGAAAAATGCAAAATTCTTGAGTTCCATGTATGTACCTAAGAATCCTTTTGAGGGCTTGACGATGCAAAGCACGTGGGGAGGCTTGAAACCATGCACAAAGACATACGCTGAATTGTATGTGCGGTCTTGATGCCATGAGGTACAAAAGTGATCTAATCATGCTTCTATATTCTTTTTGATCTACGGGTTCACCATCTTCATCAAGTTCAAGTGTTGTTGCTGTTCCCATTGGTGTCCGAAGAGGCTTGCTTTTGTCCATGTTGAAGCGCCTTAGGAGGTCTTTTGTATACTTCATTTGATGCACAAAGGTACCCTCCTTGGTTTGGTTGATTTGCAGCCCCAAAAAGTACGTGAGTTCTTCCATCATACTCATCTCAAATTCTGAACTCATCATAGCTGAAAACTTGGACACAAGATCATGAGAAGCACAACCAAAGATAATATCATCCACATACACTTGAATGAATAATGATTCATTGACATGCTTAAGCACAAAAAGAGGTTTATGAACCTTGCCCATGGTAAACCCCTTTTCAAGAAAGAGTGTTTTTAACCTATCATATCATGCTCTAGGGGCTTGTTTGAGACCGTACAAGGCTTTGGACAGTTTGTCAACATGATTAGGAAAATCTGGATTTTCAAAACCCGGTGGTTGTTTGACATAAACCTCCTCATATATGTAGCCATTAAGAAAAGCACTTTTAACATCCATTTGATATATCTTAAAACCTTTAGATGCAGCAAAAGCTAACAAAATTCTTATGGCTTCTAATCTAGCAACATGAGCAAAATTTCATCAAAATTTAGACCTTCAACTTGAGTGAAACCTTGAGCAACCAACCTAGCCTTATTCCTAACCACAACCCCATCCTCGCTTTGTTTATTTTTAAACACCCATTTAGTTCCAATTAAAGTGTGACCTTGAGGTGGAGGTACAAGATTCCAAAGATTATTTCTTTCAAAATTTTCTAACTCTTCTTGCATGGCAATAATCCAAGATTCATTAGTGAGTGCATGTGATATATATTTGGGTTCAAAAGAAGCAACAAAAGCAGAATGAGCATGAGAGTTTGGATCGCAAAACCTGGACCGTGTGACTCGTTCGTGCAAGTTTCCAATAATTTGTTGTGGAGGATGAATTTTGAGAACCCGGAGGGGAGTGGACACTTCAGAAGGTTCTTCTTCTTCATGTTCGTCACAAATCGATGAGCTTGTGACTTGAGGAGGATCTGGGCCAGCAATGGTGGTCGTCGGTGCTGGCTGTGAATCAAAATCAAAAGCTGGAACAATGTCATTAGCCGCTGAATTTTCGGGCAGCAGCACCACTTCTTCCTCATCTTCAACAAAAATGCTCTCCCCCTGCGGATATGGATCCGGACCTGCAATGTTTGAGCTAGTACCTGTGCTAGATTCATCAAAAGACACCTCACAAGTCTCCACAATTTTGTTAGTGTCAAGTAAAAGCACACGGTAGCCTCTAGTATGAGATGGATAACCAAGAAACATGCAATCAATGGATCTAGGTTCAAATTTATCAAGATTACCATGTTTCTTAACAAAGCATTTGCATCCAAAGACCCGAAAGTGTGTAACACTAGGCCTATGTCCAAATCAAAGATCATATGGTGTTTTACCTAGCTTAGCGCACAAGAAAACACGATTTGAGACATAACAGGCGGTTGCAATCGCATTAGCCCAAAATTTCCTAGGAGTTTGATATTCATCAAGCATAGTCCTAGCCATCTCAACTAAGGTTTTGTTCATTCTTTCTACAACACCATTTTGTTGAGGTACATATGGTGAAAAAAATTGATGATCTATTTATTTTCAACACAAAAATGATCAAAAGATTGATTTTTAAATTTGGTTCCGTTATCACTTCTAATTGCTTTTAAAGATCCTGGGTGATCAATTGATAATCTAAGAAATAAAGTTCTAAAGTTACTAAAAGCTTCATTCTTAGATGCCATAAAGTAAACCCAAGAGTATTTATAATAATCATCAACAATCACATGAACATACCATTTACCTCCGAAGGATTGATCGCGTGAAGGTCCTACGGTGTCAAGGTGCAAAAGTTGACCCGATTCAGTTGTCATGATCGTTGTGACAAGAGTATGTGAACCTGCAACCATCTTAGCATGTCTACAAGAAGAGCACACAATTTGTTTGTCCCCTTTAAGCTTAAGCAGCCCACGTATGCGATCAAGAGCACTAACACGCGTTAGATGATCAAATCCTACGTGACCAAGTCTACGATGCAAAAAATATAAGTCCTTTGAATCATTAGCAACTAGACACCTATGCTTAGAGGAAGACATATCAAAATCAGCTTTAAAAACTCTTCCAAACCAAGACATGTTTAAAATAAGCTCACTATTTGAACCTACAACTTTGCAGCAGTTTTTATTGAAAATAATTTCTAGATTTTCATCTAGCAATTGTGAAACAGAAACCAAGTTGTATTTCAATTTTTTGACAAGTGCCACATCCTTCAAAGTGTGGTGATCATTTACTCTAACCGGACCCTTAGCAATTATATGAGTTGAAGAATTATCGGCAAAAGTAACATTCTCTACACGTGACACAAAAGAGAGGGAGGAGAACCATTCTTTGTTATCGGTCATGTGGCATGAGCAACCTGAATCCCCAATCCAAATGTTCTCCTTCCTCAAGCGTGTAACCTACATAGAAGCACAATACGTCGATGACTCAATACTGGGGTTAGTCAAAAGGCATATAAGAATCCAGTACTGAGTCACACGACGTCCAGCAGGAATAACACGCAAAAGCTGAGACAAAACAATAGGTTTATGAGCCAAAATTTGAGGATTTTTTACCCAACTACTGACTTATGAGGTGTTACATGTGTAGCACAAAAAATAGTAGGTTTGGGAGCAAACTTTGAATGTTTTCGGCTCATTACAGCAGGTTGCTTGTTCCTATCATTCGGTTTAGCATGAGCAGCAAATTTTGCATGAAAGTTATGAGATCTAGCAATCATTCTTTCCTTTTTCTGTTGTTTAGCTAGTCTATAACAAAAATCTATGACATGACCATCTCTACCACAGTAGGTACAATGAAATTTAACTTTCTGTCCATGTCTAGATAAGCAAGCAACATTTTTATTTGAAGCCGAATGAGACAATACTTCTGCAGATTTGAAAACCACTTCTTTTTGTTTAGGAACTGTTTGAGTCAAACCACTTCCTAATGACTTTATAATTTTAGATGGATGTGCCTTTGCATGAGCATGAGAATCAAAACCTAAACCAGATTTATCATTATATGATTTAGAGGAATTCAGTAGCAAGTTCAGGTTTTTATTCCTATTATAAAACTGCTCTAGTGTCCTATTCATGTCATCAAGTTTATTGGATAGATCAAGGCAATTTTCACATGAAGTTTTTCCTTTTAATTTGCAATTAGAACAATTTTTAACTTCATGAGCACATAAAGCATTGTTCAATATAGAAATTTCGTTCATAGCATCTTGTAGTTTCTTATCAAGATCATCACAAGTAGAACAATGCAAATCAATTGTAGAACAGCTAGCATTTTTCAAGTTGTTATCATTAAGTGCAGCAAGCTCTCTATTCTTTTCAATTTTAACTCAAGTTTATCAAGTGTGGAGTTGTGCGCACTTCTTAGTGAGGACAATTGTTCATATATTAAATCACATGAGGGACATGCATCATCACTAGGAATCAAAGTTTTTAAACGGTTGATTTTAGATTCTAGTGATTCAATTTCAGCAACACTATCCCTAAGCTTTTTGTCCTTTTTTCTTAACTATAATAGTGGCACGAGAAATAGCATCACACATTTCTTCACAAGTAGGACATACTTCTTCATTGTCGCTGTTGTGTTCTGCCTCCTCCATACTTGATCTTGACTTGCCCGCTATGAAGCACAAGTTTGCCAAATCATCTTCATCTTCATCTCTTCCAATGTTCACATTACTCGAGCCAAGTTCCTGGAGTGCGGAGATAAAACTATTCACCAGTTGGCGACCTGTAAAGCCCTTCTTCTTCTTCTTATAATTTGTTGAGGAGTGCTTCGTCCTTGATTGCTTTTCATCCCGGGAAGTAGGACCTGAAAAGTTAGGGCAATCTGAATGAAAATGTCCTGTCTTACCACATTCGAAACATTGTTGAGGTCCGGAGCTTCCTCTCCTTCTAGTTCTCATATTTTGCAATGCTTTTGAGAACCTAGTAGAGAGAAGTACTAGCTCCTCCTATGGAAACTCCTCAATCTGTTCAAGGATTAGAGAGGACAACAAAGCAAGTGTACCACAAGATGAAGATTGACCAGAACTAGGCATGTCACATTGAGAAACAAAAGCAATAGAATTGTTGGGGTTCTTACGTGATATTATGTCAATTTCATGAGTTTTTAACTTGGAATATAGCACATCTAAAGTAAGTGTACTCATGACAGTAGATTCACGAATAGATGTGACTTTCATCTCCCAAATTGACATATCTAATGCACTTAACAATTGCCTAGCATTTTCAGCATCTGAAAAATTAACATTGACACTGTGCAAGTTGCTGAGAATTTTATTAAAGCGAGCAAAGAGATCATCAATGGACTCACCGGGTTGCATCTCGAAGCGCATGTATTCTTTCTTGAACATGTCTGGCCTTACCTCCTTGATCGTGTTGGATCCTTCGTGGTAGTCACAAAGTGCTTTCCACACATCATATGCAGATTGGAGGTGTGCAACACGGTCGAACTCGCTTTGAGTTAATCCTTGTATGATTAAGTTGCGAGTCTTGTTGTTGTTGTCAATATCTCTCATGTTTGTAGCCGTGACTTGATCGTTTGACGACACGTCGTAAGGATTGTACACCTTTTCCCATATTTCAAAGCCTTGCGCCTGGATAAAGGCTTCCATGCGTGCCTTCCAAACCTAAAAATCGATACCAACAAACACACAAGGTTTGGCGGAGTATTTCTCCATAACGATTAGTCAAAAACACGTGCAAATCATAAAAATTAGAGCACCGTGGCTCTGATACCAATTGTAGGATCGAAGAGCACGTGAAAAGCTGCCAGGGGGGGTGAATGGTAGGTTAAAAAATCTTACGCAGCGGAAACAATTAAATCCCAACCCCTTCGATAGAAAAACTATCTGTTAAAGAAATCGTGTGTGAGACTAATCTAAACGTGTTTCACCGTGACAAAAGTGATAGATATCAGAGAGAATCAAGTTACAAAGACGACACAACAAGAATCACTCAAATCCGTCGAGTGAAACTCAAGTTACGATTGAAAGATCAAACAAAGATCAATCTGTCCTACCCAAGAAAAACAGTTCTGGAACGCTGTAAAGAAACTCGTGTAGCTCAAAAACCACAAATCCAATGACCGTGAATTTTTTACATATGATAGATAATCAAGTTGAGAAAACAACCCAAAAATAATCACGTCAATTGAATCTGTAAAACTCGAGTTATGATAAAACAGCCGAAGAAAGGTAGTGCTCTGCAGAAAACTCAACGAGAAAAACTTGTCTGGAACAAGTCGGACAAACAAGACACAAAAGTTCCTTTCAACTACGAATTTTATTCAATAGAACACAAGAGTAACAGCCCCAAAGTCGTGCACCACGAGCTTTGGCCTCTCTTGCTTATATTACCAGCCCTTAGGCCAACCCAATCTCAACTAGGACTCTAATCCTACTCAAATCACGAATCGAAACTTTCCATAACTGCTTAGGACTCTTCTATACACAGATCGAAGCAATCTTAAGACTTCCAAACACCTTAGGAATGTATCCCACATTCCTAAAATAACTCAAATTCGTGACCCACACAAAATCCTATCATAACCAACTCAAATATTTCCATATTTGAGTCAAACACGACTCAGCCGCAGCTTGAGTCCATAACCTAGTTAGTTGGACCTTTTTGACCAATTCTTTACATCCACATCTCTTCATCATGCCTTGGAACCATGTAGCCACGTCCATGCACTCCTTGCATACGTGCAAACATCTTCCAACGACGTCCACGATACCTTCATATGCATTGTTCTTGATTCAAACATGTTGCGCAACCTCCCGATCAACTCAACCGCAATTCCTCCCGAACTTGGTTGTTGAACCTCATCTTCTACCTAAGAATAGTTCAATAGATCCCGTTACCAGCCATGTCTTGAACTCAAGCAACACCTGCACATGAATAAACAACCAATACTTTCGAGCACAAGTCCTCGACTTGACTCTCGTTAGTTCCAAAACTACAACATCTTACATGAGCACCTCACATAAGCATGTTGCAAAACATAGCAAAATGATATCAACAAAAACCACCAAAGCACACCAAAAACTTAGCAAATGAATACTAAGCAATCTTTCCATTAATGTAAAGCAAGTATGAATTATTGCAAGATAAAAGCAGAACCACTGCGATCAAGCTCTGAACCTTACCAAAGCTAAGCGGACCTTAAGTCGGAGCTTACCAAAGCTAGTACAACCTAGCACCGGAGCTTACCAAAGCTAGTACAACCTAGCGCCGGAGCTAACCAAAGCTAGTCAGAACTAGTGCTAGAGCTAGAAAAACATGTCGCAGCTAACCAACATAAGTCAGACCTAGCAAAACATATCGGAGCTTAACAAAGACATGCCGGAGCTATCAAAGACATGCCAGAGCTAAAGACAAAGCTCACCAGAGCTACCCAAAAACATGTCAAACCTTGACAAAGCAAGTCAGACCTATTGTCGTACCTTGCAGAAGCTCAGAGCTAGAGTCAGACTTTGCTAAAAAGATGTTATGGCAGCATTCAAAACTTTTATTGTCAAAGCCAATCTATTCAGCACACATAGGTCTCACATACTTCACATAGACATAGTATGAAGCTTTTTATATGTTTTAAATGTACTTTCCAGCAATTAGCCATTTTTTATTATCATTCCTTGTTTAAGCTACATGTTATACTTTTCCACACTTGCTGAGTATGACATGTACTCACCCTTGCAATTCCCCCACCAACAGTTTCAGGTGATTTCTGTGAGTATCATGATGATAATGCGAAGTACTGGGCTGTGTGCTGCCATTGACTTACCTGTGGTGTTGCTTGGAGCCGCGCTACTCTATTCGCTCAGTTTGCTTAGTTAGATTATTTCCGCTGCAGTAGTATTACCATTAATGATCATTAGAGTTGTAATTTAAGGATTATTTGAATATTGAATAAAGGTACCTTCTTTAATAATTTGTGTTGTGGTAATTATCTGTTTATCATTTGTGAATCACTTGTGTATCTGTTGTAAACATCCTGGGAACACATATATGACACTTGGTTCATTTATCGGAATCAGTGTCCCAATCTTCGTAGTAGTCTTGGAATGCTGCACTGGTGAACTAGGTCCTCTTGTCGGTGATGATCTGTTCGGGACCCTGAACCTGCAAACGATTGACTTGATGAACTTGACTGCAGACTCCTTGTTGATGTTCATTACTGGGGCTGCCTTCGACCACTTGGTGCACTTTTCTACAGCGACGTAGAGGAATCTGTACCCTCTAACTGCCCTGGGGAAGGGTCACAAGATATCTAGCCCCCAAACTACGAACAACTAGGAGGGTGGAATCATATGTAGCATTTGCACCGGAGTGTGAACATGCTTGGCATGAAACTGGTACGCCTTGCATCTTTTCACCAGCTTGACGGCGTCTTGGAGTGTCGTTGGCCAGTAGAAGCCATGTCAGAAGGCTTTACCGATCAATGAGCGGGAAGCAGCACGATTCCCGCACTCTCCTTTGTGGATTTCTACCAGCAAGTTGTAGCCCTCCTCTCGAGTTGTGCACCACAATAGGATGCCGTTGGTGCCATGCCGACAGAGGTATCCTTCACCAGCGTGTAGCATTTCACCATTCTTACAATCCGCTCATCGGATACATGTTCCTCCGGAAGGATGTTGTCTTTCAGGTAGTCCCGGATCTCTGTGATCCATGCATCGTGACTCTCTTGAGCTTCTGGGTCTTGCGAGCTAAATAATCTGAGGTCCCCGATGATGCACAAGAACCTTGATGGGTCCTACAGTTGTAGGGTCGCCGAGCTCGCCAGCTTTGAGGTGTTGGGCTCGCCTTCTTCATTAGGTACTACGGGCCTAGCTGTTGCTCACACTAATCTCCTGCCGAAGACACCTTCAGGAACCAGGGCCCCAGTAGAGGCCATAGTTAACAAGGCGTCGACGATGGAGTTGTCGGCGCACGACACGTGGCAAAGGTCCAAAGCCTTGAAACCAGCTTCTAACTTCTTGACGTGCAGTAATTACGCCGCGAGTTGAGGGTTGTTGCAGCAGCATTCACCCCGGACTTGCTTGATGATCAGCTGGGATTCTCCCTTGACCAGCATCTGCTGGACACCGAGACCCTGCACGACTATCAGTCTGAAGATGAGGGCTTCACACTTAGCCATGTTGTTGGTCTCTTTGAAGTCAAGGCGCACCACGTACTTGGGATGCTCTCCTGTTGGAGAGGTGAGAAGTACACCGACTCTGGCCCCTTGCTTACATGACGACCCATCGAACAAGAGTGTCCAGTGGGGTCCAGTGAGCACTGGAGCCCTGGGCTCCGGTTCACTGACTTCTAGGCCCCCTGGGTTGCTTCCTGAGGGAGTCCACTGAGCAACAAAGTCTGCTAGTTCTTGGCTATTGATTGCATGTCGCAGCAAGAAGTCGAGCTTGAACTCTGCCAGTTCCGCCGCCCATTTGGCGACATTACCAGTTGCATTGGGACTATGGAGCACCACCCCCACTGGGAACGAGGTCACCACTGAGACCCTATGTGCTTTAAAGTAATGGCAAAGCTTCCTCAACGCAATTAGAACTGCATACAATAACTTGTGCACTTCAAGGTACCTTGTTTTTGCTTCATGCAGGACTTTCCTGATGAAGTAGACCGGGCGCTGGATAGTTCAGGCCCTCCTCGAGGAATCCGGCGCACCTTCTTTCATCCGCTCCGGGTCCAGAGACTCTACGTTCCCTGAACCCAGGGCATCCTTGAGGGGCTGGGACCTGAAGGCTTCTTCTCCGGGGCCCCCTGGGGGACCCAACTACCCTCCGGGGGCTGGGACTCAAAGGCTTCTTAGTTGTCGGGGTCTCCAGCTGTCTTCAAACCTTGGGGTTCGGTGTCAGCAGCAAGGGCCCCGTCTGTCCCTTGAGGTTGCTGGGTACCAGGTCGCTCCGCCACCAAGACCATGCTCACTACTTCTGTCGTGGTGGCGATGTAGAGGTACAAAGGCTCCCTGGGCTCCGGGGCCACCATGATGGGCATCGACGTGAGTTGTTGCTTCATCTCACGAAACGCCTTTTTGAAAGTGCATCTAATAATTCCTTGTGGGTTTTGTATGATTTATGACAAGCAAATGAGATCCTAACCACTTTGTTGAGATGAGCGCATGTTCTAATGAAAAAATGAACAAAGTGCCAAAAAGAAATGAGAATGAGGAGTAATGCGGAAAAGAGCTCAAGAATCAAGTGTAGTAGATCATTGTGTATGGAGTGTGTTAAGGAAACACACCCCAAGAGCTCAATCCCAAATAATCTCACACATTGCACAAATCTATACAGGACCGAACTATTCCGACTGACCCCAGACTAGTCCGATTTCTTTCTGCACAAGATTGGACAAGTCCGATATCACCACGGACTAGTCCGATATCTCTCTGACTAGAATTGGACTAGTCCTCCCCAGTGCGAACTAGTCCTCCAAACACTTCACAAGTTGCACAAAATCGGACAAGTCCGATATTAGCACGGACTAGTCTGAAAAACTCTCTGACCTAAATCAAAAAAGTCCTCCAAGTGCGGACTTGTCGCAAATTCACTTAGGGTTCACTTTTCCGGACAAGTCCGCTATCTATCGGACTAGTCCAAAGATTTCCAGAATCAAATTTGGACAAGTCCGCTTTCAGCCGGACTAGTCCGATATTTCGGGACACCTATGGTTTGCTACACACAGCACACTGGACTAGTCCGGTGTCCACCACGGACTAGTCTGATCTTTCTAAACCCTAACCGTTACTTTTGGGAACCCCATATAAATAGGTGTTCATGGCCCATCTTTCAAGATACTCTCGAACCCCTGCGCCGTCACACCTCCCAAGAGCCTAGAAAACACCTCTCTCCACGAAATCTAACACAAGAAAGATCAATCCCTTGAGGATACACTTTGGATCATTCGAGAGACACGGTTCATCACTCATTGAGCTCTTGGTTTGATTCTCTAACACACTCCTGTGAATTTCATTGCAATCTTTTGAGTGTGTTCTTGGTGGTGTTCCTGTTGTAATCTTGGGGAGCCCTCAACTTGTGAGAAGGCCCCTTGAATTTGGTTATTTTCCCTTTGTGATTAGTGAAGAGGATTGGCCTTCGTGGCGATCCGACGAGGGTAGGGTTGGAGAAGACCCGGTCCTTTTGTGGACACCTCAACGTGGACATAGGTTGCCTCTGTGGGAACCGAACCACGGGATAAAATCATTGTGTTCTCTCTTTGCGCCCATTGTTCTTACATTTCATATACATATCTAGGGTTTCGATCAATTGTGCTCACTTTACATTGAAACGTTGAGTTTAAGATTAAATTGTGATACATCCTAGTTTATAGTTGTGCAAAACTTAAATTACAATTATAATTCTGCTGCTTACATCCTAGGATCAAGTTAATCGATCAAATTTGATTAACCTAGTCGGTACACACCGGACTAGTCTGCACTTAACCAGACTAGCCCGATATCTCGAGATTTGATCTGGTTGTCAAGTGTTGCAGGTTCCGATAGAAAATTAAAAAGGCATATTCACCCCCCCTCTAGGCCACATTCAATTGGTATCAGAGCAAGATTCTTCAAAAGGAGACTAAACGCTCGAAGAGATCATGTCAGACATGAAGGACGTACACAAGAGCATCAACCAAGAGAAGGTTGAAGAAGACAAGAACCAGAAATTGGAGAGGCTCCTCGAGGCCATTCAAGACTTCGAGGATGACGATGAGGAGACACTGGAAATCAAGGCGCTCCTAAGGAAGAAAAAACTTTCCAAGGGAAAGATGAAGATCGAGGATGAGAAGAAAAAGAAAGGGATTAGTCACACCGACTACTCCCGATATCCTTTTAATTATGATCGCCTAAATTATAGTAACAACCATTATCTATCTATTCCACTTGGAAAAGCCCCACACTTTGACGGCAATGACTACTCAATGTGGAGGCAAAACATGAAAATGCATTTGATTTCACTCAATCCAAGTTTGTGGCACATAGTATGCACAAGAATAGATATCCCGGATAATGATGAGGAGCTCACACCTAGCCAAGAGCAAGCGATCCATCGAAATGCCCAAGCTGCTGCAGTCATTACTTCATTACTCAATCGTGATGAGTTTACAAAGGTGGATGGACTCTAGATCGCAAAAGAGATATGGGATACATTCCAAACCGCACATGAAGGCGATCGTCATGTGCGAGAAGCTAAAATCAAGATGATGGCGAGCTGGGAAGATTCGCCATCGAAGAAGATGAGTCGCCACAAGATATGTACAATCGACTAAAGACACTCATCAACAAGGTGCGAGCATATGGAAGCAAGAAGTGGAACGACCACGAGGTGGTGAAGCTCATTCTTAGAGCCTTCATGCCTCGCAATGTTACCTTGTGCTCGATGATACGAGAAAGCCCCGGATACAAGAAGATGACCCCGGATGATCTACTTGGGAAAATCATCAACTTTGAGATGATGGAAAAACATGTCAAACATGTTAAGGAGATTGCCGATCTCACCTCGGCAAATAAGAAAGGGGTCGCTCTAAAGTCCACCCTCAAGCCCTTGTCTAAAGAAGCTCGAGAAGCTCAACTAGAAGAAGATGGTGATGATGAGAGCAGTGATTTGGATGAAAATGACATGATACTGTTCATGAAGAAATTCAAAAGAATGATGAAGAAAAGACAAGGGGCTAAATCGAGTAAAGGAAAGTACAAGGAAAAATCAAGACTGAAGTTGAGGCGGACATGCTATAATTATGGTGAGTATAGCCTCTTTATAGTTGATTGCCCATATGAAGAGAACAAGAAGAAGACCAAAGAAGTGAAGCCTCAACCCAAGAAATTCTTCAAGAAGAAGAAGCAAACTGAACAAGCACATCTAGGGAAAGAGTGGGACTCAAATGATGAGTCCTCATCCGAAGAAGAAGAGGAGATGGCTAGCATAGCCATCGAGAAGACATCCATGAAGTCCACTCTCTTCCCCACTCTTGGTGCACGAAAAGGGAACGACACTTGCCTCATGGCAAAGGAAGGAAAACTCAAGGTAACAACAAAATCCTCTTCCTTGCATTCCTATTCTAGTGATAGTGAAAGTGATAATGAAGATATGCTAATTGGCTTAGATAAGAAAACAGCCGCTAAAATGAAATTTTTACTTGATCAACTCATTGAGAAGGAGAAGTTGATAAACCGTCAAGAAGAAATGATTATCTCCCAAAAGGAGGAATATGTTGAACTTGACAAGCTTCTAGGATTTGAAAAGGAGCGAAGCAAGTCACTAGAGCTTGAGTTAGCTTCAAGCAAGGAAGCTTGCTTGGAGTTAAGCGACTCAAATGCCACAATCAAGGATGAACTTGCTAACCTAATCAAGGTTAACAAGATCCTTGAAGTACAAGTTGAGTCACTCAAGCAAGGTGACCCTTCATCCTCTTCAAGCTCACCTTCTCAACCACTTAAAACTGAAGCTATCATTACTTGCTCATGTAGTAAAGTTGACACCAGCTTGAAAGACAAGTCAACCTCTACCAAGGGTAAGCATCCTACCCAAAGTGGCATATTTGACAAGGAGAAGGTCAAATATGCACGTAGTGCATACTTGGCCACAAGACCTCCTAATGTCAAATATGGCATTGGGTATTCCTATGGTGGAAATCAAAATGCTAGAAGCCATAAGAATAATAAGGAAAACATTACCTTTGTAAAGGGAAGACCCTCTCAAACTGGAAAATCCAAAATTAATGCATCCAACACGCATGATCACCAGAGTAGTCCGGTCGGGATCCGGACAAGTCTGGTCCTCCGGACAAGTCTGATCTCCCAGACTAGTCTTGTATATAAACAACAACAGTTTCTATTTAGAACTTTCGATGCATCTTATGTCTTAATGAGAAGTAATTTTGGCAAAGTTTATTCTCATTATGTTGGGCCACGCCATGGGAACACCAAGTCTCATGTGTGGGTGCCCAAATACCTTGTGACTAACCTAAAAGGACCCAAGCAAGCTTGGGTACCTAAAACCAAGGCATGATTTGTTTTTGTAGGCCTATTCCTCCGGTGGATCGAAATAGGTTCTAGACAATGGATGCACCAACCACATGACCGGAGAAAGAAGGATGTTCGTTGAGTATGAAGAAAATGAGGATCCAAGCGAGGGCATCTACTTTGGAGACAATAGTCAAGGAAAGGTGCTCGGTACCAGTAAAATTGCCATCTCATCTCAACATACTCTTTCTCATGTGCTACATGTTAATTCCTTAGATTATAACCTGCTGTCCATATCTCAATTATGTGAAAAAGGTTATAATTATTTATTCACTAATTAGGGTGTGACCGTCTCTAGGAGGAGTGATGGTTCCATTGCATTCAAGGGTATGTTAAAAGGAAAGCTTTACCTTGTTGACTTCAACAAAGATAAAGCCAAACTTGACACATGCTTGATTGCAAAGACCAACATGGGTTGGCTGTGGCATAGACGGCTAGCGCATGTTGGTATGAGGAATCTTCAAAAACTCCTCAAGGGCGATCACATCCAAGGTTTGAAGGATGTTGTTTTTGAGAAAGACTGGCCTTGTAGCGTGTGCCAAGCCGAGAAGCAAGTTGGAGCACCCTATCCCGCTAAGAACATCATGACTACAACAAGACCGCTCGAGCTACTTCACATGGACTTATTCGGTCCAATTGCTTACATAAGCATCGGCGGTAACAAATTATGGCTTAGTAGTTGTTGACGATTTTTTTCGCTTCACTTGGGTTTTGTTTTTACATGATAAGGCAGAAACACAAGGAATCTTGAAGAAAATTTTCAATTGTTCTCAAAATGAGTTTTCATTGACGATCAAGAACATTCGAAGCGATAACAGCATGAAGTTCAAGAACACACAAGTTGAGGAGTACCTAGATGAAGAAGGCATAAATCATGAGTTTTCATCTCCTTACTCCCCTCAACAAAATGGAGTTGCCGAAAGGAAGAACCAAACCCTCATAGAGATGGCAAGAACAATGCTCAATGAGTACAAGACCTCAGATTGATTTTTGGCGAAAGCGGTTAACACCGCTTGCCACACCATAAATCGACTTTATCTCCATCGACTACTCAAGAAGACATCCTATGAGCTATTCACCGGTAACAAGCCTAATATTTCATATTTTCGAGTTTTTGGTTCTAAATGCTATATTTTGAACAAGAAGCCTAGGACTTCAAAGTTCGCTTCGAAGTGCGATGAAGGTTTCTTGCTTGGTTATGATTCAAACACTTACGCATATTGTGTCTTCAACAAGACCTCTCCGGACTTGTTGAAGTAGCACGTGACGTAGTGTTCGATGAAACTAATGGCTCCCAAAAGGAGCAAGTTGATCCATGTGTGCTAGATAGAGCTCCTTGTCAAGCATTCAGAAGAATGGCGTTAGGCGAAGTTTGACCACAAGAGCCACCTCTGCATATGCATGAGGAATATGAACCACAAGAGGAGGCCAACGATCAAGGGGGAGCTTCCACACAATATCAACCTCAAGAAGTCGAAAATAATCAACAAGTCAATGAAGACAACCATCTAGGAGGAGAAGAAGATGACCATGAAGATTCAAGACAGTAAGTACCACACCCAAGAGTGCACCAATACGTCCAAAGGGATCACCTAATCGACAACATCATCGGCGACATCCAAAAGGGAGTAACTACTAGATCACACATAGCTAATTTCTGTGATCACTATTCATTTGTATCCTTTTTGGAACCGCGCAAGATTGAAGATGCATTGAAGGATCCAAATTGGGTAGTGGCCATGCAAGAAGAACTCAACAATTTCAAGTGGAACGAGGTGTGGGAACTAGTCGAAAGACCCAAGTCCAACGTCGTTGACACCAAATGGGTCTTTTGCAACAAACAAGATGAACACGGGGTGGTGACAAGGAACAAGGCACGACTTGTGGCCAAAGGGTATTCACAAGTCGAAGGTTTGGATTTCGATGAGACCTTTGCTCCCATAGCTAGACTTGAGTCTATTAGAATATTACTTGCATATGCTACTCACCATGATTCAAGCTCTATCAAATGGATGTGAAAAGCGCCTTCCTCAATGGACCAATCAAGGAGGAGGTATATGTGGAGCAACCCCCCAGATTTGAAGATGAAGAGTTCCCCGACCACGTATTTAAACTGCATAAGGCTCTCTACAGCCTCAAACAAGCTTCTAGAGCTTGGTATGATTGTCTTAGAGATTTCTTAATTGAAAATGGTTTTAAGATTGGTAAAGTAGATTATACATTGTTCACAAAGAACCTTGACAATGATCTCTTTATTTGTCAAATTTATGTTGATGATATAATATTTGGTTCAACTAACAAATCTTTTTGTGAGGAATTTAGTAAAATTATGACAGATAAGTTTGAAGTGTCTATGATGGGAGAGCTAAAGTACTTCTTGGGATTCCAAGTGAGGCAAAAAAAGGAAGGGACATTCATAAGCCAAACTAAGTACACTCAAGACATACTCAAGAAGTTTGGAATGGACAAGGCGAAGCCCATAAAGACTCCCATGGCAACGAATGGCCACTTGGATCTCAATGAAGATGGACCAAACGTCGATCAAAAGGTATATCGCTCCATGATTGGATCTATACTCTACTTATGTGCATCTAGGCCAGACATTATGTTGAGTGTATGCTTGTGTGCAAGATTTCAAGCCAACCCAAAAGAGTGTCATTTGACAGCCATTAAGAGAATCTTGCGGTATTTAGTTCATACACCCAACCTAGGCCTTTGGTACCCTAAAGGTTCCAAATTCAATCTCATTGGATACTCCGATGCAGATTATATCGGATGCAAAGTAGATAGAAAAAGTACCTCCAGTACATGCCAATTCCTAGGAAGATCCCTTGTTTCTTGGTCCTCCAAGAAACAAAACTCCATTGCCCTATCCATGGCTGAAGTGGAGTATGTTATAGCTGGGAGTTGTTGTGCACAACTCCTTTGGATGCGACAAACTCTAAGGGATTACGGTTACAATATGAACCGCATTCCACTCCTTTGTGATAATGAGAGTGCCATTAAAATTGCCCATAATCCCGTTGAGCACTCTAGGACCAAACACATAGACATCCGACATCATTTTTCTGAGAGACCATTCAATGAAGGGAGATATAGCCTTTTCACATGTCAATACTGAAAAGCAACTAGCCGATATATTCACCAAGCCACTTGATGAAAAACGCTTTTGCGAGCTTCGAAATGAACTAATATCCTCGATCCTCGGAGTGTGGCTTGAAATCTTGTATACCTGAATGCTATCTTCAAAATTCATTGATTGTGTTGTGAAAATCATCTCTCTCAATTTTTCCGAAAAACTATGTAAATTACTAGATCTTGGTAAATTATGGTCATTGCTTGATTGTTGTATGATTACTTATCATATTCATCAAGATTATTTGATGTGTTTTTGCTTTCTAATTTTCTTAATAAGTACCTTCAAATATATATGAATGGACTAAGCAGTTCTTCCCTGGTGACTACGGACTAGTCCGTGGATGCCCAGACTTGTCCGCCCGTGCAGACTAGTTCCTAGAGTGCCGATTAGGCCGGACTAGTCTGACAGACCTCGGACTAGTCCGATATGGTCTCTGGAAAAGTTCAGACTAATACGATCATTTTCGGACTTGCACGATTTTTCGTGTCCATAACCCTAGCTGCCGCCAAACCCTAATCCTCCTCACCCCACACTTGCCTCAAGCCTTCTCTCTCCACGCTCGAGCTCCCCAAGGCGATTCTTCGATTCCTCCATCAAAACTTCGCAAGTTTGAGTGGAAATTGACCTTCTTTGCATAGGTATTGAAGACCATGGACTTGTCCGATCCTTCAATACCTACATGTCCGCGAATCAATCAATTTTGGTAAATTTCCTCCCTAACCCTAGAAATTGCTATTTACTTCAATGTTGATCAACTAGCTTGGTTCCTATCACCATATACATGGTTCCTTGATATATTTCATTGATGCTAAACTAGTTGTGCATTAGGAATTACCATTTGTCTCATAGTTAGAGTTCTAGAGGTTGAACACCGACTAGACCGGTCCATGCACGGACAAGTCCGGTCAACCAGACTAGTCCGTGCCCATACACTGGACTAGTCTGATTTTTCTGAACTCAACCCTAACTTCTCAATTCCTCATTGCAATTCCTTGTCATCTATTCTCATAAATGCCTTGTGAAATCTATTCTCAGGACAATGTCGAGCACCAACGACGAAATCTCTGACTTTGAGGCCGAGATGGACCACAAAGCTGTGCTTCGATCCTCGACAAGCCTCGGCAAGAAGCGCCAAGAGCGACCTTCCGAGCCGGCTCCCTCTCCTCCACAGGCTCGTAGGAAAGTGCTCGCAAAGAAGCCAGCATCCAAGGCTTCAGCTGGAGGTGGCCCTCGCCAAGCCAAGGGCAAGGGCAAAGGAATTGCAACGGGCCCGATTGACCCTCTAAAGCTGTTAGCTCCAAGGGAAGGGGCCAGGGATCCCACAGAGGAGAAATTCAACGGAAAGGGCAGTGACATGGCAGTCAAGTTCAGAAATGTTGATTTCTACAGTCGTCCCAAGCAAGCTGCTGTTGGGAGGTTTTGGAGCAACTTCCATGCAGACTTCTACAAGTTTGTATATCTCCCAATGAAGACGCCCGTGGTGCGCAACCAATGGATAGATTGGGTGCACTATGAGAAGAAGGGCTGCTCACCCTTTGTTGAGGTGGTGGAGGTAATGGAAAGGCATGGCCTGCAGGATCTCTTCTCCTTCAGAAACAATTGGAATGATGAGGTCATCACGCAGTTCTATGCGATGTGTCACTTTGCTAGTGACGAGGAAGAGCGGGTGACTTGGATGACTCACGGATCCAAGTACACCATCACTTATGAAGAATTTGCAAGGATGCTCCATCTTGACACCTCGAGCAATGACAATTTGATCATCCACAACATTGGTGTCATTGAGAAGGATATGATGAAGTTTCTCTATGAACCCAACTCCAAGTTCAACCCTCCTTCCACGAAGAACATGAAGCCCTTCTTTGTGGTGTTGAACGGGTTTCTAAGGAAGACAATTTCCCCCAAGGATGGGGATGCAGGAAGCGTGCAGGGATACCTCAGGACCTTGATGAAGTTCATAAGCAAAGACAGGAAGTTTGATGTCTTTGATTATATTTGGAACGACATGGTCAACATCTCCTGCACGCCAAACAGGCCCTGTGTCTACGCACCTTACCTCATGTTCATGATTGAGAAGGTCACAGGCATAGAGTTTGTCAAGGATGTGGAGCACCTTCCCTTGAGGCCCCAGATGCCTCAAAAGCCAAGTGTTCAAGCTGCTCCATCTTCGGCCTCCAGCCCTGAGGCTCCAGTGAGAGCCAGTGCCGGTGCTAGGGCTGCTCCCGCCACTAGGGCCCCTCCTCAAAAGGGGTCCCCAAGTGGCATCTTGAAGTACCTGGCTGCTATTTTTGCCTCCTGCAAAAAGGCCGAGGTGAAGGCCCACAAGCTCAATAAAAGAAGAAAGGATGACATGAGATATGTCAAGGAGAACATGAACCAGACTTGCCAAAAGATGGAGATCGAGCCCATTGGATCTCCAGTAATTTATGATGACTCCGACTCTGATTTCACTGAGCTCGGGCCCTTGACTCCCTCCAAGCTTGTCTATTTTGGCATTGGAGACTCGAGTGGCTCCGTTCCTCCTCCTCCTTCTCATCAGCCAGAGGATGAAGATGAAGACGACGAGAGGACCGACAATGAGGCTTGAAGACTTTAGGTCCCCCCTCTCCTTCTTTTTGGTGTATTGATGCGAAAGGGGGAGAGATTGAGGGGGAGTCTTAGGTTTTAGCTGTAGGATGCGAGGAGAGCTTCTTTTTATGCCTTTTGTCTATTTTGTGGGTTATAAAACTTTTAATATGCTCTTATGATACTTATGGTCCTATGATGTAATGTGTTGAACTACTTATGGAGAAATTGATGAAATCTGTGATTTTGCTATAAGAATGACATATATGCTTGTTGTTGATGTGTTGATGTCAATTATGTCATTCTCATCATGATTATTGTTTCTATACACTTATTTCTGCATCCCACCATAAAGAATGCACATATGAATCATGTTTTCATTGCTTAATGTATTTTCAAATCATATGTGCATACTTTATGAAAATCTCATCTTTTCATCATATTTTGTGAAATCTCAATTGGTTGTAATGAATCACCAAAAAGGGAGAGATTGAAAGTGCATCTAAGAATCCCTTGTGGGTTTTAGATGATTTATGACAAGCAAACGAGATCCTAACCACTTTGTTGAGATGAGCATAGGTTCTAATGAAAAAATGAGCAAAGTGCCAAAAAGAAAGGAGAATGAGGGGTAATGCGGAAATGAGCTCAAGAAACAAGTGTAGTAGATCATTGTGTATGGAGTGTGTTAAGGAAACACACCCCAAGAGCTCAATAACAAATAATCTCACACATTGCACAAATCTATACAGGACCGGAGTAGTCCGACTGACCCCGGACTAGTCTGATTTCTTTCTGCACAAGATCGGACAAGTCTAATATCACCACGGACTAGTCCGATATCTCTCTGACTAGAATCGGACTAGTCCTCCCCGGTGTGGACTAGTCCTCCAAACACTTCACAAGTTGCACAAAATCGGACAAGTCCGATATTAGCACGGACTAGTCCGAAAAACCCTCTGACCTAAATCGGACAAGTCTTCCAAGTGCGGACTTGTCCCTAATTCACTTAGGGTTTCACTTTTCTGGACAAGTCTGATATCTATCAAACTAGTCCGAAGATTTCCATAATCATATTCGGACAAGTCCGCTTTCAGCCGGACTAGTGTGATATTTCGGGACACCTAGGGTTTGCTACACATAGCACACCAGACTAGTCCGGTGTCCACCAAGGACTAGTCCAATCTTTCTAAACCCTAATGGTTACTTTTGGAAACCCCATATAAATAGGTGTTCACGGCCCATCTTTCAAGATACTGTCGACCCCCTGCACCGTCACACCTCCCAAGAGCCCAAAAAACACCTCTCTCCACGAAATCTAACGCAGGAAAGATCAATCCCTTGAGGATACACTTTGGATCATTGGAGAGACACGGTTCATCACTCATTGAGCTCTTGGTTTGATTCCCTAACACACTCCTGTGAATTTCATTGCAATCTTTCGAGTGTGTTCTTGGTGGTGTTCCTGTTGTACTCTTGGGGAGCCCTCAACTTGTGGGAAGGCCCCTTGAGTTTGGTTATTCCCCCTTTGTGATTAGTGAAGAGGATTGGCCTTCGTGGCTATCTGACGAGGGTAGGGTTGGAGAAGACCCGGTCCTTTTGTGGACTCCTCAATGTGGACGTAGGTTGCCTCTGTGGGAACCGAACCATGGGATAAAATCATTGTTCTTTCTTTGCGCCCATTATTCTTACATTTCATATACATATCTAGGGTTTTGATCAATTGTGCTCACTTTACGTTGAAATGTTGAGTTTAGATTAAATTGTCATACATCCTAGTTTATAGTTGTGCAACACTTAAATTACAAGTATAATTCCGCTGCTTACATCCTAGGATCAAGTTAATCGATCAAATTTGATTAACCTAGTCGGTACACACTGGACTAGTCCGCACTTAACCGGACTAGTCCGATATCTCGAGATTTGATCTGGTTGTCAAGTGTTGCAGGTTCCGACAAAAAATAAAAAAAGACCTATTCACCCCCCTCTAGGCCACATTCACTTTTGTGCCTCCTCTGTCCAGACGAATGGTCCAGACTGGCGCGCAACAGTTTGAAGAACAGGAGGGCTCATTCAGCCAGTCTAGAGATAAACTGGCTGAGCGCTACCAAGCAACCTGCAAGCTTCTGTACGTCCTTGACTCCGAACACGCACTTGTCAGGGTTAAGCTTTGTGCGCGTGGTCCGCAATCTATCGAAGACTAGGGCAAGGTTGTCTAACAATGATGTATGTGTTTGGATTTTGACAACAATATTGTTGACGTACACCTCTACGAGATCCCGAATGAGGTCCCCAAATGTTTTATGCATGGCACGTACAAAAGTAGGGAGGGCATTCTTAAGACCGTAAGGCATGGAGACATAGCAGTAGAGGCCATCTACGGTTATAAATGAGGTATGCTCTTAATCCTCTCTAAACATGGGGATTTGGTGAAACCTTGAGTAAGCATCTAGAAAGAAGAGCAAGTCACATCCCGAGGTTGAATCTATGATCTGATCTATCCTAGGGAGAGGGAAAAGGTCTTTAGGACATGCCTTGTTGAGGTTGGTGTAGTCGATGCACATACGAAGCTTCCCACCGGCCTTGGGGACGACTACAGGGTTGGCCAACCACCTGGGATGATGGACTTCCCAAATGAAACCAGCATCGAGCAGCTTCTTGATCTCTTGGCAGATGAAGTTCTGCCGCTCGATGGACTGCTTTCGTGGCCTCTACTGTGTCGGCCAGGCATCGGGGTAGATCTTCAAGTGGTGCTCGATCACCTCCCTGGGGATGCCGGGCATCTGAGACGGTTGCCAGGCAAACACGTCGACATTAGCTCACAGGAAAGCGATGAGTGCCCATTCGTATTTGCTGTCTAGACTACCCGCAATGTGGATGGTCTGGGCAGCACCGGAGCCGATCTGGATAGCCTTGGTGGGTACGTTGTCGTTGTCGGAGGGCTGCAACCATGGTGCAGCGATGTAGTCGCGCTCGCGCGAGCTCGGCGAAGGCTGACTTGGTTCAGCATCGCCCGAGGCAGGTGCTGGGGCCACCGCTAGTGTTCGGAGCTCCTCCAAAGCAAAGTCCACCGCTGTGCGATTTCTGCAGATCTTGAGGACGTCAGAGGGAGTCGACATCTTGAGTGATGAGTAGTTTAGGCCCGATCATCCGAAAGATAAGTCGATTGGGGTGGAGAACTCAGCGTTGATGATCTGCGACACTTGAGCAGTTTGAGTACCCCTACAATCACTACACCACTGATCCATTGGTTATCAACTGTGCTGCACACGCTTGACCTCGCCAAGAAGGCTAATCCCTGCAAGTGCAACCGAAAACACAAGCAAGAACGTCGAAGACATGATCTAAAATCGAAGTTGGGGTCTCACAAACCGTAGAATGACGATATTATTGATCTAAGAAAAACCCACCAAATATGACCAGCGGCTGCAGTATTTAAAGGCTAGGGTTCAGCCAAAACACACTTAGACGCGTCCCTAATGGACTCATACAGGATACAAGGACCAAAGGCCCAATTCGGTGGCACAACACCGGACATAAATCTGAACTCGATTTGTTTCGACAATTCCCAATGACTAATGAATAATTTTGAGGTGGGACCAGATCCATTGGAAATTTTATCTTCTCTTCTTTCCGTGCATATGTGGAACGTAGAAAACGGAGTCCGTATGAATCCTAGGCGTCCGTTTTAAGGTGGTGTAAGTGCTTCTAGAATATCCCTTGTGGGTTTTGGCTAATTGATGACAAACATATGAGATCCTAATGAAACTATTGAGATGATTGCAGGACAAACAAAGTGAAACAACTCAGTGCACACAAAAAGGTGAAAAATGGAGTGGTGTCCAAAGAGGGATGCTTTGATGGAACTTGGAAGAACAAATTAGATTTTAAATGTATAGGGAGTGTATGAAAGACACACTCCAAGAGCTCACGACTTTGCGCAGGGGTAAAGGTTTTTAAAATTAACCTAACTTTAACAGTGCACCAGACTAGTCCGATCTTGGACCGGACTAGTCTGCCAGACTTTCTGGAGTCTCCCATCTCTGGAGACCGGACTAGACCGTGTGTCCACCGGACTAGTCCGTTGAACTTTCTGGAGTCTCTCATCTCTGGAGACTGGACTAGTCCGTGTGTCCACCAGACTAGTCCTTTGAACTTTCTAGAGTCTCCCATCTCTAGAGACCGGACTAGTCCGTGTGTCCACCGGACTAGTCCGATGAACTTTCTGGAGTCTGTTATCACAAAAGGCCGGACTAGTCTGTTTTCCAACCAGACTAGTCCGCCAGACTTTCTGGACTTCGAGTTACACTGTGACCGGACAAGTCGGGACTTGCACCGGACTAGTCAGGTATTAGGGTTTTTCAACGATAACTTTTTAGAAACCATATAAATAGGGAATCCACAGCCTTCCACAGAAGACACACGTCGAATACTGCTGAAAACATAAACCCTAGCGCTGCCACTTTGTCCCAAGAGCCCAAAACACATCTCCCCAAACATCTAAGGTGCAAAAAAATCAAATCATTTGAACACTTGGATTCGGGATTGGGAGATCGTCGTTCCTTCGCTGCGAGCTCTTGGGGTTTGATCTTTCTACACTTATACTCTGCATTGTAATACTTTTAAGTGTATTCTCGTGGGAGCCCTCAACGTGTGAGGTTGCCCCACAAACTCGGTGATTACCCGTGCTAGTGGAATCAAGTCGGCCTGTGTGGTGACTTGAAGAGGGAAAGGGTTGGAGACCCGGCTCAGGGTGAGCTTCCTCAATGAGGACGTAGATCTCGTGGTGAGATCGAACCTCGGTAAAAATTCGCTTGTCTCTTGTGCCTCATTTACTTTACTTTTTGTTCACTAGATCACTTGATTACTAAACATCAATTAAGTTGCTTATAAGTTTCCACGTGCATTCATACAATAATCTTAAATCAAAGAATCTGTTGTTCTCATTTCCGCTGCTAAAAGAATCTAATTTCCCAAACAATACTTAATCAATTCACATTCAGCACACCGGACTAGTCTGCCCACACAACCGGACTAGTCCGGTCAAACAAGTTTTTGACGACTCTATTAAGTGTGAAGGAAATTCAAAAGGCCTATTAACCTCCCTCTAGGCCACATTCAACTGGTATCGGAGCAAGGTTCTTCGCCAACGAGACTCACATCTCGGAGAGATCAATGGCCTCTGAGAAGAACAACGATATCCCGAAGATGAACATCAATGAGGAGGAACAAGAAGCTAAAGCCTTCGATGTACTGAAAGAAAGCCCACATGATGATGAAGAAGTGCGACAACTAAAAGCACTCCTGAGAAAGAAACTGCTAGGACAAAAAGGAAAAGAAGAGAAGACGAAGGGGAGTGGTCATCACGACTACTCCCGACATCCTTACAACTACAACCGTCTCAATTCAAATAATCACTATCTCTCTATTCCTACGGGAAAGCCTCCACAGTTTGACGGAAGTGACTACACCATGTGGAAGTACAACATGAAAATGCATCTAATATCCCTGAATCCTAGTCTGTGGCACATTGTTTGCACAGGCATAGATATCCTGGACACAGATGAGGAACTCACTCCAGAACAAGAACAAAAGATTCACAGAAACGCACAAGCCGTCGCCGTGATCACATCATCACTAAGCAGAGAGGAATTCACCAAGATCGATGGTTTAGAAAGTGCAAAAGAAATCTGGGATACACTTAAGACAGCTCACGAAGGAAATAGGTCGGTTCGTGAAGCTAAAATTGAGATGCTTGAAGGAGAGTTGGGGAGATTTGCTATTGAAGAAGGCGAATCACCTCAAGACATGTACAACTGAATGAAGGCACTCATCAACAAAATTCGTGCCTATAGAAGTAAAAAATGGACGGATCACGAGGTGGTCAAAAGAATGATTAGAGCCTTCATGCCAAGGAATGTCACACTTTGCTCAATGATCAAGGGGGAGCTCTTTCACAAGATCAAGAAGATCAAGACAATCATGGAAGCAATGATCTAGGGGGAGACAATGCACATGAAAATAATTCAGAACAAGCAACTACACAAGTTCCACACCCAAGAGTACATCAGAGCGTGCAAAGAGACCATCCTGTCAACAATATCATTGGAGATATTGCTAAGGGAGTAACTACTAGATCTCGAGTTGCAAATTTCTGTGAATACTATTCTTTTGTGTCTTTTCTGGAACCATACAGGGTATAAGAAGCCTTAAGGGATCCAGACTGGGTGATTGCAATGCAAGAGGAATTGAACAACTTCAAAAGAAATGAAGTGTGGGAGCTGGTGGAGAGACCAAAGGCGACCATCGTTGTAACCAAATGGTTCTTTCGGAACAAGCAAGATGAACATGGAGTAGTAACAAGAAATAAAGCAAGATTGGTGGCCAAAGGTTATTCTCAGGTCGAAGGTTTGGACTTCGATGAAACTTTCGCTCCTGTAGCTAGACTTGAGTCCATTCGTATTTTATTGGCATATGCTACTCACCATAATTTTAAGCTGTATCAAATGGATGTCAAAAGTGCTTTCCTAAATGGCCCGATAAAGGAGGAAGTTTATGTGGAGAAGCCACCAGGATTCAAAGACCAGAAGTATCCCAACCATGTCTACAAACTGTGTAAGGCTCTCTATGGCCTCAAACAAGCTCCTCGAGCTTGGTATGAGTGCCTTAGAGATTTTCTGACTCAAAATGGATTCAAAATTGGTAAAGTTGACTATACACTCTTCACTAAACATTGTGATGATCATCTATTCGTATGTCAAATTTATGTTGATGATATTATCTTTGGATCCACTAACAAGTCTTTCTGTGAAGAATTTAGCAAAATTATGACAGACAGGTTCGAGATGTCAATGATGGGTGAATTGAAATTCTTCTTGGGATTCCAAGTGAAGCAACTAAGAGAAGGTACATTTATAAGCCAAACCAAATATACATAGGACATTCTCAAGAAATTCAGTATGGACAAAGCCAATCCCATCAAGACACCCATGGCCATTAACGGACATCTCGACCTCAATGAAGACGATTCAAATGTGGACCAGAAGGTATATTGGTCCATGATCGGCTCCTTACTTTATTTATGTGCATCTAGGCCAGACATTATGCTTAGTGTTTGCTTGTGTGCAAGGTTTCAAGCCGCACCTAAAGAGTGTCACTTAATTGCTGTAAAAAGAATCCTAAGGTATCTTGTGCACACACCCAACTAGGGCCTTTGGTACCCCAAAGGATCCAAGTTTAACTTGATAGGCTACTCCGACGCCGACTATGAAGGATGCAAAGTTGATAGAAAGAGCACGTCATGGACTTGTCAATTTCTTGGTAGGTCCCTAGTTTCTTGGTCATCTAAAAAGCAAAACTCCATTGCTCTTTCCACAGCAGAAGCAGAGTATGTTGCAGCTGGTAGTTGTTGCACACAACTACTTTGGATGCGACAGACTCTTAGGGACTACGGCTACAATCTTAGCCATATTCCGCTTCTATGTGATAATGAAAGTGCTATAAAAATTGCACACAACCCTGTAGAGCACTCAAGATCTAAGCACATAGATATCCATCATCACTTTCTTGGAGATCATTCTTTAAAAGGTGACATTGCTATTTCACATGTTAGGACTGAAAAACAACTTGCAGATATTTTCATCAAACCATTAGATGAGAAAAGGTTTTGTGAGCTTAGAAATGAACTTAATATTCTTGACTCTCGAAATGTGGCTTGAAACATTGCATACCTGGTTGAAACTTCAAATGTCGCATTTTATTGTTAAAAAACTACTCCTCACCTCTTTTTTCTTCTAAGAAAACTACTTTAATGGAGAAATCTTGCAGTTTATAACCACTTTTATTGTTGATTGCCTACTGGTCATAATTACCAAGATTATTTGCAAAACTATTGTCCTTGGATCACTATTAATTATCTCAAAATACTTAGGTTTTCCGGGGGCACCGGACTAGTCCGCCTCATTGACCGGACTAGTCGGGTCGGCCGCGTATATAAGTGGTCAGCCAGCCCAAATCAAAATTTTAAACCTCCCTCCACTTGGCCTCCCTCACCTCTCCTCTTCTCTCCTCAACCCTAACCCCCCAAAGAGATCTTCGAGTTGAGCCCTCAAAAACTAAGTTTTCTCCTTGGGAAATCCTCTCCTCGATGAGTTGATCCTCCCCTCCGGACTCATCCGGACAGATTCTTGCTCTGTCAACGCGTATCTTCAAATCTCGGTAAATTTCACCCTAAAGCCAAAATCTCAACTTTTCTCATTCTAGCTCATTTTCCTTGATTCCAAGGTTGTACATTGGCTTCATATATGTATTCCTACCACTTCCATACCCTTTTGTATCTCTAGTAGGAGTTTTGATTCAAAGGATTTTCTAGGGTTCTTATGCCAGGTCGGACTAGTCCGGCTCTCAGGTGCGGACAAGTCCGGTACACCGGACAGGTCTGGACTCTGAAACTGGACAAGTCCGGTCTTTGACATTTGAACCCCTACAATCCCTTCAATCTCATCCTTATCTAATCCATGAACTCCTTATCAGGCACGATGTCTTCCGGGTCAGATGAAAGCTCTTTCCACATCGATGAAGAAGTTCAACGCGAAAGAGCGAGGAGAGAAAAGGAGAGATACATGAAGAAAAGACATGATGTCAATGTCCACTCTCCACCCTCCGACGACAATCTTCCTAAGAAGAGGAAGGTTGTTGTCAAAAAGGCCCAAGGAAAAGCTACTGAGAGCTCATCAGGGCCAAGAAGGGTCCTCAATAAAGGGAAGGGACTTGCTAGTGGTCCCATTGGGCCCTTGAAGATGAAAAACCCCAGTCACCGCAACAGGCAACCCTCTAGTGAGTATTTCACCGGAGAAGGGGGTGAGCTAGCAGATAGCTTCAGGAAGATTAATGTGTATAATCAGCCTAGGCAATGCTCTGACCCTAGATTCTGGAGCAACTTCCATGCCGACTACTACGAGCACGTGTACATGAAGATGAAGAATCCTGTTGTGGAGAGTCAATGGGTGAATATTGGATACCTGCAGTCGAAGAAGTATCCTGCTTTTCGTGAGGTGGTTGAGGCTCTGGATAGGCACGGTTTGAAGGAACTGCTTTCCTTTGAGAATGACTGGAACAATGAGATCATCACCCAATTTTACTCTACGCTCTACTTTGCTCATGGTGATAGAGACAGTCTTACTTGGATGACTCATGGTTCCAAGTATAGTGTTACTTATGATGAATTTGCAAGGATTCTTCACCTTGAACACACTCTGGATCATGATCTTGTCATCCACAATCTGCAACCCTTGGAGAAGGATGAGCTTAAGTTCCTCTATGACACAAGGATGCCCTATATTCCTCCCAACATCAAATATTTGAAGCCCTTCTTTGTGGTCCTCAACAGAATCTTGAGGAAGACAATAGCCCCGAAAGATGGAGATGTGGGGACTATCCAAGGAACCTTGAGGACCCTAATGAAGGTCATTAGTGGAAGGAGACCGCTCAATGTTTTTGAGTACATCTACAACGATATCGTGAACATCTCAATCACTCCAAATAGGTCTTGCGGGTATGCCCCGTACATCATGTTCATGATTGAGAAAGTGATAGGACTTGAGTTTGTCAAGGATGTCTCTCATACGGGGTTGAAGCCACAAAAGCCCACCGAGTACACCCTTCCCTCAGCACCAACTGCCCCTTCCTTCCCCGAAGCTGAGAGGAGGTCTAAACAATCTCGGGATGTGAATGCCACAATATCTGCAGCTGCTCCTCCTGGCTCTGCACCTGTCAATGAATCCTCCGGTGGCGTCCTCAAAATGCTCTCCTCCATCTTTGCCTACTGCCGCAAGATCGAAGTCAGGGAGAAGAAACATCAACAATATGTAAATGCCAACATCAAAGCTATATGTGACAAGCTTGAGATTGAGCCGGTTGGATCACCGCCCGCCTTCGAGGACTCCTAGGAAGATCCCGCCCCAGTGAATGATGATGAAGATGAAGATCGGACATAAACTGAAGAAGGGAGCGACGATGAGTGATTCCCCTTGATGTTTCCCTTTTTGGTGACTTGATGCCAAAGGGGGAGAGATTGTGACTAGTTTGAGACTATATCTAGTAGAAGTTATTATGGTTTTGTGATCAAGGACATGTACCTATTTTTAAAACTTTGTAATGCACTATTTCTTTTCCTATGTGTGATGCTCATTGTTGCTCTAATGCTTACTTCTATGCTCATTATTGTTTATCTTTATTTCATCACACTCTGTTGATCACACACCAGTTAGGCACCCCACCATAAGGTGTGTGCATATGTGAGAAGCTTTTTGTGGATTTATCGTTATCTTCATATGTGCACACCTTATGAAAATCAAAATTTTACTCTCATTTGTGATATCTCAAATGGTTGTCATCAATCACCAAAAAGGGGGAGATTTTAAGTGCATCTAGGATATCCCTTGTGGGTTTTGGCTAATTGATGACAAACATATGAGATCCTAATGAAACTATTGAGATGATTACAGGACAAACAAAGTGAAACAGCTCGGTGCACACAAAAAGGTGAAAAATGGAGTGGTGTCCAAAGAGGGATGCTTTGATGGAACTTGGAAGAGCAAATTAGATTTTAAATGTATAGGGAGTGTATGAAAGATACACTCCAAGAGCTCACGACTTTGCGCAGGGGTAAAGGTTTTTAAAATTAACCTAACTTTCACAGTGCACCGGACTAGTCCGATCTTGGACCGGACTAGTCCGCCAGACTTTCTGGAGTCTCCCATCTCTGGAGACCGGACTAGTCCGTGTGTCCGCCGGACTAGTCCGTTGAACTTTCTGGAGTCTACCATCTCTGGAGACTGGACTAGTCCGTGTGTCCACCGAACTAGTTCATTGAACTTTCTAGAGTCTTCCATCTCTGGAGATCGGACGAGTCCGTGTGTCCACCGGACTAGTCCGATGAACTTTCTGGAGTCTGTTTTCACAAAAGGTCGGACTAGTCCGTTTTCCAACCAGATTAGTCCGCCAAACTTTCTGGACTTCGCGTTACACTGTGACCGGACAAGTCCAAACTTGCACCGGACTAGTTCGGTATTAGGGTTTTTCAACGGTAAGTTTTTGGAAACCATATAAATAGAGAATCCATGGCCTTCCACAGAAGACACACGTCGAATACTGCTGAAAACATAAACCCTAGCGCCACCACTTTGTCCCAAGAGCCCAAAACACATCTCCCCACACATCTAAGGTGCAAAAAGAGTCAAATCATTTGAACACTTGGATTCGGGATTGGAAGATCGTCGTTCCTTCGTTGTGAGCTCTTGAGGTTTGATCTTTCTACACTTATACTCTGCATTGTAATGCTTTTAAGTGTATTTGATCACTTCTTTCATTGTAATTCTCGTGGGAGTCCTCAACGTGTGAGGTTGCCCCACAAACTTGATGATTACCCGTGCTAGTGGAATCAAGTCGGCCTGTGTGGTGACTTGAATAGGGAAAGGGTTGGAGACCCGACTCTGTGTGAGCTTCCTCAACGAGGACGTAGATCTTGTGGTGAGATCGAACCTCAGTAAACATTTGCTTTTCTCTTGTGCCTCATTTACTTTACTTTTTGTTCACTAGATCACTTGATTACTAAACATCAATTAAGTTGCTTATAAGTTTCCACGTGAATTCATACAATAATCTTAAATCAAAGAATCTGTTGTTCTCATTTCCGCTGCTAGAAGAATCTAATTTCCCAAACAATACTTGATCAATTCACATTTATCAGCACACCGGACTAGTCCGCCCACACAACCGGACTGGTTCAGTCAAACAAGTTTTTGATGACTCTATTAAGTGTGCAGGAAATTCAAAAGGCCTATTCACCCCCCCTCTAGTACACATTCTGGTGGACTGCTCTTGGACTCCGAGTTGAACTCAAGTCAGAGTTGTAAACTGATTCCATCAACTTGTGGACGTCCCAGCAGGTTCTCCACATTCCCAAGGCCTCTTCTCTTCACTTGTTGATCTTCTCCATTGTTCCTAATAACATTAAATCATCACATAGCAATCTATTCTCAAACTCACATGCAAAGGAAGTTATGATCGAGTTCACCTGCTGATTTATTAACTGTGCTCGTGCTCTTGTGATTGGTATTTGCAGTTCAATGTGCGTCTCCGCTGTTGTGATGTCCTCATCATCCCCCCATCTTGAATTGGAGTCGTCCTCGACTCAAGTTCGTCTTCTTCTCCCAAGTATGGTCGCAAATATGAAATGTTAAATGTGGGACTAACCCCAAAATCGGGAGGCAACTCAAGCTTATATGCATTATCATTAATCCTTTCAACAATCTTAAAAGGACCAGCAGCTCAGCATAAGTTTAAATTTTCTCAAGTCAGAGAATCGCTCTTTTCTCAAATGTAACCACACCAAATCACCCGTTTAAGTTTTACTTCTTTTCTACCTTTACTACCTGTAATCCTATACTTCTCATCCATCTTTTCAATATTTTTCTTTGTAGTTTCATGCATCTTAAGAATGAATTCAGATCGTTGTGTAGCATCCAGATTTATAGTTTCAGAAGGAGGCAAATGTAGTAAATCAATAGAAGCACGGGGATTAAAACCATACACTACCTGGAATGGACTTACCTTCGTCGTGGAGTGAACAGATCTGTTGTAAGCAAATTCTATATGTGGTAAACATTCCTCCCACAACTTCAAATTTGTTTTCAAGACATCCCACAACATAGTGGATAAAGTACGATTAACTACCTCATTTTGTCCATCCGTTTGTGGGTGACATGTAGTTGAAAACAGCAGCTTGGTTCCCAATTTATACCACAAAGTTCTCCAAAAATGACTTAAAATTTTTTCATCACGATAAGAAACAATGGTATTTGGCACACCATGTAAACGAACAATTTCCATCATAAATAAATAAGCAACGTGTGAGGCATTATCATTCTTATGACAAGGTATAAAGTGTGCCATTTCGGAGAAATAATCAACAACTACAAAAATACTATCGCCCCCCCTCTTAGTCCTAGGCAATCCCAAAACAAAGTCCATAGAAATATCCTCCCAAGGTACACTAGGAACAGGAAGAGGCATATAAAGACCACATGGGTTAAGGCGAGACTTAGCTTTATTGCAGGTAGTGCATCGTGACACGTAGCGCTCAACATCACACCTCATATTTGGCCAAAAGAAGTGTGTGGACAGCACGTCTTCAGTTTTCTTCACTCCAAAATGTCCCATCAAACCTCCTCCATGTGCTTCCTGCAAAAGTAGTAGACGAACAGAGCTAGTTGGAACGCATAGCTTGTTAGACGATAGAGGAGACCCTCTCGCAGTACATATTTATTCCAAGTTCTTCCTTCTCTACAATTTTCAAAAGCATCTTTGAAGTCCAAATTAGTAGGATATAATGCTTTTATTGTTTCCAAACCAATGATTTTATGATCAAGTTGGGACAATATGGTATAACGTCTAGATAATGTATCGGCAATGACATTTTCCTTCCCTTTCTTATGCTTAATGATGTATGGAAACGACTCTATGAACTTAATCTATTTAGCATGTTGTTTATTTAGATTGGTTTGACACTTAAGATACTTCAATGATTCATGATCAGAATGTATGACAAACTCCTTAGACCAAAGATAATGTTGCCAAATTTGTAATACTCACACTAAGGCATACAATTCCTTATCATAAGTAGAATAATTCAGAGAAAGACCATGAAGTTTTTCACTAAAGAAAGCAACGGGTTTACCTCCTTGTATGAGAACGCCTCCAAGACAAATGCCGCTTGCATCGTATTCTAGCTCAAAGGTCTTGTCAAAATCAGGAAGTTGTAGTAATGGTGCTTGTGTAAGCTTCAATTTGAGAGCATCAAAAGCTTGTTTCTTCTGTTCGCCCCATCAAAATGGCACTCCCTTCTTCGTTAGCTCATGTAGAGGTGCTGCAATGGTGCTGAAATCCTGCACAAAACGGCAATAAAAACATGCAAGACCAAGAAAACTACGAACCTGCGTGACGGTTTTTGGGGCTGGCCAGCTAGTGATTGCTTTAATTTTTGCCTCATCATCTCAATTCCCTGTGAGGAAACGACATAGCCAAGAAACTAGACTCAATTGGTGCAAAAGACACACTTTTCGAGGTTACCAAACAAACGTGCATCTCTCAAAATAGTAAAAATAGCATGTAAATGATCAAGATGTTCATCATATGAATTTCTATAAATGAGGATATCATCAAAGTAAACCACCACAAATTGTCCAATCAAAGCACGTAAAACCTTGTTCATTAATCGCATAAAGGTGATGGGTGTATTAGTTAAACCAAAAGGCATGACTAACCACTCATAAAGTCCAAACTTAGTTTTAAATACAGTTTTCCATTCATCTCCTAGTGCCATTCTAATTTGGTGGTAACCACTACGCAAGTCAGTTTTTGTTAAGATGATAGCACCACTCAATTCATCAAGCATGTCATCTAAGCGAGGAATAGGATAACAATATCGAATGGTGATGTTATTAATCACTCGACAATCAACACACATGCGCCAACTACCATCTTTCTTAGGAACCAAAAGAAATGGAACGGAACAAGGGCTAATACTTTCACGAATGTACCCGCGGTCCAAAAGATCTTGGACTTGTCGCTAAATTTCCTTAGTTTCCTCTTTATTCACCCTGTATGTTGCACAATTTGGCAAGCTTGCTCCTGGAATCAAATCGATCTTGTGTTCAATGCCTCTCATGGGTGGTAAACCAGGGGGTATCTTGGAGGGAAACACATCCTCAAACTCCTGCAAATGGTTAGCAACAGTAGGGGGCAATGCAATAAACAATTCATAAAGTGAAAACACGGCTTCTTTGCATACTAAAGCATAGCACATCCCCTTAGCATCGAATAAATCAGCAAGGTCAGATTTAGTTGGGAGCAACGATGGTGATTTTAACTTAATGACTTGCTTTTTTTTCAGATTCTAGTTTTATTGCTTTGCCATCACGAATTTTACTCTTCTCAAAATGCACAATTTCAGCCAGAGTCATGGGGAGCAAAGTGATTTTCTTTCCTTTATGCATGAGAGTATAGTTATTAGTTCTACCATGATGAATAGCATCTGTATCAAATTCCCAAGGACGACCCAATAAAAGAGAACAAGCATCCATAGGCACGACATCAAAATCAGCAAAATCATGGTAAGAACCAATTGAAAAATGTATTCTCGCTGTTTGTGTTACCCAAACCTTACCGCTGTTGTTGAACCATTGAATGTGGTATGGATGAGGGTGTGCTCTTGTTGTCAAACCATGTTTCTTGACGACGTCCGTGTTCACCAAGTTATTGCAGCTACCTCCATCAATTATAATGTGTACACGATAGCCCTTGACGACGAGAAACCTGTGGAAGAGGTTGTGCCATTGTAGCTTGTCGTCGGCCTCCACTTTGGAGCTCAAGGCACGCTGCATAATGATGCTCCTATAGTTCTCCGTCGCCGCTGTACCAAGTACCTCTTCTTTGGTGTGTTCGTCATTTGGACCTGTAAAGTCAGTAGCAAGAGAATATTCATCTTCAACATCCGAAGTACTATCATACCCGCCATTGTTGCGTGCTATATATGCTCATTTGCTCGAGCAATCTCTCATCATATGACCAAGTCCTTGGCACGGTGACACTTAATGTCGGAAGTACGACTCATAGAAGGAGTGGACGACGAAGGCTTGAATGATGTCGCCTTGCTGCCCTCCGGCACTTGAGAAGGTGGAGCAGCAGGTGTAGTTCGTTGGCCACCATTAGATGGTGTAGTCGCTTCACCAGGGGTCAAAGATGGTGCTCTTTTGGATGGTGTAGACGTTGAATGCGGCATGAAGTTGCTCCTCATGCGTTGTTGCTATTGTTGTCGGCCCTGCAATTCTTTTTCTGCCAACATAGCAAGCTGAAACAATCTGTTAACAGTATCATATTCCTTGTAATCAACAATGTCCTGAATTTCCCGCCTCAATCCCCCATTAAAACGAGCTATTTTATCATCCATGTCCTCTACTACCCCACAATGCAGTATACCCTTTCGTAACTCTTGATAGTACTCCTCTACGGACATGTTACCTTGGTCTAAGTGCTGCAATTTTTTGCGAAGGTCCCACTGAAAAGATGGAGGAACAAATCAAACACGCATGGCTTCCTTTAATATATCCCATGTTGGAGGATCAATTCTAGTTGTAACAAGTTCATTCCACCATATGATAGCAGAGTCCTTAAACTCACTAGTGACTTGACAAACTCTATTTTGTTCAAGAACAAGATGGGCATTAAATTTCTGCTCTACTGTCATCTCCCAATCAAGATAAGCCTCAGCATCAAAAGCAACAGAAAAAGAGGGTATAGTAAATTTCAATTTAGCAAAAGGATCATCAGGGGGACGATTATAATTATTATGATGATTATTACCTCCCATACCTTGACGATAAAGTGGTAGTCTTGGCTGATTGTTGTGATCTTCCATATCATCATAAGCATTGTCTTCATGTCTTCCAGCGAGAGGCAACCGAGCCTCAAAAGTATTCATCTGAAGAGCAAGGTCATCAAGTTGGCGAGTCAAGTTCGCCAATGACTCCCCCATTGACGCGTTGTATTTGGAAAATATATATGTCATGGTATTCATCATATCACGTAACTCAACATGTTGAACACATTTGTCATCATTGTCTTCTCCTGTCATTGTTAGTAGGAAACAAAAGACAACAAAAATATGTTATACCTATCAACTACAGTGACAATGTGAAAGGTGGAAGAAAACAATCTCTCTCGCTCAAGCGTCTTACCACGCTCTTACAAGTGTTCTTACCGACACAGCAGGTGGTGTGGATGGTGAGATGAACCAATGAAGGGTGGGGGTGATTGCAAAGGTACCTGTTATGCTCAAGAGAAAGGTGGAGCTTGGATGACACAATATGGTGGCTAATAAGCATAAAATCGTTAACAGGTAAACAATGTTGAATAAGTATTCAATGTAGGAAACTGTTGCTGGTCAACCAAATTCTCTAGGGCCTAGCACAACACAAGGAATTATCAAGGCAAAAAGGAAGACAAAATGATATAACCCACAATCACAACACAAGTAGTATAGGCCAATTGCTTTAATAAGCGTGCTCTTCACTATTTTTTTTTCTTTTTTGAAATATTTTTTGATATTTTTTCTTTATTAAGGAGCACAAAAATATGAATCACGCAAATTTGCAGCTCAATTGAATGTAATATGCGGCCTATAGAAAATCAAGAATATTCTTTAAAATTTGTGCTGAAACTTCGGAGGACGGATAGCCTATCTTTCAAGGGGAATTTGGGCAATCTAATTTTCTCCGAACGCGTCGAAGTGGCAGAAAACCAGATGCAAAATTTTGCGTAGATCAATTTGAAAAAAATTGCCCAATTTCGTGTTCGTATGCGAAAGTTATGGCCGTTTTAAGGTAGGTTGTCCGAGTTACGATTTTTGGATGTTGATTCCAACTCGGTTTCAGAACAGAACTCGCAATCGGATATGAAAACGACCAGAAATTTGCACAGAAACTAATGGGGTGGTGTGTGATGATTCAAGGATGAGTGGCACAAAGGTTTGTCACCAAATCTAGGGTTGGCAATGCGGGAGTTCATGCAAGGCGGCTAGCTAGGGCAAACCGATGAACGTGGTGGATCGATTTGTTGTTTAGGGATTGTGGAATAGGTATCGAACAGCAAGAAAACAAGGACGAAACACGATAACTAGGACCCAAAACACAAATATAAACCAGCAACAAGACTCGACCACAGAATGCAAACTCAACAATGCAAACTGAAAAATGAAACTGCAGGCACTATAGTCTAGGAAGCGGTAAAAATGATTTAATTTTTTGTGGCTTTTCTGTGGACTCTAGGTACGAAACGAAACCGATCTAATGGAAGGAAAACAAAGATACCTCACGGGCAACCTGGAAATCTGATACCAATTGATGAGTAGTTTAGGCCCGATCTTTCGAAAGGTAAGTCGATTAGGGTGTCGACGTTGATGATCCGCGGCACTCGAGCAGTTCAGAGTACCCCTGCAATCACTACACCACTGCTCCATTGGTTATCAACTGTGCTGCACACACTTGACCTCACCAAGAAGGCTAATCCCTACAAGTGCAATCGAGAACACAAGAAAGAACGTCGAAGACACGATCTGAAATCTTAGTTGGGGTCTCACAAACCGTAGAATGGCGATATTATTGATCTAAAAAAAACCCACCGAATATGACTGGCGGCTGTAGTATTTAAAGGCTAGGGTTTGGCCAAAACACGCTCGCGTCCCTAATGGACTCATACGGGATACAAGGCCCAATGGCCCGATTCGGTGGTGCAGCACCGGAGAGAAATATGTACTCGACTTGTTTCGACGATTCCCAATGACCGAGGAAGAATTTTGAGGTGGGACCAGAGCCATTGGATATTTTATATTCTACTCTTTCCGTGCATATGTGGAACATCGAAAACAGAGTTTGTATGCATCCTGGGCATCCGTTTTAAGGTGGACTGCTTTTAGACTCCAAGTTGAACTCAAGTCTGAGTTGTAAACTGATTCCATTAACTTGTGGACGTCCCAGCAGGTTCTCCACATTCCCAAGGCCTCTTCCCTTCACTTATTGATATTCTCCATTGTTTCTAATAACAATTAAATCATCACATAGCAATCTATTCTCAAACTCACATGCAAAGGAAGTTAGGAACGAGTTCACCTGCCGATTTATTAACCGTGCTCGTACTCTTGTGATTGGTCCTTGTAGTTCAATGTGCGTCTCCACTGTTATGATGTCCTCATCATTGAGAACGAGGTAGCCTTAGTGAACTACAGCCATAAATCGATACAAACCTGGCCTACCAATAATGGCATTGTAGGGGAGGCTGACCTCCACGACGTCGAATAGGATATTCTCCGTCCTGAATTTCTCGAGCGTTCCAAGAGTCACCTGGAGGTGGATGTTGTTGTACGGGATAATCTTCCCTGGACCTACCCCTGAGAATGATCTTGATGGAGCAAGCTTGGACACAGGGATCTTCAGCTTGTCAAAGGCCGTACTGTGACACTCGGTTCCGAAAATGAACCAAGTGAACGCATATGTGTGCCCAGGACGTTCACACATACACGAGTGCAATCACAAAAGGATATACAAAAAATTACCACAAAATAAAATTAGTTAAGCATTCTTATGACACAATTCATAATATACCCGAATACAAGCTCTAATGATTATTAATGACAAGTTTGAACTAATGCAGTAGAAATAAACAAAATAAGCAACTAAGCAGCTAAGCAACATAAGCAAATAGGGTAGCGCAGCTCCAATCAACACCACAGGCAAATTTTACGGTAGACATGGCCTAGAACTCCGCATTATCATCGTTATACTCCCAATCCTGACCTGCAACTGTTGCCGGGGGAATTGCAAGGGTGAGTACATGTCGTACTCAGCAAGTGTGGAAAGTATGACATGTAGCTGATTCAAATGACAATAATAATAAGGGCTAAGTGCTGAAAAGTATAGTAAAACATTTGAAAAGCAATATATTTTATGTATGTAAAGTAAACCCATCATAAACCATAATTATTAACATAGTACCAGTCCATATTCCATATCCATCACCATTATGCCAAATTTCTCATTACCATTAACCATATCCAATACCATAATTCAGTTCATAACCAGTCATAACTATATTATCAACCATAACCATCCCAAATCCCAAAACCCCTCTAATCATGTAGGTCATTAGGTGCTCATAACCGGGAGCACGACTATCATTATAGTTTTAATAGACTCTGCAGAGTTTGTACCACTTTACCCGCGTATTTGTGATTTCATCACCCGTCGGCGACTAAAGAAAAACCTCCATTATGCCAAAACACTACCAATATGGCTAAGAGATCACAAAATAACTTTTACAAAGGTACTACTAGCATGTACGGACCCACTGAGGTTTCACCAGTGGCGATGTCTCTAATTGAGAATATCTTCAACCAAGGGCCCCCTCTTGTGCCATTTGGATCCCAAGGAGTCCCGCCAACCATATCCAAACCCAATCCGACTCCTCTTCCCCTGTGCACCAAATGATCCATGCAATACTAGCAATACCCTAATTAATCAGCTACGCCACACCTATACTTGGCCTCGTGGTGGCACTGTTGTCCTAGCTTATTCTCGCATGAACCGGTCCTTATATCTAAAGCAAGAAAACCACCATAACAACCAACCCATCCACATACCGGGCTTGCTTAGATCATCCATTACCATATCATATTGACCAGTTCATATTAACCATAATCTCATTAATGCATAATTAAATAGTATAGTTGTTTTCCCATCCCAATTAATTAAGTGAAGCAAAAACGTAAAAAGCCCTTCCTGACTCTCTACCATGTATTCCAAGTGACAAGGGTGGTTAAACAACGCTAGTAAACTTCCTATCATAGGATTTCCCACCAAATTGACACAAGCATAAAGTTTTGAAAACGAAAACATTTATTTTAAAATAGGATCAATATGTTCAAGGACACTTGCCTTGCTTGATTAGGATCAAAGACTTCAAACACTTAGTGCTGGAGATCCTCCGCGGCACTCTCTATCGCAAATCCGTCTAAACCGTACAACAAACATACAAGACAAGAATCACAATCAATAAGTGCACAAATATTACTCAATATGACATGACATGCATGATTAATGCAAATGCGAAGCAAAACTAGTTAATAAGTCGTTACTGATGTTTACTAAATAGTTCTAATAGCTTTTAACAAGTTTGAACAGATTTGGAATTGATTTGAACCAATTTAGATTTAATTCAACAGGAAATAGATCGCAAAATCGAACAAGTCCGCAGGAGGCCAGACTAGTCCGCACTGAGCAGGAACAACGAATTAGAATTTTCTAGATCGATGTGAATTTTGAGAGACGGGGTCGAATTCACGTGAGAAAAAGAGAATAGAAGGTATACCAGGTGTTTAGGACTCCAATGAATCAAGGGCTTTGGAGGTAACACTTGGATCTTGACGATCTAGGGTTGATGAAGATCTTGATGGTGACTTGTTGATGAAGAACGAAAGCTTGATGGAGATCTTGATCCTCTCTCATTTCCTCCTCTTCTTCTTCTTGTTCGGGGCCTCCTTCTCCCTCCTTGATGGCGGCTCCCACAAGCTAGGGTTGGTGGTCTTTCAATCGAGGCAAAATAATGCAAAGTGAAGGGGTGGGGTTGTTTATATAGAGGTGGAGGCTAGGGTTTCAATGAATTTGATTTTGGGGAGGGTTGAGGCCGGTGTGGGGTCCCACATGGGCTCCAAAAAGAGTTAGACACGACGTCCTTATGCCCACTTAAAGTAAAACCCAAAAAAAGTTTTGAAACAGAGGATCAACTCGAAGTCACGATTTATTGGACAAGTCCGCAAAAGGCCGGACTAGTCCGAAGTTGGACAGAGAGATATCGGACAAGTCCGGACTATATCGGACAAGTCCGAGCTTGGTCAGAGATAAATCAGACACGTCTGACCAAAACCGGACAAGTCCAATTTTAGTCAGAGGAAAAACGGACAAGTCCGCTGGAATACCGAACTACTCTGGACAAGTCTAGGGACTTAGCAAAATGTCCAAGGATTCGGTACACCAGACTAGTCCGCGATGGACCGGACAAGTCCGAAACTCTCCAGAAGCAAAAAAAAAACTAGTCCGCACCAAAAACGGACTAGTCCGCACTTTCCAGAATTCTTAAGGCCCCCTTTAGCACAGCTCCATGGAGCTGATTCTCTGGATTCACTTCTGATTCTCTGATGAAGTGATTTTGTGGCTGAATATGATTCTTTATGATTCCCTAGAATAAGCAATTAGAATCAGGACAGAGAATCACTTCACAGAATTAGGAGAAGCTACTTTTTTTAGCTCCCAGCCTCTTAATTCATTTCAAAGAATCACTTCTCAGAATCAACTAAGAATCACTTCTTATGAGAAACAGTGTTTGGTATAGCTTCAATGATTCTTCCTGAGAATCACTACCGTGGGGCTCTGCCAAAGGAGGCCTAAGTGTAGTTTTGCTCTAAATCAACTTTAAACTTGTTCCCTTTTATGTTACTAAATTTTGAACATGTATTAGAATGTATGCAATGCATGATGGATGAATGTGAGGGTGTTACAAATCTACCCCCTTAAAATGAATCTCGCCCTCGAGATTCGACGCAAAAGAAAAGAGATAGGGAAAATCCTTCTTGAGATCATCCTCCAGCTCCCAAGTTTCCTCTGATTCTGTGTGATGCTTCCATTTCACTTTACACCATCGAATAACCTTGTTTCTTGTGATCCTCTCCTTGGCTTCCAAGATTTTGACTGGTTGCTCGGCATAAGTCAAATCTGCCTCCAACTCCAATTCTTCCATTGACACAAGTTCTTTCAGTACTCTCAAACACTTCTTGAGCTGGGAAATATGAAACACATCATGAACATCCGATAGATGTGCTAGCATCTCCAACTTATATGCCACTTCACCTCTTTTGTCCAAAATCTTGAATGGCCCGATATATCGAGGTGCTACCTTGCCTCTTATGTTAAACCTCTTATGACCTCTCATTGGTGAAACCTTGAGGTATACGAAGTCTCCCACTTCGAAGGCTAGTTTACTTCTCCTATTGTCCGCATAGTATTTTTTCTTGATTGAGCAACCCTCAAGTTCTCGTGAATAATCTGGACTTGTTTTTCATCTTCTAGCAACACATCCGGACCAAATACTTGAGTCTTTCCTGTCTCATTCCAGAACAAAGGTGTCCTACACTTCCTTCCATAAAGTGCTTCATAGGGTGACATTTTCAAGCTTGCTTGGTCATATCCTCTAAAATCTGATCGGTCCTCTCCGTTTGTCCATCCGTTTGAGGGTGATATGCCGAACTGAAATTCAACCTTGTTCCCAATGCTTCATGCAACTTCTGCCAAAACCTAGAGGTAAATTGAGAACCTCTATCCGAGACTATCTTCTTTGGAACCTCATGTCGGCACACAATGTGCTCCATGTATAGCTCTGCTAGCTTCGCGGTGGTGTAGGTGGTCTTGACAGGAACAAAATGAGCTGACTTGGTCAATCGATCCACGATTACCCAAATTGAGTCATAACCGGACTGTGTACGTGGCAATCAAACTATAAAGTCCATACCAATTTCTTCTCACTTCCAATCCAGAATCTACAATGGCTGCAATAATCCAGCTGGCCTTTGATGTTCTGCCTTGACTCGTTGGCACACATCACACAGTACTACATATTCAGCTATGTCCTTTTTCATGCTAGCCCACCAATAACACGTCTTCAAGTCCTTGTACATCTTCGTACAATGGGGGTTAATCGAGTAAGGTGAGTCATGGGCTTCCTTTAGTATTGTCTCCCGAATATGCTTTATGTTGGGCACGACGATCCTTTTTCCAAGCCATAGGGTACCCTGTTCATCCTCATCAAATCTGAATTCTCTTCCCTCTTGGGTCCTTTCATTGATTTCTTGAATCTCCTCATCCTTTGTTTGACCCTCTCGAATTTTTTGCTCCAAAGTCGGATTTAACTCCATCATCCCCATCTCATTTACAAAACCAAGGTTCAACCGTTCAAACTTCTTGCATAGCTTGGATGGCAGCCCTCGAACCATGAGCTGGTGACTTACTTCGTTTCGGCTCAAAGCATCGGCCACTACATTAGCCTTCACTGGATGATAATTGATTCCCACATCATAATCCTTGATGAGCTCCAACCATCTTCACTGCCTCAAATTCAGGTCCGTTTGTGTGAAAATATACTTGAGACTCTTGTGATCACACCTATGTCCAAGGATATAATGTCTCCAAATCTTCAATGCGTGTACCACGGCTGCAAGTTCCAAATCATGTGTTGGATAATTCTGCTCATGTTTCTTCAATTGTCTCGATGCATAGGCAACCACGTGACCTTCTTGCATGAGCACACATCCAAGTCCTTGTCTTGAGGCATCACGATAAATATCAAAACTCTTGCTTACGTCCGGCAATACCAAAACTGGGGCTGTTGTTAACCTTTTCTTCAACTCCTCAAAACATTCTTGACAAGCTTGGGTCCATTGGAAAGCTTTCCCCTTTATCAACAATTCTGTCATTGGTTTGGCTATCTTGGAAAAGTCCTTGATGAACCGATGGTAATATTCAACCATCCTAAGGAAACTCCTTATTTCCTTTACGCTTTGCGGGGGTTCCCATTTCAACACATCCCTCACTTTTCCTGAGTCAACCGATACTCCTCCTCCCGAGATGATATGACCAAAAAACGACACCTCCCTTAACCAAAACTGACACTTGCTGAATTTGGCATACGGTTGATGCTCCCTCAATTTCTGCAATATAAGCCTCAAGTGTTCCTCGTGTTCCTTCCCATCCTTCAAGTAGATCATAATGTCATCAATGAACACCACAACAAACTTATCCAAGTACCCCATGAAGACCTTATTCATGAGGCACATAAAGTAGGCAGGCGCATTCATCAATCCAAAGGACATCATGGTGTACTCATATGATCCATACCGTCTCCTAAAAGGTGTCTTGGGTATGTCTGATGGTCTAATCTTCATGTGAAAGTATCCTGACCTCAAATCAATCTTGGAGAAAACACAAGCACCCTTCATCTGATCAAACTAATCCTCTATGCGAGGCAAAGTGTACTTGTGCTTGATGGTCACCTCATTGAGAGCTCGGTAATCCACACACATCCTTTGTGATCCATCCTTCTTGTCCACAAATAGAACGGGAGCTCCCCAAGGTGAAGAGCTTGGGTGAATAAAACACTTCTCTAGTTGCTCTTGAATCTGCTTCTTGAACTCCGCTAACTCCTTAGGAGGCATCCTATATGGCCTCTTAGCTATAGGTGCAGTTCCAAGTATTAATTCAATAACAAATTCAATATCTTGATCAGGTGGCATACTTGGCAACTCATTCGGAAACACATCTAAAAATTCTCACACTACTGGAATCTCCTCAATTGCGGCATCGTCCATGTGATTCAACTCCAATTGCTTCAGAGCGTGTTGACATGCTTCAAACTTTATTGTGATACCTTCCTCATTGGTCAACTTCACCGTCTTTGTGGCACATTCAATGACAACATTGTGCTTCCTCAACCAGTTCATATGAAGTATAATGTCCAATCCTTGAGAATCCAAAACAATGAGGTTGACAAAGAAATATATTCCCTTATTCTAAGGCTTACTTTTGGACATACTATATTTGTCCTCATATCTCCTCCAGGAGACTTAACCAATAGAGTAAACTTCATATGAGAGATAGGCAAACTATACTTGGCAACATATTTCGATGCAATGAATGAATGTCATTCTCCAGAATCAAATAACATAGTCACCGGGTTGGAGTTTGCGAGAAACATACCAATCACCATGTCATCCGCTTGTTGAGCATCCTCCGTAGATACATGGTTCACGTTGCCAAGAGCAAAATTCTATTGTCCTCGGTTCCCTTGCAGCTGTCTTCCATTCGATCTTGGGTTCTGTCTCGGCGCATCGCTTCCTTGACCAAGGCCTGACTTAGGACATTGATGTATAAAATGTCCTGCTTCTCCACATGTATAGAACTTCCTTGCTGCACCAGAATTTGGACCGACTCGATTCTGCACATTGGCACCAGGAAAGTTAGCACGAGGTGCAAAAGGCATTGGAGGCCTAGGTGCTTGCATGATAGGGCGCCGCTGCATAAACTGAGCTAGGCGCGGTGCATATACAGGGCAATGAGTAGGCGCAAAAGAGCTTAAATATGGCGCATTGGGTGGTGCAAAGCGAGGGCGCACATTACATCCTTGTTGCTATCCTTGGTATGGCTCCATCCTCTTGGTGTCTTGCTCCATCTCACGGACCTTGTTTTCCACAACAATTGCTTTGTCCACAAGCTTCTAGAAGTTGGCATAATCGCAGTTGAGCAATTGCACTTGGATATCATTGTTCAAAACCCTCATGAACAAGTATTGCTTCTGGCTATCCCAGCTCACATCTTCAGGTGCATATCTTGAGAGTTGAGTGAATTTATTAAGATATTCACTTACACTTGACCTTCCTTGCCTCACGTCCTCAAATTCTTGCCTCTTGAAAATCATAACACCTTCCGGCACATAATGAGAACAGAAGCTCTCCTTGAATTCGGCCCAAGTAATCCTCTCTTGATTCTCATGAGCATTGCATAAGGAATCCCACCAATCGACAGCTGCTCCAACAAGTTGATGAGATGCAAAGAGCACCTTCTCTCAGTCACTGCATTGGACTATTGCGAGTTTCTTCTCCACGGACTTGAGGAAATCATCAGCATCCATATGGTCAGCGGCTTGAGCAAAGGTCGGTGGCCTAGTCCTCATGAACTCTCCCAACCGGTTATGAGGAGGTGGGGGTGGCGGTGGAGGCATGTGGGGCTGATTATTGTTGTTACCAGCCTGCAGCTGTCCCATAGTCCATATCATGGTCTGCATGAGATGATTTTGCGTAGCCAGTAGTTGCTCAAGATTGATAGCTCCCTGGGCAGGTCCTTGTCCATTGTCGTTCTGAGGTGCTCCATTGTTCTCCTCTTCATCATTGCTATCCCTCTGGTTACGAGTCCTCACCATCTAAAGAAAAGCAAGAGATAAGAATTTAGAAACATCCCCAACTATATGCACCAAGGGATATGAAACTAAGCAACTACCTATACTAGCCTATGTGGACATGGCAATGCTAAAGCATCCCAAAATCCTCTATTAATCACAGCGAACCAAGCAAAACACACCGATTCCTGAGTGCTCCTATGTGCTCTAAAGTGTCTATTCTATTTAGGCTGAGTCCTACGGTCAACCTGTGGCTCTAATACCAATTTGTGACACCCGGTTCTGAAAATGAACCAAGTGAACGCATATGTGTGCCCAAGATGTTCAACACACATAAACGAGTGCAATCACAAAAGGATATACAGAAAATTACCACAAAACAAAATTAGTTAAGCACTTTTATGACACAATTCATAATATCCTTGAATACAAGCTCTAATGATTATTAATGAGAAGTTTTTACTAATGCAGCGGAAATAAACTAAATAAGCAACTAAGCAGCTAAGCAACATAAGCAAATAAGGTAGCGCAGCTCCAATCAACACCACAGGCAAAGCTGACGGCGGACATGGCCCAGAACTCCGCATTATCATCGTTATACTCCCAATCCTGACTTGCAACTGTTGGTGGGGGAATTGCAAGAGTGAGTACATATCGTACTCAACAAGTGTGGAAAGTATGACATGTAGCTGATTCAAATGACGATAATAATAAGGGCGAAGTGCTGAAAAGTACAGCAAAACATTTGAAAAGCAATATATTATATGTATGTGAAGTAAACCCATCATAAACTATAATTATTAATATAATACCAGTCCATATTCCATATCCATCACCATTATGCCAAATTTCTCATTACCATTAACCATATCCAATACCATAATCCAGTTCATAACAAGTCATAACTATATTATCAACCATAACCAAACCATAACCATCCAAAATCCCAAAACCCCTCTAATCATGTAGGTCATCCAGGTGCTCATAACCAGGAGCACGACTATCATGATAGTTTTAATAGACTCTGCAGAGTTTGTACCACTTTACCCACGTGTTTGTGATTTCATCACCCGTCGGCGACTAAAGAAAAACCTCCATTATGACAAAACACTACCATAGGTGTCTGGCCAAGAGGTCACAAAATAGCCTTTACAAAAGGACTACTAGCACGTACGGACCCACTGAGGTTTCACCGGTGGTGATGTCTCCAATTGAGCACATCTTCAACCAAGGGCCCCCTCTTGTTCCATTTGGATCTCAGGGAGTCCCGCACACCATATCCAAACCCAATACGACTCCCTTTCCCCGGTGTATCAAATGATCCATGCAATACTAGCAATACCCTAATTAATCAGATACACCGCACCCATACTTGACCTCGTGGTGGCATTGTTGTCCTGGCTTATTCTCGCATGAACCAGTCCTTAGATCTAAAGCAAGCAAACCACTATAACAACCAACCCATCCACATACTTGGCTTGCTTAGATCGCCCATTACCATATCATATTGACTAGTTCATATTAACCATAATCTCATTAATGCATAATTAAATAGTATAGTTGTTTTCCCATCCCAATTAACTAAGAGAAGCAAAAAGGTAAAAAAATCCTTCCCGACTCTCTACCATGTATTCCAGGTGACAAGGGTGGTTAAACAACGCTAGTACACTTCCTATCATAGGATTTCCCACCAAATTGACACAAGCATGCAGTTTTGAAAACAAAACATTTATTTTAAAACAGGATCAATATGTTCAAGGACACTTGCCTTGCTCTTGGGCTTGATTAGGATCAAAGACTTCAGACTCTTGGTGCTAGAGATCCTCTGCAGCACTCTCTAGCGCAAATCCGTCTAAACCGCGCAATGAACATACAAGACAAGAATCACAATCAATAAGTGCAAAAATATTACTCAATATGACATGACATGCATGATTAATGCAAATGCAAAGCAAAACTAGTTAATAAGTTGTTACTGATGTTTACTAACAAGTTCTAATAGCTTCAACAGGAAATAGATCGCAAATCAGACAAGTACGTAGGAGGCTGGACTAGACCGCACTGCGCAGGAACAACGGATTAGGGTTTTCTAGATCGATGAGAATTTTGAGAGACGGGGTCGAATTCACGTGAGAAAAAGAGAATAGAATGCATACCAGGTGTTTAGGACTCCAATGAATCAAGGGCTTTGGAAGTAACACTTGGATCTTGACGATCTAGGGTTGATGAAGATCTTGATGGTGACTTGTTGATGGAGAACAAAATCTTGATGGAGATCTTGATCCTCTTTCGTTTCCTCCTCTTCTTATTCTTGTTTGGGACCTCCTTTTCCCTCCTTGATGGCGGCTCCCACGAGATAGTGTTGGGTGGTCTTTCAATCTAGGCAAAAGGATGCAAAGTGAAGGGGTGGGGTTGTTTATATAGAGGTGGAGGCTTGGGTTTCAATGAATTCGAGTTTGGGGGAGGGTTGAGGGCGGTGTGGGGTCCCACATGGGCTCCAAAAAGAGTTAGACACAACATCCTTAGGCCCACTTAAAGTAAAACCCAAAAACAAGTCGTGAAACAGAGGATCAACTCTGAGTTACGATTTATCGGACAAGTCCGCAAAAGGCCGGACTGGCCCGAAGTTGGACAGAGAGATATTATGACACCCAGTTCCGAAAATGAACCAAATGCAATATATGTGTGCCCAGGATGTTTAGCACACATATACAAGTGCATCACAAATGATATATAGAAAATTACCATAGAGCAAGATTAATTAATCAAATTCTATTAGACAATTCATATTATCCTCGAATACCAGCTCTAAAGAATATAAATGACAAGTTTGAACTAATGCAGCAAAAATAACTAAATATGCAACTATGTAGCTAAGCAAAAGGTATAGCGCAGCTCCATGCAACACCACAATCAAAGCTAACGGCAAACACGGCCTAGAACTCCGCGTTATTATCATTATACTCCCAATCCTGACCTGCAACTGTTGGTGGGGGGGGGGATTGCAAGAGTGAGTACATGTCGTACTCAGCAAGTGTGGGAAAGTATGACATGTAGCTGATACAAATGATGACAATGATAATGGCTAAGTGCTGAAAAGTACACTAAAATATTTGAAAAGTAATATATCATATGTATGTGAAGTAAACCCATCATAATCCATGTAGTTATCATAATACCAGTATATATCTCATTACCAATAACCATATTTATCACCATGAACCATAATAGCATCCCAAAGACAATACCAAACCATCCCAATACGAAAACCCTCTAATCATGGAAGTTGTCCAGGTGCTCATAACCGGGAGCACGGCTATCATGATAGTTTTAAACACACTACAGAGGTTGTACCACTTTACCCACGTGTTTGTGATTTCATCACCTTTCGGTGACTAAGAACCTCTCTTATGCCCATGACCCATCGGTCACATTGCACACTTCCGTTGGTGTGTGGCCAAGAGATCACAAAATAGCCTTTACAAAGGGATTACTAGCCTATTTAGACCCTGCTGAGGTTTCACCGGTGGCGATGTCTCCTACATAGCACATCTTCAACCAAGGGCCCCCTCTTGAGCCATTCGGATCCCAGGGTAGTCCCACCAATCATCAACAAACCCAATCCGACTACCCCTTCCCCAAGCATCGTTAATGGTCCAAATAGCACTGGCAAAGCCCTAATTAATCAGCTACGCCGCACCCATACTTGGCCTTGTGGTGGCACTGTAGTTCTGGCTTATTCTCACATGAACCGGTCCTTAGATCTAAAGCAAGCAAACCACCATGACATCCAACCCATCCACATACCAGGCTTGCTTAGATCACCTATTACCATATCATATTGACCAGTTCCCATTAACCAAAATATCATTAATGCATAATTAAATGTGCAGTGTTGTTTTCCCATCCCAATTAATTAAGCGAAGCAAAAAGGTAAAAAGCCCATCCCGACTCTCTACCATGATTCCAGGTGACAAGGGTGGTTAAACAAATCTAGTAAACTTCCTACCATAGGATTTCCCATCAAATTGACACAAGCATGCAATTTTGCAAACAAAACTTTTATTTTAGAACAGGATCAATATGCTTCAAGGACACTTGCCTTGGTCCGACCGATAGGGTTGCTCAAGTGCTTCGAAGTCTTGGTTCTTGAAATCTTCGTACACGACCTCTTGAGCACTTCCCTCTACTCGTGATCACACATACAAGAAAATACATACAAATCAACATGATGCACACATACTGATCAACATGCGATGACATGCATGCATGCAAAGTTCAATTATAAATTAAATATGGTTGTTTATTGATTAGATGCAACTAGTTCATACGTGTTCATACGAGTTTACGGGGGTTTTAGCGAGAACTAATGCTGCTGAAAATAAAAAGATGGTGTGACTACGATCAAATTACGTCTATTAGATCTAATACGTCGCTAAAATTTGCATCGGAAAAACGAATCCTATCGTAGATGTGACGGCTTTGAAGATCGCGGGACAAAGACGATGCGTAGACAAAGTGGATGGCACAGTGGTACTCCGGCGGCACGACGACGACGACGATCTCTGGCAGATGACGGCACCCTCCTCTCCTTCTTCTTCTTCTCCTTGCGGTGCCTTTAGTCTCTCTAATTTTATTTCTCCGGCGGCTAGGGTTTCTGGCATCTCTGGTGGCGCTGGGAAATCTTCGATCGTCAAACAGTGGAGGCCTACGGCCGCTTTTATAGGCACGAGAACGCGAGACTGGGTGTGGCACGGTGCCGACTCGGGAGCGCACTGGTGCGCGGGTGTCCCGGCTGGCACGTGAGGCGCGCGGCTGGCCTGGGCACGCGGGGTGGGCCGGCTCGGGCGGCCTGGCCGGCTCGGTGCCGGTTGGTGCGCCCAGGCGCTGTTTGCCCGGAACCTTCCGGGGGTGAAGCAAAGCTTCCATCGGAAACTTCCAGAATTTTTTTCTTTTTTTTTCTTTCTTTCTTTAGGTTTCACATATTTTTTCTTTCTATATATTATTATTATATTTGTTCTCTAATACATATTTTATATTATTATTTTCTTTTTCTTCTTTTGCTACACATATATTGTATATGTATGTTTTATGTTTTATTATTTATCCTTTATTCTTCTAATGTTTAATGCATGAACATGTATGCAATGCATGATGAAAAGATGGAGGGTGTTACAGATATCGGACAAGTACGGACTATATCGGACAAGTCCGAGCTTTGTCAGAGAGAAATCAGACAAGTCTGGCCAAAATTGGACAAGTCCGATTTTAATCAAAGGAAAAACGGAGAAGTACGCTGGAATACCGGACTAGTTCGAACAAGTCCAGGGACTCGACAAAATTTCCAAGGATTCGGTACATCGTACTAGTCCGCGATGGACCAGACAAGTCTGAAACTGTCCAGAGGCAGAAACAGACTAGTCCGCAGCAAAACGGACAAGTCCGACAAAGGTCTGAGAGCAATCAGACTAGTCCGCTCCAAAAACGGACTAGTCCGCACTTCCCAAAATTCTTAAGTGCGATTTTGCTATAAATCAATTTTAAACTTGTTCCTTTTTATGTTACTAAATTTTAAACATGTATTAGAATTTATGCAATGCATGATGGATGATGGTGAGGGTGTTACACGTACAACTAATGAGATTGAGGCTGGCCCAACCATCTATCAAGACATGGTAAAATTTTATATTGGCGATGGTGGGGGTGACGAGGAAGGGCAGAAGCCCGACTCCCGACATGTTCTCGGGGAGTTGGAGGCATCAAAGCTGATCGGTGTCTCCATCCATCTGTGATGCAGCACCGGGGCGTCAGTAGAATGTAGCGACGTACCACTCGGCGCAGGGTCTTGATCGCGATCTGGGACGCGGGTTCCCAAGATCCCCCACAAATGACATGGAGTGCTTTGTGACGCTCGTAGTCACTATTGACGTCGAGGTTCTCAGCCTGATGAACCGTTTCAACGGCCCGTTCAGGCTCTTGGAACTCCATCTCCACGTCTTTGCCGACCTGCTAGTCAACCTTTTGCGGCGATCTTGCTGTCGCTCTCAAGCTTGATGCTTGCCACTGCGATGAAAGTGAAACCACTTTTTTGAGGGAAAAAGCCCCTACCCGGTGTGCCAAATGTCGAAGTGTTAAAGCGACACTTCCCCCAGATCTGCTAAGAAGCAGCCTGCAAAGGTTCTTTGATTGGTAGGTATTAGTTCTCAATCTAGTGGTTGCGCGTATGAGAGTATGATACGTTGGTTTGTATGTGGTTTGGGCCTGAAGAGCGTATCACCCTACTCCACGGTGAGGTTGTATAGGTGGTGGTGGTGGTGGTGTGTGTGTGTGTGTGCGCGCGCATGCGTAGAATGGGGATCCTTTATAACGGTGGCGGTCTAGTCCTTTTATAGACAAGGCCAGATGCCTTACAAGTGGGGTCTAGGGCCCAACAGGTGGCCCCAGGGCGATCTTATCCTAAAGATCTATCACTTCTCGCATAAGCTTCCTCTGGCCACGGCATGAGGACTCGTCGTCTTGCCGCCTTAGTCGCCAGTGGCCCATGCGTAGTCGCTGATTGTGTCAGGGGATTTCTCATTTGTTTTTCTGGTAGCTGCAAGCTACCCACTTGGCGGGGCAGGGTAGGCCTGCCGTGTCTTCACTATGATGTGATTGGGTGCAGCGGTCTCTGACTGTTGGCGTGCTCCGCATTACCTGCCGAATGTGGGTGCCTGTCTTCAACGCTTGATCTAGACGGGGCGCACCATCCCTTAACACCCACACTTCACCTCCCAAGGTGAGTTGCATTACACGTGGCAGCTTCAGCGCTGGCCTCCGTTGAGGGAGGCCAGGCTTGGTCTTCGGGGCACGCGACAGCTCTGGAGCCCTTCGAGGCATGCGGTAGCTCCGGGTCCCTTCGCGACATGTGGAAGCTCTAGAGCCCTTCGGGGTACGTGGCAGCTCCGGAGCCCTTCTCTGCGGGAAGAGTCCGGCCTGGTGCTTCGAGCCATGTGGTTGCGCAAGACCTCTCCCTATAGTAGGATGAGGTCTCACCCGAACACATGGCACCTTTAGAGCCCGCCCCTCTAGGGGAGCCGGGTCTCATGTTTGTGGTCTACGTGGCAGCGCCAGATCCCGTACTTGAGGAAGGCTGGGGTCTGGCACCCTCTGGACACGTGGCGCAACCGAACGTACCTTGACACTTTTGGCTTGTGTGTGAGGGTACCCCGTATACGGGGTAACAACAGTCTTCATGAGGACAACCCATCTCCCAGTTAAGAGGGCAGAGATGGATTCCCCCTAGGCTTATAACTTCGTAGCCGAAAAGTGATAGAAGTGTAGGTCTTCGACATAGTCAAGATGAATGAGGACTCTGAAGGTGTGTCCACGTTGCTAGCCTTTTGGTCTTGTGAACTGAAGGTCAGCATCCATCCTTGGCTGCTCCTCTTTGCGGCAAGAGTCAGTTAAGCTATCCGGTGGAGCCGGTTAGGATCCATGCAAAATGCCCATCAGACAAAGAGATGATGATCCTCACGTCTGCGCATAGTAGCATCAATGTGGTGGATAAGGCGGCCATTACAAAAGATCTTATCAACAATATCCTGGGACCAAGCGAACTGGGAGAGGCCCTCTATGCTAAGCCTGATGTGGTACGGAATGCACACTCTTTCTCCAAAGCGGTTGCTGTGCCAAGAGTGAAAATGCAGGTCGAATGGACCATCCTTGATGCGGCCTTTCGTGAACACCCTATTTCTATTGGAGCGCTCCGAGAACATGAGCGTGTAGGGGTTGAGGTGTAGCGTGAAAGACCTGGAATTAATACCTCTGAAGCCCAAAGTTGTGGCTGATTGCAGCAACAATTCCCTCCTTGGAGGCCAGTCCTAGAGGCCCTTCTTCAGTCATCAGTAATGTGTGCCTTTCAAGTATCTCTTGCCTTTGAACCATCTCATCCGGTAGCCATGCAACCTTTTTAGTAACCTTAGGGCGGAGACGGGTGTTACTGCAGAAGTGAATCGCGTTCCCACTTCCTTCAGATTGTGGAGAGTGGGCAGTCTGGCCCGCATGATGTTGTGGCCAGGTGGGGAGCTGGCGGACCTTCTGTTCATGGCAATCCTTGGCGGGGTAGCAGGGCGGGGGGAGGGGAGGTGGTGGAGGTGGCTTGTTGTGAACTGGGAGTGCTTTGTGAAGGCAGCGATAGGAGCAGTGTCCACTTCTTTTACGGTGTAGGCAGGACGGGGGGTCTCTGCACTCAAATTTAAGGTGTTCTCTTGCAAAACAGTTGAAACACCAACCCTTGAACTTTTCTTTGAATGCTTGCGATCTGGACTATCACCCGCGCGGCAAAGTGACCTTGGGTTACTTCTCTAACTCTGAAAGTGCATCTAGGTCCCTTGTGGGTTTTGGTTGATTAATGACAAATAATTAAAGAGCTAATGAGTTTGGTTGAGTTCTTGCAGAAAATGTAGTACAGAGTGAAATTCACGAAAAAAGGAGAAAAGGCGTGAAGAGTGGAGTAGAAATAGGTTTTCTATTTCTCCTTGAGTCATAGGAAAATTCGTACTATTAGGAGGGACACGACACATTGAAACTTAGTGAGTCAAATGGGAGCTGAACCTCTTGGGTAGGTTTAATGAAAACCCCTTATGTCTGAGTCGGACTTGTTCAATACCTTTTATCGGACATGTCTGAAAACCTTCTGTCTGGAGTCATACTTCTCCGACACCTTGGTCGAATAAGTCCATAATTCCTCTGGTGGAATTCAGACATGTCTGAACTGTATTGCGGACATGTCCGAAACTTCCCTGGTCATTTTCAAACATGTTCGAAGTGGGTCGGACATGTCTGAGGTACTTGACTTAGAAAAATCTTCTAAGTGTCGGAAACTGAGAGTTGTCTGAGATGTGGTTCAGACAAGTCCAAAAGTCTCCGTTCGATTTCAGACATGTCTAAAGTGGGTCGAACATGTTCGAGGTGGACTTCTTTGGCTCAATGTCTCTGATAAGCCTGAGTTTGAAAACCTCTCCTTGTGGGTCGGACTAGTCCGATATTAGTCGGACTTATCTGACAGGTCTTTTGTGCGCGGATTCAAATTCGAGTGATTAGCCGTACATACATTGCCAGCCTGTCAGACTTGTCCGAACTTGGGTCAGACTTGCCCGACGTGGGCTGTCAACTAACGGCTAAAAACACTTTTTGAGTATAAATTGATGGGGATTTCGTCCCAATCAAAGCCAAACCCTACAGAAACTCTCACGGCTGCCTCAAGCCCTCAAGAAACCCTTCTCTCTTGTTCTTCACCCTCTTGAGCCCAAATCCGAAGATTATTGGGAAGAGTGAAGGTGAGATTGTGAGAACTGGCAAGAGAAGTCCATACAGGGTTGAGAAACGTTTGATTCACTGAGTTTCTTCATGATCGCGTGTTGTTACTCCTTGGGTTCTCCCCTAGACGTTTAGGCTTCGCCCCGAAGATTTCTCGCGTGATTTCTTAATCTGGGGATGTTTGTAATCTTTGTGATAGTGGAGGATCCAAGACTTGACCTTTGAGGCGTCTCTGCGAGGTTTGCGATGTTAGACCTAGCTCTTTGTGTGCTCCTCAATGGGGAGTAGGTTTCTTCGTGGAACTGAACCTCGGGAAAAAACTCGCTTGTCCATTGTCTCCATTTACATTTTTGCAAATTTCTTACTTTCTAGTGATCATCTAGGTTTACTTTGTTTCTAGCACTTAATCTTGTTTTCGTCAACTACTAGAACTGCTAGGACGCATTTCCATTTACTAGATTACGTAAAAACTTCATTTTTGTCACTACCCTGTGAATTCAGTCGGACTTATCCGATCTGAATCAGACTTGTCTGACTTTAGTCAGACAAGTCCGATTCTAAGTCAGACAAGTCCAACTTCCATTGACAGGACATATTTTAATTAAGTCTAGATTTTTGATCATTGCCTATTCATCCCCCCTATAGGATAATTTCAATTAGTATCAGAGCAGGTTCCTCTACAAAGAGTCTAACAACTCGGAGAAGAGATAGCCGGAAGGGGGGACAAAGAGGTCCCAGTGATCGTCGATGACGACAAGACGGAGAATGTCGATGTGCTCCAAGATGATCCCAATGATGACGAGGAAGTGCGTCTACTCAAGGCACGACTTCGTGAAGACCAAGGTGATCGGTCCAATCAACAATGACAATGGTAATAGTTGACAAGACTACTCCCGATATCCTTACAACTATGAGCGTTTAACTGCTGTCAATCACTATTTGACTATTCCTATTGGGAAACCTCCTCAATTCGATGGAAATGATTACTATATGTGGAAGCATAATATGAAGATGCATCTCATTTCTTAAACTCTAGCTTGTCGCAAATTATTTTGACAGGTGTTCATCTTCCCATGAATGAGGAGGACGTGACCCCGGAGCAAGCCGTCCTACTCCACTGCAATGCTCAAGCGGTCGGAGTAATCACCTCCTCCTTGACCCGAGAGGAGTTCAACCATATTGAAGGGTTGGAGGTGGAAAAAGAAATATGGGACATGCTCAAGACAGCACGTGAGGGCAACCGTGTCATTAGGGAGGCAAAGATCGAGATGATTGAAGGAGAACTTGGGTGGTTCACTATCATGGATGGTGAGACCCCTCAAGACATGTACAATCGCATCAAGTTCCTCATCAACAAGAGTCGATCCTATGGAAGCACCCGATAGATGGACCATGAAGTGGTGAAGAGAATGATTCGGGCATTCATGCCTCGAAATGTTACTCTTTGATCACTAATTTGTGAAAGTCCGGGATTCCACAAGATGACCCCCGAAGAAGAGCTAGGGAGAATCATCAACCATGAGATGATGGAGCAAGAGACTATGTTCTACAACGATCTTCAAAAGCTTTCCTCCTCCAAGAAGAGAGATGTTGCATTCAAGGAAACATCCTCAAGATCCCAAGAAAAAAGAGAGAGTGATGAAGAGAGCCCCGACATCGATGAGGAAGAGGCACTCTTCATCAACAACTTCAAGAGGATATTGAGAAGGAGGAGGCGAAGCTACCATCATGAAGGCAAGAGCAAAGACAGGCCCAAGACAAGATCAAAGAGGGCTTGCTATAATTGTGGAGAATATGGCCACTTCATTGTGGATTTCCCACATGAAGAGAACAAGAAGAAGGAGGGCATGTCTCAAGAGATGAAGTACTTCAAGAAAAAGAAGCAATCGGGACATGCACACCTTGGGAAGGAGTGGAATTCAAATGAAGAATCCTCCTTCAATGAAGAAGAGAAGATAGCAACTATTGCTATGAAGAAGTCAACCACGAAGAACAAGCTCTTCCCCAACTTGGAGAACACAAGGCCAAGTTGCCTCATGGAAAAGGCGGGAAGAAAGAAGGTTAGATATAAATCATCTTCTTCAATTTATTCACATGATGATTTTGATAGTAGTAGTGAAAATGAACATATGCTTAAAGATATGAGTAAGAGTACTTTGAAACGGTTGAAGTTGTTAACGGATGAGATATTTGAGAAGGAAGAGCTTATCAACTGTCAAGAGGACATGCTCATCCAACAAAAGGAGAGATGTCATGAGTTTGAGGAGCTCTTAGAGCTTGAAAGAGAAAGAAGCAATGCACTTGAGTGTGAACTTGATTTGAGCAAGGATACTTGCTCAAACCTTGAGAACACTACAATTGTGCTAAAGGATGAACTTGTTAGCTTGACAAAAGCTAACAAGATACTTGAAACACAAGTGGAGTCTCTCAAGGTCAATGCACCTTCTTCCTCTAAAAGCTCACCTTCCACAAATGTCAAATCCAAAACATTGCAAGCTTGCAAGTGCTCTAACTTGATCCTAAAACTAAAAGATTAGCTTAAGGTGGCACAAAACAAGCAAGCACCAAAAGGTGGCATCTTTGACAAGGATAAGATGGCATATGCACGTAGTGCATACACCAACACAGGGCATCATCTTGTCAAGGATGGTCTTGGCTATTCTAGGGAGAGGAAGCAAAATTCTAAGACTCCCATGAATGGCAAAAACTTGATTGTTTTTGTCAAGGAAGGTTCTTACAACAACAACAAGGGAAATAACATGGCTACTTCACATGATGTGCCTAAAAATGAACCTCATCCATTGTTCCATGATTTTGATGCTTCATATGTCTTGTTAAGGAACAAGTTTGGAAAGACTTATGCTAGGTATGTTGGGCCACACCACAAGAGTTCAAAATCTTGCGAGTGGATGCCCAAGTGCCTCTTTACTAACATCAAAGGACAAAGCACCTCTTGGGTACCTAAAGCCAAGGCTTAACTCTATTTTGTAGGCATACTCCTCCGATGGAACCAAGTGAGTTCTTGATAGTGGATGCATGAACCATATGACCAGAGAGAGGAAGATGTTTGTGGAGTATGAGGAAAACGAATATCCAAGTGAAGGAATCTACTTTGGGGACAATAGCCAAGGGAAAATCCTTGGCACCGGTAAAATTGCTATGTCCCAAATCATACTCTTTCAAACGTTTTGCATGTTGACTCACTCGATTATAATCTCTTATCCATATCACAATTATGTGACAAAGGTTATAATTGTCTTTTCACTGGGTGTGATCGTCATAAGAAGGAGCGATGACTCAATTGCCTTTAAGGGTGCGCTCAAGGGAAAGCTTTATCTTGTGGATTTTACTGCGGATAAAGCCGAACTTGACACATCATTAATGGCAAAAACCAACATGGGATGGCTTTGGCATAGAAGACTAGCCCATGTTGGAATGAGAAACTTGCAAAAACTTCTTAAGGGCGAGCACATCCGTGGTTTGAAGAATGTTGTGTTTGAAAATGATAGGCCATTGTAACACCCTCATTTTCATCCATTATGCATTTAGACATGTTTATTATTAAGCAACATAAAAAGGAACAATTTTAAAATGAATTAGAAGCAAACCGCGCTTAAAAAGTCTGAGAAGTGCAGACTTGTCCGATTTGCCCCGAACTAGTCTAAATTTCTCTCTGTACCGATTTTGGACTTGTCCGCTTTCCTGCAGACTAGTCCTTTTTTCTCTCTGTACTGGTTTCAGACTTGTCCAGTCCATTGCGGACTAGTCCGGTAATCCCATCCTTGAAAATTTTTCCAAGTCCCCAGACTTGTCCGTTTTCCGCCGGACTTGTCCGTTTTGCTCTCCGACTAAGTTCGAACTTGTCTGATTTCATACCACACTTGTCCATTTTCGCCCCTGTCTAATATTGGACTAGTCCAGTCTACTGGGATTTGTCCGGTGTTCGCGACTCCAATTCAATCTTTTCTTCCAGGACTTGTTTTAGGGTTTTTACTTTAAGTGGGCCCAAGGATGTAGTGTCTAACCTTTTTTGGAGCCCATGTGGGACCCCTACACGGCCTCCACCCACCTTACACTCGAATTCCATCAAACCCTACACCTCCACCCCTATATAAACAACCCAACACCCAACTTTTACATCTCTTTGCCACAATTGAAAGACCACCAAACCTAGTTCGTAGGAGCTGCCACCAAGGAGAGATCCGGCAGCAAGGAGGAGAAGGAGATCACAAAGAAGGATCAAGCAATCAATATCTTTATCGACTTTGTGTTCTTCGTCACCAATTCACCCTCAACTCTTCGTCACCAAACCTAGATCGTCAAGATCCATGTGTTGCCTCCAAACTCTTATTCTTTGGAGTTCTAGACACGTGGTATACCTTCTACTTTTTCTTTCCCACGTGAATTAAATCCCAATTATCCAAATTCTCGTAGATCAAGAAAATCAGAACTCGCTGGTTCTGTGTAAGGCGGACTAGTTCGGCCCCTAGCGGACTTGTGCAACATCTAGATTCGTTTAATGTTGAATTAATTCCAAATTGATGTAAATTAACTTGAAACCTGTATAAACTTGTTAAGAACCATTGTATTTGATTAGTAAACATTAAAAGCAACTCATTAACAACTTTCACTTCACATTTGCATTAATCATGCATGTCATGTCATATTGAGTAACATGTGAGCATCAATTGGTTGTAATCTTGTTTTGTATGTTCTTTGCACAGAATAGAAAGATTCGCCCTAGAGGGTGCTGCCGAGGACCTTCAGCACCAGGATTCCGAAGTATTTGATCCTAACCAAGCTCAAGAGCAAGGCAAGTGTCCTTGATCATATTGATCCTAGTTTGTAAATGTTTTGTTTTCAAACTTGCATGCCTGTGTCAATTTGATGGGACTCCTATGATAGGAACTTTACTAGACTTGTGTAATCACCCTTGTCTCTTGGAACACATAGTAGAAAGTCAGGAAGGGCTTTTTACCTTTTTGGCTTTGCTCAAATTAATTGGGATGGGAAAATAACCAAGTTACTTAATTATAAATTATTGAGATTTTGGATAATGTACATTGATGAACATGGTTAATGGTAACATGGTAATGGGTGATCTAAGACAACATGGTCTGTGGATGGGTTGGATGTTATGGTAGTTTGCTTTCCTTAGATCTAAGGACTGGTTCAAGCGAGAATAGGCCAGGACAACTGTGCCACCACGAGGCCAAGTATGGGTGCGGCGTAGCTGATTAATTAGGGTATTGCTGGTATTGCGTGGACCATTTGAAAGAGCGGGGAAGGGGAGTAGGATTGGGTTTGTATGAGTGGCGAAACTCCCTGGGATCCGAACGGAACAAGAGGGGGCCCTTGGTTTAGGATGTGCTCAGTTGGAGGCATCGCCACCGGTGAAACCTCAGTGGGTCCATACATGCTAGTAGTCCCTTTATAAAGGCTATTTTGTGATCTCTTGGCCACACACCAACGGAAGCGTGTAATGTGACCGACGGGTCACGGGCATAAGGGAGGTTCCTTAGTCACTGTAAGGGGACGAAATCACAAACTTGTGGGTAAAGTGGTACAACCTCTGCACAGTGTTGAAAACTATCATGATAGCCGTGCTCCCGGTTAAGAGCACTTGGATGACCTACATGATTAGAGGGAAACTTGGGATTTGGGATGGATGGTTATGGTTATGGTTATGGATTGAGTTATAATAAATGTACATGGATGATGGTGATGGTAAAAATCTAGAATAATCGTAATGGACATTGAATATGGATTTGTATCATGATAATTATGTGGGATATGATGCGATTACTTCACGTAGACATAATATAATGCTTTTTACATGTTTTGAATGTACTTTTCAGCAATTAGCCATTGTTTATTATCATGCCTTGTTTAAGCTACATGTCATACTTTCCACACTTGCTGAGTACAACATGTACTCACCCTTGCAATTCCCCCACCAACAGTTGCAGGTCAGAATTTGGAGTATCACGACGTTAATGAGGAGTTCTAGGTTGTGTGCTGCCGTCAGCTTTGCCTGTGGTGTTGCTTGGAGCTGCGCTACCCTTTTTGCTCAATTTTCTTAGTTTGCTTAATTAGATTAGTTTCACTGCATTAGTATTATCATTAATGATCATTAGAGTTGTAATATGAGGATTACTTTAATAATGTAATAAAGGTACTTATTTAACTTGTGTTGTGGTAATTATCTGTTTATCATATGTAAATCACTTGTGTATGTGTGTTAAACATTGTGGGCAGAAATATACTGCACTTGGTTCGTTTTTCATAACCGGGAGTCACAAATTGGTATCAGAGCCACAGGTTGACTGTGGGACGCAACCTGGATAGGATGGACACTTTAGAGCACATAGAAGCACTCAGGAAGCATTGTGGATTGTTTGGTGTGCTGTTTGCTATATAATGTTTTCTTGTGTGCTTAGTAGAGGATTGTGGGATGCTTTAGCATTGCTATGTCCGTATAGACATGTAGAGTTAGTTGCTTAGTTTCATATCCCTTGATGCATATAGTTAGAGATGTTTTCTAAACTCTTCTATCTCTTGCTTTCCTTCAGATAGTGAGGACTCGCAATCATAGGGATGCCAATGATGAGGAGGAGAACAATGGGGCACCTCAGAACAACCAGTGACCTGCCCAGGGAGCTATCAATCTTGAGCAGCTATTGGCCATGCAAAACTAGCTCATGTAGACCATGATATAGACTATAGCAAGCTGGCAACAACAACCAGCCCCACATGCCTCCATCGCCACCACCCCCACCGCCGCATAACAGGTTGGGAGAGTTCATGAGGACTAGGCAACCAACCTTTGCTCAAGCCACCGACCCTATGGGCTCTGATGATTGCCTCAAATCTGTGGAAAACAAGCTAGCTATTGTCCAATGCAGTGACCGGGAGAAGGTTCTATTTGCTTCCCATCAACTAGTTGGAGCAGCGGCGGATTGGTGGGACTCGCTGTGTAATGCCATGAAAATCAGGAGAGGATCACTTGGGCTGAATTCAAGGAGAGATTCCGTTCTCATTATGTGTCAGAAGGTGTTATGATCCTAAAGAGGTAGGAATTTGAGAACTTGAGGCAAGGAAGATCAAGCGTGAGTGAATATCTTGGTAAATTCACTCAACTTTCAAGGTATGCGCCAGAAGATGTCAGCCAGGACAGCAGAAAACAATATTTGTTTATGAGGGGGCCTTAACAATGAGATCCAAGTGCAATTGCTCAAGTGTGATTATGCCAACTTTCAGAAGCTTGTGGACAAAGCAATTGTGGTTGAGAACAAGGTTCGTGAGATGGAGCAAGAAACTACGAGTAAGGCGCCATATCCCAGATAGCTGCAAGGAAGCAATGTTCGCCCCTGCTTTGCACCTACCATTGCACCATACTACAACCCCTCTGTGCATGCTCATCGCCCTGCTTATCCACCTCATCCAGCTCAGCCGCAGCTCATGCAACCACGCCCCGCTATGCAAGCACCTCTTCCTCCAATGCCTTATGCACCTCACACCAGATTTCCTGTAAATGTTCAGAACCAAGCTCGTCCAAATAATTCTAGTGCAGAAAGGAAGTGCTATACTTGTGGTGAAGCAGGACATTTTGCATTTCAATGTCCTAAGTCAGACCTGGGTCAAGGAAGCAATGCTCGAAGACAGAACCCAAGACCGAATGGAGGAGCGCCACAAGGCAACTGTGGACAGTAGAATTTTGTTCGTGGCAATGTGAACCATGTCTCTACGGAGGAAGCGCAACAAGCGGATGATGTGGTGATTGGTATGTTTCTCGCAAACTCCAACCCGGCGACTATGTTATTTGATTTTGGAGCATCGCATTCATTCATTTCATTGAAGTATGTTGCCAAGTATAGTTTGCCTATATCTCATATGAAGTATACTTTGTTGGTTAAATCTCCTGGAGGAGAGATGAGGACAAACATAGTATGTCCAAAAGTAAGCCTTAGAATAAGGGGGGTTGATTTCGTTGCCAACCTTACTGTTTTGGAGTCCCAAGGATTGGACATTATACTTGGTATGGACTGGTTGAGGAAGCACAATGGAGTAATACAATGTGCCACAAAGACGGTGAAGTTGACTAATGAGGAAGGGATCACCATAGAATTTGAAGCATCTCAACATGCACTTAAGCAAGTGGAGCTGAATCACATGGACGGTGCCGCGATTGAGGAGATTCTAATGGTCTGTGAATTCTTGGATGTGTTTCCGGACGAGTTGCCAGGTATACCAACTGATCGCGACATTGAGTTTGTTATTGAGTTAATACCTGGAACTGCACCTATAGCTAAGAGGCCATATAGGATGCCTCCTAAGGTGTTAGCGGAGCTCAAGAAGCAAATTCAAGAGCAGCTAGAGAAGGGTTTTATTCGCCCAAGCTCTTCACCTTGGGGAGCGCCCGTAATTTTCGTGGACAAGAAGGATGCATCCCAAAGAATGTGTGTGGACTACCGAGCTCTCAACGAGGTGACAATCAAGAACAAGTATACTTTTCCCCTCATAGAGGATTTGTTCGATCAGATGAAGGGTGCATGTGTTTTCTCCAAGATCGACTTGAGGTCAGGCTACTTACAAATGAAGATTAGACCGTCGGATATACCCAAAAACAACTTTTTGGACATGGTACAGATCTTATGAGTACACCGTGATGTCTTTTGGATTGACAAACGCACCTGCATACTTTATGTACCTCATGAATAAGGTCTTCATGGAGTACTTGGATAAATTTGTTGTGGTGTTCATCAATGACATTATGATCTACTCGAGAAGCAAGGAGGAAGGCTCACGTTGCAGACATTGAGGGAGCATCAATTGTATGGCAAATTCAGCAAGTGTCAGTTTTGGTTGAGGAAAGTGTCATTTTTGGGCCATATCATCTCCGAAGTAGGAGTATCAAGCGGGGGACATTGTAAAGTGGGAGCCGCCGCAGAATGTCAAGTAAATAAGGAGTTTTCTTGGGATGGTTGGATACTACCGTAGGTTCATCAAAGACTTTTCCAAGATAGCTACGCCAATGACATAATTGCTAATGAAGGTGAAAGCTTTCCGATGGACTCAGGCTTGTCAAGACAGTTTTGAGGAGCTAAAGAAGAGGCTAACAACAACATATGTGTTGGTATTGCCAGATGTGAGTAAAAGTTTTGATATTTATTGTGACGCATCGAGACAGGTACTTGGATGTGTATTGATGCAAGAAGGTCAGGTGGTAGCCTACGCATCAAGACAATTGAAGAAACATGAGCAGAATTATCCTACGCGTGATCTCGAACTTGCAGCTGTAGTGTATGCCTTGAAGATTTGGAGACATTACATTCTTGGTCGTCGGTGTGAAATTTATACGGATCACAAGAGTCTCAAGTACATATTCACTCAAACGGATCTGAATTTGAGGCAATGAAGATGGTTGGAGCTCATCAAGGATTATGATGTGGGAATTAACTATCACCCGGGGGAGGCTAATGTAGTGGCCGATGCATTGAGTCGGAAAGGGGTAAGCCACCAACTCACGGTCTGAGAGCTGCCATCCGAGTTATGCAAGAAGTTTGAACAGTTGAATCTCGGGTTTGTGAATGAGATGGGGATGATGGAGTTAAACCTGACCTTAGAGCAAGAAATTCGAGAAGGTCAGACCAAGGATGAGGAAATTTAAAAAATCAAAGAAAGGACCCAAGAGGGGAGATAATTCAAATTTGATGAGGATGAACATGGTACCCTATGGCTTGGAAAAAGAATTGTTGTGCCTAATGTTAAGCATATTCGAGAAACGATATTGAAGGAGGCACATGACTCACCTTATTCAATTCATCCCGGTTGTACAAAGATGTAAAAAGACTTAAAGACTTGTCATTGGTGGGCCAGCATGAAACAGGGCATAGCTGAATATGTAGCGTTGTGTAATGTGTGCCAACGATTGAAGGCAGAACATCAAAGGCAAACCAGAATATTGCAGCCACTGGAGATTCCGGAATGGAAGTGGGAAGAAATCGGTATGGATTTATGAAAGTGCATCTAGGCATCCCTTGTGGGTTTTGGTTGATTTATAACAAACAAATGAGACCCTAACAAAATTGTTGAGATGAGCGCAGGTTTTAAACAAAATTAGGAGGAAAGCTCAAAAAGAAAGGATAATAAGGAATCAAAAGTATAAGAGCCCAAGAGTTTAAAAGATTAGATCATTTTGTATGGAGTGTGTTGGAGAACACACCCCAAGAGCTCAAGCAAAAGAGATCTCACTCACTACACAAAAATCTGCAAATCCGGACTAGTCTGATATGCACCGGACTAGTCCGATATGTCTCTGACTAAAAATGGACAAGTCTCCCCAGTGCGGACTTGTCTGCAAGTACTCCAGTTTACACAGCACCGGACTAGTCTGATATCACAACAGACTAGTCCGATATCTCTTTGACTAAATTCGGACAAGTCCTTCAAGTCTGGACTTGTCCATTAGCCCCACAATTTTTCACGACACCGGACAAGTCCGATATCACCACGGACTAGTCCGAAAACTCTCTGACTAAAATCGGACAAGTCCTCCAAGTGCAGACTTGTCCTCAATTCTACATGAGGTTCACCACACCAGACTAGTCTGATATATGTCGGACTAGTCCAAACATCTCCAGAGCCCAGAACAGACTAGTCCAGACATTTACGGACAAGTCTGATATCTAGGTACACTTAGGGTTTCCCACACGTCGCACACCGGACTAGTCCGTAGTCCACCACGGACTAGTCCGGACATCGCAAACCCTAATGGTAACTTTTGGAAACCCTAGTATAAATAGAGGTGTACGGCCCTACAACCACACCTCTTGACCCCCTGCGCCGTCACACCTTCCAGGAGCCCAAAATACACATCTCTCCACACATTCTAACCCTAGAAAGATCAAATATTTGAGGATTAGCATTGATCAAAAGGAGATACTTGTTCCACACGATCTCGAGCTCTTGGGTTTGAATCTCTCGCACACTCTTGTTGTTTATTGCATATATTTCGAGTGTGTTTGGTGGTGTTCGTCATTGTAAATCTTGGGGAGCCCTCAACTTGTGAGAAGGCCCCTTGAACAAGATTATTTGCCCCTTTTGTGGTTAGTGTAAGAGAATCGCTGCCCGTGGCGATTTGGCAAGGGTAGGGTTGGTGAAGACCCGATCCTCCGTGGACTCCTCAACGTGGTGTAGGTTTCCTTCGTGGGAATCGAACCACGAGATAAAATCATGTCTTGTGCACTTTTGTTTCATTGTTCATCATATTATAGGGTTTACATAATCTTGTGTAACTTATGTTAAAACATTGGAATTAAAGTTGATCCTTGTCATACACTATTTCACTGTTCTAATACATCCAAGTTGCTATTTACTTTCCGCTGCATAGGGTACTAGAAGTCAAATTATCGATTAAACTTGATCTTTCTAGTCCGCGAATACCAGACTAGCCCGCATTGAACCGGACTAGTCTGATCTGTTTGTATTTGATCAGTTTGTTAAGTGTTTCAGGGTCCGACAAAAGATCAAAAAGCCTATTCACCCCCCTCTAGGCTACATTCAATTAGTATCAGAGCAGGGTTCTTCAGAAGAGACTCACCGCTTGAAGAGAAGATGTCGGACGTCAAGGATGTACACAAGAACTTCAACAACGAGAAGGGTGATGAAGAAAGAACTCAAAAGCTAGAGAAGCTCCTCAACGCTATCGAAGATTGCGAGGACAATGACAAGGAGATGCTCCTAAGGAAGAAGGCACTCTCCCCAAAAGGGAATAAGAAGATCGAGGATAAAAGAAGAAGGGGTTGACTACTCCCGATATCCTTTTAACTGTGATCGGTTAAATTCTAACAATAATCATTACTTGTCAATTCCTCTAGGGAAAGAACCTTTCTTTGATGGAAATGATTATTCCATGTGGAGACAAAACATGAAAACACATCTCATATCTCTTAACCCCAGTTTGTGGCATATAGTGTGTACAGGGATAGATACCTCGAATGATGATGAAGAGCTGACTCCAAGCCAAGAGCAAGCCATTCATCAGAACTCTCAAGTTGCAGCCGTTATCATGTCCTCACTAAGTCGAGACGAGTTCACCAAGGTGGACGGACTCGAAATTGCTAAGGAGATATGGGACACTCTACAAACTGCACATGAAGGTGATCGTCATGTACGTGAAGCCAAGATTGAAATGATTGAAGGAGAATTGGGAAGATTCGCCATAGAAGAAGATGAATCACCACAAGATATGTACAATCGATTGAAGAATCTTATCAACAAAGTCTGAGCATATGGCAGCAAGAAGTGGAATGATCATGACGTCTTAAAGTTGATTCATAGAGCTTTCATGGATCGCAACGTAACTCTTTGCTCCATGATTAGAGAAATCTCCGAGTATCGGAAAATGACCCCGGACGAACTTCTTAGGAATATTATCGACTTTGAGATGATGGAGAAGCAAGCTAAGCACATCAAGGAAATTGTCGACCTTACCTCGGCAAAGAAGAAATGAGTTGCTTCGAAGTCCACTTGTAAACCTGTATCAAAAGAAGCTCGAGAAGCTCATGGAGAAGATGACATCGATGATGAAAGTAGTGACATTGATGAAGAAGACATGATCTTGTTCATGAAGAAGTTCAAGAAAATGATGAGAAGAAGACAAAGTAGTAGCTCAAAGGAAGGAAAATAAAGGGACAAAAAAAGACCCAAGATGAGACATGCTTGCTATAACTGTGGAGAGTATGACCATTTCATAGTGGATTGTCCACATGAAGAAAATAAGAAGAAGACTAAGGACAACAAGCCTCAAACAAAGAAAATGTTCAAGAAGCAGAAGCAATTTGGCCAAGCGCACTTAGGGAAGGAGTGGGACTCAAATGATGAGTCCTCATCCGAAGAAGAAGAGGAGATGGCCACCATAGCCGTCATGAAGCCTACCGAGAAATCCACCCTCTTCCCAACCTTGGGCGCATGGAAAGACACTGATAACACTTTTCTAATGGCCAAGGAAGGTAAAAAGGTAACAACTAAATCTTCATCCTCGTATTCTTTTACTAGTGATAGTGATAATTCTAGTGATGATGAAGATATGCTTGTTGGCTTAGATAAGAAAACTGCGGTTAAGATGAAATTTTTAATGGATAAGCTTGTTGATAAGGAGGAGCTAGTTGATCGTCAAGAAGATATGATCATCCTCCAAAAGGAGGAATATCTTAAGATCAAAAAGCTCCTTGAACTTGAAAAGGAGAAAAGCAAATCACTAGAACTTGAGTTAGCTTGAAGCAAGGAAGCTTGCTTGAAGTTAAACGACTCAACCACCACCATCAAGAATGAACTTGCTAACTTGACCAAAGTTAACAAGATTCTTGAGGTACAAATTGAGTCACTCAAGCAAAGTGGTTCTTCATCCTCTTCAAGCTCACCTTCTCAACATATAAAATATGAAACTGTTATTGCTTGCACATGTACTAAAAATGACACTAACTTGAAGGAAAAACCAACATTGACAAAGGACAAGCAACCTTCTCACAGTGGCATATTTGAGAAGGAGAAGGTCAAGTATGCACGTAGTACATACTCGGTGACAAGACCTCCTAATGTCAAATATGGCATTGGGTATTCTTGTGGTGAAAAACAAAGTGCTAGAAGCCACAATAATAACAAGGAACACATTGCCTTTGTCAAGGGAAACACCTCTCAAGTTAGAAAACTTAATAATGTTGATAAGTTTAACATTGTGAACACATATGAACAACAAGTTTTATTTAGAACATTTGATGCTTCATATGTACTTAATGAAAAGTAATATTGGAAGAGTTTATGCAAAATATGTTGAGCCACACCATGAGAACACCAAGTCTCATGTGTTGGTACCCAAATCACCTGTGACTAACCTCAAAGGACCCAAGCAAGCTTGGGTACCTAAGACCAAGGTACAATTTGTCTTTTGCAGGCCTATTCATCCGATGGAGATAAATGGGTGTTATATAGTGGATGCACCAATCACATGACCGGAGAAAGAAGAACGTTCGTGGAATATGAAGAAAATGAAGATCCAAGCGACGCTTTTACTTTGGTGATAACAGTCAAGGAAAGGTGCTTGGTACCGATAAAATTGCAATTTCACCAAAACATAGTCTTTCTCATGTTTTACACGTTGACTCCTTGGATTATAACCTTTTTTCCATATCTCAATTATGTCACAAATGTTATAATTGTTTATTCACTGATGAGGGTGTGACCGTCTCTAGAAGGGGAGATAACTCGGTTGCATCCAAGGGTGTCTTAAAAGGAAAACTTTATCTAGTTGACTTCAACAAAGATAAAGCCGAACTTGACACATGCTTGATTGCAAAGACCAACATGGGTTGGTTGTGGCATAGGCGGCTAGCACATGTTGGTATGAGGAATCTTCAAAAACTCCTTAAAGGTGATCACACCCGAGGTTTAAAGGATGTGGTTTTTGAGAAAGACAGGCCTTGTAGCGCGTGCCAAGCCGGGAAGCAAGTAGGAGCACCCCATCCCGCAAAGAATGTCATGACTACAACAATACCGCTCGAGCTCCTTCACATGGTCCTATTTGGTCCTATTGCTTCCATAAGCATCAGTGGTAACAACTACGGTTTAGTCATCGTTGATGATTTTTCTCGCTTCACGTGGGTTTTCTTTTTGCATGGTAAGACAAAAACTCAAAGAACCCTCAAGAAGTTTCTCAAGCGAACTCAAAATGAATTTTCATTGACGATCAAGAACATATGAAGTGACAATGGAATGGAGTTCGAGAATACCCAAGTTGAGGAGTATCTAGACAAAGAAGGGATAAAGCACGAATTTTCAGGACCATATTCTCCTCAACAAAACAGAGTAGCCGAAAGGAAGAACCGAACCCTCATTAAGATGGCGAGGACAATGTTCGATGAATACAAGACTTCGGACTGGTTTTGGGCCGAAGCGGTTGACACCGCTTGTCACACCATAAACCGACTCTATCTTCATTAGTTGCTCAAGAAAACTTTGTATGAACTACTCACAGGTAACAAGCCAAATATTTTATATTTTCGAGTCTTTGGTTCTAAAAGTTATATTTTGAAAAAGAAGCCTAGGACTTCAAAGTTCACTCCGAAGTCCGATGAAGGTTTCTTACTTGGCTATGATTTGAACTCCTACGCCTATCGTGTCTTCAACAAGGCCTCCGGACTTGTTGAAGTAGCACGTGACGTGGTGTTCGATGAAACAAACAACTCTCAAGAAGAGCAACTTGATCAATATGTGCTAGATAAAGAAGAAACTCCATGTCAAGCATTGAGAAGAATGGTGTTGGGCGATGTTCGACCACAAGTGCCCTTCCAAATGCGAATGAAGAAGATGAACCACAAGTGGAGGAAAATGATCAAGGATGAGTTTTCACACAAGATCATCCTTAAGAAGACCAAGGCGATCAACACATCAATGAAGGCAACCATGCATGGGGAGAAGAAGATGATGACCATGAAGATTCAAGATCGCAAGTGCCCCATCCAAGAGTACATCAATGCATCCAAAGAGATCACCCCGTCGACAATATAATCGGTGACATCCAAAAGGGAGTAACAACTCAATCTCGTATAGCTAATTTTTGTGAACATTACTTGTTTGTATCCTCGTTGGAACCACACAGGGTTTAAGATGCATTAAAGGATCTGGACTGGGTGGTGGCGATGCAAGAAGAATTGAACAACTTCAAAAGGAACGAAGTGTGGGAACTTGTTGAAAGACCCAAGTTCAACATCGTCATCACCGAATGGGTCTTCTGCAACAAGCAAGATGAACACGGGGTTGTGACAAGGAACGAGGCACGACTTGTGGCCAAAGGATTTCACAAGTCGAAGGTTTGGATTTTGACGAGACTTTTGCTCTCGTAGCTAGACTTGAATCGATTCGTATATTACTTGCATATGCTACTGACCATGATTTCAAGCTTTATCAAATGGACGTGAAAAGCGCCTTCCTTAATGGACCGATCAAGGAGGAGGTGTACGTGGAGCAACCCCCCGGGTTTGAAGATCAAGAGTTCCCCGACCATGTATACAAACTGTGTAAGACTCTCTATGGCCTCAAACAAGCTCCTAGAGCTTGGTATGAGTGCCTTAGAGATTTTTTGATTGAAAATTGCTTTAAGATTGGTAAATCTAATTACACCTTGTTTACGAAGCATTTTGATAATGATCTATTCATTTTCCAAATCTATGTTGACGATATTATATTCGGTTCAACTAACAAATCTTTTTGTCAAGAATTTAGTAAGATTATGACAGATAGATTTGAGATGTCCATGATGGGAGAGCTAAGATACTTCTTGGGATTCTAAGTAAAGCAACAAAAGGGCGGGACGTTCATAAGCCAAACAAAGTACACTCAAGACATTCTCAAGAAGTTTGGAATGGACAAAGCAAAGCCCACAAAGATTCCCATGGCGACAAGTGGACACTTGGATCTCAATGAAGACGTACCAAACATGGACCAAAAGGTATATCATTCCATGATTGGCTCTTTACTTTATTTATGTGCATCTAGGCCTGATATCATGTTGAGTGTATGTTTGTGTGCAAGATTTCAAGCCAATCCTAAGGAATGTCATTTGACAGCCGTAAAAAGGATCTTGCGATATTTAGTTCATACACCCAACCTAGGCCTTTGGTATCCTAAAGGTTCAAAATTCGATATCATTGAATACTCCGATGCAGATTATACCGGATGCAAGGTAGATATAAAAAGTACCTCTGGTACTTGCCAATTTCTAGGTAGATCCCTAGTTTCTTGGTCCTCCAAGAAATAAAATTCCATTGCCTTATCAACGGCCGAAGTGGAGTATGTTGTAGTCGGGAGTTTTTGTGCATAACTCCTTTGGATGCGACAAACTCTAAGGGATTACGGTTACAATATGAGTCGTGTTCCACTCCTTTGTGACAATGAGAGTGCCATTAAAATTACCCATAATCCTGTTGAGCACTCTAGAACCAAACACATACATATCTGGCATCATTTTTTGAGAGATCACTCAATGAAAGGAGACATAGCCATTTCCCATGTCAACACTAAAAAACAGTGAGCCGATATCTTTACCAAGCCACTTGATGAAAAACGCTTTTGTGAGCTCTGAAATGAACTAAATATCCTTAATGCTCGGAACGTGGCTTGAAAACTTGCATACATGTATGCCATCTTCAAAAATCATGTTGATTGTGTTGAAAAAATTATCTCTCTCTATTTTCTCTGAAAAACTATGTTAATTACTTGATCTTGGTAAATTATTGTCATAGCTTGATTGTTGTATGTTTACTGATCATATTCATCAAGAATATTTGTGTGTTTTTGCCCCTATTTTCTTTTTAAGCACCTTCGAATATATACGAAAGGTCTATTTGCTTCTATCCTAGTGACCACGGACTAGTCCGTGGTTACCCCAGACTAGTCCGCACATTGCAGACTAGTCCGCAGAGTGTTCGCTAGACTAGACTAGTCCAGTCAGACCACGGACTAGTCCAATTTTTCGACTCCATAACCATAGGGTCGGCACAACCCTAATCTCCTTCCTCCTCACAACTCCTCTCACATTCTCTCTCCTCACTCAAGTGCTCCCAAGGCGATTTGGCAAGTCCTCCATCAAATCCACTCAAGTTTTGGTGGCATTTGATCTCCTTTGCAAGGTGATCGAATACCATGGACTTTTCCGCATCAAAACTCCTTCAATGCCACGAATCTAAGGATTTGGTAAAAATTCTCTCCAAACCCTAGAACCTTCGATTTTCCTTGTTTTTGTTCAAATAGCCTAGTTCTTCTTGTCAATACATGCTCCCTTGTAGTAGTACAACTGCATTGCCTCGTTTTTGCGTTGAGAAACTCAATTATCCTGTTAGGGTTCGAGCAGCTGAATATCAGACTAGTCCGTTAATAGTGCGGACAAGTCCGATACCCCTGACTAGTCCGCACCTGAGCAATGGACAAGTCCAATGTTAGCTGAACAAAACCCTAATCTTCTTCAACTCAATACTATTCCTTGCCACCAATCCTTATCTATGTCATGTATAACTTTCTTGTCAGGACAATGTCGAGTTCAAACGATGACATCTCTGACTTCGAGGCCGAAATGGATCAAGAGACCTTGCCTCGCGTTTCGACGGGCCAAGTCAAGAAGAGACAAGATCGTACTGCTGACCCCTCGCCCACCCCACAAAGGGTGCGTCAAAAGGTTCCAGCCAAGAAACCAGCTTCGAGAGCACAAGATGTTGTTGGCCCTAGTTCGGCGGTTCCACGCCAAACTTAGGGAAAATGCAAAGGAATTGCCTCCGGCCCGATTGGCCCCGTCGAGATGACTGCTCCAAGAAGGAGGAATAGGGACCCCTCTAAGGAAAAGTTAAATGGCAAAGGGAGTGATGTGGCTTGGAAACTGAGGAAGATTGATGCCTATAGTTATGGCAAAAAGGCACTTGATCCCAGATTTTGGAGCAACTTCTACACGGACTACTACAGTACTATGTACCTTCAGATGAAGACTCCAGTGATCCGCAGCCAATGGATTGATTGGACACACTTTGAGAGAAAGAGGTGTCAAGCCTTTGATGAAGTGATAGAGGCTATGGAGAGACATGGCCTCAAGGACTTGTTTGCTTTCCGGTATAACTAGAATGATGAGGTCATAGCACAATTCTTTGCAACCTGCTACTTTGCTAGTGATGAATAAGAGAGAGTGACTTGGATGACACATGGATCCAAGTACACTGTTACTTATGATGAGTTTGCTAGGCTGCTACACCTTGACGACACCGACAGTAATGAGGTCATTATTCAAAATATTGGTGTTTTGGAGAAGGACAAGATGGACTTTCTCTATGATACTCGCCTCAAGTACAATCCTCCCCCAACCAAGAACATGAAGCCTTTCTTCATGGTTCTCAATAGAGTTCTCCGGAAGATGATTGCTCCCAAGGATGGAGATGCCAGGAGTGTCGAAGGTTGCTTAAGAACCTTGATGAAAGTGATTAGCAAGAAGAGAAAGTTTGACATTTTTGACTACATCTAGAATGATATGGTGAACATCTCTTGCACGCCAACCGTTCCTGTGGTTATGCACCGTACATCATGTTCATGATAGAGAAGGTCACAAGAATTGAGTTTGTGAAAGATGTCTAGCATACTGCTCTAAGGCCTCAGAAGCCTCCTCAAGCCACTTTCCCAGCTGCTCCCTCACTTGCCTCAGCTGAAGAACATCCAGAGAGAGCCCAAGGAGAGGCCAGACCTCCATCAAGCTCAAGGGCCCCTCCTTCTAACAAATGATCAGGCAATGGGATCATGAAGTACCTGGCAGCTATCTTTGGCTCTTGCGCAAGACTGAGGTGAAGGTCCATAAGATGAAAAAGGCAAGAAAAGAGGAAATGAGGTACATGAAGGAAAATGTAAAAGTCATATGCCAGAAGCTGGAGATTGAGCCTATTGGATCTCCACTCATCTCAGAGGACTCCGCTTCTGACTTCTCGGAACTTCCACCCCTATCTCCTTCTGAGCTTGACTATTTTGGCATAGGGGGCACGACGAGTGGCTCTCACCCTCATCCTTCTCAGCCTGAAGATGTGTAAGACCTATGGGTGTTGAATACATTGGCTTGTAGTGAATACACTTGGCTTTGATGATAAAAGCTTTGAACATCACCAAAACACCTTTTTTATCAAGGTCCGACTCTAGCTCTGAGCTACAACAAGGTCTGATGGTAGGTCCGGCTTGGTTTGGGTAGCTCCGGTTATGTTAGATGCTAGGTCCGACTTCTTGGTAAGGTCCGACGAGCTTTGGTTAGCTCCGGTGAGCTTTATCTTTAGCTCCGGCATGACTTTGTTAGCTCTGGCATGTCTTTGATAGCTCCAACATATATTTGATAGCTCCGGCATGCTTTTGCTAAGCTCTGACATACTTTTTCTAGCTCCGGCTTTTGGGCTTACTAGTTCCGACTAGTTCTGGTTAGCTCCGGCGCTAGGTCCTGCTAGTTTTGTAAGCTCCGGCGGGAGCTTGGTTGTACTAGTTTTAGTATGCTCCGGTGCTAGGGTCTACTAGTTTTGGTAAGCTCCGGCAGGTGCTTCATTGTACTAGTAAGCTCCGGGTCAAGCTCCGGCTTGCTGTGGGATGGTCCGGAACTTGATTGTAGTGCTTCTGCTTTTCATTTGCAATGTTTCGTACTTGCTTTACATTGTTGGAAAGATTGCTTAGTATTCATTTGCTAAGTTTTTGGTGCGTTTTGGTTGATATGGATGATATCATGTTACTGTGGTTTTGCAACATGCTTATGTGAGGTTCTCACGTAGGGTGTTGTGTTCGGAACTAACTTGAGTCAAGTCGAGGACTTGGACTCGTATGGATTGGTTGTTTATTCATGTGCAGGTGTTGCTTGAGTTCAAGACATGGCTGGTGACGGGATCCATTGGACTAGTCTCAGGGAGGAGATGAGGTTCCAACAACCAAGTTCGGAAGGAACTGTGGTTGAGCTGATCAGGAGGTCGCGCAGGATGATTGAATCAAGGGCAATGCATATGAAGGATACTGAACGTCAAAGGAAGGTGTTCGCACGTATCCATGCGGTGCATGACGTGGAAACATTGTTCCGAAGATGGGATAAGGAAGGAAATATCTGGTTGGAAGGATCGGATCGTACCGGTTGATGACTTTGGCTGCGGCGGAGTCGGTTATGGCTCGTTATGGAAAGTATCGAGTTGGTTATGATAGGATTTCGTGTGGGTCACGAATTTGAGTTGTTTAGGAATGTAGGATACATTTCTAAGGTGTTTGGAAGTCTTAATATTGCTTCTATCTGCGTATAGAAGAATCTTGAGCAGTTATGGAAAGTTATGATTCATGATCTGAGTAAGATTGGAGTCCTAGTTGATATTGGGTTGGTCTAAGGGCTCGTTATATAAGCAAGGGAGCCCAGAGCTCGTGGTGCACGACTTTGGGGCTGTTCCTCTTGTGTTCTATTGAATAAAATTCGTAGTTTGAAGGACTTTTGTGCCTTGTTCGTCCGACTTGTTCCAGACAAGTTTTACTCGTCGAGTTTCTGGACAGCACTACCTTTCGTCGGTGGTTTTATCATAACTCGAGTTTTACTGATCCAATTGACGTTATTCTTTTTGAGTTGTCTTCACAACTTGATTTTCTATCATCTGTCAAAATTTCACGGTCATTGGATTTGTGATCTATGATCTACACGAGTTTCTTTGCAGTGTTCCAGAACTGTTTTTTCTCGGGTAGGGCAGATTGACCATTGTTTGATCTTTTGATCATAACTTGAGTTTTCCTTGATGGATTTGAGTGATTATTTTTGTGTTGTCTTCGTGACTTGATTCTCTCTGATATATATCACTTTTGTCACGGTGAAACACGTTTATATTAGTCTCACACACGATTTGTTTAACAGATCGTTTTTCTGCCGAAAGGGTTTGGTGTTTAATTGTTTCCGCTGCGTAAGATTTTTAAATCTACCATTCACCCCCCCCCTCTGGTAGCTTTTCATGTTCTCTTCGATCCTACAAGATGAAGATGACGAAAGTACTGACAACGCGAGTGAGCCTGCAATGATTCTTATATCCCTCTTCTCCTTCTTTTTGGTGCCTTGATGCCAAAGGGGGAGAGATTGAGAGGGAGTCTTAAGTCCTAGCAGTAGGTTGAGAGATGAGAGCTCTATTTGTGCTTCTTTTGGTGATGTAAGTCTTTTGGTGCTGTAAGACTTTTGGTGCTGTAAGACTTTGATTATGCTCTCTTATGCTTTTGGACATGTGTTGTGAAACGATGACTATGTTATGCTTATGATCTATGTTTTATGCTCTAAATTTGATATTATTGCCTGATAATCTTGATGTTGTTATGATTATGCTTTTATCTTATTCACATCAAGATTGTTGCTCACACACATGTAGTTTTTCACCCCACCATAAAGAGTGCACATATGTCCGATGTCTGCCTTGCCTATTTTGTTCCAAGTTCATATGTGCACACTTTATGAAAATCTGAATTTTTATCATATTTGTTTAAATCTCAATTGGCTGTCATCAATCACCAAAAAGAGGGAGATTGAAAGTGCATCTAGGCATCCCTTGTGGGTTTTAATTGATTTATGATAAAAAAATTTGATCCTAACAAAATTGTTCAGATGAGTGCAGGTTTTAAAGAAAATTAGAAGGAAAACTGAAAAATAAAGGAGAATAAGGAATCAAAAGGATAAGAGCTGAAGAGCTGAAAAGATTAGATCATTTTGTATGGAGTGTGTTGGAGAAACACACCCCAAGAGATCAACCAAAAGAGATCTCACTCACTACACAAAAATTTGCACATCCAGGCTAATCCGATATACACCGGACTAGTCCGATATGTCTCTGACTAGAAACAGACAAGTCTCCCCAGTGCGGACTTGTCCGCAAGTACTCCAGTTTACACAACACCGGACTAGTCTGATATCACCACGGATTAGTCATATATCTCTCTGACTAACTTCGGACAAGTCCTACAAGTTCGGGCTTGTCCATTAGTTCCACAATTTTTTACGACACTAGACAAGTCCGATATCACCACGGACTAGTTCGAAAACTCTCTGACTAAAATCAGACAAGTCCTCCAAGTGCGGAATTGTCCTCAATTCTACATGAGGTTCACCACACCAGACTAGTCCGATATATGTTGTACTAGTCCGAACATCTCCAGAGCCCAAAACAGACTAGTCCGGACATTTACGGACAAGTCTGATATCTCGGAACACTTAGGGTTTCCCACACGCCGCACACCGAACTAGTCTGGAGTACACCACAGACTAGTCCGGACATCGCAAATCCTAACGGTAACTTTTGGAAACCCTAGTATAAATAGAGGTGTACGGCCCTAGAACCACACCTCTTGACCCCCTGCGCCGTCACACCTTCCAAGAGCCCAAAATACACATCTCTCCACACATTCTAACCCTAGAAAGATCAAATCTTTGAGGATTAGCATTGATCAAAAGGAGAGACTTGTTCCACACGATCTTGAGCTCTTGGGTTTGAATCTCTCGCACACTCTTGTTGTTTCTTGCATATATTTCGAGTGTGTTTGGTGGTGTTTGTCATTGTAGATCTTGGGAAGCCCTCAACTCTTGAGAAGGCCCCTTGAACAAGGTTATTTGCCCCTTTGTGGTTAGTGGAAGTGAATCGACCTCCGTGGCGATTCGATGAGTGTAGGGTTTGTGAAGACCCGGTCCTCCGTGGACTCCTCAATGTGGATGTAGGTTTCCTTCGTGGGAATCAAACCACGGGATAAAATCATGTCTTGTGCACTTTTGTTTCATTGTATTCTAGGGTTTATATAATCTTGTGTAACTTACGTTAAAACATTGGAATTAAAGTTGATCCTTGTCATACACTGTTTCACTGTTCTAATACATCCAAGTTGCTATTTACTTTCCGTTTCATAGGGTACTAGAAGTGAAATCATCGATTAAATTTGGTCTTTCTAGTCCTCAAATATTGGACTAGTCTGCACTGTACCGGACTAGTCCGATCTGTCTATATTTGATTAGTTTGTTAAGTGTTTCAAGGTCTGACAAAAGATCAAAAAGCCTATTCACCCCCTCTAGGCTACATTCAATTTCATAGTTGGACTACCGTGTACCCACTCTGGTTACGACTCAATATGGGTTATTGTGGATCGGTTGACAAAATCAGCTCATTTCATTCTTGTCAAGACCACATATACCACCGCAAAGCTAGCTGAATTGTATATGGAGCATATTGTTTGCCAATATGGAGTTCCGAAGAAAATAGTCTTGGACCGAGGCTCTCAATTTACCTCTAGGTTCTGGGAGAAACTACATGAAGCTATGGGAACAAAGTTAAATTTCAGTTCAACATATCACCCGCAAACCGATGGACAAACCGAGAGGACAAATCAAGTTTTGGAGGATATGTTAAGAGCTTGTGCTTTGAAGCATGTAAGAAGTTGGGACAAAAGCTTGTTGTATGTGGAATTCTCGTACAACAATAGTTACCAAGCAAGTTTGAAGATGTCACCATATAAAGCACTATATGGAAGAAAGTGTAGGACACCCCTGTTTTAGAACGAGACAGGGGAGAACAAGGTATTTGGACCTGATGTGTTGCAAGAAGCTAAAAAACAAGTTCAAATTATCCGCAAAAATTTGAGGGTTGCCCAATCAAGACAAAAAGGATATGCGGATAATAGACAGAGAGACCTAGCCTTTGAAGTGGGGGACTTTGTTTACCTCAAAGTGTCACCAATGCGAGGTCATAAGAGGTTTAATGTCAGAGGCAAGTTAGCACCTCACTATATTGGACCATTCAAGATTTTGGACAAACGAGGAGAAGTAGCATATAAACTGGAGATGCCAACACACCTTTCAGATGTCCATGATGTGTTTCATGTTTCACAGCTCAAGAGGTGCTTAAGGGTACCAGAAGAACAAGTGTCAATGGAAGAATTGGAACTAGAGGCATATTTGACTTATGCCGAGCAACCGGTCAAAATCCTGGAAACCAAAGAGAGGGTCACGAGGAACAAGGTTATTCGATGGTGCAAAGTACAATGGAAGCATCATACAAAGTCATAAGCAAATTGGGAACTGTAGGATGATCTCAAGAAAGATTTTCCCTATGTCTTTCCTTCTACGGCGAATCTCAAGGGCGAGATTCATTTTAAGGGGCGTAGGTTTGTAACACCCTTATTTTCATCCATCATGCATTGCATACACTCTTAGACATGTTTATTATTAAGCAACATAAAAAGGAACAAGTTTAAAATGAATTAGAAGCAAACCACGCTTAAAAAGTCTGAGAAGTGCGGACTTGTCCGATTTGACGCGGACTAGTCCTAATTTCTCTCTGTACTAATTTCGGACTTGTCCGTTTTCCTGCACACTAGTCCGTTTTCCGCAAGACTTGTCTGGTAATCCCATCCTTGAAAATTTTGCCAAGTCCCCAGACCTATCCGGAGTTGTCCGTTTTCCGCCAGACTTGTCTGTTTTGCTCTCTGACTAAGTTCGGACCTGTCCGTTTTTGCCCCTATATAATATCGGACTAGTCCGGTCTAGTGCAGACTTGTCTGGTGTTCGCGACTCTAATTTAATATTTTCTTCTAGGACTTGTCTTAGGGTTTTAACCTTAAGTGGGCCCAAGGACGTCGTGTCCAACCTTTCTGGAGCCATGTGGGACCCCTACACGGGCTCCACCCACCTAAGACTCGAATTCCATCAAACCCTACACCTCCACCCCTATATAAACAACCCAACACCCCACTTTTACATCTCTTTGCCACAATTGAAATACCACCAAACCCTAGTTCGTAGGAGCCGCCACCAAGGGGAGATCTAGTAGCAAGGAGGAGAGGAGATCATGAAGAAGGATCAAGCAATCACGATCTTCATCGACTTTGCGTTCTTCGTCACCAATTCACCCTCAACTCTTCGTCACCAAACCTAGATCGTCAAGATCTTTGCCTCCAAACTCTTGTTCCTTGGAGTTCTAGACACGTGGTATATCTTCTACTTTCTCTTTCCCACATGAATTAAATCCCAATTTTCAAAATTCTTGTAGATCAAGAAAACCCTAACTCGCTGGTTCTGCGTAGGGCGGACTAGTCTGGCCCCTAACGGACTTGTCCGGCCTCTAGGTTCTTTTAATGTTGAATTAACTCCAAATTGATGTAAATTAACTTGAAACCTGTATAAACTTGTTAAGAACCATTGTAATTGATTAGTGAACATTAAAAGCAACTCATTAACAAGTTTTGCTTTGCATTTGCATTAATCATGCATGTCATGTCATATTGAGAAACATATGGGCATCTATTGATTGTAATCTTGTTTTGTATGTTCGTTGCGCGGAATAGAAGGATTCGCTCTAGAGGGTGTTGCCGAGGACCTTCAGCACCAGGGTTCCGAAGTATTTGATCCTAACCAAGCTCAAGAGCAAGGCAAGTGTCCTTGATCATATTAATCCTAGTTTGTAAATGTTTTGTTTTCAAACTTGCGTGCTTGTGTCAATTTGATGGGACTCCTATGATAGGAAGTTTACTAGACTTGTGTAACTGTGACGCCCGGTTCCGAAAACTGAACCAAGCTAACGCATATGTGTGCCCAGGATGTTCATCACACATACACGAGTGCAACCACAAAAGAGTATACAGAAAATTACCACAAGACAAGATTAATTAACCAAATTTTATTACACGAACCATATTGTCCTCGAATACAAGCTCTAATGAATGTTAATGACAAGTTCAACTAATGCAGCAGAAATAAACTAATTAAGCAAACTAAGCAACTATGCAGCATAAGCGACAGGGTATATATGCGCAGCTCCAATCAACACCACAGGCAAAGCTGACGGTAGACACGGCCTAGAACTCCGCATTATCGCCATTAAAATCCCAATACTGACCTGCAACTGTTGGGGGGGATTGCAAGAGTGAGTACATATCGTACTCAGCAAGTGTGGAAAGTATGACATGTGGCTGATTCAAATGACGACAATAATAATGGTAAAGTGTTGAAAAGTACATTAAAACATTTGAAAAGCAATATAGTATAAGTATGTGAAGTAAACCCATCATAATCATAAGTAATACCGTAATACCAAATCTGAATTCATTACCATCATCAAAAATTCCAGATTTCACCATTGCCAATAACCAGATTCAATACCAGAGATAAACTCATAACCAGCCATAACCATTACCAAACCATAACCATTACCAAACCATAACCATAATATCAACCTTAACCATTACCCAACCATAACCATCCCAAATTCCAATTTGCCTCTAATCATGGAAGTTGTCCAGGTGCTCATAACCGGGAGCACGGCTATCATGATAGTTTTAGTTAACACTCTGCAGAGTTTGTACCTCTTTACCCACGTGTTCGTGACTTCATCACCTTTCGGCGACTAAGAACCTCCCTTATGCCCATGACCCGTCGGTCACATTACACACTTCCGTTGGTGTGTGGCCAAGAGGTCACAAAATAACCTTTACAAAGGGATTACTAGCCTATTTAGACCCCACTGAGGTTTCAGCGGTGGTGATGTCTCCCGCAGAGCACATCTTCAACCAAGGGCCCCCTCTTGAGCCATTTGGATCCCAGGGTAGTCCCACCAATCATCACAAACCCAATCCGACTACCCCTTCCCCGAGCATCCACAATGGTCCAAACAGCACTAGCAAAGCCCTAATTAATCAGCTACGCCGCACCCATACTTGGCCTCGTGGTGGCACTGTAGTCCTGGCTTATTCTCGCATGAACCGGTCCTTAGATCTAAAGCAAGCAAACCACCATAACATCCAACCCATCCACATACCAGGCTTGCTTAGATCATCCATTACCATACCATGTTTAACCAGTTCATGTTAACCATAACCTCATCCATGCATAATTAAATTGAGTGATATAGTTGTTTCCCATCCCAGTTGATTAAGCGAAGCAAAAAGGTAAAAACCCATCCCGACTCTCTACCATAAATTCCAGGTGACAAGGGTGGTTTAGCAAATCTAGTAAACTTCCTTCCATAGGATTTCCCATCAATTTGACACAAGCATGCAGTTTTGCAAACAAAACATTTATTTTAAAAACAGGATCAATATGCTTCAAGGACACTTGCCTTGCTCTTGCTGTTGATTAGGGTCAAAGCCTTCAAACTCTTGATGCTGGAGATCCTCCGCGGCACTTCCTAGCGCAAATCCATCTAATCCACACAATAAACATACAAAACAAGAAACACAATCAAAGAGTGCACAAATATTACTCAATATGTCATGACATGCATGATTAATGCAAATGCAAGGTAGAACTTGTTACTAGATTGCTTTTAAAGATTACTAACTAGTTCTAATAGATTTTAACAAGTTTATACAGGTTTGGGGTTGATTAGATCAAATTTTAGAATTAATTCAACACAATTTAACCAGAAAGATCGGACTAGTCCGCTAGGGACCGGACAAGTCCGCACTCTGCGAGATTAGCAGATTAGGGTTTTCTAGATCGACATGAATTTGGAGATTAGAGGTTGAATGCACGTAAGGAAAAGAGAATAGAAGGTATACCGGGTGTTTAGAACTCCAATGAACCAAGAAACTTGGAGGTAACACTTGGATCTTGATGATCTAGGGTTCGTGATGAACTTGGAGATGAATTGGTGGTGAAGGACGAAACTTGGTGGAGATCTTGATCCTCCTTCGTTTCCTCCTCTTCTTCCTCTTGCTTGGGATCTTCTCCTCCCTCCTTGATGGTGGCTCCCCACGAACTAGGGTTTGGGTGGGTGGAAAAGTGGCAAATAGATGTCAAACCAAGGGGTGGGGTTGTTTATATAGACGTGGAGGCTAGGGTTAGATGGATTTCGAGTTTTGGGATGAGTAGAGGCCGGTTTAGAGTCCCACATGGGCTCTAAAAGAGTTGGGCACGACGTCCCTAGGCCCACTTGATGTGAAACCCAAGAAACAAGTCATAAAACAAAAGGTCAATCTCGGAGTCACGAAATATTGGACAAGTCCGGACAGGACCGGACTAGTCCGAAGTCGTCCAGAGAGAAAATCGGACAAGTCTGGCCAAAAATCGGACAAGTCCGATCTTAGTCAGAAAGGAAAACGGACAAGTCCGCCGAAACATCGGACTAGTCCGGAAAAGTCCAGGGACTTAGCAAATTTTCAAGGATTCATGGAACATCGGACTAGTCCGCACAAGATCGGACAAGTCCGAAGTTTTCCAGGGGCAATTATCGGACTAATCCGCAGCAAAAACGGACAAGTCCATTTTTAGACAGAGAGAAATCGGACTAGTCCTCAGCAAAATCGGACTAGTCCGCACTTTCCTACATTTTTTAAGTGCGGTTTTGCTCCAAATCAATTTTAAGCTTGTTCCTCTTGTTGTGGGCTAATGTTAAACATGTTTATGAGTGCATGTAGGGCATGATGCATGAAAATGAGGGTGTTACAAACCTACCCCCCTTAAAATGAATCTCGCCCTCGAGATTCGACGCGGAAGAGAAGAGATAGGGAAATTCCTTCTTGAGATCATCTTCTAGCTCCCAAGTTGCTTCTTTTTCGGTATGGTGCTTCCATTGGACTTTACACCATCGAATCACCTTGTTCCTTGTGACCCTCTCCTTGGTTTCCAAGATTTTGACCGGTTGCTCGGCATAAGTCAAATCTTCCTCTAGTTCCAATTCTTCCATTGGCACTTGATCTTCCGGTACCCTGAGACACTTCTTGAGTTGGGAAACATGAAACACATCATGTACGTCTGAAAGATGAGCTGGCATCTCCAACTTATATGCTACTTCTCCTCTTTTGTCCAGAATCTTGAATGGTCCAATATAACGAGGTGCGAGCTTGCCTCTTATGTTAAACCTCTTATGACCTCTCATTGGTGACACCTTGAGGTAAACAAAATCTCCTATTTCAAAGGCTAATTTCCTTCTCCTATTGTCTGCATAGCCTTTTTGTCTTGATTGGGCAGCCCTCAAGTTTTCACGAATTATTTGGACTTGCTTTTCGGCTTCTTGCAACACATCCGGACCAAATACTTGAGTTTCTCCTGCCTCATTCCAGAATAAAGGTGTCCTACACTTCCTCCCATAAAGCGCTTCATATGGTGACATTTTCAAGCTTGCTTGGTAACTATTGTTGTATGAAAATTCTGCGTATGGCAAGCTTTTGTCCCAACTTTTCCCATGCTTTAAAGCACAAGCTCTTAACATGTCCTCCAAAATCTGATTGGTCCTCTCGGTTTGTCCATCCATTTGAGGATGATATGTTGAACTAAAATTCAACCTCGTTCCCAAAGCTTCATGCAATTTTTGCCAAAATCTGGAGGTAAATTGAGAACCTCTATCCGAGACTATCTTCTTAGGGACTCCATGTCGACACACAATATGCTCCATGTATATTTCGGCCAATCGTGCAGCTATATACTTGGTCTTCACAGGGACAAAATGAGCTGACTTGGTTAAGCGATCCACAATTACCCAAATTGAGTCATACCCAGACTGAGTACGCGGTAACCCAACTATGAAGTCCATACCAATTTCTTCCCACTTCCATTCCGGAATCTTCAACGGTTGCAATAATCCGGCTGGCCTTTGATGTTCCGCCTTGACTCGTTGGCACACATCACATAATGCTACATATTCGGCTATGTCCTTCTTCATGCTATCCCACCAATAGCAAGTCTTCAAGTCTTTGTACATCTTCGTACAACCTGGGTGAATCGAGTAAGGAGAGTCATGTGCCTCCTTTAATATTGTCTCCCGAATGTGCTTTACATTAGGCACAACGATTCTCTTTCCAAGCCATAAGGTACCATGTTCGTCTTTATCAAATCTGAATTCTCTCCCTTCTTCGGTTCTTTCCTTGATTTCCTTGATCTCCTCATCTGTGGTTTGTGCCTCTCGAATTTCTTGCTCCAAGGTTGGGTTTAATTCCATCATCACCATCTCATTTACAAACCCAAGGTTCAACCGTTCAAATTCCTTGCATAACTCGGGTGGTAACTCTCGAACTGTAAGTTGATGGCTTACTCCCTTTCTACTCAAAGCATCGGCCACTACATTGGCTTTTCCCGGATGATAGTTGATCCCCAAATCATAGTCTTTGATGAGCTCCAACCATCTTCGTTGCCTCAAGTTCAGATCCGTTTGTGTGAAAATATACTTCAAACTCTTATGATCCGTGTAAATTTCACACCTATGTCCAAGAATATAATGTCTCCAAATCTTCAATGCATGTACCACGGCTGCAAGCTCTAAATCATGTGTTGGGTAATTCTGCTCATGTTTCTTCAATTGTCTTGACGCATAGGCGACCACTTGACCTTCTTGCATCAATACACATCCAAGCCCTTGTCTTAATGCATCGCAATAAATGTCAAAACTCTTGCTTACATCCGGCAATACCAAAACCGGGGCTGTTGTCAACCTCTTCTTCAACTCCTCAAAACTATTCTGACAAGCTTCAGTCAATTGGAACGCCTTTCCCTTCGTTAGCAACTCCGTCATAGGCTTGGCTATCTTGGAAAAGTCCTGGATGAATCGACGGTAATATCCAGCCATCCCAAGAAAACTCCGAATTTCCTTGACATTCTGTGGCAGTTCCCACTTAAGCACATCTCTCACCTTCCCTGGGTCAACTGATACTCCTCCTCCGGAAATAATATGGCCTAAGAAGGAAACTTCCCGTAACCAGAATTGACATTTACTGAACTTGGCATACAATTGTTGCTCCCTCAATTTCTGCAACGTAAGCCTCAAGTGTTCCTCATGTTCCTTCTCATCCTTCGAGTAGATCATAATATCATCAATAAACACCACAACGAACTTATCTAAGTACTCCATGAAGACCTTATTCATGACGTACATAAAGTAGGCAGGTGCATTTATCAATCCAAAAGACATCACGGTGTACTCATAAGATCCATACCGTGTCCTAAAAGTTGTCTTGGGTATGTCCGATGGTCTAATCTTCATTTGAAAGTATCCCGACCTCAAGTCAATCTTAGAGAAGACACAAGCACCCTTCATCTGATCAAACAAGTCTTCTATGCGTGGCAAGGTGTACTTGTTCTTGATTGTTACCTCGTTGAGAGCTCGGTAATCCACGCACATCCTTTGGGATCCGTCCTTCTTGTCCACAAACAGAACGGGCGCTCCCCAAGGTGAAGAGCTAGGGCGAATAAAACCCTTCTCTAATTGCCCTTGAATTTGTTTCTTGAGCTCCGCTAATTCCATAGGAGGCATCCTATACGGCCTCTTAGCTATAGGTGCAGTTCCAGGTATTAAATCAATAACAAACTCAATGTCTCGATCGGGTGGCATACCTGGCAACTCATCCGGAAACACATCCAAAAATTTACATACAACCGGAATCTCCTCAATTGCGGCACCATCCATATGATTCAATTCCAATTGCTTCGGTGCGGTTTGAGATGCTTCAAATTCTACGGTGATCCCTTCCTCATTGGTCAACTTCACCGTCTTCGTGGCACACTCAATAACTCCATTGTGCTTCCTTAACCAGTCCATGCCAAGTATAATGTCCAACCCTTGAGAATCTAAAACAATGAGGTTGGCGGAGAAGTCTACCCCCCTTATTCTAAGGCTTACTTTTGGACATACTATATTTGTCCTCATCTCTCCTCCAGGAGACTTAACCAACAGAGTAAACTTCATATGAGAGATAGGCAAACTATACTTGGCAACATACTTCGATGCAATGAATGAATGCGATGCTGCAGAATCAAATAACATAGTCGCGGGGTTGGAGTTGGCGAGAAACATACCAATGACCACGTCATCTGCTTGTTGAGCATCCTCCGTAGAGACATGGTTCATGTTGCCACGAGCAAAATTTTGTTGTCCACGGCTTCCTTGTGGCTGTCCTCCATTAGGTCTTGGGTTTTGCTTCGATGCATTGCTTCCTTGACCAAGGCCCGACTTAGGACATTGATGTGCAAAGTGTCCAGCTTCTCCACAAGTATAGCACTTCTTAACTCCACCAGAATTTTTGGGACGAGCTTGGTTTTGAGCATTTGCTCCAGGAAAATCAGCACGAGGTTCATAAGGCATCGGAGGCCTAGGTGCTTGCATGACAGGGGCCTGCTGCACAAACTAAGTTGGGCGCGGTGCATAACCAGGGCGCTGAGCAGGAATAGAGGAGCTGTAATGAGGCGCATTGGGCGGCGCAAAGCGAGGGCGCACATTACTTCCTTGTTGCTGTTCTTGATATGGCGCCTTCCTCTTGATTTCTTGCTCCATCTCACGGATCTTGTTCTCGACCACAATTGCTTTGTCCACAAGCTTCTGGAAATTGACATAATCACAATTGAGCAATTGCACTTGGATCTCATTGTTGAGGCCTCTCATGAACAAATATTGCTTCCGGCTGTCTCGACTAACATCCTCGGGCGCATACCTTGAGAGTTGAGTGAACTTGTTGAGATATTCACTCACGCTTGATTTCCCTTGTCTCAAGTTCTCAAATTCTTGCCTTTTCAAGATCATAACACCTTCCAGCACATAATGAGAACAAAAATTCTCCTTGAATTCTGCCCAAGTGATCCTCTCTTGATTCTCATGAGCATTGCAATAGGCATCCCACCAATCTGCAGCTGCTCCAACGAGTTGATGAGAGGCAAATAGCACCTTCTCCCGGTCACTGCATTGGACAATGGCTAGCTTCTTCTCCACGGACTTGAGCCAATCATCCGCATCAATAGGGTCTGCGGCTTGAGCAAAGGTTGGCGGCCTAGTCCTCATAAACTCTCCCAATCGGTTATGAGGGGCGCGGTGGAGGCATGTGGGGCTGATTGTTGATATTGCCAGCCTGCAGCTGTCCCATAGTCTGTATCATGGTCTGCATGAGCTGGTTTTGCATGGCCAATAGCTGCTCGATGTTGATAGCTCCCTGAGTAGATCCTTGCCCATTGTTGTTCTGAGGCACTCCATTGTTCTCCTCTTCATCATTGCCATCCCTCTGGTTGCGAGTCCTCACCATCTGAAGAAAAGCAGTAGGTAAGAATTAGAAAACGCCCCAACTATATGCATCAAGGGATATGGAACTAAACAACTAGCTACACTAGCCTAGGTGGACGTGGAAATGCTAAGGCATCCCAAAATCCTCTATTAGGCACACAAGCAACCAATATATATAGCAAACAACACTCCAAGCAAAAACACATCGATTCCTGAGTGCTCCTATGTGCTCTAAAGTGTCCATTCTATCTAGGCTGCATCCTACGGTCAACCTGTGGCTCTGATACCAATCTGTGACGCCCGGTTCCGAAAACTGAACCAAGCTAACGCATATGTGTGCCCAGGATGTTCATCACTCATACACGAGTGCAACCACAAAAGAGTATACAGAAAATTACCACAAGACAAGATTAATTAACCAAATTTTATTACACGAACCATATTGTCCTCGAATACAAGCTCTAATGAATGTTAATGACAAGTTCAACTAATGCAGCGGAAATAAACTAATTAAGCAAACTAAGCAACTATGCAGCATAAGCGACAGGGTATATATGCGCAGCTCCAATCAACACCACAGGCAAAGCTGATGGTAGACACGGCCTAGAACTCCGCATTATCGCCATTAAAATCCCAATCCTGACCTGCAACTGTTGGGGGGGATTGCAAGAGTGAGTACATGTCGTACTCAGCAAGTGTGGAAAGTATGACATGTGGCTGATTCAAATGACGACAATAATAATGGTAAAGTGCTGAAAAGTACATTAAAACATTTGAAAAGCAATATAGTATAAGTATGTGAAGTAAACCCATCATAATCATAAGTAATACCGTAATACCAAATCTGAATTCATTACCATCATAAAAAATTCCAGATTTCACCATTGCCAATAACCAGATTCAATACCAGAGATAAACTCATAACCAGCCATAACCATTACCAAACCATAACCATTACCAAACCATAACCATAATATCAACCTTAACCATTACCCAACCATAACCATCCCAAATTCCAATTTGCCTCTAATCATGGAAGTTGTCCAGGTGCTCATAACCGGGAGCACGGCTATCATGATAGTTTTAGTTAACACTCTGCAGAGTTTGTACCTCTTTACCCACGTGTTCGTGATTTCATCACCTTTCGGCGACTAAGAACCTCCCTTATGCCCATGACCCGTCGGTCACATTACACACTTCCGTTGGTGTGTGGCCAAGAGATCACAAAATAACCTTTACAAAGGGATTACTAGCCTATTTAGACCCCACTGAGGTTTCACCGGTGGCGATGTCTCCCGCAGAGCACATCTTCAACCAAGGGCCCCCTCTTGAGCCATTCGGATCCCAGGGTAGTCCCACCAATCATCAACAAACCCAATCCGACTACCCCTTCCCCGAGCATCCACAATGGTCCAAACAGCACTAGCAAAGCCCTAATTAATCAGCTACGCCGCACCCATACTTGGCCTCGTGGTGGCACTGTAGTCCTGGCTTATTCTCGCATGAACCGGTCCTTAGATCTAAAGCAAGCAAACCACCATAACATCCAACCCATCCACATACCAGGCTTGCTTAGATCATCCATTACCATACCATGTTTAACCAGTTCATGTTAACCATAACCTCATCCATACATAATTAAATTGAGTGATATAGTTGTTTCCCATCCCAGTTGATTAAGCGAAGCAAAAAGGTAAAAACCCTTCCCGACTCTCTACCATAAATTCCAGGTGACAAGGGTGGTTTAGCAAATCTAGTAAACTTCCTACCATAGGATTTCCCATCAATTTGACACAAGCATGCAGTTTTACAAACAAAACATTTATTTTAAAAACAGGATCAATATGCTTCAAGGACACTTGCCTTGCTCTTGCCATTGATTAGGGTCAAAGAAACTTGGAGGTAACACTTGGATCTTGATGATCTAGGGTTGGTGGTGAACTTGGAGATGAATTGGTGGTGAAGGACGAAACTTGGTGGAGATCTTGATCCTCCTTCGTTTCCTCCTCTTCTTCCTCTTGCTTGGGATCTTCTCTTCCCTCCTTGATGGTGGCTCCCCACGAACTAGGGTTTGGGTGGGTGGAAAAGTGGCAAATAGATGTCAAACCAAGGGGTGGGGTTGTTTATATAGATGTGGAGGCTAGGGTTAGATGGATTTCGAGTTTTGGGATGAGTAGAGGCCGGTTTAGAGTCCCACATGGGCTCTAAAAGAGTTGGGCACGACGTCCCTAGGCCCACTTGACGTGAAACCCAAGAAACAAGTCGTAAAACAAAAGGTCAATCTCGGAGTCACGAAATATCGGACAAGTCCGGACAGGACCGGACTAGTCCGAAGTTGTCCAGAGAGAAAATCGGACAAGTCTGGCCAAAAATCGGACAAGTCCGATCTTAGTCAGAAAGGAAAACGGACAAGTCCACCGGAACACCGGACTAGTCCGAAAAAGTCCAGGGAATAGCAAATTTTCAAGGATTCATGGAACATCAGACTAGTCCGCACAAGATCGGACAAGTCCAAAGTTTTCCAGGGGCAATTATCGGATTAATCCGCAGCAAAAACGGACAAGTCCGTTTTTAGACAGAGAGAAATCGGACTAGTCCTCAGCAAAATCGGACTAGTCCGCACTTTCCTACATTTTTAAGTGCAGTTTTGCTCCAAATCAATTTTAAGCTTGTTCCTCTTGTTGTGGGCTAATGTTAAACATGTTTATGAGTGCATGTAGGGCATGATGCATGAAAATGAGGGTGTTACAGTAACCACCCTTGTCGCTTGGAACACATAGTAGATAGTCGGGAAGGGCTTTTTACCTTTTTGGCTTCGTTCAAATTAATTGGGATGGGAAAACGACCAAGTTACTTAATTATAAATTATTGAGATTATGGATAATGTACATTTATGAACATGGTTAATGGTAACATGGTAATGGGTGATCTAAGAAGGCATGGTATGTGGATGGGTTGGATGTTATGGTGGTTTGCTTGCCTTAGATCTAAGGACCGATTCATGCGAGAATAGCCCAGGACAACAGTGCCACCACGAGGCCAAGTATGGGTGCGGCGTAGCTGATTAATTATGGTATTGTTGGTATTGCGCGGACCATTTGAAAAAGCGGGGAAGGGGAGTCGGATTGGGTTTGTATGAGTGGCGGGACTCCCTGGGATCCGAATGGCACAACAGGGGGCCCTTAGTTTAGGATGTGCTCAGTTGGAGGCATCGACACCGGTGAAACCTCAGTGGGTCCGTACATGCTAGTAGTCCCTTTGCAAAGGCTATTTTGTGATCTCTTGGCCACACACCAACGGAAGTGTGTAATATGAACGACGGGTCACGGACATAAGGGAGGTTCCTTAGTCACCAAAAGATGACGAAATCACGAACTTGTGGGTAAAGTGGTACAACCTTTGCAGAGTAATGAAAACTATCATGATAGCCGTGCTCCCGGTTAAGAACACCTGGATGACCTACATGATTAGAGGGAAACTTGGGATTTGGGATGAATGGTTATGGATGGTTATGGTTATGGATTGATTTATGGTAAACGGACAATGGTGATGGTAAAAATCTGGAATAATGGTAATGGATATCGAATATGGATTTGTATCATGATAATTATGTGAGATATGATGGGATTACTTCACATAGACATAGTATAATGATTTTTACATGTTTTGAATGTACTTTTTAGCAATTAGCCATTGTTTATTATCATGCCTTGTTTAATCTACATGTCATACTTTCCACACTTGCTGAGAACGACATGTACTCACCCTTGCAATTCCCCCACCAACAGTTGCATGTCAGGATTTGGAGTGTCACGTCGTTAATGAGGAGTTCTAGGCTATGTGCTGCCATCAGCTTTACCTGTGGTGTTGCTTGGAGCCGCACTACTCTTTTTGCTCAGCTTGCTTAGTTTGCTTAATTAGATTATTTATGCTACAATAGTATTATCATTAATGATCATTAGAGTTGTAATATCAGGATTACTTTAATAATGTAATAAAGGTACTTATTTAACTTGTGTTGTGGTAATTATCTGTTTATCATTCGTGAAACACTTGTGTATGTGTGTTAAACATCCTGGGCAAATATATATTGCACTTGGTTCATTTTTTGGAACCGGGTTTCACAGCCATGCAGCGCTTGCCAAGCCGGAAAGCAAGTTGGAGCTCAACATCCATCCAAGAACATCATGACGACAACAAGACACCTGGAACTTCTACACATGGACCTATTCGGCCCAATTGTCTACATAAGCATTGGCAGTAACAAATATGGTCTTGTCATTGTCGATGATTTTTCATGTTTCACTTGGGTGTTCTTTTTGCATGACAAGAGCGAGACTCAAGGTGTCCTCAAGAAATACTAGAGGAGAGATCAAAATGAGTTCTCCTGAAGTATCAAGACCATAAGGAGTGACAATAGCACAGAATTCAAGAACACTTGAGTTGACGAGTTTTTGGATGAAGAAGGCATCAAGCATGACTTCTCGGCCCCCTACTCCCCTCAACAAAATAGAGTGGCCGAGAGGAAGAATTGGACTCTCATTGAGATGTCAAGAATAATGCTTGATGAATACAAGACGTCAGACCGGTTTTGGACGGAAGCGGTTAACACCGCTTGCCATGCCATAAATCGAGTATCTCCATCGCATACTAAAGAAGATGCTATATAAACTCGTAACCGGTAACAAGCCTAATATTTCCTTTTTCATGTTATTGGGACAAAATGCTATATTCTCAACAAGAAGCCTAGGACTTTGAAGTTTTCTTCTAAGTACGATGAGGGTTTCTTGCTCGGTTATGACTCAAACACTTACGCCTATCGTGTTTTCAACAAATCCTTCAAAATTGTTGAAGTAGCATGTGATGTAGTGTTTGGTGAAACTAATGACTCCCAAGTGGAGCAAGTTGGTCGTTGGGTGCTAGATCAAGAAGAAGCTCCACATGTGGTGATAGGAAGGATGACACTTGGAGACACTCGACCACAAGAACAACCTCAAGACTCAAGTGATCATCCTATACATCAAGCAAGCTCTTAATCAAATATTCAAGCTCAAGAACCCCAAGATGTGCTTCAAGAAGATGAAAATGAGGCATCAATCAAGGGAGAGACAAAGAAAATGAGGAAGATGAAGATGAAGATCCAAGACCTCAAGCACCTAACCCAAGAGTGCATCAAAGTGTTCAACGGGACCATCTCGTTGACAACATCCTTGGAGACATCTCCAAGGGGGTAATTACTCGATCTCGTGTTGCAAATTTTTGTGAACATTACACTTTTGTTTCTTCTTTAGAGCCTCACAATGTTGAAGAAGCACTACGAGATACGTATTGGGTGATGGCCATGCAAGAAGATCTCAACAATTTTGAAAGAAGTCAAGTATGGGAGCTCGTGAAGAGACCAAACGCCAATGTTGTGGGCACCAAGTGGGTGTTTTGCAAAAAAACAAGATGAGCATAGGGTGGTTACAAAGAACAAGGCACGACTTGTGGCCAAGGGGTACTCACAAGTCGAAGGTTTGAATTTCGATGAAACCTTTGCTCCCGTAGCTAGGCTTGAATCCATTCATGTATTACTTGCCTTTGCTACTCACCATGATTTTAAGCTATACCAAATGGACGTCAAGAGTGCATTCCTCAAAGGTACAATAAAAAAAGAGGTGTATGTGGAGCAACCCCCCGATTTTGAAGATCAATAATTCTGAAACCATGTCTACAAATTGCATAAGGCTCTCTATGGGCTCAAACAAGCTCCTAGAGCTTGGTATGAGTGCCTTAGTGACTTCTTAACTCAAAATGGTTTCAAAATCTGGAAGGCAGATTACACTTTATTCAATAAGCATTTCAATGACGATTTGTTTTTTTGCCAAATATATGTCAATGACATTATATTGTGTTCTACTAACAAAGCTTTTTGTGATGAGTTTTCCAAGATAATGAACGAGAGGTTTGAGATGTCCATGATGGGGGAGTTGAAGTTCTTTCTAGGTTTTCAAGTGAATCAACTCAAGGAAGGCACGTTCATTAGTCAAACAAAGTACACACAAGATATACTAAAGAAGTTTGACATGGACAAAGCCAAACCCATCAAGACTCCAACGGGAACCAATAGACACCTCGACCTTAATGAAGATGGTCCAAGTCTGGACCAAAAGGTATATCACTTTGTCGAAGTGTTAATGCGACACTTCCCCCGGATCTGCTAAGGAGCAGCCCGCGGAGATTCCTGATCGGCAGGGCTTAGTTCTCAATCTAGTGGTCGCGCGTATGAGAGTATGAGAAGGTGGTTTTTATGTGGCTCGAGCTGCAAGAGTGTAACACCCTACTCGACGGTGAGGTTGTATTTCTGGTGTGTGTGTGTGTGTGTGTGTGTGTGTGTGTGTGTGTGAGTGTGTGTGTGTGTGTGTGTGTATTAGGGATTGGATGTTCGATTTGGATCCTTTGTAACATTGGCGGACTGGTCCTTTTAAAGACAAGGTTAGACGCCTTACAAGTGCGGTCCGGGGCTCGACAGGTAGCCCTGAGGCGATCTTATCCTAAAAGATCTATGGCTTCTCGCGTAAGCTTCCATCGGCCGCGGCTTGAAGACTCGTTGTCTTGCCGTTTCGGTCGCCAGTGGCCCACGTGTAGTCGCAGATGGTGTCAGGGGAGGTCCGGTCTGTCTGTCTGGTCATCGCAAGGTACCCACTTGGCAGGACAGGGTAGGCCTACGGTGTCTTCACTGCGATGTGATTGGACACAGCGGTCTCTGACCATTGGCGTGCTCCGCGTTTCTTGCTGAAGGTGGGTGCTTGTCTTCAACGCTTGATGTAGACGGGGCGCACCATCCCTTAACTCCCGCACTTCACCGCCCAAGGTGAGCTGCGGGACACGTGGCAGCTTTGGGGCCGGCTTCCGCCGAGGGAGGCTAGGCTTGGTCTTTGGGACACGTGGTAGCTCTGGAGCCCTTCGGGGCATGCGGTGGCTCCGGGTTCCTTCGCGACACATGGCAGCTCCGGATCCCTTCGGGGTACATGGCAGCTCCAGAGCCCTTCTCTGCGGGAGACATCCGGCCTAGTGCTTTGAGCCACATGGTTGGATCGGACCTCACCCTATGGTAGGATGAGGTCCCGCCGAAACACGTGGAACCTTGAGAGACCATCCCTCCGAGGGAGCTGGGTCTCATCTTTGTGGTCCACAAGGCAGCGCCAGATCCCGTACTTGAGGAAGACCGGGGTCGACATCCTCTGGCCACGTGGTGCCTCTGAATGTACCTTGGTACTTTCGTCTTGTGTGCAAGGGTACCCCGTACGCGGGGTACCGACAGTGGCCCTTGGGTCCACCTTGGGGGAGGTGATGAGCCGGGGGGTGGAGCCCTTACCATGTTTTCTCGCACTGCTCTTTGAATTTCATCTTTGTCAGCCGAAGCGGTGGCCGCTTCTACCAATGTGACCACGCATCCACTCCTAGATGAGGGACTATGGTGACGAGATCTTTGCTTGTTGTCGTATCTCTGTCTTCTGCGGCGCCTTTAACTGTGGCAGTTCCCAATGCAGCTATAGCACTTATGTTCGCTCCACCTTTATGGGAACCGCTCCAGCTATCTTCTTATGTGTCTGATCGCTAGGTCCAGCACTTTTGTCAGGGGGCCTAGCCCCCACTATCGTTGATACTATGGGTTGAGTGGTGTGTGCCGAACCTTTGCAATACGCACGAAGTGCTCAGGCGTTGTGGGGGCGATAAAAAATGAAACCTTTTTTTAGAGTGAACAGTTCTTTCCTTACTCGCACCCCACTGCCTGAGCTTTCGCCTTCTTCCTCGAGTGCCCGAGCTTTCACCCCTCAGCCAAAGATATCACTTTCGTTTGCTCCGATGGCCTCTCCGCTGCCACATTCTCGCTTCTTGTCGGCCGAAGGTCTGGTGCCAATGAGGCGGCTTCTCGGCTGGGCGGCGACAAAGTGCGGATGGATGATCCGATGCGAATCTCCTGATCTTCAAGATCATTATGAAGACCAGACCGTTCTCTTTGTCACCTACACCACTGCTGTGCTTGCACTCCTATTGTCAAGGTTCTTCCTTGCGGTGCTGGGGGAATACGGGCTGCAGCTTCACCATGTGTCGCCGAACTCCATAGCCTTGGTCGCCGTGTTGGTCCACCTGTGCAAGGCTTTCGTGGGCTGCCCACCCACAGTGGAGCTATTCCGGTTCTTCTTCATGATGAAGACCACTAGAAAGAGTGCGACGACCCAAGTGGAGTCCTACTACTTCCGTCATTAGGACAAGACCTCTCGGGGCTACATTTCCTCGTTCAAAGGGGGAAAATGGAGCAACTTGAGGGAAGACTGGGCGATTATGTGGACTGAGGCCCATGCCTCGCTGAAGATGACATCCGAAGGTCCAGCCTCTGACCCTACCACCTGGGAAGCATTCCCGAGGCTGACAAAGGAGTACAGGCCCGTGTTGAAGAGGATTCGGTTCTTGGTTGACAAGGGTTTGACCTCCCTGATGGTGTTGGTAGACTTCTTGATATGCCGCACTACCCCCCTTCAGCAGCGCCTGCACAGGGCCTGGGTCTACACCGGCATGTACGACCGATGTTGGCTGGATCTAGACAGCTCAACTCCCGAGATGCTGGAGGAGATGTTGAAGGCGGTTACCTTTGATAACATTGATGATGAGAACGTCTCCATCACAGATGATTGTCAGCCGCTCCACATGACCACCAACTTGAGGGCCGAATTGCAGAGCTTGATGTCGAAGGTCAACATGTTCGACATTGTCCGTTTGCACCCTGAAGATACAGCTGGGGCCTCAGCGGTCCTAGAGTAGTGCTGTGCTCCGATGCAGCCAAGGTCGGGGTCTTCCTCATGTATTTTAGGAAGGGCGGAGGCAGGGCTCTAAACAACCTCTGATAGGACGGAGGTCAGCCAGCCGGCGCCAACTCCGGCACCGAGAAAGCATTCCTGTACCCTGGCTGCAAGCTCTGCCACCTCTGTGCTGAAGAAGCGGAAGCTAACTCGGGGGGATGGTACGCCCATCTCCCATTATGAGGGAGCTAGAGGGGCTGAAGCTTCTGTCGTCGACTTGGTCTCTGATTCTAGCAGCGGCTCTGGTTCCAGAGGAGGCGCGGAGGAGTCTGCGCAAATGGCCACGCTGACACGAGCCATCCAAGAGCAGATGTCGGGGATGTGGCATCGGCCTTGTTGTCAGGCCCGGGGACCTCAATCCACCGTCCGAGCTGGGAGGCAGGGTCTCTAGAGCAGCCTGACCCGCAGGTAAGGCGCAGTTTCTCCCTTCACTATTTTTTCATTGTTTTTTCGATCTGACAAAGTTGGTTTTGGCTTTTCAGGGCGTCATTGACTGACAAAGTGCCCTTGGTGCTCCCCGAGGTGGGCTTGGTGAGTCCCACGCATCCCAGAGCTGGAACGAGGTCTGCTACACTACACCCTACGCATGAAGGTACACCGGCTTCCGGTGATGCCGATGTTCCTGCTCCCCCGTCCGTCGGAGCAGATGAGGCTGAGGTGTCAGGCGAGGAGGTGACCACTTTGGCCGTCGCGGCTACCCTTTGTGGAGTGGACCCGCCCACCGTCGACACTGTGCCAGCGCCCGACGTCATTGTCGTGCAAGACGGCGACTCACCACCGACGGTCGGTGATACCTCCGTGATGGAGGAGCGAACTTCCGCGTAGGGCAACAATGCACTGATGCCTGGAGCTCCAGCCGAGGAGCCATCTGGTCCCCAAGCGCTGGTGTCTACCACGGAGTCGATAGGAGAGGCGGAGAGGTAGCCGTTAGTGGCGACGGTCATGCCGATCCCTTTGTCCGATGCTATTGCCGCGGCACAGTTCGCCGTGCACCAAACGCAGGGTACTTTTGCCTTAGAGTGGGATCAGCTTGCTAAGGAGCGGTGCTTGGTGAAGTTGGTCGACGCCAAGAATAAGGAGCTCGAGGTGAAGGCCGTGATGGCCCATGCCGTCACCAAAGATCGCCTAAAGCTGTGCGAGGATAAATGGTTGGAGTTGGTCCGCCGTGAGTTGGCGATTGCTGATGGGGAGCGGCGCTTGGCAACGAAGGCGGAAGAGGTCTCCCGTAGCCTCAGCATGTTGGAGGAGAAGCGTCGGGCTATGTAGGACTTGGAGCTCGCCATCAAGTGTTGGGAGGACGATATGGAGCGCCTTTCTTAGGAGCTCGATGACACGGAGAGAGGCGGAAGGCCTCTAGGCCTCCCGCGCGCCTGAGGCTCAAGAGGTCCAAGACTTCCTGGCCCTTGGTCCCGTGCCATGCGGGGATCCATCTCCGAGGGTGGCCCAGCTGCTCCCCGCCTTGGATTCCCTCTGCTCATCGTTGGGGTCAGTGAACACTGTCCTCGCAAGGTGGCTTGAGGTCGAAGGAAGGGAGCTAGCTGAGCTGGTGGCCTCCCATGTTTTGGTATGCTTCCGAAGCTGGTACGTGATGATTCCACTAGAGTTAGTGGAGGAAGGCCCCCTTGATGAGCGAGAGGATGAGGTAAAGGCCAAAGTCTAGGACCTTGCCAAGCAGGTGACCTCTTCATTCCAGCGGAGTTGATATCGGCGGCACCTAGGCGAAGCGCTTTTGTAACCTTGGATGACCCCTTTGTACAAATAACTATTAATGAATTCGAATACATGTTGGTTTGCTTGTTGTCTTGTCTTGTACTTCTCAAATTGTTTCCCGAGTCCTTCTATGTGTAAGTTCTTGAAGATCTTTTGATGATTTCATTAGCTTTGAGGGACCAACGCTTGCACAGTTGACACGGTCGATTTGTCGCTAGTTGATGTCCTTCCTATGAAACGCCATTATAGGCCCACTGGTAGGTGTGGCTAGGTTGTTGGGTACTCCTACCACTTGAGCGCATGATATCTTTGACTGGCCCCTAGCAAAGCGGGGGAGCATGAGTGGTTCACCTCGATGTGTCCCTTCCAGGGATGCTGAGCTTTGTTTGAGTGTTGACGTTGACGGCAGGCCCCTTGGGTGATGTCGAAGTTGGATGCTTCGGCGTCGTCCACCATCATCATAGATTCGTCGATGGCAATCCCCCTGGGAGGTGCCGGAGCTGGCTGCTCCGACGTCGTCCACCATTGTCATAGATGTGTCGGGCGGGTGGCTCTTTGGGCGATGACGGCAGGCCCCTGGTGTACAAGATACCACAAGAGAACCTTGTTAGCAACAAGAGCGGGGCAGGAGGGTGTACTCACTTATCACCTCTTTTTGCTGTCGTCAACATGCTGGGGTGTCGACGACAGGCCCCTTGGGTGATGCTGGAGCTGGATGCTCCTGCGTCGCCCACCATCATCGTAGATTCGTCGATGGCAGGCCCCTAGGAGGTGTCAGAGCCGGACGCTCCAGCGTTGCCCACCATTGTCGTAGATGCGTCGACGGCAGGCGCCATGGGTGATGCCAGAGCTGGGTGCTCCGACGTCGCCCACCATCATCGTAGATTCATCGACGGCAGGTCCCTTGGGAGGTGCTGGAGTTGGCTACTCCAGCGTCGTCCACCATCATAGTAGATTCGTCGACGGCAGGCCCCCTGGGAGGTGCCAGAGCTGGATGTTCTGGCATCGCCCACCATCGTCATAGATTCATCAACGGCCGTCCCCCTCGGAGGTGCCGGATCTAGATGCTCTGGCGTCGCCCACCATCGTTGTTGATTCGTCGACAGCGGGCCCCTAGTGTATAGGCTACCACAAGAGAAACATGTTAGCAACAAGAGCGGGGCGGGAGAGTGTACTCACTTATCTGCACTGGTTGCCATCGTCAATATGCTGGGACATCGACTGCAGGCCCCCTGGGAGGTACTGCGAGCTGGCTGCACCAGCGTTGCCCTCCATCATCGTAGAGACATCAACAGCAGGCCCCTAAGAGGTGTCGGGGCTGGTTGCTCCAGCGTAGGCCACCATTGTAACCTGCTTTGTATGTCCTGCACACATAACAGGGGTGCATATTTTTTGCTCGTTGGTGATCTTTTCCTACTCTTTTAGTTTTGTCATGTCTTATAGTCCAGGGCTGGTACACGGGGTTTGGTAATTCAGTGCGTTAGCGCCCGGTATCTGGCTCCCACCTTACTTGGGGTGTGAGCTTCCTGGCCCTCAGTACTTAGCCGTAGCATTGGGAGGCAAAGCACGCACGCTTAGGGTACAGGACCAGGCTAAGAAGGTTGCACGCTCTGGGCGTGGTGGACCATTTGGCACCATAGGGCCCCAAGTAAGAGGGCAACCGCAAGGTCCTAAAACACCTTGCAGGTACCTCAAACAAGTCCACCTTCAGCAGGGTTGCATAACTCTACTATGGGTGATATAGAAAAAAATTCACCAGGTATATGAAGACAATATACAAAAGAACAAGACTATTCTAATCGATCACAAAATTAACAGGTAATTAAGTGAACATAAGAGAAAGCACATGGTAAGACAGTGATTTTTCAAATTGGCATTCATAGGAGGAGACTGGCTTACAATAAGGCAACGACTCACTCCGGTTGGCAAGGGAGGCAGGGTGTTCATGCTTAGGGTACAGGACCAAGCTTAACGACTGAACACTCTGGACCTACCCCCCCAGAGATTGGTTGTCCTAAGTGTCGTTCCTTGGCATCATGACACCCTACACTGTCCTACTATTATGCTTAGGGATGGAACCTACAAAGGTGTTCTATGTTCCAAGGGTTGGGGAGGGGCTCTCAATCTTCTGTGGCCAGGAGGAAGCACCCGTGGCGGGATATCTGTGTCACTCGGAAGGGACCCTCCCAGCTCGGGGAGAGTATGTGTGCCCCTTCTCGAGAGAGTATTCTCCCTAGCACCAGATCACCCGTCTGGAACTCTCTACTCCACACGAACCACTCCTAGTAGCGTTGGAGAACTTGCTGGTACCGTGCATTTCGGATGGTGGCATGCCACCTTGCTTTGTTGACGAGGTCGACATCTTCGCATTGGATCTGGTCCTGGGCGGCTTCATTGAATGACCGGACTTAGAGGGAGCCCACTGCGATCTTTGGGGGGAGGACGGCCTCAGTCCCATACACCAGGAACAAAGGTGTTTCTCCCGTGGCTTGGCTGGGCAACATTTGACTGGCCCGTAGTGAACATGGGAGTTCGTCAACCCACTTGGCACCATGTTTATCCAAGCAGTCATATGTCCGTGTCTTGAGGCCCCTGAGGATCTCGGCCTTGGCTCTTTCAACTTGATCGTTGCTCTTTGGGTGAGCTACGGATGCATAACAAACTTGAACGCCAAGGTCTTCGCAGTAGTCTTGGAACACTACACTAGTGAACTGGGTCCCGTTGTCGATGATGATCCTCTTCGGGACCCCGAACCTGCAGACAATCAACTTGATGAACTTTACTGCAGACTCCTTGTTGATGTTGATCACCAGGGCTTCCTCCGACCACTTGGTGCATTTGTCTACAGCGACGTAGAGGAACTGGTACCCTCCGACTACCTTATGGAAGGGTCCCAGGATATCTAGCCCCCAAACCGCAAATGACTAGGAGGGTGGAATCATCTGTAGCATTTGCGTCGGTGTGTGAATCTTCTTGGCGTGAAACTAGCAAGCCTTGCATCTTTTCACCAGCTTGATGGCGTCTTGGAGTGCCATTGGCCAGTGGAAGCCATGTCGGAAGGCTTTACCGACCAGTGTGCGGGAAGCAGCGTGATTCCCGCACTCTACTTCGTGGATTTTTGTGAGCAAGTCGCAACCCTCCTCCCGAGTTATGCACCGCAATAGGACGTTGTTGGCACCACGCCGGCGGAGGTCTCCTTCCACCAATGTGTAGCGTTTCACCATCCTTACGATCCGCTCAGTGGATACATGTTCCTCCAGAAGGATGTTGTCTTTCAGGTAGACCCAGATCTCCATGATCCATGCATCAGGACTCTCCTGAGCTCCTGGATTTTGGGCATTGGGTAATTTGAGGTCCCTAGTGACGCACAAGAACCTCGATGGGCCCCACGGTTGTAGGGCCGCCGAGGTCGCCAGCTTTGAGGTGTTAAGCTCGCCTTCTTCATTAGGTGATGCGGGCATAGCTGTTGGTCGCACTAGTCTCTTGCCGAAGATACCTTTAGGAACCGAGGCCCCAGTGGAGACCATAGTTGGCAAGGCATCGACGATGGAGTTTTCATGGCGTGGCACGTGGCAGAGGTCCAAAGCCTCGAAACCATCTTCTAACTTCTTGACATGTAGTAAGTACGCCGCTAGCTGAGGGTCGTTGCAGCAGCATTCACCCCGGACTTGCTTGATGATCAGTTGGGAGTCTCCCTTGACCAGCATCTGCTGGACACCGATACCCTGCACAGTTGTCAGTCTGAAGATGAGGGCTTCATACTCCACAAGGTTGTTGGTTGCCTTGAATTCAAGGCGCACCGCGTACTTGGACTGGTCCACTATTGGGGAGCTGAGCAGTACACCGGCTCCGGCCCCTTGCTTCCGCGATGATCCGTCGAAGAAGAGTGTTCAGTGGGGTTCGGTGAGCATTGGGGCCCTGGGCTCTGGCTTGCTGACTTCCAGGCCCTCTAGGTTTCTTGGTGAGGGAGTCCACTCAGCAGCAAAGTCTGCTAGAGCTTGGCTCTTGATTGCATGCCGCGGCAAGAAGTCAGGCTCAAACTCCGCCAGTTCCGCCACCCATTTGGTGACATTTCTAGTCGCGTTGGGACTGTGGAGCACCGGCCCCAGTGGTAACAAGGTCACCACTGAGACTCTATGTGCCTGAAAGTAATGGCGGAGCTTCCTTGACGAAATTAGCATTGCATATAGTAACTTGTGTACCTCAAGGTATCTTGTTTTTGCTTCATGCAGGACTTTGCTGACGAAGTAGACCGGGCACTAGATAGTTCGGGCCCTCCCCGGGGAATCCAACACACCTTCTTGCATCTGCTCTGGGTCTAGATACTTTGTGTTCCCTGAACTCAGTGCATCCTCTTGGGGCTGGGACCCAGAGGCTTCTTGATCTCCGGGGCCCCCAGGGGGGACCCGACTACCCTTCGAGGGCTGGGACCCGAAAGCTTCTTGGTATCCAGGGCCCCCTAGAGGGACCCTACTACCCTCCGGGGGCTGGGACTCAGAGGCTTCTTGGTCTCCGGGGTCCTCCAGGAGGGACCCAGCTACCCTCCGGGGGCTAGGACCCAGAGGCTTCCTGGTCTCCAGGGCCCCCTGGGGGGACCCGACTACTCTTCGAGGGCTGGGAACCGGAGGCTTCTTGGTTGTCAGGGCCCCCTGCGGCCTTCAAGCCCTAGGGCTCGGTGTCAGCAGAAGGGGCCTTGTCCGTCTCTTGAGGTTGCTGGGCACCAGGTCGCTCCGCCACAAAGACCATGCTTACTACTTTTGTCGTGGCAGTGATGTAGAGATACAGGGGCTCCCTGGGCTCCGGGGCTACCATGATGGGCAAGGACGTGAGCTATTGCTTCAGTTGGAACACCTTTAATGCCTCTTTTGTCAAGACGAACGATCAAGACTGGCACAGCAGTTTGAAGAATGGGAGGGCCCACTCAGCGAGTCAAGAGATAAATTGGCTAAGCGCTGCCAAGCATTCCGCAAGCTTGTGTACGTCTTTGATGCGGGTGGACGCCGAATCAGCTCTACTGTCTTGATCTTCTTTGGATTTGTCTCGATCCCCTGGTGTGAGACCAAGAAACCAAGTAGTTTACCGGCTTTGACCCCGAACACGCACTTGTCTGGGTTTAGCTTCGTGCGTGTAGTCAGTAATCTATCAAAGACTAGGGCGAGGTTGTCCAATAATGATGCATGTGTTTGGATTTTGATAACGATATCATCGACGTACATCTCTACCAGGTCACAAGTGAGGTCCCCAAATGTTTTATGCATGGCACGTACAAAAGTAGAGAGAGCATTCTTAAGGCCGTATGGCATGGATACATAGCAGTAGAGGCCATCCACGGTTATAAATGTGGTATGCTCTTCGTCCTCTCTAGACATGGGGGATTTGGTGGAACCTTGAGTAAGCATCTAGAAAGCAAAACAAGTCGCATCCCAAGGTTGAACCTACAATTTGATCTATCCTAGGGAGAGGGAAAGGATCTTTAGGACATGCCTTGTTGAGGTTGGTGTGGATGATGTACATCCGAAGCTTCACACATGCTTTGGGGACAACGACATAATTGGCCAGTCACTTGGGATGATGGACTTCCCGAATGAAGCCAGCCTCGAGCAGCTTCTTGATCTCTTCGCGAATGAAGTTCTCCTGGTCGATTTATTGCTTTCGTAGATCTTCGCGAATGAAGTTCTCCTGGTTTGATCTCTGCTAAATCGGTCGGGCATCAGGGTAGATCTTCAGGTGGTGCTCTATCACCTCCCTGGGGATGCCGGGCATTTGAGACGGTTGCCAGGCAAACACGTCGACATTAGCTCGCGGGAAAGTGATGAGTGAAGATTCCTGTTTGCTGTTTAGACTACCCGCAATGCGGGTGGTCTGGGCAGCATCAGAGCCAATCTGGATAGCCTTGATGGGTACATCGTCGTTGTCGGAGGGCTGCACCTGTGGTGCAGCGACATAGTCGCGCTCGCGTGGGCTCGGCGAAGGTCGACTTGGTTCAGCATCACCCGAGGAATGTGTTGGGGCTGCCGCCAGTGCTTGGAGCTCCTTCGAGCAGATACCGCTGTTGTGCGATCTCCATGGATCTTGAGGACGCCGAAGGGAGTCGACATATTGAGGACAAGGTACCCGTAATGGACTACAGCCATGAATCGGTACAGGGCTGGCCTACCGATTATGGCTTTGTAGGGAAGGCTCACCTCTGCAACGTCAAATAGGATATTCTCCATCCTGAAGTTCTCGAGCGTTGTAAGAGTCACCCGGAGGTGGATGTTGCCGCAAGGAATAACCTTCCCTGGCCCTATCCCCGAGAATGATCTCAACAGGGTGAGCCTGTACACATGGATCTTCATCTTGTTGAAGGCCGCACGACTAATGAAATTGAGGTCAGCCCCGCCATCTATCAGGACGTGGTGGAACTTGACGTTGGCGATGGTGGGGGTGACGAGGAAGGGCAGAAGCCCGGCTCCTGACATGTTTTCAAGGTAGTCAGAGGCGTCGAAGATGATCGGCGTCTCTATCCATCCGTGATGCAGCACCAGGGCATCAGTAGAGTGTAGCGATGCTACCGCTCGGCGTAGGGTCTTGACCGCAATCTAGGATGCGGGTTCCTAAGAACCCCCACAGATGACATGGAGTGCTTTGTGACTCCCGTGGTCGCTACTAAGGTTGAGCTTCTCAGCATGGCAGACCGTTTCAATGACCCGTTCAGGCTCTTGGAACTCCATCTCCACATCTTTGCTGACCTGTTGGTCAACCTTTTGTGGCTTGATCTTGTTGCCGCTCTCAAGCTTGATGCTTGTCATTATGATGAAAGCACAACCACTTTATTGAGGGAAAAAGCCCCTACCTGGCACGCCAAATGTCGAAGTGTTAATGCGACACTTCCCTCGGATCTCCTAAGGAGCAGCCCTCGGAGGTTATTAATCAATAGGGAATAGTTCTCAATCTAGTGGTCGCACGTATGAGAGTATGAGGCGGCGGTTTTTACGTGGTTCGAGCCGCAAGAGCGTAACACCCTACTCGACAATGAGTTTGTATTGCTGGTGTGTGTGTGTGTGTGTATTTGGGATTGCATGTTCGATGTTGGATCCTTTGTAACGATGGCAGTCTGGTCCTTTTATAGACAAGACCAGACGCCTTACATGTGGGGTCCGAGGCCCGACAGGTGGCCCCGGGGTGATCTTATCCTAAAAGATCTATGGCTTCTCGTGTAAGCTTCCTCTGGCCGCGGCTTGAAGACTCACTGTCTTGCCGCCTCGGTCGCCAGTGGCCCACGCGTAGTCACAGATGGTGTCAGGGGATGTCCCGTCCACTTGTCTAGTCACCGCAAGCTACCCACTTGTGGGACAGGGTAGGCCGGCGGTGTATTCACTACGATGTGATTGGATGCAGCGGTTTATGACCGTTGGCGTGCTCCACGTTACTTGCCGAAGGTGGGCGCTTGTCTTCAATGCTTGATCTAGACGGGCGCACCATCCCTTAACTCCTGCACTTCATCGCCCAAGGTGAGCTGCAGGACACGTGGCATCTTCGGGGCTGGCCTCCGCCGGGGGAGGCCAGGCTTGGTCTTGGGGACACGTGGCAGCTCTGGAGCCCTTCAGGGCATGCGGCAGCTCCGGTTTCCTTCATGACACGTGGCAGCTCCGGAGCCCTTCGGGGTACGTGGCAGCTCCGAAGCCCTTCTATGCGGGAGACGTTCGTCCTGGTGCTTCGAGCCACGTGGTTGCATCGGACCTCACCCTATGGTAGGATGAGGTCCCATCCGAACACGTGGCACCTTGGGAGCCCACCCCTCTAGGGGAGCCATGTCTCATCTTGGCGGTCCATGTGGCAGCGCCGGATCCCGTACTTGAGAAAGGCCGGGGTGGGCATCCTCTGGACATGTGGCGCCTCCAAACATACCTTGGTACTTTCGGCTTGTGTGCGAGGGTACCCCGTACACAGGGTACCAACACGCTCCATGATAGGTTCATTGCTTTACTTATATGTATCTAGGCCCTATATAATGTTAAGTGTTTTTATGTGTGCTCAATTCCGAGCTACTCCCAAGGTGTGTCATTTGATCTCCGAAAAGAGTATACTTAGATATTTAGTTCACACACCATGCCTAGGAATTTGGTACCCCAATGGCTCTAAGTTTAATCTCATTGGATACTCTGATGCGGATATATGGGGTGCAAAGTTGATAGGAAGAGTACCTCCAAAACTTTCCAAATTTTGGGAGGTCCCTAGTTTCTTGGTCCTCAAAGAAAAAAATTCATTGCACTATCCAAAGTCGAAGCAGAGTATGTCGCAGCCGGGAGTTGTTGTGCACAACTTCTTTGGATGTAGCAAACTCTTAGGGACTATGGCATAAACTTGCGTCATATCCCTCTCCTATGTGACAATGAGAGTGCCATAAAAATAGCCCATAATCCAGTTGAGCATTCAAGGACCAAGCACATTGATATCCACCACCACTTCTTGAGAGATCACTCCATCAAAGGAGACATAGTGATATCCCATGTGAGAACCGAAAAGCAATTGGCCGATATCTTCACCAAGCCCTTAGATGAGAAAAGATTTTGTGAACTTAGGAGTGATATTAATATCTTAGATTCTTGAAATGTGGCTTGAGTCTTGCACATCTGATTGTTACTTGTATTTGCTTCAAAATTCATGCATGCTTGCGGAAAACACTTCCCCCTCAATTTTCTACAAAACTATTTGAAATTATTGGATTTTTGTGAATCATGGTCATAGTTTGGGTGTTGATTTCTTAATGACCATGTTTGCAAACATATTCTTTGAAAACTTGTCCATAATGTCCAAATTAACTGACCCTTCCTCAAAAATCTAGTTGTACAATGCATCTATTCAGAGGGAGTCGGACAAGTCTGACTCTCAAGTCAGACATGTCTGACTAAGTCGGACATGTTCGACAGCTGAGTCGGACAAGTCCGACGTGGGTCAATTAGGATTTCGGGAGACCGTCGAATAAGTCCGACCTCTGTGTCGGACAATTCCAACATGGGATGTTCGAGGCCCTCCAAAAGAGGTTGACGACTCTTCTCCCTCTCTCTCTTCACTTCATCCATTCCAAATCGAGTCGCTCCCCATTACTCTCAATATTCCCTTCGATTTTGAGTCTCTTATGATGAGTGTGTGATGTTGATTCATCCAAGGCTTGAAGGTCTTCAACTTTTTCGACCTTCTCCCTTCTTTCCCCATCTCAAGGTATCTACTATATTCTTATCTCATTTCATTTGGATCTTGCGGTAATATGTTGTTTTCTTGTTAATGAACTTGTTCACTAGCATGATTAAAAACTTGTGCTAGAGTATTGTTGGTAGAAAAATTTATTTGTATAGTTTAGATAGGAGATAGGGTTAAAACTCTACATGTCAGACATTGTTGGTATTTCTTAACACCACAGAGTTATCCGCAAGTGCACGAAAATACTGTTGTAGCACTTCCCCTTTAAGGAGTATTCCCAAGGGTATCGAATCCAAAGAACGTGTGTGCTAATCTTTCGAACTAGCTCACCCAAGGACACAAAGTTGTTTGGTAGGCAAGTAGCAGAGAGGAATTCAAAGTATTGATCCTAATTCAAGGTAGTTTGCAGTAGATGCTTGCTTCGGGCACGGGCTTACTCCTAGCAATACTAGGACGACTCCCGCCAAGAGCCTATGGCATAGCCGAATGTGGAGGATTACGAAGGATAGATAGGGCTGTCACCACCTACTGCCTACCTCTTCAATCCGTGGGTGTACGAGATATCCACTAATGATTTATAACCTAAGCACCACGCTTACATTCTAAATCACTACTCTAGTTGTTTCAAACACAAAGCTACAACTAGAGCCTCTAATGAATTAAACCAGTAACCCACAAGTAACTACTTGTGCAAATTACTAAGAATAAAATATCAAACTTGTATTGAATTCACAAAGGCTTACTTGATTGAGTAAAAATTTTATAGGGGTACAAGTGTAGAAGAGGAACTTGACAAGCCCAAGCCTCCTTCTCCTAGACTCTTCACCACACTCTCCTTCTACTTTGGTAGCCTCTAGGACTACTCTAAACCTTTGGAGTGTAGCACTATTCTCAACTTTTGGTGTGTGTGAGAAGTGAGGTGAGGGGGGTCTATTTATAGGTGGATAAGGGTCGGTTCCCGCCACAATTTACGCACGAATCAGTCACCATTTACTCCAGGGACTCGGGAGGAGCCAACACGTGTCATTTGACCGAGTTTGGCACCAGGAAGAGGCTCCCCTCGGGGAGTGCTTCCTCCAGGTGGCTTCCAGGTGGGCCCCCTTGATATATATGGGTGCAACACCGTTGGATCTCCTCGTATTCTTCTGTGTGTGGGCCATTTGATCCATGTGTTTCCATGTGTCATCACCTGATTCGTTGAAATCAATTTTCATGGATTCATCCCTGCATGTTTTGGTATTTTGGGCAATAATTCTCCTGCATACAAATAAACACCAACACTTGTGGAATTGGGTTAGTGTATAACCCTACCACTATGTTTTGTGTTTCTTTTATGCACATTATGAGGTGAATTGACGGTCAAAATGTGGTACTTAAGGACCGTCAACAAACTCCCCCACACTTAGTCCTTTGCTCTTCCTCGAGTGAAGGCAAGAAGAACTAGAGTGTTGTCATGAATTTGCCATAAGGTAGAAAATAAGGATACTAAATATTTCAACTTATACCTGGATTCATGGATCCCCTTTGTGTATGCTGCTACCATATCAATCTTGGGTGTTTGAAAAGTGGAACGGTTAGAATGAAGTTCCCTTGGATCATTCTCTGCTGATATGATTTGGCAATTGCTATATTTGAAAGTCATAGGAACTTTTGCCCTTGCCTTCTCGATTGGAATCTCTCAAATCTCTCAAAGTGTTTGAGTCTTCACCATGACATGTTTTGCCAATTCTTGTCCCTATACTAAAAGTGGCTATATCTGGAGCTTGGTAGGGATGAATGTGGCACACATTTGCAATTCATATGTTACTAAGTCAAAAACTTGATCCTATGAGAGACTTATGCAATGAAAAAAGTGAAGGCAAAATTCTTGTGCACATAAATGGAATGGAGGGGTGAGGTGATAACTTCCATGAATTTTGCTCACTCTTGTATAAAACATGGCTACTTTTTTTTAGCACTCTTACTCTTTTTCAAAAGTGGATGCTTTTTTTCTTGTAGCCATGTCTTCTACTCCTTTTTATTTTTAGAGAGGCTTTCATTTGTATTGTATGGAGTTTCTTTTTGGCGAATGGGTGATCGATGGATGCAAACTCTCAATGTGAGAAATTTTGCTTGAATGGAGTGCACAAGAGTTTTCAATTCAAAAAGTTCATGCATGTCACTCAATTGGGTCACGGGTTTGACAAAGTTCAATGAAAAGCAAAGTGGCATATGCTTGTAGTTTTCAATGAATGTATCATATGGCCTTGGTGGGTATATAAATTTCCAATGAGATATTTAGGCAACGTTCAAGACTTCAAATAGTTACAAATGTCAAAAATCAATTTCAAGCAAAAGGATGATTTCTAGACGATGTGTTTTTCCTATTGAATTATGGGAATCATAAACAAGGTAATGAATTGAAATATAAAGTATTCAAATCTTCAGCTTAAGCAAATCCTTGACTACCAAATTTTATTTCAAATTGTTGAGTTGATTCATTTTAGATATGCAATGAAAAATATGAAATCAACTCAAATAGCAGGGTAGCGCATAAAAGTGTGGAAAGGAAATCCAAACCGATTTTCTGGAGCGAAACAGAGTCGTATGGAGCAGAAAACAGGTCGGCTAACCAGGGGGTTCGGCCGACCTCCTGTTAGCTCTGGCTCTGTTTCATCGGGTCGTTTTGCTCATTCAGCCGCGACGTGTTTTGATATGCAACGTTAATTTTTCACGTCGGGATTTCGTGACTTGGGGACATGTTTCCCCCACACTTGTTTCCTGAATTCTTTATTCAACAAAGTAAACTAAAGGGGGAACTTTACCGGTGTTAGATGAACCGGTAAGTTCACTTTAATGAAATCAAAAAATGGGGATTCTTACATTATTTAGCCTAACTTTAGAAAACAAATATTTGGAAAAGAATAAAATCCTAAGTAGTAAGCATCCTATGTTGTCGGGACATCTAAACTATGGTGCCCATCGACTCCTTCGTCACCAGATTATCCACGCGCTTGAATAGGCCCTTACCGTAGCCTCCTTCGGGTTTGCGCACCCCGTGGATAAGAAAGCGATCTTCCATGCGTTCTGGCGAGGTACAGGCGTCTTGTAGTGGTGGCTCACTACATCGCCTGTCTTAGTCTTCAATGTATACATGAACTCCTCGCCGGGCTGCAACGATGGGAGAGACTCATCTTTTCCACGGAAAAGACGTTTCTTGACTAGGCTCAGCCCAGCCAAAGTCGAACGGCCTGGCGTCGTCGACTTCATCGGTGTTCTCCGAGGGGAGAACGACCGGACAGTGCTACGAGGTGTAGGGCTGCGCCCGCGCGGAGTCGTCGCAGGCGGGATCATGGCAAGGGGCTTGACATCGATCGCTATGACACACTCCAAGGTGAGGGATGTTTTGTCGTTGGCTGGCTTAATGTCTCTGCTCAGGTTGAAGGTTGAGCTGGAGGAGGCCTGAGGCACAATCTTCTTGTCGGCCATGACGAGGATGGGAGGAATATGATTATTCAATGAGGTGCAACTTTTCTCTCTGTTTCTGTCCTTTAAATAGGTAGGGAACGATGCATTTCACCGAGGGTTTTGTGGAGGATATCGAGGAGGATCAACACGAAAAAACAGAACACGAACGGCGTGAAGGGAGAGTCGGCCGACCCTAGAGTTCGGCCGATCGCCTTCTGGCTCTTTTCGGGCCACATTTTCTCGGGTCGATTAAATGGGCCTTCTAGAAGAAGAATTGGATGGGCCCATTAGTTGGACGTGGAGAATTTAAACTGAATTGAAAGAAATGGCATGGAAATCGATTAGATTTACCACGTCAAATTCTTTTTCTGTGTCCTTTTGGGAATCGAGAAATAATTTTAGTCGGTGCCCATTCACTTTGAATAGTTGACCATCATCACCTTGGAGTGTGATTGCTCCATGGGATGAAGTCTCTACTACAGTGAAGGGTCCTTCCCATTTACTTCTAAGATTCCCATGTCCAAAGAGTTTAACCCTAGAGTTAAAGAGTAAAACTTTACCTCCAGGTTTGAACTCTTTCGGCGTAATCCTCTTATCGCGCCATCTTTTGGTTCTCTCTTAATAAATTCTGGCACTGTGGTACGCCTTATCTCTCCATTCCTCCAACTCAGAGATTTGCTTCAATTAGTGATTTCCAGCTGCGTTATGATTCATGTTCCATCGCTTGATGGCCCAATACGCTCTATGTTCCAATTCTACAGGAAGATGGCAAGTCTTCCCATAGACAAGTTGGAAAGGAGACATGCCGATAGGTGTCTTGTAAGCAGTACGATATGCTCACAATGCATCGGGTAGCTTTTGCTTCCATCCCATTCCCATTTCCAAGACAGTCATTTGCAGAATATTCTTAATTAGCTTATTAGATGTTTCTGCTTGACCACTTGTCTGTGGGTGGTATGGGGTAGAAATGTTATGCTGGACTCCAAGTTCCCTTAAAAAGTTCCGGAAGGTCTTATCTATGAAATGATACCCTCCATCACTTATGACCATACGGGGAGTTCCAAAGCGTGGGAAAATGATCTCATGGAACATTTTCCTTGCTTGCTTGGAATCAACATTTTTGCATGGTAATGCTTCTAACCATTTTGACACTTAATCGACGGCAACCAAAATATACTCGCAATCATAAGACCTAGGAAAAGGTCCCATGAAATCAATACCCCATACATCAAATAATTCCACTTGGAGATTGTATGTTAGGGGCATCACATTGCAAGCAGAGATTCCTCCATGCTTCTAGCATTTCCAACATCTGCGAATGAATTCCTTGGTATCTTCATACATTGAAGGCCAATAGAATCCACTCTGCCAGATCTTTGCCTGAGTACGGTAAACATCGTAATGACCACCATAGGGGCCAGCATGGCATTTCTCTATAATTTTGGTGCCTTCGATTGATGAGACGCACCTTCTAAGAAGGCCATCGGCACATACTCGATAGAGGTAAGGGTCATCCCAAAGGTGTCTACGACTCTCATAAATGAGTTTCTTTTTGTTCTCCCCTGGTGGTACGTATCCTGTGACCATAAAGTTCACGATATCCGCATACCAAGGGTGAGAGTCTGTCACCTTGAGGAGCATATCATCTCGTAGGAAGTCATTGATAGGTATGTCCATGGTTTGTGTGACTTCCGTACGTGAAAAGATGATCTACTACTAAATTCTCTACTCCTTTCTTATCTCTTATTTCCAGATCAAATTCTTGGAGTAGAAGAATCCATCGAATTAGCCTGGGTTTAGCATCCTTTTTGGTAAGCAGATATTTCAAAGCAGCATGGTCTGTGTAGACTATGACCTTTGCTCCAACCAAATAGGATCTAAACTTGTTGATAGCAAAAACTACTTCTAGGAGCTCTTTCTCAGTTGTGGCATAATTGAGTTGGGCTCCTGTCAGAGTTTTGCTAGCGTAGGCTATTGCATGATGGTTTTTATCATTGGTTTGGCCTAAGACCACACCAACAGCAAAGTCACTGGCATCACACATGATTTTGAATGGCAGCGTCCAATCAGGAGGTTGGATAATTGGAGCTGAGACGAGTGCCTTTTTTAGTATATCAAATGATTTAAGGCATTCATCGTCAAAATCAAAGGGAGCTTCTTTAGCTAATAGGTTGGTGAGGGGTCTAGCAATTTTGGAGAAATCCTTGATAAATCATCGGTAGAACCCCGCATAACCTAAAAAGCTGCAGAATCCCTTAACATTGATAGGAGGTGGAAGTTTCTCAATAACTTCAATTTTAGCTTTGTCCACCTCTATCCCTCTCTCGGACACCAAGTGTCCAAGAACGATGCCTTCCCGGACCATGAAATGGCACTTTTCCCAATTAAGCACAAGGTCCTCCTCCTGGCATCTTTGTAAGACCCTGTCTAAATTTTCTAGACAATGATCAAAAGTTTTTCCATAGACATAGAAATCATCCATGAAAACTTCCATGATATCCTTGATCATGTCTAAAAATATAGACATCATGCATCTCTGGAAAGAGGCAGGAGCGTTACACAGTCCAAAGGACATACGCCAGTAGGCATAGGTCCCGTAAGGACATGTGAACGTGGTCTTACTTTGATCATCGGAATGGATAGGAATTTGATGATATCCCGAGTACCCATCAAGGAAACAGAAGTAGGAGTGTTTTGCCAATCGCTCTAACATCTCATCGATGAAGGGCAATGGAAAATGGTCTTTTCTTGTTGCCTTGTTAAGTTTTTGGTAGTCAATGCACATCCTCCATCTCGTGACGGTCCGTTGAGGAATTAATTCATTCCTATCATTTTGAACGACCGTCATACCTCCCTTCTTAGGCACTACTTGAACTGGACTTACCCATTCACTATGAGGAACAGGGTAAATAATCTCGGCATGCAAAAGTTTCAAGACTTCTTTCTTGACAACTTCCCACATCGCATTATTCAATCGCCTTTGAGGTTCCCTTGAGGGGACACTCTCAGGGTCAATAGGAATATGATGGGTGCATAACGCTGGACTAATTCCCTTGAGATCCTAAAGTGAATATCCAAAAACAGCTCTATGCCTTTCTAACATGACTATGAGTTTGAGCGTTTCATCATCTGAAAGCTTGTCACTTATGATGACAGGGGCTTCCAAATCGCCATTTAGGAAGTCATAACGTAGGCCTGGAGGTAGAATCTTGAGCTCAACAGGAGGTTTTGGGGAGGGCTCTTCTTTTGGCAATTCAATTTCCTCCTGAAATTCATCCTCCTCTTGGACGAAGTCTTCTTCTCCTTCAATTTCAGGGGGTTCTAAAAATTGAAGAGTCCTAACTTCCTCCATTGGCTCATCTTGGATGGGAGATTCTGCAGATGTGTTCTTTGAACGCAGAATAGGCATGGAGAACTTTCTCCCTCCAAGATTGATATTGAGGCTTCCTTCCAAAGGAACTTCCACGAGAAATTTCTCTATGGGAATCCCTACCATGATGTCGAAATCTTGGATTTCGAACACGTGAAAATATAGGAGAGCCTCAAAATCTTTTTGTTTAACAGACACTTGTTGCAAAACCCCACATCCTTCAAGAATGGTTCCGAATGAATGTCGGAAGGATTTGCGTGTTGGTGCCAATGGCACATCGCCAAGAATGACGAGAGCACAAGAATCAAAAATGATATTAGCTCCAATAGTAGGGTTGTATAGGATTCTCATTGGTGTCCCTCTAATAGAACATAAAATGGTAGCCAAAGGTGAGGTCATCCGAATAATTTCGGGTGAATTCTTGACTTCAGCTCTCCACTCTCTGCTTAGGATAGAGGTCAACTCCTTGACCGACTGACTGACGAACACCCCATCAGGTGGTTCAGGTGGAGTTGGTGGCAATGAAGGTTTCCTATGGCAACAATACTTCGAGGTATTTCCATAATCTTCAAAAATCTCTTCCTCGAAGTAGAATGGAAACTGCGAGGGTTGAATTTCTTCTACCTTTGTAGTCTCAGGTTCGGAAGAGGATTCCTCTGGCAAGGCTTGGGGTAAACAAGAAATGGGTTCATACTTGTCCAAGAGTGCATCCTCCGTTCTTGGCACGACTTCCTCTTGGGGAGGCTCATTAAGACCCATAATGAAAGAAGAATTTTCTAGAATTCTGTCCAGAAGATCCTTGCCTTCGTCTGGAGTCTTATGGAGGAAAGATCCTCGAGCCATAATGTCAAGATATAGGGCAGACTCTTTGTTTAATCCCATGAAGAAATGTTGCAAAAGCATTGGATCAGGGATTAACAAATCTGGGCCAGAATTTTTCAAAAGAGAAAATCTGTCCCAAGCTGCACCTATGGATTCCTTCTCCATCTGCTGGAAGCATTGTACTTCCTTTCATAAGGAAACAATTCAGGCAATGGGGAAGAAAGCAAGACAAAATTTGTCCCGTAATTCACTCCAATCATCGTTTGTCTTCCCAACGTAGTGGTTGTACCATAGTTTGGCTTTTTCCTTGAGGTAAAAAGGAAACAACTTCCATTTGGGAGTTTCCTGTGTCATACCTTTGATTAGAAGGCATGAACACAGTTGCTCGAACTCTCGTAGATGGTGGTAAGGGTTTTCACAATCCGTTCCTGAGAAGGATTGTTCCCGAACCATGGCTATAAAGCCAGGGCGAAGTTCATAGCTGGTTGAACAAATAGGTTCTGCCGAAGGTGGTGGCTCACAGAACTTGCCCTTCGGAGCAGAGTAAGAAGGAATGGTGGGTTGCTCCATTTATATGATGGTGGTAAGGTAAGAATAAGAAAGGTAAGATGATAGATAAGGGGGATACGATACGAGGGTGATCTTGGTTCGAAGATTAATAGCAATCGTTCCCCGGCAACGATGCTAGAAATGCTTGTTGGTATTTCTTAACACCACAGAGTTATCCGCAAGCGTACGGAAATACCGTTGTAGCACTTCCCCTTTAAGGAGTATTCCCAAGGGTATCGAATCCAAAGAACGTGTGTGCTAATATTTCAAATTAGCTCACCCAAGGACACAATGTTGTTTGGTAGGCAAGGAACAGAGAGGAATTCAAAGTATTTATCCTAATTCAAGGTAGTTTGCAGTAGATGCTTGCTTCGGGCGCGGGCTTACTCCTAGCAATACTAGGACGACTCCCGCCAAGAGCCTATGGCATAGCCGAACATGGAGGATTATGAAGGATAGATAGGGTTGTCACCACCTACTGCATACCCCTTCAATTCGTAGATCTACGAGATATCCACTGATGATTTATAACCTAAGCACCACGCTTACGTTCTAAATCACTACTCTAGTTGTTTCGAACACAAATCTACAACTAGAGCCTCTAATGAATTAAAGCAGTGAACCCATAAGTAACTACTTGTGCAAACTACTAAGAATAATAGATCAAACTTGTATTGAATTCACAAAGGCTTACTTGATTGAGTAAAACTTTTGTAGGGGTACAAGTGTAGAAGAGGGACTTGACAAGCCCAAGCCTCCTTCTCCTATACTCTTCACCACACTCTACTTCTACTTTGGTAGCCTCTAGGACTACTCTAAACCTTTGGAGTGTAGCACTATTCTGAACTTTTGGTGTGTGTGAGAAGTGAGGTGAGGGGGGGTCTATTTATAGGTGGAGAAGGGTCGGTTCCTGCCACAATTTACGCATGAATCAGTCACCATTGACTCCAGGGAGTAGGGAGGAGCCAACATGTGTAATTTGACCGAGTTTGGCGCCAGGAAGAGGTTGGCCGAACCCCTGGTTCGGCCGACCTGGTCAAGGCTCCCCTCGGGGAGTGCTTCCTCCAGGTGGCTTCCAGGTGGGCCCCCTTGATATATATGGGTGCAACACCATTGGATCTCCTCGTATTCTTCTATTTGTGGGCCATTTGATCCATATGTTGCCACGTGTCATCGCCTGATTCGTTGAAATCTATTTTCATGGATTCATCCCTGCATGTTTTGGTATTTTGGGTAATAATTCACCTGCATACAAATAAACACCAACACTTGTGGAATTGGGTTAGTGTATAACCATACCACTATGTTTTGTGTTTCTTTTATGCACATTATGAGATGAATTGACGGTCAAAATGTGGTACTTAAGGACCATCAATAGACATGATCGACATCTGCTTCGGACAAGTCCGAGTCAATTTGTTGGATATGTCTGACTTTCTGGTCAGACAAGTCTGATCCTGTATAGCATTGACCTCTTAACTTATATACAAACAACCAATTAATGATTCTATCCATCTTGCTTTGTCTCTTACCTATCCTTTATGTCTATCTATAGCCACGGCTCATGACAACCAAGGTGCAAAGAGAGAAAAGCAACCCGCAAGCGGTGAAGCATCCACTCAAGCCCCGAAAAGGGTCAAGCAAACCGCCCATCGCACTAGTTCCGCTCAGGGAGCCATTATTGTCTCAGGAGGATCTAGTGGTCGTCCTCAGGCTGCTCCAGAGGATGCTGAGATTGGACCCTTGGTAGTCCATACACCAGAAGGCGACCCTCGTCGTCCAGCAGACTGGGTCTATTATAGAAGGAACCTCCCAGAGACACAGACTCAGAGGGATGTCATGTCCTATGAGATGGCTAAGGTTGGGAGAGACCCTCGGTTTTGGTGCTATTTCCACATGGACTACTATCGATCAGTGCTTACGACTAAGCAAAATCCAGTGACTGACATGCAGTGGGTTGACTTGGAGACATTCTAAAAGAAGAAAGATGTGTTATTTACTGAAGTCAAGGACGCCTATGAATTTCATGGTGTAAAGGACATCATGGGACTGCAATACCCATGGAATGTTAAAGTGACTCTTCAGTTCTATGCCATCATATTCTATGGGACAGACAAACATGGTTTCACTTGGATGACCAATTGCAACACCCTCATTTTCAAGCATTATGCCCTACATACATTCGTATACATGTTTAACATTAATCCACATAAAGAGGAATAAGTTTAAAATTGATTTGGAACAAAACCGCAATTAAAATTCTGGAAAGTGCGGACTAGTCTGATTTCTCTGAGGACTAGTCCGATTTCTCTCTAACCTCGATCGGGCTTGTCCGTTTTTGCTCCAGACTAGTCCGTTTTTGCCTCTGGACACTTTCGAACTTGTTCGGTCCTATGCGGACTAGTCTGGTGTTCCAAGAATCCTTGAAAATTTGCTAAGTCCCTGGACTTGTCCAGACTAGTCTGGTGTTCCAGCGGACTTGTCCGTTTTCCTCTCTGACTAAAGTCGGACTTGTCCGATTTTTTGCCAGAGTTGTCCGATTTCTTTCTCACTAACTTCGGACTAGTCCGGCCCTTTTTGTACTTGTCCATTTCGCGACCCCAAATTAATCCTTTGTTTTACGACTTGTTTCTTGGGTTTCACGTTAAATGGGCCTAGGGACGTCATGCCTAACTCTTTGAGCCCATGTGGGACTCTAAACCGGCCTCTACTCATCTCAAACACGAAATCCATCTAACCCTAGCCTCCACCTCTAGATAAACAACCCCACCCCTTGACTTGACCTCTATTTGCCACTTTTCAACCCCACCCAAACCCTAGTTCGTGGAGAGCCGCCATCAAGGAGGGAGGAGGAGATCCCAAGCAAGAAGAAGAAGAGGAGGAAACAAAAGAGGATCAAGATCTCCATCAAGTTTTGTTCTTCATCACCAATTCATCTCCATGTTCATCACCAATCCTAGATCATCAAGATCCAAGTGCTACCTCCACGTTTCTCGATTCATTGGAGTCCTAAACACCTAGTATATCTTCTATTTCATTTTCCTTACGTGAATTCGACCCCTAATATTCAAATTCACATCGATCTAGAAAACCCTAATCTGCTGATCTCATAAAGTGCGAACTTGTCCGGTCCCTAGCGGACTAGTCCGATTTTCCTGGTTAATTTCTGTTGAATTAATTCTAAAATTAGATCGAATCACAACCAAACCTGTATAAACTTGTTAAAAGCTATTAGAACTAGTTAGTGATCATTTAAAAGCAATCTATTGATAAATTCTGCCTTGCATTTGCATCAATCATGCATATAATGTCATATTGAGTAATATTTGTGCACTCTTTGATTGTGTTCCTTGTCTTGTATGTTTATTGTATGGATTAGACAGATTTGCGCAAGAGAGTGTCGCGGAGGATCTCCAGCACCAAGAGTTTGAAGGCTTTGACTCGACTCAATCCCAAGAGCAAGGCAAGTGTACTTGAAGCATATTGATCCTGTTTTAAAATAAATGTTTTGTTTGCAAACTGCATGCTTGTGTGAGTTTGATGGGAATCCTATGGTAGGAAGTTTACTAGCTTTGTTTAACCACCCTTGTCACCTGGAATATATGGTAGAGAGTCGGGATGGGATTTTTACCTTTTTGCTTCGCTTAATTAATTGGGATGGAAGAACAACTACACTACTTAATTTAATTATGCATTAATGAGATTGTGGTTGACATGAACTGGTTAAATCTGATATGGTAACGGGTGATCTAAGCAAGCTTGGTACATGGATGTGTTGGATGTTATGGTGGTTTTGCTTGCTTTAGATCTAAGGACCGGTTCGTGGAGCGACCATCCAGGATTTACAGTGCCACCACGAGGCCAATTATGGGTGCGGCATAGCTGATTAATTAGAGCTTTGCCAGTGCTATTTGGACCATTAAGGATGCTCGGGGAAGGGGTAGTCGAATTGGGTTTGTTGATGATTGGTGGGACTACCCTGGGATCTGAATGGCTCAAGAGGTGGCCCTTGGTTGAAGATGTGCTCTGTAGGAGACATCGCCACCAATGAAACCTCGGTGGGGTCTAAATAGGCTAGTAATCCCTTTGTAAAGGCTATTTTGTGATCTCTTGGCCACACACCGATGGAAGTGTGAGACGGCATAATAGAGGTTCTAGTCACTAGAAGGTGATGAAATCACAAACACATGGGTAAAGTGGTACAAACTCTGCAGAGTGTGTCTAAAACTATCATGATAGCCGTGCTCCCTGTTATGAGCAACCTGGACCCTCACATGATTAGAGGAAAATTGGGATTTGGGATGGTTATGGTTGGTATTATGGTTATGAATTGAATTCTGGCATTGAATATGGATATTGGTATATGATGATGGATATGGAATATGGACTGGTATTATGATGACTACATAGCTTATGATGGGTTTATTTCATATACATGTAATATATTGCTTTTCAAATGTTTTAATGTACTTTTCAGCACTTAACCATTATTATATTCGTCATTGAAATCAGCCACATGTCATACTTTCCGCACTTGCTGAGTACGACATGTACTCACTCTTGAAATCCCCCCCCAACAGTTGCAGGTCAGGATTGGGAGTTTAACGATGATAATGCGGAGTTCTAGGCCGTGTCTACCGTCAGCTTGCCTGTGGTGTTGCATGGAACTGCGCTATACCCTATTGCTTATGCTGCCTAGCTGTTTAGTTTGCTTATTTAGTTTATTTCCGCTGCATTAGTTTAACTTGTCATTAATATTCATTAGAACTTGTATTCGAGGATAATATGGTTTGTGCAATAAAATTTGGTTAATTAATCTTGTTTTGTGGTAATTCTCTGTATACTCTTTTATGAATGCACTCGTGTATGTGTGTTGAACGTCCTGGGCACGCATATGCGTTCACCTGGTTCATTTTCGGAACCGGGTGTCACAGATTGGTATCAGAGCCACAGGATGTCCGTAGGATGCAACCTAGATAGAATGGACACTTTAGAGCACATAGGAGCACTCAGGAACCGATGTGTTTTTGTTTGGTTTGCTGTTGCTATATATTACTTGCTTGTGTGCTTAATAGAGGATTTTGGATGCTTTAGCATTGCCAAGTCCACCTAGGCTAGTGAGTTGTTTAGTTTCATATCCCTTGATGCATATAGTTGGGGACGATTTTCTAATTCTTACCTATTGCTTTTCTTCAGATGGTGAGGACTCGCAACCAGAGGGATGGCAATGATGAAGAGGAGAACCATGGAGCACCTCAGAACAACAATGGAAAAGGACCTGCTCATGGAGCTATGAGTATCGAGTATCTTTTGGCAATGCAAAACTAGCTCATGCAGACCATGATACAAACTATGGGACAGCTGCAGGCTGGCAATAACAACAGTCAGGCCCACATGCCTCCACCGCCACCCCCACGTCCTCATAACTGGTTGGGAGAGTTTATGAGGACTAGGCCGCCGACCTTTGCTCAAGTCGCTGACCCTATGGATGCGGATGATTGACTCAAGTACGTGGAGAAGAAGCTAGCTATTGTCCAATGCAGTGACCAGGAGAAAGTGCTTTTCGCTTCTCATCAACTAGTTGGAGTAGCTGCGGATTGGTGGGATTCTTATTGCAATGCTCATGAGAATTAGGGCCAAATTCAAGGAGAGTTTCCGTTCCCATTATGTGCCTGAGGGTGTTATGATCTCGAAGAGGCAAGAATTTGAGAACTTGAGGCAAGGAAGATCGAGTGTGGGTGAATATCTCAATAAATTCACTCAACTCTCGAGGTATGCGCCTGAGGATGTGAGCCGGTACAGCCGGAAACAATACTTATTCATGAGGGGCTTGAACAATGAAATCCAAGTGCAACTACTCAACTGTGATTATGCCAACTTTCAGAAGCTTGTGGACAAAGCAATTGTGGTTGAGAACAAGGTCCGTGAGATGGAACAGGACAACAAGAGGAAGGCGCCATATCAAGGACAGCAACAAGGAAGTAATGTGCGCCCTCACTTTGTGCCTCCTAATGCACCACATTACAGCTCCTCTACTCCTATACAGCGCCCTAGTTATGCACCGCGCCCAACTCAGTTCGTGCAGCAGCGCCCTATTATGGAAGCACCTAGGCCTCCAATGTCTTATGCACCTCGTGCCAACTATCCTAGTGCCAATGTTCAAAACCAAGCTCATCCCAATAATTCTGGTGGAGTTAATAAGTGCTATACTTGTGGAGAAGCTGGACACTTTGCGCATCAATGTCCTAAGTCAGAACTTGGTCAAGGAAGCAATGAGGTGAGGCAAAACCCAAGACCCAATGGAGGACAACCGCAAGGGAACCGGGGACAACAGAATTTTGCTCGTGGCAATGTGAACCATGTCTCTATAGAGGATGCTCAACAAGCGAATGACATGGTCATTGGTATGTTTCTCGCGAACTCCAACCCCGCGACTATGTTATTTGCTTCTGGAGCACCGCATTCATTCATCGCATCGAAGTATGTTGCCAAGTATAGTTTGCCTATCTCCCATATGAAGTTTACTCTATTAGTTAAGTCTCCTTGAGGAGAGATGAGGACAAATATAGTATGTCCAAAAGTAAGCCTTAGAACAAGGGGGGTATACTTCTCTGCCAACCTCATTGTTTTGGATTCTCAAGGATTGGACATTATACTTGGTATGGACTGGTTAAGGAAGCACAATAGAGTTATTGAGTGTGCCATGAAGAATGTGAAGTTGACCAATGAAGAAGGGATCACCATAGAATTTGAAGCATCTCAAACCGCACCGAAGCGATTGGAGCTGAGTCATATGGATGGTACCGCAATTGAGGAGATTCCGGTGGTGTGTGAATTTTTGGATATTTTTTCCGAATGAATTGTCAGGTATGCCACCTGATCGATACATTGAGTTTGTTATTGATTTAATACTTGGAACTTCACCTATAGCTAAGAGGCCGTATAGGATGCCTCCTATGGAATTAGCGGATCTCAGGAAGCAAATTCAAGAGCAACTAGAGAAGGGTTTCATTCAGCCCAGCTCTTCACCTTGGGGAGCGCCCGTTCTATTTGTGGACAAGAAGGATGGATCCCAAAGGATGTGCGTAGATTACCGAGCTCTCAATGAGGTAACAATCAAGAACAAGTACACCTTGCCACGCATAGAAGATTTGTTTGATCAGATGAAGGGTGTTTGTGTCTTATCTAAGATTGATTTGAGGTTGGGATAATTTCAAATGAAGATTAGACCATCGGACATACCCAAGACAGCTTTTAGGACGCGGTATGGATATTATGAGTACATCGTGATGTCCTTTGGATTGACCAATGTACCTGCGTACTTTATGTACCTCATGAATAAGGTCTTCATGGAGTACTTGGATAAGTTTGTTGTGGTGTTTATTGATGACATTATGATCTACTCGAAGGATGAGCGGGAACATGATGAACACTTAAGGCTTACGTTGCAAAAATTGAGGGAGCGTCAATTGTATGCCAAGTTCAACAAGTGTCAGTTTTGGTTGAGAGAGGTGTCATTTTTTGGTCATATCATCTCAGGAGGAGGAGTATCGGTTGACCCCATAAAAGTGAGAGATGTGTTGAAGTGGGAACCACCGCAAAATGTAAAGGAAATAAGGAGTTTCCTTGGGATGGCTGGATATTACCGTCAATTCATCAAGGACTTTTCCAAGATAGACAAGCCAATGACGAAATTGCTAATGAAGGAAAAGGCTTTCCAATGGACTCAAGCTTATCAATACAGTTTTGAGGAGTTGAAGAAGAGGTTGACAACAGCCCCAGTTTTGGTACTGCCGGATGTAAGCAAGAGTTTTGACATATATTGCGACGCCTTGAGACAAGGACTTGGATGTGTGCTCATGCGAGAAGGTCAAGTGGTCGCCTATGTGTCAAGACAATTGAAGAAACATGAGAAGAATTACCCAACACATGATTTAGAACTTGCAGCCGCGGTACATGCATTGAAGATTTGGAGACACTATATTCTTGGACATAGGTGTGAAATTTATACAGATCATAAGAGTTGAAGTATATTTTCACACAAATGGGTCTGAACTTGAGGCAACGAAGATGGTTGGAGCTCATCAAGGATTATGACTTGGGAACCAATTATCATCCAGGGAAGGCTAATGTTGTGGCCGATGCATTGAGTAGGAAAGGAGTAAGTCATCAACTCACGGTTCGAGAGTTGCCATCCGATTTGTGCAAGGAGTTTGAATGGTTGAATCTCGGATTCATAAATGAGATGTGGATGATGGCGTCAAATTCGACCTTGGAGCAAGAAATTCGAGAGGCACAGACCAAGGATGAGGAAATTCAGGAAATCAAGGAAAGGACCCAAGAAGGGAGAGAATTCAGATTTGATGAGGATGAACGTGGCACCCTATGCCTTGGTAAGAGGATTGTTGTGCCTAATGTGAAGTATATTCGGGAGACAATAATAAAAGAGGCACATGGCTCACCATACTCAAGTCATCCTGGTTGTACAAAGATGTACAAAGACTTGAAGACGTGTTATTGGTGGGCTAGCATCAAGATGGACATAGCTGAATACGTAGCATTGTGTGATGTGTGCCAACGAGTCAAGGCGGAACATCAAAGGCCAGCTGAACTATTGCAACCATTAAAGATTCTGGAGTGGAAGTGGGAAGAGATCGGTATGGACTTCATAGTTGGTTTACCATGTACTCAGTCCGGTTATGACTCAATTTGGGTAATTGTGGATCGGTTAACTAAGTCAGCCCACTTTATTCCCATCAAGACCACCTATAATGGAGAGAAATTGGCAGAACTGTACATGGGAAGAATAGTATGTTTGCATGGAGTTTCGAAGAAGATAGTCTCGGATAGAGGTTCACAATTCACTTCCAGGTTTTGGCAAAAACTGCATGAAGCTTTGGGAACGAGGTTGAATTTTAGTTCAGCATATCACCCTCAAACGGACCGAGAACCAATCAGATTTTAGAGGACATTTTAAGAGCTTGTGCTTTAAAGCATGGGAAAAGTTGGGACAAGAGCTTGCCATATGCAGAATTTTCATACAACAATAGTTACCAAGCAAGCTTGAAAATGTCACCATATGAAGCGCTTTATGGAAGGAAGTGTAGGACACCTTTATTTTTGAAATGAGGCAGGAGAAACTCAAGTATTTGGTCCGTATGTGTTGCAAGAAGCCGAAAAGCAAGTCCAAATAATTCGTGAAAACTTGAGGGCTGCCCAATCAAGACAAAAAAGGCTATGCGGACAATAGGAGAAGGAAATTAACCCTTGAAGTGGGAGATTTTTTTTACCTCAAGGTGTCACCTATGAGGGGTCATAAGAGGTTTAACATAAGAGGCAAGCTAGCACCTCGCTATATCGGACCATTCAAGATTTTGGACAAAAGAGGAGAAGTAGCATATAAGTTGGAGATGCCAGCTCATCTTTCAGACGTTCATGATGTGTTTCATATTTCCCAGCTCAAGAAGTGCTTGAGAGTACCGGAAGAACAAGTGCCAATGGAAGGATTGGAATTAGTGGCAGATTTGATTTATGCCAAACAACCGGTCAAAATCTTGGAAACCAAGGAGAGGGTCACAAGGAACAAGGTTATTAGATGGTGTAAAGTTCAATGGAAGCACCACACAGAAAAAGAAGCAACGTGGGAATTGGAGGATGATCTCAAGAAGGAATTTCCCTATCTCTTCTCTTTCGCGTCGAATCTCGATTGCGAGATTCATTTTAAGGGGGGTAGGTTTGTAACACCCTCATTTTCATGAATCATGTACTACATACATTCATATACATGTTTAACATTAATCCACATAAAGAGGAATAAGTTTAAAATTGATTTAGAACAAAACCGCACTTAAAATTCTGGAAAGTGTGGACTAGTCCCATTTCTCTGAGGACTACTCCGATTTCTCTCTGACCTCGATCGGACTTGTCCATTTTTTCTGCGCACTAGTCCATTTTTTCCTTTGGAGACTTTCGGACTTGTCCAGTCCTATGCGGACTAGCCTGGTGTTCCAAGAATCCTTTAAAATTTGCTAAGTCCCTGGACTTGTCCGGACTAGTCCGGTGTTCCAGCGGGCTTGTCCGTTTTCCTCTCTGACTAAAGTCGGACTTGCCGATTTTTGGCCAGAGTTGTCCGATTTCTTTCTCACTAACTTTGGACTAGTCCGGACCTTTTCGGACTTGTCCGATATTTGGCGACCCCAAATTAATCCTTTGTTTTACGACTTGTTTCTTGGGTTTCACATTAAGTGGTCCTAGTGACGTCATGCCTAACTCTTTTAGAGCCCATGTGGGACTCTAAACCGGCCTCTACTCATTACAAACTCAAATTCCATCTAACCCTAGCCTCCACCTCTATATAAACAACCCCACCCCTTGGCTTGACCTCTATTTGCCACTTTTCCACCCCACCCAAACCCTAGTTCGTGGAGAGCCACCATCAAGGAGGGAGGAGAAGATCCCAAGCAAGAAGAAGAAGAGGAGGAAACGAAAGAGGATCAAGATCTCCATCAAGTTTCGTTCTTCATCACCAATTCATCACCAAGTTCATCAGCAACCCTAGATCATCAAGATCCAAGTGCTACCTCCAAGTTTCTCGATTCATTGGAGTCCTAAACACCTGTTATATCTTCTATTTCCTTTTCCTTACGTGAATTCGACACCTAATCTCCAAATTCACGCCGATCTAGAAAACCCTAATCTGCTGATCTCATAAAGTGCGGACTTGTCCGATCCCTAGCGGACTAGTCCGATTTTCCTGGTTAATTTCTGTTGAATTAATTCTAAAATTAGATCTAATCACATCCAAACCTGTATAAACTTGTTAAAAGCTATTAGAACTAGTTAGTGATCATTTAAAAGCAATCTATTAACAAGTTCTACCTTGCATTTGCATCAATCATGCATATCATGTCATATTGAGTAATATTTGTGCACTCTTTGATTGTGTTCCTTGTCTTGTATGTTTAATGTGCGGATTAGATGGATTTGCGCTAGAGAGTGTCACAGAGGATCTCCAGCACCAAGAGTTTAAAGGCTTTGACTCGACTCAATCCCAAGAGCAAGGCAAGTGTCCTTGAAGCATATTGATCCTGTTTTGAAATAAATGTTTTGTTTGCAAACAGCATGCTTGTGGCAATTTGATGGGAATCCTATGGTAGGAAGTTTACTAGCTTTGTTTAACCACCCTTTTCACCTGGAATATATGATAGAGAGTCGGGATGGGATTTTTACCTTTTTGCTTCGCTTAATTAATTGGGATGGAAGAACAACTACACTACTTAATTTAATTATGCATTAATGAGATTGTGGTTGACATGAACTGGTTAAATCTGATATGGTAATGGGTGATCTAAGCAAGCTTGGTACGTGGATGGGTTGGATGTTATGGTGGTTTTGCTTGCTTTAGATCTAAGGACCAGTTCGTGGAGCGACCATCCAGGATTTATAGTGCCACCATGACGCCAAGTATGGGTGCGGCATAGCTGATTAATTAGGGCTTTTCCAGTGCTATTTGGTCCATTAAGGATGCTCGGGGAAGGGGTAGTCGGATTGGGTTTGTTGATGATTGGTGGGACTACCCTGGGATCCGAATGGCTCAAGAGCGGGCCCTTGGTTGAAGATGTGCTCTGTAGGAGACATCGCCATCAGTGAAACCTCAGTGGGGTCTAAATAGGCTAGTAATCCCTTTGTAAAGGCTATTTTGTGATCTCTTGGCCACACAACGATGGAAGTGTGAGACGACATAATAGAGGTTCTAGTCACTGGAAGGTGATGAAATCACAAACACGTGGGTAAAGTGGTACAAACTCTGCAGAGTGTGTCTAAAACTATCATGATAGCCATGCTCCCTGTTATGAGCAACCTGGACCCTTAGATGATTAGAGGAAAATTTGGATTTGGGATGGTTATGGTTGGTATTATGGTTATGGATGGTTATGAACTGAATTCTGGCATTGAATATGGATATTGGTATATGATGATGGATATGGAATATGGACTGGTATTATGATGACTACATGGATTATGATGGGTTTATTTCATATACATGTAATATATTGCTTTTCAAATGTTTTAATGTACTTTTCAGCACTTAACCATTATTATATTCATCATTGAAATTAGCCACATGTCATACTTTCCACACTTGCTGAGTACGACATGTACTCACTCTTGCAATCCCCCCCAATAGTTGCAGGTCAGGATTGGGAGTTTAACGATGATAATGCGGAGTTCTAGGCCGTGCCTACCGTCAGCTTGCCTGTGGTTTTGCATGGAACTGCGCTATCGCTTATGCTGCCTAGCTGTTTAGTTTGCTTATTTTGTGGACTTGTACTCATTTTGTGGTTTATGTATGTAAACTCTTTACCTAGTAATGCTTAATGCTTGTGATGCTTATGTTTCACTCATGTTCTAAATGCTTAGTTTATTTCAAGTCATCAATGTTTATTCACTTGCAATGCATCACAATGCTCTTCACACAAAATGCACGTAGGCACCCCACGAGTATTGAGAGTATATGAGTTCATTTAATCGTATTTTAATCCAAAGCTCATAGACCCTTAATACTCAAAATCAAATTTTTATCAAATTGTTGGAAGCTTTAATTGGTTGTCATCAATCACCAAAAAGGGGGAGATTGAAAGTGCATCTAGGTCCTAATTAATGACAAAAAATTAAAGAGCTAATGAGTTTGGTTGGGTTCTTGCAGAAAATGTAGTACAGAGTGAAATTCACAAAAAAGGAGAAAAGGCGCGAAAAGTGGAGTAGAAATAGGTTCTATATTTCTCCTTGAGTCATAGGAAAATCCGTACCATTAAGAGGGACACGATGCGTTGAAACTTGGTGAGTAAAATGGGAGATCAACCTCTTGAGTAGGTTTTAGGAAAACCCCTTATGTCTGAGTCGGACTTGTCCGATACCTTTGATCTGATAAGTCCGAAATTCCTCTGGTGGAAGTCAGACATGTCCGAGCTGTATTTCGGACATGTCAAAAACTTCCCTGGTCATTTTCAGACATGTCCGAAGTGGGTCAGACATGTTTGAGGTACTTGACTTAGAAAAATACTCTAAGTGTTTGAAACTCGGAGTTGTCTGATATGTGGTTCATACAAGTCCAAGAAGTCTCTGCTTGATTTCAAACATGTCTGAAGTGGGTCGGACATGTCCGAGGTGGAATTCTTTGGCTCAGTGTCTAGGATCAGTATGAGTTGAAAAACCTCTCCTTGTGGGTCGGACTTGTCCGATATTAGTCGGACTTGTTCGACGCGGGTTTTGCGCCCAGATTCAAATTCGAGTGATTAGCCGTACAAATTCCGTTGCCAGTTTGTCGGACTTGTTCGACATGTGCTGCCAACTAACGTCTAAAAACACTTTTTGAGTACAAATTGATGGGGATTTCGTCCCTGAATGCAGCCTAGAGGGGGGGGGGGTGAATTGGCTTTTTGAACTTTTATCGATCCCTGAAACACTTAACTAAGATATCAAATATAGGGAGGTCAGACTAGTCTGTTATGGTGCGGACAAGTCCGGTATACGCGAACTTGAAAATCATAGTAGATCTTTTAATTTTACTTCCAGTAGTCTATGCAGTGGAAAGCAATTAACAACTTAAGTATATTATGATGATAAGTACGATATTGCGATTATCAAGTTTAATCCAGTGTTTCAATGTGAATTACAAAAGACTTTGCAAACCCTAAAATATGATCAAAATGCAGAACACACGAGACAAGATCTTATCACGGGGTTCGATTCCACAGAGGAATCTACCTCCCCGTTGAGGAGTCCACAGATGACCGGGTCTTAACTAACCTTTCCCCCGTTGAATCGCCATGGAGTCCGATTCTCAATCACTAGCCACACAGGGGGTAAATAACTCATACAAAGGGCCTTCTCACAAGTTGGGGGCTCCCCAAATATTACAGCGAATGAACACCACCAAACACACTCAAAAGATGTACAATAATCGATGAGAGTGTGCGAGAGATCAAACTCAAGAGCTCAAGATCATGTAGAACAAGTTCTCTTCTTTGTCCAATCCTGAATCCTCAAAGATTTGATCCTTTTAGGTTTAGAATGAGTGTAGAGACGTGTTTTTGGGCTATTGGGAGGTGTGCCGGCGCAGGGAGTAGAGAGTTATTGATGTGTGGCCGTGCACCTCTTTTTATACTAGGGTTTCCAAAAGTTACCGTTAGGGTTTGCAAGGTCCGGACTAGTCCGTGGTGGACAGCGGACTAGTCCGGTGTGCTTGTGTGAAAAAAAAACATAAGTGTTGATGGATACCAGACTAGTCCATTAAGGTGTGGAGTAGTCCAATACGGATCAGAAAGTTTTTGGACTAGTCGGGTAGATATCAGACTTGTCCGGTGCGATGAAAAAGTGTAGAACTGAGGACAAGTCCGCACTTGGAGGACTAGTCCGATTTTTACTCAAGAAGTTTTCGGACTAGTCCGATGGATATCGGACTAGTCTGGTGTTGTGCAAATGTGAAGAGTTGCGGACAAGTCTGCACTTGGAGGACTTGTCCGTTTTTATCCAGAGAGATTTTGGACTTGTCCGGTGGATATCGAACTAGTCTGCTCTTCCTGATATTTGTTCAGTGAGTGCAATCTTTTTCACTTGAGCTTTTGGGGTGTGTTTCTCCAACACACTCCATACAAAATAGATCTTTTCTTTTCAAGTTTTGAGCTCTTTTTCTTTTTGGATTCTCATTCTCCTTTCAATTTTTGATTTCCTTCTAATCTTTTTAAAACCTACGCTCATCTCAATAATTTTGTTAGGATCTTATTTGTTTGTCATTAATCAACCAAAACCCACAAGGGATGCCTAGATGCACTTTCAATCTCCTCCTTTTTGGCGATTGATGACAACCAATTGAGATTACACAAACATGATGAAAAAAAATTCAGATTTTCATAAAGTGTGCACATATGAATTTTGAGAAAAATAGTAATGTAGAAGTAATACTCATATGTGCACTCTTTATGGTGGGGTGCAAAACTATGTGTGTGTGAGAAATAATATTGATGTGAATGAGGTAAAAAGAATAATCATAACATCATCAAGATTATCAAGTACACACATCAACTTTAAAGCATAAAACATTGATCATAGTAAGGCATAATAATAACTTCATAATACATATCCAAAGAACATAAATTACATGTCCAAATCCATAGTATAGTCTTACATGACCAAGTGCATAAAAGTAGAGCATAAAGACATAAGCTAAGACTCCCCCTTAATCTAAGTTAGGACCTAGGACTCCCCCTACGACTCCCCATCAATCTCTCCCCATTTGGCATCAAGGCACCAAAAAGGAAGAGAAAGAGGGAACTACCCGTCGTTGTTGGCTCCATCTTCGCTTTCGGTCCTTTCTTCACTTTCTTCTTCATTAGGTTGATGAGGAGGAGGAGAGGAACCACTCATCGTGCCCCTAAGTCCAAAGTAAGCAAGCTTGGAGTTGGTGAGAGATGGAAGCTCCGAGAAGTCAGATCCAGAGTCCTCTAAAATAACAGGAGGCCCAACAGGCTCAATCTCTAGTTTTTGACAGATGACTTTGACATTTTCCTTCATGTACCGCATTTGCTCCTTTCTCGCCTTGTTCATCTTGTGTATATTCACCTCTGATTTGCGACAAGAACCAAAGATAGCATCCAAATACTTCATTATCCCACTAGTGGACCCCTTGCTAGATGGAGGGGCCCTAGAGACTAGAGGGGGCCCTGCTTCTTCTTGGGCTCTCCTTGGGGGCCCTTCACTTGACGCAGTGGAGGGAGCTTTTGGGAGAGCAGCTTGAGGCAGCTTCTGAGGTCTTAAAGTAGTATGCTCCACATCCTTCACAAACTCAATTACTATGACCTTCTCAATCATGAACATAATGTATGGTGCATAGCCACATGGACAGTTCGGAGTGCAAGAGATGTTTACCATATCATTCCAAATGTAGTCGAACACATCAAATCTTCTCCTCTTGCTTATCACCTTCATCATGGTTCTCAAGTAACCTTGGACGCTACTTGCATTCCCATCCTTAGGAGCAATCGTCTCCCGAAGCACTCGATTCAGAACAACAAATAACGGCTTCATGTTCTTGATTGATGCAGGATAGTAAGGAAGACGAGTGTCATAGAGGAACTCCATCTTGTCCTTCTTCAGAGGGCTGTCATTGTGGATTATGATCTCATGGTTCCCTGTATCCTTAAGATGTAGCGACTTGGCAAAGTCAACATAAGTGATGGAATAGATTGATCCATGAGTCATCCAAGTTACTCTTTCTTTACCCGTCTTGGCAAAGTGGCAAGTGGTAAAGAATTGAGCAATTACTTCATAATTCTAGTTGTATCTAAAGGATAACAGATCCTTTAGACCATGCCTCTCTATTGCGGGCACTAGCTCATCAAAAGCATCACAACTCTTACTTTCAATGTAGTTCCAATCTATCCACTGACTGCGAACTATTGGAGTCTTCATCATGAGGTAGACACTGTTGTAGTAGTTCGAGTGGAAGTTACTCCAAAACCACAGATCAATAGCTACCTTCCCACTACTGTAAGCATCAACCTTCATGAGCTTCCAAGCGACATCGCTGCCCTTTCCATTGAATCTCTCTTCTGAAGAACTTATGTTTCTCTGTCTTGGAGGAGCCATCTTCAGGGGACCAATCGGGCCAGAGGCAATCCCCTTTCCTTTGCCCTTAGTTTGGCGTGGAGATGCTAAGCTAGATCCAACTACATATTTGCCCTTGCAAGGTGGTTTCCTAGCTAGGACTTTTCGTCGCACCCGAGGTGGAGCGGGAGAACGCCCAGCAGCACGCTGTTGCCTTTTGTTGGAACGAGGCTCCGAAGCATGAGGCAATGTCTCTTGATCCATTTTGGCCTCAAAGTCAGAGAGATTCTCGTTTGATCTCGACATTATCCAAATCCTTCGATTCGAGGAGTTTGAAGAGTTGTTGGTGCGTATTAGTACAGGGTCTTCAATCTCCTTGCAATGTAGATTGATTCCCACGGAGATTTGAACGGATTTGAGGGGGAACTCGCAAAATCGCCTTGGCAGCACTTGAGTGAGAAGAGAGAACTTGAGGTAAGTTGTGAGGAGGAAGAATAAGGGTATGCTCCAGCCTAAGGGGTTAAGGCGTCGATACACCGGACTAGTCTGTGGCCATATCGGACTAGTCCGGACAAGCGGACACTGTGCGGACTAGTCTGCAGTGTGCGAACTAGTCTGGGGTAACCACAGACTAGTTCATGGTCACCTAGATAGGAAAACATAAAAACCTTTCGTATATATAAGGTGCCTAATAAAGAAACAGGGGACCAAGACACACAAATATTCTTGATGAATAAGGTCAGTAAACACACAACAATCAAGCTATGACCATAATCCATCAAGATCTAATAATTAACATAGATTTTAGGAGAAAACAGGGAAAGATGAGTTTTCAACAAAAAAAAAAAACTTGATTTTGAAGATGGCATACAGATATGAAAGATTTCAAGCCACATTCTGAGCATCAAGGATATTTAGTTCATTTTGAAGCTCACAAAAGCGTTTTTCATCAAGTGGCTTGGTGAAGATATCGGCTAGTTGTTTCTCAGTTTCGACATGGGAAATGGCTATGTCTCCTTTAATTGAATGATCTCTCAACAAGTGATGTCGGATATGAATGTGTTTGGTTCTAGAGTGCTCAACAGGGTTATGTGAAATTTTAATTGCACTCTCATTATCACAAAGGAGCAAAATACGGTTCATATTGTAACCGTAGTCCCTAAGAGTTTGTCGTATCCAAAGGAGTTGTTGTTGACGGCTCATAAGATATACTAACAAATCATCCCCGGCAACGGCACCAGAAATGCTTGTTGACGGCTCCTAAGATATACTAACAAATCATCCCCGGCAACGGCGCCAGAAATGCTTGTTGGTATTTCTTAACACAACAGATCATCTCCGGAAAAGAGATGAGATCCGCAAGCCCACAGAAGATATCGTTGTATCATTTCACCCATGAGTATTCCCAAAGGTATCGTATTTATCCCAAAGGAAGGCAATGGAGTAAAGTATATACTACTCTTATGGTCAAGCTATGGGATACTAATCCATTATCCTGACAGCGCTAAGTTGATAATAGGGGTAGTGTGACACACACCTAAGCAATCTATTCTAAAGGGTAAAATGGGTCCTAGAGGAAGATTGGATTGAGAGTTAGAGAGTTACTCCTACAATGCTCCTAAGACATGTACATAGCCTAAGGTAGATACTAATGGTCATGTCAATGATGAATTCCTATGCAATGCTATTCAACACATCGGGCACGGGCTTACCCCTAGCAATACTAGGGCAACTCCCGCCAAGAGCATGTGGCATAGCCGAACGTGGAGGATTACAAAGGACAGATAGAACTGTCACCACCTATTGCCTATCTCTTCAATCTGTGGGTCTACGAGACATCCAACGCTACTTAAATACCCTAGCACCATGCTAGCATACTAAGCAAATACCTTAGGAGCCATGGCACAAGCCAAAGGCAATGACTAACCTAAACATCATTGAACCAATGTTGAAGCATAGCATGGGATACTTCTGTTTGTTGGCCATTTGATCCATGGGATGCCACGTGTTGTCGCCTGATTGGCTGGGATGATATTTTATAGGATTGGTCCCTCTACATTCCTCATTTCCTGCATAAAATGTTGCATACACATATTTCTCCAAGTCCAAGTGGAATTGGCTTAGATATAAAGGTGATGTGTGCAAGAAATGAAAAATCCTTCACATAATTGAGTTAAATTGACGGATGAAATTGGTATATAACAGCCGTCAACAAACTCCCTGTTGATGCCTCCTAAGATATACTAACAAATCATCCCCGGTAATAGTGCCAAAAATGCTTGTTGGTATTACTTATGCACCATTAACTAAACATCTCCAACTGATGTGTCAGAAATGCTTGTTAACGGTTCTATTGGATCACAGAGTGAATTCCACAAGCGCACAGAGATATCATTGTAGCATTTCCCCTTAAGAGTATTCCCAAGGGTGTCATTTATTTGATCCCAAAGGAAGGCGGGGTAGAGATATAACAATCATCAAGTGGAAAGGGTAGAAAGGTCTAGGTAAGAATCTAGTAAGGATGGATAAAATAATAGTGGAGGTAGTGTGACACACACAAAAGCCTTCAAGTCTAAGGGGGGTAAGAGGATCCTAGAGGTTAGTTAAGGTTGAGAGTTATGGAGGTACTCCTACTATGCTCTATTGTACATATACATATTGTAAACTAATTATTCATAAGCTAGATCAATAGTGAATACTTATGCTATGTGGTTCAACACATCGGGCACGGGCTTACCCCTAGAAATACTAGGGCGACTCCCGCCAAGAGCCTGTGGCATAGCCGAACGTAGAGGATTACAAAGGACAGATAGGACTGTCACCACCTACTGCCTACCTCTTCAATCCGTGGGTCTACGAGACATCCAATGCTATTTAGCTATCCTAGCACCATGCTAGCATATTAAGTAATTACCTTAAGATCCTAGGCACAATCCATCCTAAAGCAATGAATTGAATCATCATTGAACCAATGTTGATACACAACATAATTATCCATACCAACCTAGTTATGTTATAATTAACTAGACTATAGTGGGGGTCTATAGGTTCTATGATAATGAGATATGTTCATGATGAAATAGTCATAGAAGTTATACCTTCCACATACATGGACTTCACAATCAAACAAGAAACGCTTTGCCCAAGTATATGTATAACTAGAGACTAAAGATTCTATCTTTATTATGCATAAAGTCACAAATACAAGAAAGAATACATGAGACATACCTTTCCCAATGTAGGATTGGGAAGAGGGAGACTCCTTACTCCTTTCCCAATTTGGACTTGGGACTAGAGACTCTCCTCTCTACAACCTAACTCCTCTAAGACTATGGATGATAGTGTATACAATAGAGATGAAGCTCAAGTGGTGTGTGTTGAAGTGAGGGGTAGGGGGTCCTATTTATACTAGTTTTGAGGTCGGTTCCCGCCACCAAAAGCGCGCGAATCAGTCACCACTGACTCCAGGGAGCCGGGAGGAGCCAACATGTGGAGGCTGACCGAGTTTGGTGCAGAGACCAGGTCGGTCGACCCCCTGGTTCGGCCGACTTGGTCATTGCACCATTTCTCGTGTGCTTTCTCCAGGTGGCTGCCAGGTGGGTCCCATTGATGTATATGGGTGATACATTGTTGGATCTCCTCAGATACTTCTGTTTGTGGGCCATTTGATCCATGGGATGCCACGTGTCATCGCCTGATTGGCTGGGATGATATTTTATAGGATTGGTCCCTCTACATTTCCTCATTTCCTGCATAAAATGTTGCATACACATATTTCTCAAAGTCCAAGTGGAATTGGGTTAGATAGAAAGGTGATGCGTGCAAGAGATGACAAATCCTTCACATAATTGAGTTAAATTGACGGATGAAATTGGTATATAACAACTGTCAACAAACTCCCCCAAGCTTATCATTTGCTCGTCCCGAGCAAAGTCAAGACTTTAGGTTGATGCTCAGGAGTTGCTACAATGTCTTATTTTCAAAAGTATCTAATGCACAACAAGATACTCTACCTAGTATTGCAGAAATTGGCTATGATACTCTACCTTTCTTAAGTTATCATGGGGCTTTGATTTTTCATATTCATGAGTAGTAGAAAGGTAGAATAGCAATTGGAGCAAACATAGCCTAGAAATCAAGTTTCACTTAAATCCTGGAGAATTCAATTTAGATATTAAGTACCTCAATTTGGTTCTCTCAATCACTCCTTTGTGGGTAGTGGAAATATTTCCTCACCAAAGCATTGTGCCTCTACTATTCCTACTCATTGAATATGGCTTGTATGTGGAGCTTGGTAAGGAAAGTAAGTAGGCATATTTGCATCACATATATTGCTAAGTCAAAAGAGTAAGCCTTAGGAGAATTCAAATCAAGACTTTTTGATTCAAGACTAGTGCATGTGTGATGGAGTGGAAGTGGATGTGGATACTTGAGATAACTCCTTTTTGGTATAATCTCTCTTTCTTTTTGCAGGGATGAAACATGGCTACTTTTATTTTCTCTCTTTTTTTTCTCATTACTAATTCTAGTCTTGAAACAACCTAGAATTAGATTAAGCTTTTGCTACCCACAACTTCCAAATTAAGGTTAAAGTATTTCAAATCAATGGAAGCAATATTCGGAGAGTAGCAAGTTGTAAACTAGAGACTTAGGAAAATAAAACAGAGCAACTATTCATCATTTCATCTATGTGAACTCTAAATTATTCTTACCGCACATCTTTATTTGATGAAAGCAAATCTAACCTTTTTTTAAATGCAAGGTGGATGATGGATGGATGGAAAATAAATATGCAAGGAATGTGATACATGTTACCTCAAGTGGGGGTCCTCCCCCAAGCTTGTTCTTCAACTACCTCTGTGATAAGGGTTGAACCCTTGATGACGGAAGTACGTTGCAAGATCGGCTTGTTGTTGTTGTAGCGCCGTGTTGAAGTTGGTGAATTGAGCATCCATGTGTTGTTGCCAATTCTGGGTACCTTAAACATGCCCTGGAGTGTGCTGTAGATGTCGCCCGTTCTCACTTCAAGTTCTCCCATACGTCTAGTGAGTCCCGTCATTCCTTGGCTATAGTCATGATGACTTCTAGCCGAAAAGGAACGACGTCCTCTCATGGACGTTGGGGGCAAGCTGCTAGAGCTTGAAGAGGATAAGGGTGGATCCCTTTGCCATTCTTGCCAAGATGATCCCCCAGCCTCATACATCGGAGGTTGAGTCCATTCGGGCGCATAAATCGTTGGGTTCTCTTCCTCTTGGTATTCATGGACCAGAGACATTATCGGTGGCATGCCTGTGGCTACAGCCCTCGCACGATTCCTTGTTACCCTGCCAGAGACATTACCTCTTCTTGCTTCCTCAAGGGAAAGAAGATTAATGGTTAGCCTCCGGCATTTGTACAAATGAAAATCCGGGTTAGGTAACCGAATTTCATTGACAACGCCAAGATAGAAAAATATTAAGGACCCATCTTGATCATGCTTAAGAGTATGTCCTTGCACTAAATAGTCTTCATCAATTAATTCTCTTTCAGTTTCAATATATTCAAATGAAGAGTATTTAAGTGCTCCTACCCTATCAACAATATGAGTAATCAATGAAGTGCATTCAATTGGTCCTGATTTTGAAATGTAATCTAACCATTGTGTCATCATGGCTTTGACTGGAGCAACTTTTATCTTTTTAGTCATGGCAAACAAAATTTTCAATTCATCATCTCGCACAACCCTAACATCTCCCCTAGGGAACATAGTCATAGCCACCCATCTATGCATGAAGCGTAAGGTAGGGTTTTGGATGTGGCTATTCCTAGGAGCCCTACATGTGACCTTACTAGTTAGCTCATGCCAAAAACTTTTTTTGTTAAACTTAGGCAAATTGTCTAAATCTAGCAAACATTGTTTATGGAAGCCTAGGATGCTACCTAATTCTTTCCATAGGATGTTGTATTCTTTTTGAAATAATCTAAAAGAAATACCATCAAATCCTATTCTTAGCGTGCAAAGGAATTGGATAGTAAGAAGGCGTGAACCTTTCTCCTCTATGTGAGCAAAGTCATCAAATCCAATTGCATGCCAAATGGAAAGAAATTCGGAGTCCATACCTATTTTGGAGATCAAATGTGGATCGTAAGCCTTGGTGTGGCGGAACTCACGATATTGGAGAAGCCTGTGTGCTTGATCTTCAACTTCACTCTGTATGTCGAGGTCGTTGTCATGAAGAAGTTGGTGTGGGTTGCTTCTCTCTTCCATGGGAGTGTCCTCACACACACTTCTCCTCCTTGGGCTTGTACCCATGGAAGAGAGGCGTGCACTAGAACATTCGCCATGGCTTGAGCTTGCAGCCTCCTTCCTCTTTCCAAACAACCTCTTCATGTCTTTTTGAGTTCAACAAGCAAGAACAAAACAAGGTGAGAAAAATCCGAAAAGAAGCGATGTTTGGAAAACAAAACTCTCAACGAATTTTCTCCTCTTGAAAGCTTGAGTGTAAAATGCAAATGCAAACAAAAGAAAATCTTTTTGTGGATGGATTTGAGCAAGAGTGTTGCAATGAAGAGCAAGAAAAACAAGGTGAGCTAGAGAGTGACTTGGGGAGGTGTAAAATGATGTGGTGTGTGAAGAGAGGTGCTCCTCACGGCCACAATTTATAGGGTGCACCCTCCAATAGTCACTTAGTGCTCAAAATATAGCCGTTGGAGGAAGGGGAGCCAATTTGGCTCCACTACCTGTTCGGCCGACCAGGGGGTTCGGCCGACCTGACAGGTGGCCCCCCTGGTTCCCCTTTTGGCAAATGGCTCCCCAACGGCTATAAAGTTAGCACGTTGGTGAAATGCCACATGTGCAGCTCAGAAAAAAATGTTTTTCAAATAAAAACCCTTTTTCAAATCCAATAAAAAAATTTCTTTTGAAATGAAAGAAAGAAAAATAATAGCTGAGAATATAAGATTCTCAACTTGATAGAAAAAATCAAATATGCAATGGGAAAAATCCAAATGGGGTGGAAAAAGAAAGAAAGAAAAATAAAGTGGGATAACTACCAATTTAACCTATTGGCGTAGGTCTCACCACCGTCCGATGAGATGGACATTCCTCCGTCTTCATTTCACATCCGGGCCCGGAGGGATGGGCTCGGACAGCTTGTCTTGCTTCTTCCGCCATTCCTTCTTTGGCGGCTTGGTGGACTTCGGCCTTCGGGAAGGTCCAGACAATTCTGGCGCCTTTGGATATCGGCGTGGTCGAAATGACGGATTCTCCTCGTAGATTAATCTTCTCATGAATGCAATGAGTGAGTCCACCTTTGGAGGTGTGACTTCGACCTCTCTGATGTGTTTATCATTCGGCCCATACTTGATTCGAATCATGGAGCATTGTTCTGATTTTGGCTGAAAGTTGAACCTTTCCTCCTTGCCATTGATATGGAAGTGGATTTCTCCAGCTCCCACATCTATGTGAGCTTTTGCAGTGCTTAGGAATGGACTCCCAAGAATGATTGGTGTATCTTTCTCAGTGTCCATGTCTAGCACCACAAAATCCATGGGTATGAAGTAGATCCGGATCTTCATCGGGACGTCTTCAGCAATACCCGCTAGATAACGAACTGAAGAGTCCGCCAGTTGTAGCTGCATTGGTGTTGGAGTCAGCTCTATGAAGTACAGCTGGTCGAACACAACCTTGGGCATCACACTGACACTTGCTCCCAGATCACAAAGTGCCTTGTCAAAGTGGTCAGCCCCAATTGAGCATGAAATGGTAGGACATTCAGGGTCCTTCTTATTTTCAAGAAGCCTATTAAGGATGGCTGCATTGCAGTCTTCCGTAAGCTTGACGACCTCAGTGGTGGGCAATGGTCGTTTGTTGTTCAATATGTCCTTGAGATAGCGAGCATAAGTGGGGACTTGCATCGCATCAATCAAGGGCACATTGATGTGGATCTTTTGAGTGATATCAACAAAATGGTTGAATTGCTCATCCACTGTTGGCTTCCTTTGTCTGGGAGGGAATGGCAATAAGTTGGTGTCTTCAAAGTGTTTGTCCATTCTCTCACCAAGTAATTCACTTGGTACATCCTCCTTCTCAGGCTCAGTTGTCCTCTCTTCTTGTGTGGGATATGGTGGGTCACGAGTGGTCTTTCGTCCTCTCGTAAGCACTGCACTGACGTTCTCCACTAGGGCTTCTGGCTGCCCCAGAATTTTGTTGTTTTCTAATGGAGGGACAACTGCAGCAAGTTGTGCCAACTGAGTCTCCAACATCTTGTTGAAGCTTAGTTGATTCTTGAATGCTGAGGATAGTCCTTCAATCATTGCATTGATGTTTTCTAGGGTCTTGTCATTACCTGACAGCTTCTTGGATAGGGCATCGTTGATCTTGAGCTGGCTAATGGCAAGTTCTCTCAAGCTGGGCTGATTTCCAGGGTTGCCATTGTTGTTGTACCCTCCTTGAAAGAATGGGCGGTGTTGACCCCACCCTTGACCTCCTGGACGATAGCCATTGTTGTTGTTGAAATTTTCGTTGTTGGCGAGGTGTAGGGCATCCTCATGAGTTTCTGGACATTCATTACCCATATGACCTGTTGCCACAGACTTCACATGTGATGTGAGAGTCTAGGGAATAGGCATTGCCAGACACTTCACCACTGGTTTGTCCATCAATTTTCTTCATTAGAAGGTCCAATTTTGCAGCGATCATGTCCACCTCCTTCAAGGTGTGCATGCCTCGCTGTCGGGTATGGAGACACTCATCGTTCCATCCCATGTCGGACACCATCTTCTCAATAAGATCTTTAGCTTTTTGGCACCGTTAATAAAAAGAAGGCTCCTCTAGCAGCAGCATCCAAATGGTCACGAGCTAATGGGATCAGCCCATTATAGAAATTTTAAATAAGGAGCCAGTCATCCATCCCATGGTCGGGACAGGCTAGGATGTACTCCTGAAGCCTTTCCCATGCCTCGGGAATAGATTCCTTGGGCTCTTGCTGAAAGCTGGAAATCCTTCCATGTAGGGCATTGGTTTTGCCCAACGGGAAAAATTTGGCGAGGAATGCCGTAGAACACTTCTCCCAAGTGTCTATAGCACTTCGGTTCACGTAGAACCACTTCGCTCTCCCAAGGAGAGAGAACGGGAACAGTCTCAGACGGACCACATCCGGAGACACTTCCTTGATCTTAAAAGTGCTGCAGATCTCGAGGAATTGTTGCAGGTGAGCACTTGCATTCTCGTTAGCCTTCCCACAGAATGGGTTAGCTTGCACCATAGTGATAAGGCCAGTTTTGATCTCGAAGTTTACATCTCCCATGTTAATAGTGGGCCCAATAGGAACATTGTTAGCAGAGGGAGCTGAGAACTCACGAAGGTCTTCTGGGCCATTGTCGTTTGGATTGTTGGTGCAGAAATGATGGCTTGCTTTGCCGCTCGAATCTTCTGAGGAGTAATGTCACGGGGTTGGTCTCTCAGAAGAGATTCGGGATCTTCAACAAAGTTCTCCGGCAGGCGAAACCAGACATACACTACCCTGTTTTCACATTAAAAATGTGAAAACAAAGAATGGTTATCCTACTAAAATCCTACCCAGGGTTCTATCCTATTCACTTAGTCATGTTATATATCTATTGCCTTCCCCGGCAACAGCGCCAGAAATGCATGTTGACGGCTCCTAAGATATACTAACAAATCATCCCCGGTAATAGTGCCAAAAATAATTGTTGGTATTACTTATGCACCATTAACTAAACATCTCCAACTGATGTGTCAGAAATGCTTGTTAACGGTTCTATTGGATCACAGAGTGAATTCCGCAAGCGCACGAAGATATCTGTGATGCCCGGTTCCGAAACCTGAACCAAGCTAACGCATATGTGTGCCCAGGATGTTCATCACACATACACGAGTACAATCACAAAAGAGTATACAGAAAATTACCACAAGACAAGATTAGTTAACCAAATTTTATTACACAAACCAGATTATCCTCGAATACAAGCTCTAATGAATATTAATGACAAGTTCAACTAATGCAGCGGAAATAAACTAATTAAGCAAACTAAGCAACTAAGCATAAGCAATAGGGTATATATGCGCAGCTCCAATCAACACCACAGGCAAAGCTGACGGTAGACACGGCCTAGAACTCCGCATTATCGCCATTAAACTCCCAATCCTGACCTGCAACTGTTGGGGTGGGGGATTGCAAGAGTGAGTACATGTCGTACTCAGCAAGTGTGGAAAGTATGACATGTGGCTGATTCAAATGACGACAATAATAATGGCAAAGTGCTGAAAAGTACAGTAAAACATTTGAAAAGCAATATATCATATTATGTGAAGTAAACCCATCATAAACCATGTAACCATAATAATACCAGTCCATAAATCACCATTACCAATAACCATACTCAATGTCATAAACCATAATTCCATCCATAACCATAACCATAACCATAATATCAACCATAACCATTACGAAACCATAACCATCCCAAAGTCCAATTTCCCTCTAATCATGGAAGTTGTCCAGGTGCTCATAACCGGGAGCACGGCTATCATGATAGTTTTATTTGACTCTGCAGAGTTTGTACCTCTTTACCCACGTGTTCGTGATTTCATCACCCTTCGGCGACTAAGAACCTCCCTTATGCCCATGACCCGTCGGTCACATTACACACTTCCGTTGGTGTGTGGCCAAGAGATCACAAAATAGCCTTTACAAAGGGATTACTAGCCTATTTAGACCCCACTGAGGTTTCACCGGTGGCGATGTCTCCCGCAGAGCACATCTTCAACCAAGGGCCCCCTCTTGAGCCATTCGGATCCCAGGGTAGTCCCACCAATCATCAACAAACCCAATCCGACTACCCCTTCCCCGAGCATCCACAATGGTCCAAACAGCACTAGCAAAGCCCTAATTAATCAGCTACGCCGCACCCATACTTGGCCTCGTGGTGGCACTGTAGTCCTGGCTTATTCTCGCATGAACCGGTCCTTAGATCTAAAGCAAGCAAACCACCATAACATACAACCCATCTACATACCAGGCTTGCTTAGATCATCCATTACCATACCATGTTTAACCAATTCATGTTGACCATAGTCTCATCCATGCATAATTAAATTGAGTGATATAGTTGTTTCCCATCCCAGTTGATTAAGCAAAGCAAAAAGGTAAAAACCCTTCCCGACTCTCGACCATAAATTCCAGGTGACAAGGGTGGTTTAGAAAATCTAGTAAACTTCCTACCATAGGATTTCCCATCAATTTGACACAAGCATGCAGTTTTACAAACAAAACATTTATTTTAAAAACAGGATCAATATGCTTCAAGGACACTTGCCTTGCTCTTGCCGTTGATTAGGGTCAAAGCCTTCAAACTTTTGATGTTGGAGATCCTCCGCGGCACTTCCTAGCGCAAATCCGTCTAATCCACACAATAAACATACAAAACAAGAAACACAATCAAAGAGTGCACAAATATTACTCAATATGACATGACATGCATGATTAATGCAAATGCAAGGTAGAACTTGTTACTAGATTGCTTTTAAAGATTACTAACTAGTTCTAATAGATTTTAACAAGTTTATACAGGTTTGGGGTCGATTAGATCAAATTTTAGAATTAATTCAACACAATATAACCAGAAAGATCGGACTAGTCCGCTAGGAACCGGACAAGTCCGCACTTGACGAGATCAGCAGATTAGGGTTTTCTAGATCGACGTAAATTTGGAGATTAGGGGTTGAATTCACATAAGGAAAAGAGAATAGAAGGTATACCAGGTGTTTAGAACTCCAATGAACCAAGAAACTTGGAGGTAACACTTGGATCTTGATGATCTAGGGTTGGTGATGAACTTGGAGATGAATTGGTGGTGAAGGACGAAACTTGGTGGAGATCTTGATCCTCCTTCGTTTCCTCCTCTTCTTCTTCTTTTTTTGGATCTTCTCCTCCCTCCTTGATGGTGGCTCCCCACGAACTAGGGTTTGGGTGGGTGGAAAAGTGGCAAATAGATGTCAAACCAAGGGGTGGGGCTGTTTATATAGAGGTGGAGGCTAGGGTTAGATGGATTTCGAGTTTAGGATGAGTAGAGGATGGTTTAGAGTCCCACATGGGCTCTAAAAGAGTTGGGCACGACGTCCCTAGGCCCACTTGACGTGAAACCCAAGAAACAAGTCGTAAGACAAAAGGTCAATCTCGGAGTCACGAAATATCGGACAAGTCCGGATAGGACCGGACTAGTCCGAAGTCGTCCAGAGAGGAAATCGGACAAGTCTGGCCAAAAATCGGACAAGTCCGATCTTAGTCGGAAAGGAAAATGGACAAGTCCGCTGGAACACCGAACTAGTCCGGAAAAGTCCAGGAACTTAGCAAATTTTCAAGGATTCATGGAACATCGGACTAGTCCGCACAAGATCGAACAAGTCCGAAGTTTTCCAGGGGCAAATATCGGACTAATCCGCAGCAAAAACGGACAAGTCCGTTTTTAGACAGAGAGAAATCGGACTAGTCCTCAGTAAAATCGGACTAGTCTGCACTTTCCTGCGTTTTAAGTGCGGTTTTGTTCCAAATCAATTTTAAACTTGTTCCTCTTGTTATGGGTTAATGTTAAACATGTATATGAGTGTATGCAAGGCATGATGCATGAAAATGAGGGTGTTACAATATCATTGTAGCATTTACCCTTAAGAGTATTCCCAAGGGTGTCATTTATTTGATCCCAAAGGAAGGCGGGGTAGAGATATAACAATCATCAAGTGGAAAGAGTAGAAAGGTCTAGGTAAGAATATAGTAAGGACGGATAAAATAATAGTGGAGGTAGTGTGACACACACAAAAGCCTTCAAGTCTAAGGGGGGTAAGAGGATCCTAGAGGTTAGTTAAGGTTGAGAGTTATGGAGGTACTCCTACTATGCTCTATTATACATATACATAGTCTAAACTAATTATTCATAAGCTAGATCAATAGTGAATACCTATGCTATGTGGTTCAACACATCGGGCACGGGCTTACCCCTAGCAATACTAGGGCGACTCCCGCCAAGAGCCTGTGGCATAGCCGAACGTGGAGGATTACAAAGGACAGATAGGACTGTCACCACCTACTGCCTACCTCTTCAATCCGTGGCTCTACGAGACATCCAATACTACTTAGCTATCCTAGCACCATGCTAGCATATTAAGTAATTACCTTAAGAGCCTAGGCACAATCCATCCTAAGGCAATGAATTGAATCATCATTGAATCAATGTTGATACACAACATAATTATCCATACTAACCTAGTTATGTTATAATTAACTAGACTATAGTGGGGGCCTATAGGTTCTATGATAACGAGTCATGATGAAATAGTCATGGAAGCTATACCTTCCACATACATGGACTCCACAATCAAACAAGAAACGCTTTGCCCAAGTATATGTATAAGTAGAGACTAAAGATACTATCTTTATTATGCATAAAGTCACAAATACAAGAAAGAATACATGAGCCATACCTTTCCCAATGTAGGATTGGGAAGAGGGAGACTCCTTACTCCTTCACCAATTTGGACTTGGGACTAGAGACTCTCTTCTCTACAACCTAACTCCTCTAAGACTATGGATGATAGTGTATACAATAGAGATGAAGCTCAAATGGTGTGTGTTGAAGTGAGGGGTAGGGGGTCCTATTTATACTAGTGTTGAGGTCGGTTCCCGCCACCAAAAGTGCGCGAATCAGTCACCATTGACTCCAGGGAGCCGGGAGGAGCCAACATGTGGAGGCTGACCGAGTTTAGTGCAGAGACCAGGTCGACTGACCCCCTGGTTTGGCCAACCTGGTCATTGCATCGTTTCTCGTGTGCTTTCTCCAGGTGGCTGCCAGGTGGGTCCCATTGATTTATATGGGTGATACACCATTGGATCTCCTCAGGTACTTCTGTTTGTGGGCCATTTGATCCATGGGATGCCATGTGTCGTCGCCTGATTCGCTGGGATGATATTTTATAGGATTGGTCCCTCTACATTTCCTCATTTCTAGCATAAAATGGTGCATACACATATTTCTCCAAGTCCAAGTGGAATTGGGTTAAATAGAAAGGTGATGTGTGCAAGAAATGACAAATCCTTCACATAATTGAGTTAAATTGACGGATGAAATTGGTATATAACACCCGTCAACACTCACCCAAGCTTATCCTTTGCTCGTCCCAAACAAAGTCAAGACTTTAGGTTGATGATCAGGAGTTGCTACAATGTCTTATTTTCAATAGTATCTAATGCACAACAAGATACTCTACCTAGTATTGCAGAAATTGGCTATGATACCCTACCTTTCTTAAGTTATCATGGGGCTTATGCTTTTTCATATTCATGAGTAGTTGAAAGGTAGAATAGCAAATGGAGCAAACATAGCCTTGAAATCAAGTTCCACTTGAATCCCGGAGAATTCAATTTAGATATTAAGTACCTCAATTTGATTCTCTCAGTCACTCTTTTGTGGATAGTGGAAATATTTCCTCACCAAAGCATTGTGCATCTACTATTCCTACTCATTGAATATGGCTTGTATGTGGAGCTTGGTAAGGAAAGTAAGTAGGCATATTTGCATCACATATATTGCTAAGTCAAAAGAGCAAGCCTTAGGAGAATTCAATTCAAAACTTTTTGATTCAAGACTAGTGCATGTGTGATGGAGTGGAAGTGAATGTGGATACTTGAGATAACTCTATTTTGGTATAATATCTCTTTCTTTTTGCAGGGATGAAACATGGCTACTTTTCTTTTCTCTCTTTTTTTTCTCATGTTTATGATGTAAGCATGCCTTTTTTTCATTTTCTTTTTGTAGCCATGTCTTCTACTCCCTTTCTTTGCAATGAATTTTGAAGAGAGTGTTAAACATGAATAACATGAGGTTTCTCTTTTTGTTGTGGTATGGTGGATATGATGGACGTTTTGCTTACTTCTAGTGTAGAAGTATAGCATGTGCAACTGAAGTATTGAATTCAAAAAGAGTTGAATGATTTCTCACATAGGTCTATACTAGTTTGACTAGGCTCAATGTGAAAGCAAATAGCATATTCATAAGATTTTGTCTATGTATGGACATCATATGGCTTTGGTAGGTATTTCCAATCAATTAAGGGAAACTTAAATATTTTTAGAATTTCTCCGAAAATCTAAGTTTTACTTTCAAACTAGGGCTAGTAGCCCTATTGCTAATTCTAATCTTGCAACAACCTAGAATTAGATTAAGCTTTTGCTACCCACAACTTCCAAATTAAGGTAAAAGTATTTCAAACCAATGAAAGCAATATTCGGAGAGTAGCAAGTTATAAACTAGAGACTTAGGAAAATACAACAGAGCAACTATTTATCATTTCATCTATGTGAATTCTAAATCATTCTTACCGCACATCTTTATCTGATGAAAGAAAATCTAACCTATTTTCATATATATTTTTTTAGATGCATGGTGGATGGTGGATGAATGGAAAGTAAATATGCAATGGATGATTTGAAATAAAAATGCAGTGGGTGTGATACAAGTTACCTCAAGTGGGGGTCCTCCCCCAAGATTATTCTTGATCAAGGTCCGTGATAGGGGTTGAAACCCTAACGACGAAGTTAGGCCATGAGTTGGCCTATCCTTGTTGCAGCATGGCTTTGACAATGGAGGGTTGAGTGCTGATTGTTGTGTTGCCTCCCATGGACACCATGAGTGTGGTTGAATAGAGGGTTTTTGATGTTGATCGTCCGCACATCAGGGTCTCCATGTGTTGGGTGTGATTTGTCATTCCTTGGCTTCTAGCCACATAGGAACAACTTGCACCCAATGATGGTGGCAAATCCCTTGAGCTTGAATGAGTGCTTAGAATAGTTGAGAGCATAATGCTCTCACCCATTCATGGCAGCCCATTGGTTGCTCATGGAGGGTTCCTATTTCAAATCTCTAGCCTCGTATAGTTATGATTGACCTTCGGGCATAATTTCTGATAGGTAGCAACCATCCTCATTTACTCCTTGGCCAAGAGATGTTGAAATGGGATCCTCTAGGGATCCCAACAATCAGCTTCTTGAAAGCCTGCATAGTAGTATTACTCCTGCAAACTTCCTCTCTTGAATAGAGAGGGATGGTTATCTCCCGATACTTGTACAAATGAATGTTCGGTTTAAGTAACCGAACTTTCATTTGTACATACGGGGAAGAACAAAATCAAAGATGCATTGGTTCGAATGTCAAGTGTATCCATGATCAATGTGTTATTCATTGATAAGAGTGGATCTTTATGGATAATTCATGTTGCATATTTTCTAAAGCTCCTACTCATAGCAATGCATGTGATAGAAATACACTATATGGATCCCTACGCCTTTTAAAGTTTCTAACCATCTTAGATTTCAAGAGCAATTTTTTATCATTTAGACCATGACAAACAAGATTCTCAATTTTATCCTCCTGAACCTCACTAGGAATTTGAAATTTAGTGACTCCTCCTAAAAATGCAATTCAATTTCAGAGCAAGGATATCACTTATTCCTAGAAGTTTGAAATCTAGTGACGCCATCTATGCATGAAGCTCAATTAAAAATTATGGCTGTCACTATGCCCAAGTTCCTATATGCCAATTCACCAATTAAGTCATGCCCAAAAGTTATGTTTTCTAAACCTCGACAAAAATGACTAAGTTTACAAAACAAAACCTAAAGGATTCTAGGTACTTGTTTGATATTTTTCCAAGTAAGGTGGGATTTCCTTTTGGAGATTCAAAAGTCAATACCCATGCTTACTCTTGTGAGGATGCTTGAGAATTGAATGATGAGGAAGTGTCAACCTTCCTCACAAATGCAAGCAAATACATTCAATCTATGGCAAACCAAACAATGGAAAAATCTAAACTCATACCTCATTTGGGGATTAGTTGGTGATGAAGGTCTTTGTGTGAGAAACTCACAACCTTGATTTTTGGCGTAGGCTTGATGGTTGATGTCAAATGCCAAGTTGAGGCTGGATTTGGCGATGGATTTGGTTCTGGCTCCTCCATTGGGTCATCCTCTTGAACATTTCTCTTCCTCAAACTCAAAATGAGTTTGAAGGAGAGAAGTGTTCTCAAATCCTCCCAATGATGACTTGAGCTATCGAAAACTCACACTTCTTCGAAACACACTCCCATTCACCTTACTCACTTTTGACTCTAGCAATTTAGCCTCACTCAGAAACAACACACTCGAAAAGCGGTTATGTTAGCCAAAAGCAAATTGAACCCAAATTTTCAAATTGTCCTGCCCAGCTTGAAACAACTTGTAAATGCAATGAGGGTCAAAGCAAATCTTTTTGGTTTTGAACTAGGAAGATAAATTCAAGTGGTCATGCACATAGTTCATATCCAATTAAATTTATCCCCTAATTTAAATTTTTAGTTTTATGATGGTTGGAAATTTTACTTTCCAACATGCAAGTGTGGAATTTCAAACATGCAAATGCAAGGGTTGATGCAATTTGGAAAACAAATATGAGATAACTACCAATTAACCTATTGGCAAGGACTCACCGAATTTTTGAAGTCCGATGAGTAGGACTTACCTCCGTTCTGTTCAGTGTGATGTTTTGTTGTCCAATCCCAGGGTTGAAGATGTGGATGATTTCTTCTGTTTTGACATGCCAAACTCATTTGGCTCTCATTTGGACATGTGGGCCACATGGTGTCCCTAGCCTCTCCCCGTTGTATTGATATAGACATGTTGTTGTAGCAACGAGTTCTCCCTCTTGAATGTATTCCTTCATGAGCATGGTGAGGCTTTGTCCTTCTTAAGGGTGCCACTCTGACCATATTGATATTCCATTGAATCAACCCATACCTTGATCATGGGTCAGAGGCTTCCTTGGGCATGATGACATGTGGACTCCACAATCAAACAAGAAATGCTTCATCCACAATGTCACTTTCCCTAGGTTGAATGGGTTTGGTCGAAGTGTGGGAATCCCAACAAGTGATGTGGGGTATCTTGGACTTTGAATGCTCCTTAAGTTCTTGTCCTTGGACAAGATCTTCATGTGAATGTTGTCTTGATTTCTGCTTGGTCAAGATACTTCAAGGTAAGCTAGTTGAACTTAAATCCCTTGGAGAGCCATAGCCTCCTTGAATACAAGGGTGATGTTAATTCCACCCTTGACCTCCTTGTGAATGGTAGCCATTTGAGTTGTTGTTTGAAAAAGGTCCTCATGGGTCTTAGGGAAATAATTCCCACGCGTCCCATGATGACATGGATTTTCACAAATCATGTGAATATCCATGACTTGGATTATCCAAACAAATCTCCAACGACTTGGATATTCATGACACTTCAATGGGAGGTGTAGTTCCATAACTAGCATATCCACCTTGTGAAGTGGTGTGCATTACAAGCTATGGGAACTCGAGCATTCTTCAATTCACCCCTTGAGTGGAGACCTTCTTATCATCCATGAGAATAGGACTCCTTCAGCTCCAACATGAATGTGGTCATGGATTGGTGGAGCCAACCCATGACATGAGTGTTGTATGAAGAGCCAACTATCCACCCCATGGTGGAGGCAAACCAAGAAGAACTTCTTGGAGCCTTCCCAAAGCTTGGGTATGGATGACTTTGGCTCCTACTGAAAGCTGAAATTCTCCCACAAAAAGGCAATGGTGTTGCCTAGCAGACATTTGTTGAGGTACGCCTTAAAGCATCTTGCAGTTTAGCACTTACGTTCTCGTTGGCCATCCCATACAATGGGTTGGACAACACTACCTTGTTTTCACACAAAAGAGAAAACAAACAAGGGTAATCCTATCTAATAACTATTAGTACCTATAGCTTAATCACAAGTGATAGTTATCCTTCACTTCCTTTGCCTTCCCCGGCAACGGCGTCATAAATGCTTGTTGACGGCTCCTAAGATATACTAAGAAATCATCCCCGACAACGGTGCCAGAAATTCTTGTTGACAGCTCCTAAGATATACTAACAAATCATCCCCGGCAACGGCGCCAGAAATGCTTGTTGGTATTTCTTAACACCACAGGTCATCTCTGGTAAAAAGATGAGATCCACAAGCGCACGGAAGATACCGTTGTAGCATTTCACCCATGAGTATTCCTAAGGGTATCGTATTTATCTCAAAGGAAGGCAATGGAGTAAAGTATATACTACTCTTATGGTCAAGCTATGGGATACTAATCCATTATCCGGACACGGGTAAGTTGATAATAGGGGTAGTGTGACACACACCTAGGCAATCTATTCTAAAGGGTAAAATGGGTCCTAGAGGGAGATTGGATTGAGAGTTAGAGAGTTACTCCTACAATGCTCCTAATACATATACATAGCCTAAGGTAGATACTAATGGTCATGTAAATGATGAATTCCTATGCAATGATATTCAACACATCGGGCACGGGCTTACCCCTAGCAATACTAGGGCGACTCCCGCCAAGAGCCTGTGGCATAGCCGAACGTGGAGGATTACAAAGGACAAATAGGGTTGTCACCACATACTGCCTACCTCTTCAATCCATGGGTCTACGAGACATCTAACACTACTTAAATACCCTAGCACCATTCTAGCATACTAAGCAAATACCTAAGGAGCCATGGCACAAGCCATCCTAAGGCAATGACTAACCTAAACATAGTTGAACCAATGTTGAAGCATAGCATAAGTCATTCATATTAACATAATCATATCATAACTACATAGACTATAGTGGGGGTCTATAGTGTTTATGACCATAAGATGTGATCATGAAGTGAAATCATAAAGACTATACCTTCCACATACATGGACTCCACAATCAAACAAGAAACACTTTGTCCAAGTATACATATAAAAGAAGACTAAAGATAATATCTTTATTGAGCACAAAGTCACAAATACAAGAAGGAATACATAAGCCATACCTTTCCCAATGTGGAATTGGGAAGAGAGACCCCTTCTACTCCTTTCCCAATTTGGACTTGGGACTAGAGGCTCTCCTCTCTACATCCTAACTCCTCTAAGGACTATGGAAGATAGTGTATACAATAGAATGATGCCCAAGTGGTGTGTGTTGAAGTGAGGGGTAGGGGGTCCTATTTATACTAGTGTTGAGGTCGGTTCCCGCCACCAAAAGCGCGTGAATCAGTCACCATTGACTCCAGGGAGTCGGGAGGAGCCAACACGTGGAGGCTGACCGATCTTGGTGCAAAGACCAGGTCGACCGACCCCCTAGTTCGGCTGACCTGGTCATTGCACCGTTTCTCGTGTGCTTTCTCCAGGTGACTGCCAGGTGGGTCCCACTAATGTATATGGGTGATACACCATTGGATCTCCTCGGATACTTTTGTTTGTGGGCCATTTGATCCATGGGATGCCACGTGTCGTCGCCTAATTGGCTGGATGATATTTTATAGGGTTGGTCCCTCTACATTTCCTCATTTCCTGCATAAAATGTTGCATACACATATTTCTTCAAGTCCAAGTGGAATTGGGTTAGATAGAAAGGTGATGTGTGCAAGAAATGACAAATCCTTCACATAATTGAGTTAAATTGACGGATGAAATTGGTATATAACAGTCGTCAACAGTTATGCCCAACAACTCCCGACTGCAACATCCTCCACTTCAGCTGTGGACAAGGTAATGGAGTTTTGTTTCTTGGAGGACCAGGAAACTAGGGACCTACCCAGAAATTGGCAAGTACTGGAGGTGCTTTTTCTATCTACCTTGCATCCGGCGTAATCTGCATCGGAGTATCCAATGAGATTGAACTTTGAACCTTTAGGATACCAAAAGGCCTAGGTTGGGTGTATGAACTAAATATCTCAAGATCTTTTTTACGGCTGTCAAATGACATTCCTTAGGATTGGCTTGAAACCTTGCACACAAACATACACTCCACATGATATCTGGCCTAGATGCACATAAATAAAGTAGAGAGCTAATCATGGAATGGTATACCTTTTGATCTACTTTAGGTCCATCTTCAATGAGGTTTAAGTGTCCATTTGTCGCCATGGGAGTCTTTATGGGCTTCGCTTTGTCCATGCCAAATTTCTTGAAAATGTCCTGGGTGTACTTTGTTTGGCTTATGAACGTTCCTTCCTTTAGTTGTTTCACTTGGAATCCCAAAAAGTATCTCAGCTCTACCATCATGGACATCTCAAATCTATTTGTCATGATTTTACTAAATTCTTAACAAAAAAGATTTGTTAGTTGAACCAAATATGATATCATTAACATAAATTTGACAAATGAATAGATCATCATCAAAGTTCTTGGTAAACAAAGTGTAATCAGCTTTACCAATTTTGAATCCATTTTCAACTAGAAAATCTCTAAGGCACTCATACCAAGCTCTAGGAGCTTGTTTGAGGCCATAGAGAGCCTTACGCAGTTTGAATACATGGTCGGGGTACTCTTGATCTTCAAACCCAGGGGGTTTCTCCACGTACACCTGCTCCTTGATCGGTTCGTTGAGGAAGGCGCTTTGGACGTCCATTTGATATAGCTTGAAATCATGGTGAGTGGCATATGCAAGTAATATACGAATTGATTCAAGCCTAGCTACGGGAGCAAAAGTTTCGTCGAAATCCAAACCTTTGACTTGTTTGTAACCTTTGGCCACAAGTCGTGCCTTGTTCCTTGTCACCACTCCGTGTTTGTCTTGCTTGTGCAGAAGACCCATTTAGTGCCTACGACATTGGACTTGTGTCTTTCAACAAGTTCCCATACTTCATTCCTCTTGAAGTTGTTCAATTCTTCTTGCGTCGCCATCACCCAGTCAGGATCTCTTAATGCATCTTTAACCCTGTATGGTTCCAAAGAGGATACAAAAGAATAATATTCACAGAAATTAGCTATACGAGATCGAGTTGTCACTCCCTTTTGGATGTCACCAATTATGTTGTCGACGGGGTGATCTCTTTGTATGCTTTAATGTACTCTTGGATGTGGCACTTGTGGTCTTGAATCCTCATGATCATCATTTTCTTCGTCTCCCCCTAGATAGTTGCCCTCATTAATGTTTTGATTATCTTGATATCCTTGAGGTTGACCTTGTATGAAAGCTCCCCCTTGATAATTTTCCTCCGTTTGTGGTTCATCTTCTTGATTCAGATTTTGAGGTGATACTTGTGGTTGAATATCGCCCAACGCCATTCTTATCGATGCTTGACATGGAGCTTCTTCTTGATCTAGCACACATTGGTTAACCTGCTCTACTTGAGAGTTGTTAGTTTCATCGAACACTATATCACGTGCTACTTCAACAAGTCCAGAGGCTTTGATGAAGACACGATAAACGTAGGAGTTCGAATCATAGCCAAGCAAGAAACCTTCATAGAACTTCGAAGTCCTAGACTTCTTGTTTAGAATATAAAATTTTGAACCAAAAACTCGAAAGTATGAAATATTTGGTTTGTTACCGGTGAGTAGTTCATATGAAGTTTTCTTGAGCAAACGTGAAGATATAGTCGGTTTATGGCGTGACAAGCGGTGTTAACCGCTTCAGCCCAAAACTGATCTGAAGTCTTGTATTCATCGAGCATTGTTCTCGCCATCTCAATGAGTGTTCGGTTCTTCCTTTTGGCTACCCCGTTTTGTTAAAGAGAGTAGGGTGATGAAAATTTGTGCTTTATTCCTTCTTCATCTACATACTCCTCAACTTGAGTATTCTTGAATTCTGTTCCATGGTCACTTTATATGTTCTTGATCGTCAATGAGAAATCATTTTGAGCTCGCCTGAGAAACTTCTTGAGTGTTCCTTGAGTTTTTGTCTTATCATGCAAAAAGAAAACCTACGTGAAGCGTGAAAAATCATCAAGAATGACTAAACCATATTTATTACCGCTGATGCTTATGTCAGCAATTGGACCGAATAGGTCCATGTGGAGGAGCTCAAGCGGTCTTATTGTAGTCATGACATTCTTCACGGGATGGGGTGCTCCTCCTTGCTTCCCGGCTTGGCACGCGCTACAAGGTCTGTCTTTCTCAAAAACAACATCATTCAAACCTCGGATGTGATCGCCTTTTAGAAGTTTTTGTAGATTCCTCATGCCAATATGTGTTAGCCCTCTATGACACAACCAACCCATGTTAGTCTTTGCAATCAAGTATGTGTCAAGTTTAGCTTTATCTTTGTTGAAGTCAACTAGATAAAGTTTTCCCTTTAACACACCCTTGAATGCAATAAAGTTATCACTCCTTCTAGAGACGGTCACATCCTCATTAGTGAATAAACAATTATAACCTTTGTCACATAGTTGAGATATGGACAAGAGGTTACAATCTTGTGAGACCTATGTGTGCTGAATACATTGGCTTTGACAATAAAAGTTTTGAATGCTGCCATAACATCTTTTTAGCTAGGTCCGACAATAGGTCCGACTTTCTTTGTCTAGGTCTGACATGTTTTTGGGTAGCTCCGGTGAGCTTTGTCTTTAGCTCCGGCATGTTTTTGATAGCTCCGGCATGTATTTGTTAAGCTCCGATATGTTTTGCTAGGTCCAACTTATGTTGGTTAGCTCCGACATGTTTTTCTAGCTCCGACTTTTGGGATGACTAGTTCCGACTAGTTCTGGTTAGCTCCGGCGCTAGGTCCGACTAGCTTTGGTTAGCTCCGGCGCTAGGTCCGACTATCTTCGGTAAGCTCCAGCGCTAGGTTGTACTAGCTTTGGTAAGCTCCAGCACTAGGTTGTACTAGCTTTTGTAAGCTCCGGCTCAAGCTCCGGTTAGCTTTGGCTAGGTTCGGAGCTTGATCACATTGTTCCTGCTTTTATCATGCAATGTTTTGAACTTGCTTTATATTCTTGGAAAGATTTCTTAGTATTCATTTGCTAAGTTTTTGGTGCATTTTGGTTGATATGGATGATATCGTCTTGCTATGCTTTGCAACATGCTTATGTGAGGTACTCATGTAAGGTGTTGTGTTTGGAACTAACTTGAGTCAAGTCGAGAATTTGGGCTCGTACAGATTGGTTTTTTGTTCATGTGCAGCTGTTGCTTGAGTTCAAGTCATGGCTGGTGGCAGGATCCTTTGGACTAGTCTCAGGGAGGAGATGAGGTTCCAGTAACCAAATTCAGGAGGAATTGTGGTTGAGCAGGTCAGGAGGTCACGCAGGATGATTGAATCAAGGGCACTGCATATGAAGGTTACTGGACGTCGAAGGAAGGTGTTCGCACGTATGCATGTGGTGCATGACGTGGCAACATGGTTCCGAAGATGGGGTAAGGAAGGAAAGATCTGGTTGGAAGGGTCGGATCGTATCGTTGATGACTTTGGCTGCGGCGGAGTCAGTTATGGCTCGGTATGGAAAGTATCGAGTTGGTTATCATAGGATTTCGTGTGGGTCACGAATTTGGATTGTTTTAGGAATGTGAGATACATTCCTAAGGTGTTTGGAAGTCTTAATATTGCTTCTATCTGCGTTTATAAGAGTCTTAAGCAGTCGTGGAAAGTTTCGATTCGTGAACGGAGTAGGATTAAGGTCCTGATTTGAGTTGAGTTGGCTTTCGAGCTGGTTATATAAGCAAGGGAGGCCAGAGCTCGTGGTGCACGACTTTGGAGCTGTTTCTCTTGTGTTCTATTGAATAAAATTAGTAGTTTGAAGGAACTTTTGTGCCTTGTTCGTCCGACTTCCAGACAAGTTTTACTCGTCGAGTTTCTGGATAGCACTACCTTTCGTTGGTGGTTTTATCATAACTCGAGTTTTACAGATCCAATTGAAGTGATTCTTTTTGCGTTGTCTTCACAACTTGATTATATATCATATGTAAAAATTTCATGGTCATTGGATTTGTGGTTTCTGATCTACACGAGTTTCTTTGCAGCGTTCCAGAACTGTTTTTCTCGGGTAGGACAGATTGACCTTTGTTCGATCTTTTAATCGTAACTTGAGTTTCTCTCAACGGATTTAAGTGATTCTTGTTGTGTTGTCTTAGTAACTTTATTCTCTCTGATATATATCACTTTTGTCACAGTGAAACATGTTTATATTAGTCTCACACACAATTTCTTTAACAGATCATTTTTTCTGCCGAAGGGGTTGGGATTTAATTGTTTCCGCTGCATAAGATTTTTAAATCTACCATTCACCCCCCCCCTCTGGTAGCTTTTCACATGATCTTCGATCCTACAACTAGTATCAGATCCACGGTTCTCTAATCATTGTGATTTGCACGTATTTTTAACTAATCATCATGGAGAAATACTCCGCCAAACCTTGTGGGTTTGCTGGTATTGATTTTCAGGTTTGGAAGGCACGCATGGAGGCTTTCATCCAGGCGCAAGGCTTTGCAATATGGGAGAAGGTGTACAAGCCTTACGAAGTTCCGTCAAATGATCAAGTTACAGTTACAAATCTGAGAGATGTCGACAACAACAACAAGGCTCGGAACTTGATCATACAAGGATTAACTCAAAGTGACTTCGACCGTGTTGCACACCTCCGATCTGCATACGATGTCTGGAAAGCACTTTGTGACTACCACGAAGGATCCAACACGATCAAGGAGGTAAGGCAAGACATGTTCAAGAAAGAATACATGCGCTTCGAGATGCAACCCGGTGAGTCTATTGATGACCTTTTTGCTCGCTTTAATAAAATTCTCAGCAACTTGCGTAGTGTCAATGTTAATTTTTCAGATGCTGAAAATGCTAGGCAATTGCTAAGTGCATTAGATATGTCAATTTAGGAGATAAAAGTCACATCTATTCGTGAATCTACTTTCATGAGCTCTCTTACATTATATGTGCTTTATTCTAAACTAAAAACTCATGAAATTGACATTTTATCACGTAAGAATCCAAATAAGTCTATTGCATTCGTTTAACGACGTGATATGCCTAGCTCCAGCCAATCATCATCTTGCAATACTCTTGCTTTATTGTCCTCACTAACCTTGGAGCAGATCGAGGAATTTCTAGAAGAGGAGTTAGCACTCATCTCTACTAGATTCTCAAAAGCATTGCAAAATGTGAGAACTAGAAGGAGAGGAAGCTCCGGACCTCAACGGTGTTTTGAATGTGGCAAGACAGGACACTTTCGTACAGAATGCCCTAACCTTTCAGGTCCTACTACCTGTGAAGAAAAACAAAACAAGGTCAAGACCACCTCTGGAAATCCCAACAAGAAAAAGAAGGGTACCATAGGATGCAAGATGATTAATAGCTTCATCACCGCACTTCAAGAGCTCAGTTCAAGTGATGTAGACTTTGAAAGCGATGAAGATGATGACGATTTGGCCAACATATGCTTCATGGCGGGCAAAACAAGATCAAGATCAAGTCAGGAGGATGCAGAACACAACAGTGACGACAATGAGGTATGTTCTACCTGTAATGAAATGTGTGATGCAATTTCTCTTGCAACTATTATTTTTAAGAAAAAGGACAAAAAGCTTAGAGATAATGCTGCTAAAATTGAATCACTAGAATCTGAAATCAAACATTTGAAAATCTTGATTCCTAGTGATGATTCTTGTCCCTTGTGTGATTTAATCTATAAACAATTGTCCACACTAAGAACTGCACACTCCTCCACTCTAGATAGACCTGAACTTGAAATTGAAAAGAACAAAAAGCTTGCTGCACTTGACATTGGAAACTTAAAAGATGCTTCTTGTTCTACAATTGATTTGCATTCTTCTAGTTGTGATGATCTTGAAAAGAAACTAAAAGATGCTATGAATGAAATTTCAATATTGAATAATGCTTTACGTTCTCATGAAGTTAAATATTGTTCCAATTGCAAATTAAAGGGAAAAACTTCATGTGAAAATTGCCTTGATTTGTCCAATAAACTTGATAACATGCTTAGGACATTAGATCGGTTTTGTAATGGGAATAAGAACCTAAACTTGCTGCTGAATTCTTCCAAGTCTTGCAAAGATAAAACTGGTTTAGGTTTTGATTCTCATGCTCATGCTAAGGCACATCCACCTAAAATTGTAAAGTCACTAGGAAGTGGTTTGATTCAAACAGTTCCTAAACAAAAAGAAGTGGTTTTCAAATCTGCACGGGTGTTGTCTCATTCGGTTTTAAATAAAAATGTTGTTTGCTCATCTAGACATGAACACAAAGTTAAATTTCATTGTACCTACTGTGGTAGAGATGGTCATGTCATAGATTTTTGTTATAGACTAGCTAAACAACAGAAAAGGGAAAGAATGATAGCTAAATCTCATAACTTTCATGCAAAATTTGCTGCACATATTAAACCGAATGTCAAGAACACGCAACCTGCTGTTATGAGTCAAAAACATTCAAAGTTTACCTCCAGACCTTCTGTTTTTGCCTCCGGAGCTACTGATTTTTGTGCTACACAAGTAACACCTTATAGGTTAGTAGTTAAGAATAAAAACCTCAAACTTTGACTTATAAACCTGTTGTTTTATCTTAGCTTTCGCGTGTTTTTCCTGCTGCACGTCGTGTGACTCAGTACTTGATACCTAAATGCCTTTTGACTAACCCCAGTATTGAGTCATCGACGTATTGTGCTTCTATGTATGTTACATGCTTGAGGAAGGAGAACATTTTGATTGTGGATTCAGGTTGCTCACGCCACATGACCAGTAACAAAGAATGGTTCTCCTCCCTCTCTTTTGTGTCACGTGTAGAGAATGTTACTTTTGCGGATAATTCTTCAACTCCTATAATTGCTAAGGGTTCGGTTAGAGTAAATGATCACTACACTTTGAAGGATGTGGCACTTGTCAAAAATTTGAAATACAACTTGCTTTTTGTTTCACAATTGCTAGATGAAAATCTGGAAATTATTTTCAATAAAAACTGCTGCAAAGTTGTAGGTTCAAATAGTGAGCTTATTTTTAACATGTCTCAGTTTGGAAGAGTTTTTAAAGCTGATTTTGATATGTCTTCCTCTAAGCATAGGTGTCTAGTTGCTAATGATTCAAAGGACTTATATTTTTGGCATCGCAGACTTGGTCACGTGGGCTTTGATCACCTAACGCGTGTTAGTGCTCTTGATCGCATACATGGGCTGCCTAAGCTTAAAGGGGACAAAGAAATTGTGTGCTCTTCTTGTAGACATGCTAAGATGGTTGCAGCTTCACATACTCCTCTCACAATGATCATGACAACTGAACCGGGTCAACTTTTGCACCTTGACACCGTAGGACCTTCACGTGTTCAATCCTTCAGAGGTAAATGGTATGTTCTTGTTATTGTTGATGATTATTCTAGATACTCTTGGGTTTACTTTATGGCGTCAAGAATGAAGTTTTTAGTCACTTTAGAACTTTATTTCTTAGATTATCAATTGATCACTCAGGATCTTTAAAAGCAATTAGAAGTGATAACGGAACTGAATTTAAAAATCAATCTTTTGATCACTTTTGTGCTGAAAATGGAGATCATCAATTTTCTTCACCATATGTACCTCAACAAAACAGTGTTGTAGAAAGAAAGAACAGAACCTTAGTTGAGATGGCTAGGACTATGCTTGATGAATATCAAACTCCTAGGAAATTTTGGGTTGATGCGATTGCAACCGCTTGTTATATGTCTCAAATTGTGTTTTCCTGCGCGCTAAGCTAGGTAAAACACCATATGAGCTCCGGTTTGGACATAGGCCTAGTGTTACGCACTTTCGGGTCTTTGGTTGCAAATGCTTTGTTAAGAAACATGGTAATCTTGATAAATTTGAACCTAGATCCATTGATGGCATGTTTCTTGGTTATCCATCTCATACTAGAGGCTACCGGTTGCTTTTACTTGACACTAACAAAATTGTGGAGACTTGTGAAGTGTCTTTTGATGAATCTAGCCCAGGTACTAGCTCAAACATTGCAGGTCCAGATCCATATCTGCAGGGGGAGAGCATTTTCGTTGAAAGATGAGGGAGAGGTGGAGCTGCTGCCCAAAAATTTAGCAGCTAATGACATTGTTCGAGCTCCTGATTGTGATTCACATCCAGCACCGACCACCACCATTGCTGGTTCAGATCCTCCTCAAGTCACAAGCTCATCGATTTGTGATGAACATAAAGAAGAAGAAGCTTGTGAAGTGTCCACTCCCCTCCGGGTTCTCAAAATTCATCCTCCACAAAAGATTATTGGAAGCTTGCACGAATGAGTTACACGGTCCAGGTTTTGCGATCCAAAATATCATGCTCATTCTGCTTTCGTTGCTTCTTTTGAACCCAAAGATATATCACACGCACTCACTAATGAAACTTGGATTATTGCCATGCAAGAAGAGTTAGAAAACTTTGAAAGAAATAATGTTTGGAAACTTGTACCTCCTCCTCAAGATCACACTTTAATTGGAACTAAATGGGTGTTTAAAAATAAACAAAGTGAGGATGGGGTTGTGGTTAGGAATAAGGCTAGGTTGGTTGCTCAAGGTTTCACTCAAGTTGAAGGTCTAGATTTTGATGAAACTTTTGCTCCTGTTGCTAGATTAGAAGCCATAAGAATTTTGTTAGCTTTTGCTGCATCTAAAGGTTTTAAGCTATATCAAATGGATGTTAAAAGTGCTTTTCTTAATGGCTACATAGATGAGGAGGTTTACGTCAAACAACCACCGGGTTTTGAAAATCCAGATTTTCCTAATCATGTTTACAAACTGTCCAAAGCCTTGTACGGTCTCAAACAAGCACCTAGAGCATGGTATGATAGGTTAAAAACATTCTTACTTGAAAAGGGGTTTACCATGGGCAAGTTTGATAAAACTCTTTTTGTGCTTAAGCATGGCAATGACTCATTATTCGTTCAAGTGTATGTGGATGATATTATCTTTGGTTGTGCTTCTCATGATCTTGTGTCCAAGTTTTCAGCTATGATGAGTTCAGAATTTGAGATGAGTATGATGGGAGAACTCACGTACTTTTTGGGGCTGCAAATCAAGCAAACCAAGGAGGGTACCTTTGTGCATCAAACGAAGTATACAAAAGACCTCCTAAGGCGCTTCAACATGGATAAAAGCAAGCCTCTTTGGACACCAATGGGAACAACAACAACACTTGAACTTGATGAAGATGGTGAACCCGTGGATCAAAAAGAATATAGAAGCATGATCGGATCACTTTTGTACCTCACGGCATCAAGACCGGACATACAATTCAGCGTATGTCTTTGTGCACGGTTTCAAGCCTCCCCACGTGCTCCACATCGTCAAACCGTTAAAAGGATTTTCATGTACTTACATGGAACTCAATAATTTAACATTTTTCTTCCTTCTTCCTCGACCGTTACTTTGAAAGATTTTTTCCGATGCTGATTTTGGAGGTTGTAGGATTGATAGGAAAAGTACTTCCGGTGCTTGGCATTTTCTCGGTAATTCACTTGTTGCTTGGTCCTCTAGAAAACAAAATTTTGTTGCACAATCCACAGCAGAATCTGAATATGTAGCTGCTGCAAGTGCTTGTTCACAAATTCTTTGGATGTTCAAACACTTAAGGACTATGGGGTTGATCTAGATAGTGTTCTACTATTTTGTGATAACACTAGTGCCATCTGCATTGCTAAAAACCCTGTGCAACATTCTAGAACTAAGCACATTGATATTAGGTATCACTTTCTCCGTGATAATGTTGAAAAAGGAAACATTGTGCTTCACCATGTAGATACCGAACAACAATTGGCTGACATTTTTACAAAACCTTTGGATTTCCCTCGTTTTTGTTATATTCGTAGTGAAATAGGGGTTATGCATCCTCATGGCTTAAATTGAGGGGGAGTTTTAAAACTTTAGAAGTCTATGTGTGAATCTGAAATTAAAATAATATGAGCATAGTATTTCATACATATATGACTTTGTGATTCCTTTTACATGCTGAAAGTTCTTACTACATTACTCGTGTTATACATTTTGTTGTTTTTGCCATGTCTAGTAATTGGAATAATTACTTACACTAAATCTGGTCATGGTCGAACTTTCTTGCTGTTTTGAACTTGTTGCATGCTCACAAGTGTTTTGAATCATAAAGAATTAATCAAGTAATCAACTCACATGTTGAGTTTTTATGAATAAACATAAGTTGAGAAAAGATCAAGAGAATATGCATGCATCGCACTTCTTCTTTTGAGATGGCTTATCATTGCACTTAGATATGAACTTGGAAGAAGTTGTGTATGACTAAAACCATGTCCTTAAGCTTATGATTGCCAAATGACATATGCTTGGCTTGGTTGGTTAGAATAAGGCAGATGCGCATATAATCTCTTCCAAATATCATATGATCTAAATTTGTGCTTTGAAAAATAATAAAATGCAGCAACAAGTGCCATGCTTTCAGGTATTGAAATAGTTAAGTTTGTGAGATCATGACTTGTTTAAATTGAAAATTACATTTGATCTCTAGCATGGCTTACACTACTTTATGTATCTCATTGTTGTGATAGTGTAAGTTACTTGGTAGTATATCTTGGATGAGCTTTGTTTTATATGTATATGTTATAATACGCTCATAACAATTAAAATTTATCTTTTAAACCTTGATTAATACATTGTCAAAGGGGGAGAGATAATATGGTAAATTATGCAAGGGGGAGAAATATGTATAGGGGGGAAATTTATTTCTATCTCATTTGATTTTCAAAAAGGAGGAAAATTGTTCTCAAAACTTTTTGTGCCAATGTTCGGATTTAAATGGTGTTGCCAATGCATTCATCAAGGGGGAAATTGTGAGACCTATGTGTGCTGAATACATTGGCTTTGACAATAAAATTTTTGAATGCTGCCATAACATCTTTTTAGCTAGGTCCGACAATAGGTCCGACTTTCTTTGTCTAGGTCCGACATGTTTTTGGGTAGCTCCAGTGAGCTTTGTCTTTAGCTCCGGCATGTCTTTGATAGCTTCGGCATGTCTTTGTTAAGCTCCGATATGTTTTGCTAGGTCCAACTTATGTTGGTTAGCTCCGACATGTTTTTCTAGCTCCGATTTTTGGGATGACTAATTCCAACTAGTTTTGGTTAGCTCCAGGGCTAGGTCCGACTAGCTTTGATTAACTCCGGCGCTAGGTCCGACTAGCTTTGATAAGCTCCGGCGCTAGGTTGTAGTAGCTTTGGTAAGCTTCGGCACTAGGTTGTACTAGCTTTGGTAAGCTCCAGCTCAAGCTCCGGTTAGCTTTGGCTTGGTTGGGAGCTTGATCGCATTGTTCCTGCTTTTATCTTGCAATGTTTCGAACTTGCTTTATATTCTTGGAAAGATTTCTTAGTATTCATTTGCTAAGTTTTTGGTGCATTTTGGTTGATATGGATGATATCGTCTTGCTATGCTTTGTAACATGCTTATGTGAGGTACTCACATAAGGTGTTGTGTTCGGAACTAACTTGAGTCAAGTTGAGGATTTGGGCTCGTACGGATTGGTTGTTTGTACATGTGCAGGTGCTGCTTGAGTTCAAGTCATGGCTGGTGATAGGATCCTTTGGACTAGTCTCAGGGAGGAGATGAGGTTCCAACAACCAAATTCAGGAGGAATTGTGGTTGAGCGGATCAGGAGGTCACGCAGGATGATTGAATCAGGGGCAGTGCATATGAAGGTTACTGGACGTCGAAGGAAGGTGTTCGCACGTATGCATACGGTGCATGACGTGGAAACATGGTTCTAAAGATGGTATAAGGAAGGAAATATCTGGTTGGAAGGATCGGATTGTATCGGTTGATGACTTTGGCTGCAGTGGAGTCGGTTATGGCTCGGTATGGAAAGTATCGAGTTGGTTATGATAGGATTTCGTGTGGGTCACGAATTTGGGTTGTTTTAGGAATGTGATATACATTCCTAAGTTGTTTAGAAGTCTTAAGATTGCTTCTATCTGCGTATAGAAGAGTCCTAAGCAGTTATGGAAAGTTTCGATTCGTGAACGGAGTAGGATTAAGGTCCTGATTTGAGTTGAGTTGGCTTTCGAGCTGGTTATATAAGCAAGGGAGGCCAGAGCTTGTGGTGAACGACTTTGGGGCTGTTTCTCTTGTGTTCTATTAAATAAAATTCATAGTTTGAAGGAACTTTTGTGCCTTGTTCGTCCGACTTGTTCCAGACAAGTTTTACTCGTCGAGTTTCTGGATAGCACTACCTTTTGTTGGTGGTTTTATCATAAATCGAGTTTTACAGATCCAATAGACATGATTCTTTTTGTGTTGTCTTCACAACTTGATTATCTATCATCTGTAAAAATTTCACGGTCATTGGATTTGTGGTTTCTGATCTACACAAGTTTCTTTGCAGTGTTCCAGAACTGTTTTTCTCGGGTAGGACAGATTGACCTTTGTTCGATCTTTCAATCGTAACTTGAGTTTCTCTCGACAGATTTGAGTGATTCTTGTTGTGTTGTCTTAGCGACTTGATTCTATCTGATATCTATCACTTTTTTCACAGTTAAACATATTTAGATTAGTCTCACACACGATTTCTTTAACAGATCGTTTTTCTGCCGAAGGGGTTGGGATTTAATTGTTTCCGTTGCGTAAGATTTTTAAATCTACCATTCACCCCGCCCCTCTAGTAGCTTTTCACATTCTCTTCGATCCTACAAATCTAAGGAATCAACATGTAAAACATGAGAAAGTGTATGTTGTGATGAAATTGCAATTTTACAAGTACCTAGCACCCTTCCTTGACTATTGTCACCAAAATAGATGCCTTCGCTTCAGTCTTCATTTTGTTCATAATCCACGACCATTTTTCTTTCTCCGGTCATGTGATTTGTGCATCCACTATGTAGCACCCATTTTGCTCCGTCGGATGAATAAGCCTGCAAAAAGAAATTATGCTTTGATCTTAGGAACCCAAGCTTGCTTGGGTCTTTTGAGGTTAGTCACAAGTGATTTGGGTACGCACACACAAGACTTGTTGTTCTCATGGTTTGGCCCAACATATTTAGCATAAGCTTTTCCATAACCATGTTTCATAAGCACATATGAATCATCAAAGGTTCTAAACAAGACTTGTTGTCCATATGAGTTCACAATGTTCAATTTATCAATGTTGTCATGTTTTCCAACTTGGGAAGAGTTTCCCTTGACAAAAGCAATGCGATCCTTGTCATTCTTGTGGATTTTAGCGTTTTGCCTTTCACCATAAGAATACCCAATGCCATATTTAACTTTAGAAGGCCTGGTGACCGAGTATGCACTGCGTGCATACAAGACCTTCTCCTTGTCAAATATGCCACTTTGGGAGGGATGTTTGTCTTTTGTCAAGTTGGACTTTTGTAACACCCTCATTTTCATCCATCATGCATTGCATAAGTTCATTAATCATGTATAACATTAATCCACATAAAAAGGAACAAGTTTAAAATGAACTAGAAGCAAAACTGCACTTAAGAATTCTCGGAAGTGCGGACTAGTCCATTTTTTGTGCGGGCTAGTACGATTTCTCTATGACCTTCGTCGGACTTGTCCGTTTTGATGCGGACTAGTCTGTTTTTCCCTTTGGACACTTTCGGACTTGTTTGGTCCATTGCGGACTAGTCCGATGTACCGAATCCTTAAAATTTTGCTAAGTCCTAGGACTTGTCCGGTATTCTAGCGAACTTGTTTGTTTTTCTTCTGACTAAAATTGGACTTGTCCAGTTTTGGCCAGACTTATTTGATTTCTCTCTGACCTAGTTCGGACTTGTCCGATATCTCTCTGTCTAACTTCGGACTAGTCCGGCCTTTGCAGACTTGTCCGATAAATCGTGATTCCGAGTTGATCTTTTGTTTCATGACGTATTTTTGGGTTTTCCCTTAAGTGGGCCTAAGGACATCGTGCCTAACTCTTTTTGGAGCCCATGTGTGACCCCACACCGGCCTCAACCCTCCCCAACCTCGAATTCCATCAAACCCTAGCCTCCACTGTAACACCCTCAATTTTCGCATCATGCATTGCATACATGGTCATGCATTAAACACTAGTAGAATAAAAGAAAAATAATAAAACATATGCATATACAAATACGTGTGGCAAAAGAAGAAAAAAGAAAACAATAATTATAGGCTAAAACTTGTAATAGGGAATGAGAATAAAAATAATAATAATAATATATATAAATATATAAATAATATATATAGCAATATATAAAAGTAGAAAAAAATATTAATTATATATGTTATAAAAATAATAAATAATAAATAATAAATACAATGAGATATATATAAAAATATATATATAATAAATTACAATAAAGAGTAAAAAAAAGAAGAGCCGCCCGGCGGCCAGGCCAGCGGCCCAGCCGGCCGAGCCGGCCCCGCTCCGCACCGCGCCCTGAGGCGCCTGGCACCCTGCCGCGCCGCCTGCCGCTGCAGCGCGCAGCGCGTGCAGCCGGGCCCCGCCGCCTGCGGCCTCGCTTCCGCTCCGGTACGACGCGCCCTGGGCCCCGCCCCGGCCGCCCGCACGCCAGCGCGCGAGCCGCGCGCTCCCTCCCGCTCCGCACCGCGCCCGCAGCCGGCCCCACCGCGCGCGTCTCCCGCGCGTGGAATCCCGCCTCCGCGGTCTCCCGCCCCGTCCCGCCTCCCTTCCCGCGCGGTAACGTCCCACCCCTATACTCCCGCTCCCGCTGGACTCCCTCCCGCGTCCGACTCCCCTGCCGTGAATCCCGCCGTACCGAGTCGGTACTATCCCGCCGTCCCTATAAATAGGACCGAGGCCCTAGGTTTTTTCCCACGAACCAGCAGCGCTAGCAGAGAAGAAAAGCCGCCGGAACCAAGGTCCAGAAGGCTGCGCCCAGGGAAGAAAAAAAGAGAAAAAGAAGAAGAAGAAGGGGGAGAAAAAGAGGAGGGCACCACCGTTCGCCGGAGATCGTCGCCGACATCGCGCCGCCATCGTCGTACCGCCGAAGGACTGCTGCACCATCTATTTCGTCTACGCGTCGCATTTATTCCGCGACCGTCACGCCGTCAGATCTACGGTAGGGTTCGTTCCCGATGCGAATTTTTGCGATCATATTGAATCTAATAGGCGTAAATTAATTTTAGTTGCACCATAAATTTTATTTCAGCAGCATTAATCCACCCTAAAACCCCCGTAAACCCATATGAACACGTATGAACTACTCACATCTAATTAATAAACAACTGTAGTAAATTAATTGTTAAGCTGTGCATGCATGCATGTCATTGCATGTTGATTACTTTGTGTGCATTATGTTGAATTGTATATGTTTTCTTGTATGTATGATCACGCGTAGAGGAACGTGCTCAAGAGGTTGCATACGAGGATTTCCAAACCCAAGACTTCGAAGCGCTTGAGCAACCCCATCCGCCGGAGCAAGGCAAGTGTCCTTGAAGCATATTGATCCTATTTTAAATTAAATGTTTTGTTTGCGAACTTGCATGCTTGTTTCAAATTGATGGGAATCCTATGGTAGGAAGTTTACTAGTTTTGTTTGACCACCCTTGTCACCTGGAATTTATGGTAGAGAGTCGGGAAGGGTTTTTACCTTTTTGCTCCGCTTAATTAATTGGTATGGCAAACAACACTACACAATTAATTATGCATCAATGATATTCTGGTTAATGTGAACTGGTCAATATGATGGGTGATCTAAGCAAGCATGGTTATGTGGATGGGTTGGATGTCATGGTGGTTTGCTTGCCTTAGATCTAAGGACCGGTTCATGCGAGAATATGCCAGGTCAACAGTGCCACCACAAGGCCAAGTATGGGTGCGGCGTAGCTGAATAATTAGGAGCGCTGCTAGTATGGTATGGACCATTGGGTGGCGCGGGGAATGGGAGTCGAGGAGGACTGCCCTGGGATCCGCATGGCACACGAGGGGGCCCGTGGGTGGGAGAATGGAGATTCAAGCCTGCCGGTGAAACCTTAGTGGGCCCGTACATACTAGTAGTCCCTTTTGAAAGGCTATTTTGTGATCTCTTGGCCACACACCTACGGAAGTGTGAGATGGCACAATGGAGGTTTCTTAGTCATCAAGGGGTGACGAAATCACAAACATGTGGGTAAAGTGGTACAACCTCTGCAGAGTGTTAAAAACTATCATGATAGCCGTGCTCCCGGTTATGAGCGCCTGGATGACCTACATGATTAGAGTTGGAAATTGGGATTTGTGATGGTTATGGATGGTTATGGTTTGGTAATGGTTATGGTTGGTTTATGGATTATGGTCATGGTTATGAAATTGAGTTATGGTAATTGGACATGGATAATGGTAATGTTAGTAATAATTGGATATTGTTTATACTTTGTTAATATGATGGGATTTATTTCACTTAGACATAGTATAATGCTTTTCAAATGTTTTACTGTACTTTTCAGCACTTAGCCATTATTATTGTCATCATTTGAATAAGTCACATGTCATACTTTCCACACTTGCTGAGTACGACATGTACTCACCCTTGCAATCCCCCCCCCCCCAACAGCTACTGGAGACAATTGGGAGTACCCTGAGGATCACGAGGAGTACTAGGTTGCGTACCGCCGTCAATTGCCTGTGGATTGGAGTCGTGCTGTTTAGTTTATTTTCCGCTGCAATTATTTAGAGTTATATTATTCGTGAACTATTGGATTATTGTAATAAAGTACTTATTTATTAGTTAAGACGTGGTTAAATTCTGTTTATCATTTGTGAAACATTCATATATGTGTGTTGAACATCCTGGGCACACATATGCGTTACGCTTGGTTCATATTCGGAACCGGGTGTCACAAATTGGTATCAGAGCCGCGTTGACCGTAGGACGCAAGCCTAGGTAGAATGGACACTCTAGAGCACTTAGGAACACTCTTCTAATCTGCTATTTTCGAAAATTTTTGCTGCTGTTTTGTTTCCCTTATTTTCAGCCGCAAAAAGTATTGATCGCTGCTGCGTTTTTGATAAAAATTTTCAGAAGTGAGCAATATTAAGTGCTGCTGTTTTGCTGTATAAATTTTCGCGAAAACGTTGTGTTTTGCTGCTATTATGTGTGGGTAAAATTATTGTGTTGGTTGCTGTAATTTTTCTCTTTATTTTTCGTTCTTTTGGGAACCGCTGCACCGCCGCCGTTTAGCTGCTGAAATTTTCAGAATTGTTTTTCATTATTTTTCTAATGTATTCTTGTTTCTTGTAGATGGCCCGCACCAAGACAACCCCCCGTAAGTCGACCGGTGGACTCGTGCCCCCGCGTAGGTTGGCTAGTCGCTCTCCGGTCGTCGACCCCCGTCACCCCGTGGTGATCCGTTCTGACGGCAGAGCCGCGGGACAGCTGCGTCACCGTCTCCGTGCCCTACTCCGTGAGGCTGGCTACCGTCACCACAGCCTCTCGCTCTCCTACCACACCACTGGAGTGCAGCGCCCCGGCAGGAAGGAGTGGAGCTGCAAAATCTATATCTACTACGGTGACGAGTTGGTGAAGACCCACAGCAGCCCTGCTTGGAGGAGCTCCCGCCGATCTGCGGAGCAGGATGCTAGCTGGGAAGCAGCCACTTTTTGGAGCCACGCCCGCCGTTTCCGTCTGGAGGACACGGTTCACGCCTTCGTCCCGCAGCGTCCTAGTGGCACTGCGCGCTTCGTCTCCAGGCACGTGGAGGGACCCCTGGACCTCCTGCAGTCTCGTCAGACTGTTGGCGACGTGACCCAGCTGAGTGCCCGACTTCAGAGGGAGCAGCAGGAGATCCAGGATGGGCGTGACCTCGCCCAGCGCCACGAGGCGATAATCAGGAGGTATCGTCGGATCACCGACGAGGACCCGGACGACTATGCGTCCGACACCCCGATGTGGACCCCAGACTCTCCAGACCGTCGCAACGGTCAGCGTGAGTCATCCTCTGAGGAGTCCTCTGACGAGGAGCCTTCCAGTGTGGCGTCTACCGCACCACCGCCGCCTGTTGCCTCACCACCCCAGGACCCACAGGACCCCGAGGACCCCGACGACGACGACGAGGACCCGGATGAGTTCCCGCTCGACGACGAGTAGTCCTCGACCTATGCCACGACTCAAGGATAGGCACACCCCCATTAGTAAATAAGAGCGATGTAGATATACTTGTGTGACCTTGAGTTGTATTACTTCTTTTAGGATCTTTGTAAATTCTGTTTGGTGCTTGTTTGAGTGCTTGTGTGCTTAGTAGAGAGTTGTGGGATGCTTCGGCAATTGTCCACATCCTCTTAATATAGGTCTATATTAATAAAGGATTATTTAGTGTCACATACCTTGATGCATATAGTTGGGACGTTTCCTTCCAAATTCTAAATCTTTCTGTCCCTACCTTTCTTTCGCCAACAGATGGTGAGAACTCGTAACCAGAGGGATGCCAACGATGAGGAGGAGCGCAATGAAGTACCTCAGAACAACCAGGGACATGCTCATGGAGCTATCAACATTGAACAACTGTTAGCTATGCAGAACCAGCTCATGCAGACCATGATACAGACCATGGGACAGCTGCAAGCTGGCAACAACAATCAGCCCCACCTGCCTCCACCACCACCCCCGCCACATCACAACCGTTTGGGAGAGTTCATGAGGACCAGACCGCCTACATTTGCACAAGCCACAGACCCAATGGAAGCTGATGATTGGCTGAAGTCGGTTGAGAAGAAACTTGCTATTGTCCAGTGCACTGATAGGGAGAAGGTTCTCTTTGCATCACATCAACTAGTTGGAGCAGCCGCTGACTGGTGGGAAGCTCATTGCAACGCTCACGATAATCAGGAAACAATCACTTGGGCTGAGTTTAAACAGAGTTTCTGTTCCCACTATGTACCTGAAGGAGTTATGATATTGAGGAGACAAGACTTTGAAAATCTCAGGCAAGGAAGGATGAGTGTGAGTGAGTATCTCAACAAATTCACTCAATTATCAAGATATGCTCCAGAAGACATCAAAACTGATAGTAGGAAGCAGTATCTGTTTATGAGAGGTCTCAACAATGAAATTCAAGTCCAGTTGCTCAATACTGATTATCCAAACTTCCAAAAGCTGGTTGACAAGGCTATTGTGGTTGAGAACAAGATTCGTGAGATGGAGCAGGACAACAAAAGGAAGATGTCACATCATGGACCGCAACAAGGAAGTAATGTTCGCCCCCGCTATGCACCACCTACTGCACCACAATACAACCCCTCTGCTCCTGCATACCGCACTGCTTATCCGACCCGCCATGCAAGCGCCTCGCAATCCTGTGCCACCTGCGCCGCGTCCTAACATGGCGGCAAATGCTCAAAACCAGATGCGCCCAAACTTCCCCAATGCTATGGGTGGTAAGACATGCTATGCGTGTGGAGAACCCGGACACTTTGCAAGTCAATGCCCCAAGAGAAACAATGGACCTATGAACAATGCACCAAGGCCAAATCACCCGCGGCCAAATGGAGGAGCACCACAAGGCAACCGTGGACAGCAGAATTTTGCTCGTGGCAATGTGAATCATGTCTCTACTGAGGAAGCCCAACAAGCTGATGACGTCGTGATTGGTATGTTTCTCGCCAACTCCAACCCCGCGACTGTTTTATTTGATTCAGGAGCATCTCATTCATTCATCTCATCAAAGTATGTTGCCAAGTACAATTTGCCTATATCTCATATGAAGCAAACTATGCTAGTAAGTTCTCCTGGCGGAGAGATGAGGACAAATATAGTATGTCCGAAAGTAAGCCTTAAAATAAGGGGGGTAGACTTTCTCGCAAACCTCATAGTATTGGACTCCCAAGGAATAGACATAATACTTGGAATGGACTGGCTGAGCAAGTATAATGGAGTCATTCAATGCGCCGAGAGGATTGTGCAGTTGACAAGTGAACATGGTACACGCATTGAAGTTGAAGCAGCCCAACCTGCAAGAGGGAAAGCGATGCTGAATCACGTGGAAGAAGTGACATTGGAAAGCATTCCGATCGTTCGCGAGTACCCGGACGTGTTTCCAGACGAGTTGCCAGGTATGCCACCTGATCGTGACATAGAATTCGCCATTGAGTTGATACCCGGAACTGCACCTATAGCTAAGAGGCCGTATAGGATGCCTCCTAAGGAATTAGCAGAGCTCAAGAAGCAAATTCAAGAGCAGCTAGAGAAGGGTTTTATACGCCCAAGCTCGTCCCCGTGGGGAGCCCCAGTGCTCTTCGTAGATAAGAAGGATGGAACCCAGAGGATGTGTGTGGACTATAGGGCTCTCAACGAAGTGACAATTAAGAACAAGTACTCACTGCCCCGTATAGAGGATTTGTTCGACCAAATGAAGGGTGCATGTATCTTCTCCAAGATCGACTTGCGGTCAGGATACTTCCAAATGAAGATTAGACCATCGGATATACCCAAGACAGCATTTCAGACACGATATGGATCTTATGAGTACACCGTCATGTCATTTGGATTGACGAATGCGCCTGCGTACTTTATGTATCTTATGAATAAGGTCTTCATGGAATATCTGGATAAGTTCGTTGTAGTGTTCATCGATGATATTATGATCTACTCGAAGGATGAGAAGGAACATGAGGAACACTTGAGGCTTACGCTGCAGAAATTGAGGGAGCATCAATTGTATGCCAAGTTCAGTAAATGTCAATTTTGGTTACGGGAAGTTTCTTTCTTAGGCCATATTATTTCCGGAGGAGGAGTATCAGTTGACCCAGGGAAGGTGAGAGATGTGCTTAAGTGGGAACCGCCACAGAATGTCAAGGAGATTCGGAGTTTCCTTGGAATGGCTGGATATTACCGCCGATTCATAAAAGATTTTTCCAAGATAGCCAAGCCTATGACCGAATTACTCATGAAGGGAAAGGCATTCCGATGGACTCAAGCTTGTCAGGATAGCTTTGAAGAGTTAAAGAAAAGGTTGACAACCGCGCCAGTGTTAGTATTACCGGACGTGAGCAAGAGTTTTGATATATATTGTGATGCATCAAGACAAGGATTAGGATGTGTGCTCATGCAAGGAGGCCAAGTGGTAGCTTATGCATCGAGGCAACTAAAGAAACATGAGTTGAATTATCCTACGCACGACCTTGAACTGGCAGCCGTGGTACACGCCTTGAAGATATGGAGACACTATGTTTTTGGTCACCGATGTGAGATTTATACAGATCACAAGAGTCTCAAGTACATATTTACGCAAACGGATCTGAATCTGAGGCAACGCCGATGGTTAGAGCTCATCAAGGATTATGACGTGGGAATCAACTATCACCCAGGGAAGGCCAACGTAGTGGCCGATGCTTTGAGGCGAAAAGGAGTAAGTCATCAACTCACAGTTCAAGAACTGCCATCTGAGTTATGCAAGGAGTTTGAACGGTTGAACCTTGGATTCGCAAATGGGATGGGAACGATAGAAGTCAACCCAACATTAGAGCAGGAAATACGGGAAGGACAGACAAATGACAAGGAAATACAGGAAATCAAGGAAAGGACCCAAGAAGGAAAAGAATTCAGATTTGATGAGGACGAACAGGGTACCTTATGGCTTGGAAAGAGGATTGTGGTACCTAATGTCAGGCATATTCGAGAAACAATATTGAAGGAGGCACATGACTCGCCCTACTCAATCCATCCCGGCTGTACGAAGATGTACAAGGACTTAAAGACATGCTACTGGTGGGCCAGCATGAAAAAGGACATAGCCGAATATGTTGCACTTTGTGATGTGTGCCAACGAGTTAAAGCTGAACATCAAAGGCCAGCCGGATTGTTACAACCACTCAAGATCCCGGAGTGGAAGTGGGAAGAGATTGGTATGGACTTTGTAGTTGGATTACCGCGAACTCAGACTGGCTATGATTCAATATGGGTTATTGTGGATCGATTGACAAAGTCAGCTCATTTCATTCCTGTCAATACCACATATACCACCGCGAAGCTAGCAGAATTGTATATGGAACATATTGTGTGCCGACACGGAGTACCGAAGAAGATAGTCTCGGATAGAGGTTCTCAGTTTACCTCCAGATTTTGGCAGAAATTGAACGAAGCAATGGGAACAAGGTTGAACTTCAGTTCGGCGTATCACCCTCAAACAGATGGACAAACCGAGAGGACCAACCAAATTTTGGAAGACATGTTAAGAGCATGTGCTTTAAAGCATAGGAAAAGTTGGGATAAAAGTTTGCCGTATGCTGAATTCTCGTACAACAATAGTTACCAAGCAAGTTTGAAAATGTCACCCTATGAAGCATTATACGGAAGGAAATGTAGGACTCCCTTGTTTTGGAATGAAACCGGAGAGAATCAAGTGTTTGGTCCCGACGTGTTACAAGAAGCTGAAAGGCAAGTCCAAATAATACGGGAAAACTTAAAGGCTGCCCAGTCTCGACAGAAAGGTTATGCTGATAATAGGCGAAGGAGTTTGACTTTTGAAGTTGGAGATTTTGTATACCTCAAAGTGTCACCTATCAGAGGTCAGCGACGGTTTAACGTCAAAGGAAAACTCGCACCACGTTACATCGGACCATTTAAGATTCTGGACAAGCGAGGAGAGGTAGCTTATCGACTTGAGCTGCCGACGTATCTCTCCGATGTACACGAAGTGTTTCACGTCTCTCAACTCAAGAAGTGTCTCAGGGTACCGGAAGAACAAGTGCCGATGGACGAGTTAGAACTTCAATAGGATTTGTCTTATGTCGAGCAACCTATCAAAATTTTGGATATGAAGGAAAGAGTCACGAGAAATAAGAGGATCCGTTGGTGCAAAGTGCAATGGAAACACCATACGGAAGCCGAAGCTACATGGGAACATGAAGAAGACCTGAAGGCAGAATTCCCTCATCTTTTCTCCACGCTGTCGAATCTCGAGGGCGAGATTCACTTTAAGGGGGGTAGGTTTGTAACACCCTCAATTTTCGCATCATGCATTGCATACATGGTCATGCATTAAACACTAGTAGAATAAAAGAAAAATAATAAAACATATGCATATACAAATACGTGTGGCAAAAGAAGAAAAAAAAGAAAACAATAATTATAGGCTAAAACTTGTAATAGGGAATGAGAATAAAAATAATAATAAAAATATATATAAATATATAAATAATATATATAGCAATATATAAAAGTAGAAAAAAATATTAATTATATATGTTATAAAAATAATAAATAATAAATACAATGATATATATATAAAAATATATATATATAATAAATTACAATAAAGAGTAAAAAAAAAGAAGAGCCGCCCGGCGGCCAGGCCAACGGCCCAGCCGGCCGAGCCGGCCCCGCTCCGCACCGCGCCCCGAGGCGCCTGGCACCCTGCCGCGCCGCCTGCCGCTGCAGCGCGCAGCGCGTGCAGCCGGGCCCCGCCGCCTGCGGCCTCGCTTCCGCCCCGGTACGACGCGCCCTGGGCCCCGCCCTGGCCGCCCGCACGCCAGCGCGCGAGCCGCGCGCTCCCTCCCGCTCCGCACCGCGCCCGCAGCCGGCCCCACCGCGCGCGTCTCCCGCGCGTGGAATCCCGCCTCCGCGGTCTCCCGCCCCGTCCCGCCTCCCTTCCCGCGCGGTAACGTCCCACCCCGATACTCCCGCTCCCGCTGGACTCCCTCCCGCGTCCGACTCCCCTGCCGTGAATCCCGCCGTACCGAGTCGGTACTATCCCGCCGTCCCTATAAATAGGACCGAGGCCCAAGGTTTTTTCCCACGAACCAGCAGCGCTAGCAGAGAAGAAAAGCCGCCGGAACCAAGGTCCAGAAGGCTGCGCCCAGGGAAGAAAAAAAAGAGAAAAAGAAGAAGAAGAAGGGGGAGAAAAAGAGGAGGGCACCACCGTTCGCCGGAGATCGTCGCTGACATCGCGCCGCCATCGTCGTACCGCCGAAGGACTGCTGCACCATCTATTTCGTCTACGCGTCGCATTTATTCCGCGACCGTCACGCCGTCAGATCTACGGTAGGGTTCGTTCCCGATGCGAATTTTTGCGATCATATTGAATCTAATAGGCGTAAATTAATTTTAGTTGCACCATAAATTTTATTTCAGCAGCATTAATCCACCCTAAAACCCCCGTAAACCCATATGAACACGTATGAACTACTCACATCTAATTAATAAACAACTGTAGTAAATTAATTGTTAAGCTGTGCATGCATGCATGTCATTGCATGTTGATTACTTTGTGTGCATTATGTTGAATTGTATATGTTTTCTTGTATGTATGATCACGCGTAGAGGAACGTGCTCAAGAGGTTGCATACGAGGATTTCCAAACCCAAGACTTCGAAGCGCTTGAGCAACCCCATCCGCCGGAGCAAGGCAAGTGTCCTTGAAGCATATTGATCCTATTTTAAATTAAATGTTTTGTTTGCGAACTTGCATGCTTGTGTCAAATTGATGGGAATCCTATGGTAGGAAGTTTACTAGTTTTGTTTGACCACCCTTGTCACCTGGAATTTATGGTAGAGAGTCGGGAAGGGTTTTTACCTTTTTGCTCTGCTTAATTAATTGGGATGGCAAACAACACTACACAATTAATTATGCATCAATGATATTCTGGTTAATGTGAACTGGTCAATATGATGGGTGATCTAAGCAAGCATGGTTATGTGGATGGGTTGGATGTCATGGTGGTTTGCTTGCCTTAGATCTAAGGACCGGTTCATGCGAGAATATGCCAGGTCAACAGTGCCACCACAAGGCCAAGTATGGGTGCGGCGTAGCTGAATAATTAGGAGCGCTGCTAGTATGGTATGGACCATTGGGTGGCGCAGGGAATGGGAGTCGAGGAGGACTGCCCTGGGATCCGCATGGCACACGAGGGGGCCCGTGGGTGGGAGAATGGAGATTCAAGCCTGCCGGTGAAACCTTAGTGGGCCCGTACATACTAGTAGTCCCTTTTGAAAGGCTATTTTGTGATCTCTTGGCCACACACCTACGGAAGTGTGAGATGGCACAATGGAGGTTTCTTAGTCATCAAGGGGTGACGAAATCACAAACATGTGGGTAAAGTGGTACAACCTCTGCAGAGTGTTAAAAACTATCATGATAGCCGTGCTCCCGGTTATGAGCGCCTGGATGACCTACATGATTAGAGTTGGAAATTGGGATTTGTGATGGTTATGGATGGTTATGGTTTGGTAATGGTTATGGTTGGTTTATGGATTATGGTCATGGTTATGAAATTGAGTTATGGTAATTGGACATGGATAATGGTAATGTTAGTAATAATTGGATATTGTTTATACTTTGTTAATATGATGGGATTTATTTCACTTAGACATAGTATAATGCTTTTCAAATGTTTTACTGTACTTTTCAGCACTTAGCCATTATTATTGTCGTCATTTGAATAAGTCACATGTCATACTTTCCACACTTGCTGAGTACGACATGTACTCACCCTTGCAATCCCCCCCCAACAGCTACTGGAGACAATTGGGAGTACCCTGAGGATCACGAGGAGTACTAGGTTGCGTACCGCCGTCAATTGCCTGTGGATTGGAGTCGTGCTGTTTAGTTTATTTTCCGCTGCAATTATTTAGAGTTATATTATTCGTGAACTATTGGATTATTGTAATAAAGTACTTATTTATTAGTTAAGACGTGGTTAAATTCTGTTTATCATTTGTGAAACATTCGTGTATGTGTGTTGAACATCCTGGGCACACATATGCGTTACGCTTGGTTCATATTCGGAACCGGGTGTCACATCCACCCTTATATAAACAACCCCACCCCTTGACTTAACATCCTTTTGCCTCAATTGAAGTCCACCAAAACCCTAGTTCGTGGAGAGCCGCCATCAAGGAGGGAGAAGGAGACCCCGATCAAGAAGAAGAAGAGGAAGAAACGGAAGAGGATCAAGTGATCAAGATCTTCATTGAGTTTTCGTTCTTCATCAACCCTAGATCTTCAAGATCCAAGTGTTGCCTCCAAAACCCTTGATTCATTGGAGTTCTAAACACCTGGTATACCTTCTACTTCCTTTTTCTCACATGAATTCAACCCCAATTCTCCAAATTCATGTCGATCTAAAAAACCCTAGTTCGCTGTTCCTGCGACGGGCGGACTAGTCTGGCCCCCTACGGACTTGTCTGATTTATCGATATGTTCCAGTTGAAGTAAATCTAAATTGGTTCGAATCAATTCCAAACCTGTTCAAACTTGTTAAAAGCTATTAGAACTAGTTAGTAAACATCATTGACAACTCATTCACTAGTTTTTCCTTGCATTTGCATTAATCATGTATATCATCACATATTGAGTAATATATGTGCACTTATTGATTGTGTTACTTGTCTTGTATGTTTGTTGCATGGTTTAGACGGATTTGCACTAGAGGGTGCTGTGGAGGACCTCCTGCGCCAGGAGTTTGAAGTCTTTGATCCCAATCAAGCTCAAGAGCAAGTCAAGTGTCCTTGAACATATTGATCATGTTTTGACAATAAATGTTTTGCTTGAAAAATTGCATGCCTGTGTCAATTTGATGGGAATCCTATGGTAGGAAGTTCACTAGTTTTGTTTAACCACCCTTGTCACTTGGAATTGATGGTAGAGAGTCAGGAAGGACTTTTTACCTTTTTTCTTTGCTTAATTAATTGGGATGGGAAAACAACTATATCTCTTAATTATGCAATAATGAGATTATGGTTAATATGAACTGGTTAATATGACTTGGTAATGGGTGATCTAAGCAAGTGTGGTATGTGGATGGGTTGGATGTTATGGTGGTTTGCTTGCTTTAGATCTAAGGACCGGTTCGTGGAGCGACCATCCAGGATTTACAGTGCCACCACGAGGCCAAGTATGGGTGCGGCGTAGCTGATTAATTAGGGTATTGCTAGTATTGCTCGGATCATTTGGCGCATCGGGGAAGGGGAGTCGGATTGGGTTTGGATATGGTATGCAGGACTCCCTGGGATCCGAATGGCAAAAGAGGGGGCCATTGGTTGAAGATGTGCTCAGTTGGAGACATCGCCACCGGTGAAACCTCATTGGGTCTGTACATGCTAGTAGTCCCTTTGTAAAGGCTATTTTGTAATCTCTTGGCCACACACCAACGAAAGTGTGAGACGGCATAATAGAGGTTCTAGTCACTGAAAAGTGATGAAATCACGAATACGCGAGTAAAGTGGTACAACCTCTGCAGAGTGTGTCTAAAAACTATCATGATAGTCGTGCTCCCGGTTATGAGCAACCTGGACCCTCACATGATTAGGGGAAAACTTGGGATTTGGGATGGTTTGGTAATGGTTATGGTTTCGTAATATGGTTACGACTGGTTATGGATTAAATTCTGGTATTGGATATGGTTAATGGTAATATTGAAATCTGGTATAATTGTGATGGATATGGAATATGGACTTGTACTATGTTAATCATTATGGTTTATGATGGGATTACTTGACAAACATATAATATATTGCTTTTCAAATGTTTTAATGTACTACACTTAGCCTTTATTATATTCGTCATTTGAATCAGCTACATGTCATACTTTCCATATTTGCTGAGTACGACGTGTACTCACCCTTTCAATTCCCCCCACCAGCAGTCGCAGGTCAGGATTGGGAGTATAACGGTGATAATGCGGAGTTCTAGGCCGTTTCTGTCATCAGCTTTGCCTGTGGATTGATTGGATTTGCGTTATACCCTTTTGCTTTGTTTGCTCAGTTTAGTTTATCTCTGTTTCATTAGTTCAAACTGTCATTAATATTCATTAGAGTTGTAATCGAGGATATTCTGAATTGTGTAATAAAAGTGCTTAATTAATCTTGTTTTGTGGTAATTTTCTGTATATCCTTTTGTGATTGCACTCGTGTATGCGTGTTGAACGTCATGGGCACACGTATGGATTCACTTGGTTCACTTTTGGAACCGGGTGTCACAAATTGATATCAGAGCCACAGGCTGACCGTAGGATGCAGCCTATATAGAATGGACACTTAGGAGCACATAGGAGCACTCAGGAATCGATATGTTTTTGCCTGGTGTGTTGTTTGCTTGATGTTGCTTTGTTTTGCTACTTATGTGCTTAGTAGAGGATTTTGGGATGCTCTAGTATTGCCATGTCCACATAGGCTAGTGTAGGTAGTTGCTTAGTTTCATATCCCTTGGTGCATATAGTTGGGGACATTTTCTAAATTCTTATCTCTTGCTTTTCTTCAGATGGTGAGGACTCACAACCAAAGGGATGGCAATGATGAGGACGAGAACAATGGAGCACCTTAGAACAATAAAGGACAAGGACCTGCCCAGGGAGCTATCAATATTGAGCAACTATTGGCCATGCAAAACCAGCTCATGCAGACTATGATACAGACTATAGGACAGCTACAGGCTGGTAACATCAACAAACATCCCAACATGCCTCCACCGCCACCCCCGCTTCCTCATAACGGGTTGGGAGAGTTCATGAGGACTAGGCCACCGACCTTTGCTCAAGCCGCTGACGCCATGGATGCTGATGATTGTCTCAAGTTTGTGGAGAAGAAGCTAGCTATTGTCCAATGCAGTGACCGGGAGAAGGTGCTATTCGCATCTCATCAACTTGTTGGAGCAGCTACCGATTGGTGGGATTTGCTATGCAACGCCCATGAGAACCAAGAGAGGATTACTTGGGATGAGGTCAAAGAGAGTTTCCATTATCATTATGTGTCGGAAGGTGTTATGATCTTGAAGAGACAAGAATTTGAGAACTTGAGGCAAGGAAGGTCAAGTGTGAGTGAATATCTCAACAAATTCACTCAACTTTCAAGGTATGTGCCTGAGGATGTGAGTCGGGACAGCCGGAAGCAATACTTGTTCATGATAGGCTGGAACAATGAGATCCATGTGCAATTGCTGAATTGTGATTATGCTAACTTCCAGAAGCTTGTGGACAAAGCAATTGTTGTGGAGAACAAGGTCCGTGAAATAGAGCTAGATAACAAGAGGAAGGCGACATATCAAGGTCAACAATAAGGAAGTAATGTGCGCCCTCGCTTTGCACCATCCAATGTGCCATATTACAGCTCTTATGCGACTGCTCATCGCCCTAGATATGCACCACTCCCAGCTCAATTTGTGCAGCAACGCCCCGTCATGCAAGCACCTAGGCCTCCAATGCCTTTTGCCTCGTGCCAACTTTCCTGGTGCAAATGTTCAGAATCAAGCTCGTCCAAATAATTTTGGTGCAGCAAGGAAGAGCTATACATGCGCAGAAGTGGGACACTTTGCACATCAATGTCCTAAGTCAGGCCTTGGTCAAGGAAGCAATGCTTAAAGACAGAACCCAAGACCCAATGGAGGACAGCCGCAAGGAAACCGTGGACAGCAGAATTTTGCTCGTGGCAACGTGAACCATGTCTCTACGGAGGAAACGCAACAAGTGAATAATGTGGTGATTGGTATGTTTCTCGCAAACTCCAACTCGGCGACTATGTTATTTGATTCTGGAGCAACGCATTCATTCATTGCATCGAAATATGTTGCCAAGTATAGTTTGTCTATCTCTCAAATGAAGTTTACTCTATTAGTTAAGTCTCCTGGAGGAGAGATGAGGGCAAATATAGTATGTCGAAAAGTAAGTCTTAGAATAAGGGGGGTAGACTTCTTTGCCAACCTCATTGTCTTGGATTCTCAAGGATTGGACATTATACTTGGTATGGACTGGTTGAGAAAGCACAATGGAGTCATTGAATGTTCCACGAAGACGGTAAAGCTGACCAATGAGGAAGGGATCACCATAGAGTTTGAAGCATCTCAACACGCACCGAAGCAATTGGAGCTGAATCATATGGACGGTGCCACAATTGAGGAGATTCCAGTGGCGTGTGAATTTTTGGATGTATTTCTGGATGAGTTGCTAGGTATGCCACCTGATCAAGATATTGAGTTTGTTATTGATTTAATACCTAGAACTGCACCGATAGCTAAGAGGCCATATAGGATGCCTCCTAAGGAGTTAGCGGAGCTCAAGAAGCAGATTCAAGAGCAACTAGAGAGGGTTTTATTCGCCCAAGCTCTCTACCTTGGGGAGCGCCCGTTCTTTTCGTGGATAAGAAGGATGGATCACAAAGGATGTGTGTAGATTATCGAACTCTTAATGAGGTGACCATCAAGAACAAGTACACCTTGCCACGCATAGAAGATTTGTTCGATCAGATGAAGGGTGCATGTGTCTTCTCCAAGATTGATTTGAGGTCGGGATACTTTCAAATGAAGATTAGACCATCTGACATACCCAAGACAGCTTTTAGGACACGGTATGGATCTTATGAGTACACCATGATGTCCCTTGGATTGACAAATGCACCAGCCTACTTTATGTACCTCATGAATATGGTCTTCATGGAGTACTTGGATAAGTTTGTTGTGGTGTTCATTGATGACATTATGATCTACTCGAAGTATTAGAAGGAACATGAGGAACACTTGAGGCTTACGTTGCAGAAATTGAGAGAGCATAGATTGTATGCCAAGTTCATCAAGTGTCAGTTTTGGTTAAGGGAGATGTCGTTTTTGGGTCATATCATCTCTGGAGGAGGAGTATCGGTTGACCCAGGAAAAGTGAGGGACGTGTTGAAATGGGAACCCACGCAGAATGTCAAGGAAATAAGGAGTTTTCTTGGAATGGCTGGATAATACCGTCGATTCATCAAAGACTTTTCCAAGATAGTGTGACACTCGGTTCCGAAAATGAACCAAGTGAATGCATATGTGTGCCCAGGACGTTCAACACACATACACGAGTGCATTCACAAAAGGATATATAGACAATTACCACAAAACAAATTAACTAATAGATTTTATTACATAGATCATTATTCTTGAATACAAGCTCTAATGAATGTTAATGACAAGTTGAACTAATGCAGCGGAAATAAACTAATTAAGTAAACTAAGCAAAAGGGATAGCGCAGCTCTAACACTCCACAGGTTAAGCTGACGGTAGACACAGCCTAGAACTCCACATTATCATCATTAAACTCCCAATCCTGACCTGCAACTGTTGGGGGGGGGGGGGGGGGGGGGGTTGCAAGAGTGAGTACATGTCGTATTCAACAAGTGTGGAAAGTATGACATGTGGCCGATTCAAATGACAAATATAATAAAGGCTTAAGTGCTGAAAAGTACATAAAAACATTTAAAAAGCAATATATTGTGTATATGTGAAGTAAACCCATCATAAACCATATAGTCATCATAATACCAGTCCATAATTCATTACCATCATTCATATACCAGATTTCACCATTTGCAATAACCATATTCAATACTAGAAATTAATCCATAACCAGCCTTAACCATTACCAAACCATAACAATCCCAAAAACCATTCCAATACCAAGTTTCCTCTAATCATGGAAGTTGTCCAGGCGCTCATAACTGGGAGCACGGCTATCATGATAGTTTTAATACTCTGCAGAGGTTGTACCACTTTACCCACGTGTTTGTGATTTCATCACCTTTCAGTGACTAGAACCTCTATTGTGCCGTCTCACACTTCTATTGGTGTGTGGCCAAGAGATCACAAAATAGCATTTACAAAGGGATTACTAGCCTATTTAGATCCTACTGAGGTTTCACCGGTGGTGATGTCTCCAATAGAGCACATCTTCAACCAAGGGCCCCTTCTTGAGCCATTCGGATCCCAGGGTAGTCCCACGAATCATCAACAAACCCAATCCGACTACCCCTTCCCCGAGCATCCTTAATGGTCCAAATAGCACTGGTAAAACCCTAATTAATCAGCTACGCTGCACCCATACTTGGCCTCGTGGTGGCACTGTAGTCCTGGCTTATTCTCGCATGAACCGATCCTTAGATCTAAAGCAAGCAAACCACCATAACAACCAACCCGTCCACATATCAGGCTTGCTTAGATCACCCTTACCACATCATATTAACTAGTTTATATTAACCATAATTTCATTAATGCATAATTAAATATTATAGTTGTTCTCCCATCCCAAGTAATTAAGCGAAGCAAAAAGGTAAAAACCCTTCCCGACTCTCTACCATTTATTCCAGGTGACAAGGGTGGTTAAAAAAATCTAGTAAACTTCCTATCATAGGGTTCCCATCAAATTGACACAAGCATGCAATTTTGCGAACAAAACATTTACTTTAAAACAGGATCAATATGCTTCAAGGACACTTGTCTTGCTCTTGGGATTGGTTCGGGTCAAAGACTTCAAACTCTTGATGCTGAAGATCCTCCGCGGCACTCTCTAGCACAAATCTGTCTAATCCGCACAATAAACATACAAACAAAAACACAATCAAAGAGTGCACAAATATTACTCAATATGACATGACATGCATGATTAATGCAAATGCAAGGTGGAGCTTGTTAATGAGTTGCTTTTAATGATCACTAATTAGTTATAATAGCTTTTAACAAGTTATACAGGTTTGGAGTTGATTAGATCTAATTTTAGAATTATTTCGACACAATTTAACCAGGAAAATCGGACTAGTCCACAAGGGACCAGACAAGTTCGCACTGCGCGAGAACGCCAGATTAGGGCTTTCTAGATCGACGTGAATTTGGAGATTTGGGGTTGAATTCATGTAAGGAAAAGAGAATAGAAGGTATACAAGGTGTCTAGGACTCCAAAGAATCAAGGATCTTGGAGGCAACACTTGGATCTTGACGATCTAGGGTTGATGAAGAGCTTTATAGTGAGTTGTTGACAAAGAACGCGAAGCTGATGGAGATCTTGATCCTCTTTTGTGATAGGAGAATTTGTCCTGATCTTTCGAAAGGTAATAGATAAGTCGATTGATGGAGATCTCGACGTTGATGATCCGAGGCACTCGAGCGGTTCGAGTACCCCTGCAATCACTACACCACGGCTCCGTTGGTTATCAACCGTGCTGCACACGCTTGACCTCGCCAAGAAGGCTAATCCCTGCAAGTGCAACCGAGAACACGAGCAAGAACGTAGAAGACACGATCTGAAATCGCGAAGTTGGGGTTTCACAAACCGAAGAACGGCGATATTATTGATCTAAGCAAAACCCAATTGTTCATGGCGGCTACTATGGAGTATATATAGGTGGGAGGACGTCCAAGGTGGTGTTGGGGTCGTGACCTAACCCTAACACACGAAAATAATGGACTTAGACTTGATACAAGGCCCAATGGCCCAATATGGTGGCGCAGCACCCTGACAGATTCTGTATTTGATTTTGTTTCGACGATTCCCAACGCCTCCGAAGGAATTTTGACATGGGACCGGTGCCATTAGAAAGGCTATCCTCTCCCCTTTCCGTGCATATGTAGAACGTCCAAAACGGAGTTCGTATGCGCCCTGGGCGTCCGTTTTAGTGCGTACTTCTCCTGGACTCCGAGTTGGATACGATTTGGAGTTTGGTTCGGTTTCCATCTTCTTTGAACGAATTCTCTGGTCTTCCACGTCCCTAATACTCCCTCCAAGTACTCCTTGAACCTCTCCATGGATCCTAATCACAAATAAATCATTAAGTAGCAATTTATGTTCAAAAACATATAAGGAAATATATAAGAACGAGTTCACCTCTGAAATTAATTGTTGTGTATGAACTCTATTGATTGCATCTTGTATGTTCAATGGAGTGTTGTTTGTATCCATAGAAGTGATGTCCTCATCATCCTCCCCTTCTTGAATTGGAGTCGTCCTCGACTCAAGTTCATCTTCTATCATGTGTGGGTCCATATGTGCAACGCCATCAAATCTTCTTGTAAGCATGAAAGGAGGAGGCCAAGGTGGTGGACGGCATAGTGCACCATCTTGATCTTGTCTATCAAATAAGAGTGCACATTCACTTGAGCCAGGATCCCAAACAAATAAACATTGTGTCATGTTTGTAAGTGCAATAATAATATGCATGATCTCATCATTCTCCCCTTCTTTATGACAAGCCGTCCTCGGCTTGCTCGTATGTCCAGCAAAAAGTCTTGCTTTGGGGGTAGAGTTTAGCCCCGAGTGAGCACTGTCCATATTGCACAACCGCAGTGAAAAATGTTTTTGTTGTCCCTGCTGCAAGGAAAAAATACTAGAAAAACTTGACAAGATATTATTAGCGTTAGTACATTCATTTACTTGACCATGTTGTTGCAACACAAAAGGAGCTTCCTCATTTGAACATATGTAAACTTTATGCACCATAAACATACCACTATGTTCATATTTGCCTATAGCATAAAAAATATTTCTACTTAACAAAGGCAATTGAGACTGAGAAAATATTATCTTCTCTACGATATCTAGATCACAAAGAGTGTCAAATTCAATATAGCCCAAAGTATTTAGAGAAGATAACAATTTCAGCTCATCCCTTTCACATGTAGTTGGGATCAAATGCTTAATTTCAGCACAAGTGAGTAATAAAGTATCAAATTCATTTAGTTGTTCTAGCATAGGTATAATATAATTATCAGCACACAACTCATTTTTGTTATAAGAATCAGTAGGAAAATCAACTAATGGTAAAGGTGTATTATGAAAAGGTTTATCTTGTTGCTGCTCATCGATAGTATGATTGGTAGCAAAATTCAAAACATCCAAAAACTTCTCACCTTCAACAAGTGTGTTGTGATATTCGTTACCTTTATTCTCATTTTCAGCAGTAATTGTGGGTGAAATATGAATTGATAGATCTGAATTTTCACAGGAGTTGTTGAACACCTCATTCGGTTTTGGATTTTCTACGATTATAGGTTCTTGTTCCTGCAAAAGGTTAGGCATAGGAGGAGGTACAACAAGAAAATTCTTCTCAAGCTCATGTATTTCATCTTTGCAATTGGATACACTAGTAAATGTTTCTCGCATAAGAATTTTCATATCTTTCCATGTTCGAGGTTTTTCTAAATCATTTAAATTGTTCCACCAAGTTAATGCACAACCTACTAATGCACTTGCAATATTTCTAATCTTCCTCCTCTCACACATATGACATTTTCCAAAAATTTTATCCAACTCTATTTCCCAAGCAATATATTCATCATAACCAAGACCATCATAAGAAGGAAGAGATGGGAGAATGTAATTACTTCTTGTGGAAGGTGTTGTAAAGGTGGTCTGAATGTCATGTGAATTCTTGATTGATGTTTGATTTTTAGTGAGCAACTCTATCGCCGTCTTCATCATGTCCATCATCTCAGCATATAATGCATGATTCTTGCTTTTACCTGACATTGTTAGTAGCAAACAGAAGACAACACAAAAAATATATTATCCCTATCAACTACAAAGGATAATGGAAAAGTGGAAGTGGAATCACACACTCTCAAGCGTCTTACCACACTCTTACAAGTGTTCTTACCGACACTGCAGGTGGCAAACGGTGGCCGGTATGAAGAAACCAATGAAGCGTGGGATGATTGCAAAGGTGAATCGATTCTGCTCAAGAGTAAGATGTAGCTTGGATGGCACTTTATTTGTAGCAAGGATTAGCAACAATGAAATCAGATAGTAAAGTTGAGTAAGTGTCCAAAGTACTTGTCAAAGTTGCTGGTCTAAATGTGTTTCTAGTAGTTCAAGCTAGCAAGACATGAGACAAAACTAGATGACACAAAGAATGCAAGCACTTCTGTTTTTTTTGTTGTTTTTTTTCCTCTTTTTTTTGTGCGGCTTTTGTTTCTTGTTTTGCACTTGCCTTTTTCTTTTTTCTTCCTTTTTTTTCAGAATGTGCTGCAAGGGAAGAACACAATGAAAATCAACCCAAGATATCTCGTGTGTCTGTCGCAGATTTTCTGCTCAACCTTCCAAGGACAAATAGGCACACTTATAGGCTCTAAATTGGAAAACTTAGAACAGCAAGATTGTAGATATATCTCTCCTCTTTAATTTCAATATATGGAAGACCTATTTTGGAAAAGAACAATAGGAGATACTGCCCCCGAAATACAGACTGTTCAGAATTTTTAGGTCAATAACAGATTCGGATCTAATGCAATTTCGACATCGATATCTATATTTTCTGGGAAAATGATGAATACGAAAGTTATAGAGAACTTCTTAAGCTTTCCAGAAAGTATAAGAACACGAATCCGAGTTCGTATGAGCTAGATATGATGAACATACCAAACTGGACAGAGGTGAATCTAATCTGGACGTGATGACGTGATTCAAAAGGATGAATCACACAATGCAAGACTCAAACTAAGACAAAAACACTTTCTAAACCAGCAATATGACTCAACAACGGACACAAACTCAACAAAACCAAACTGAAAACGAAAGTTGCAAAGGCTCAATGGTGGTTTGGGCAAAATAATGAACAGATCTACTAAATTGCAAGTTCTTTTGTGGCTTTTTTGTGGACTCTAGGTATGAAAAACAAAACTAATGTAATGGATAGCTGAATTACCTAACGGCCAACCTGGAAATCTGATACCAATTGATAGGAAAAGATGAGGATGATGAGTCCCGATCTTCCGATAGGTAATGGATAGGTCGATTGATGTGGAGATCTCGACGTTGATGATCCGAGGCTCTCGAGTAGAACACGAACAGCCCCTGCAATCACTACACCACCGCTCCGTTGGTTATCAACCGTGCTTCACACGATTGACCTCGCCAAGAAGGCTAATCCCTACAAGTGCAACCGAGAACACAAGCAAGAACAAGGTAGACACGATCTGAAATCGCGAAGTTGAGGTTTCACAAACCGAAGAACGGCGATATTATTGATCTAAGCAAAACCCAATTGTTCATGGCGGCTACTATGGAGTATATATAGGTGGGAGAACGTCCAAGGGGGTGTTGGGGTCGTGACCTAACCCTAACACACGAAAATAATGGACTTAGACTTGATACAAGGCCCAATGGCCCAATATGGTGGCGCAGCACCCTGACAGATTCTGTATTTGATTTTGTTTCGACGATTCCCGACGACTACGAAGGAATTTTGACATGGGACCGGTGCCATTAGAAAGGCTATCCTCTCCCCTTTCCGTGCATATGTAGAACATCCAAAACGGAGTTCGTATGCATCCTGGGCGTCCGTTTTAGTGTGTACTTCTCCTGAACTCCGAGTTGGATACGATTTGGAGTTTGGTTCGGTTTCCATCTTCTTTGAACGAATTCTCTGGTCTTCCACGTCCCTAATACTCCCTCCAAGTACTCCTTGAACCTCTCCATGGATACTAATCACAAATAAATCATTAAGTAGCAATTTATGTTCAAAAACATATAAGGAAATATATAAGAACGAGTTCACCTCTGAAATTAATTGTTGTGTATGAACTCTATTGATTGCATCTTGTATGTTCAATGGAGTGTTGTTTGTATCCATAGAAGTGATGTCCTCATCATTTTGTTTCCTCCTCTTCTTCTTCTTGCTCTAGATCTCCTTCTCCCTCCTTGGTGGCGGCTATTCACGAGCTAGGGTTTGGGTGTGGTGGAAAAGTGGCAAATAGATGTCAAGTCAAGGGGTGGGGTTGTTTATATAGAGGTGGAGGCTAGGGTTAGAAGGATTTTGAGCTTGGGGTGAGTAGAGGCCAGTTTAGAGTCCCATATGGGCTCTAAAAGAGTTAGTCATGACGTCCCTAGGACCACTTAACATAAAACCCAACAAACAAGTCGTGAAATAAAAGATCAACTCAGAGTCACGATTTATCGGACAAATACGAAAAGGCCCGGACTAGTCTGAAGTTGATCAGAGAGATATCAAACAAGTCCGGACTGGACATCGGACAAGTCCGAACTTATCGAGAGAGGAAAACAGACAAGTCTGACCAAAAATCGGACAAGTCCGACTTTAGTCAGAGGGAAAAACGGACAAGTCCGCTGGAACATTGGACTAGTCCAGACAAGTCTAGGGACTTAGCAAATTTTTCAAGGATTTGAAACATCGGACTAGTCCACACGGGGCCGGACAAGTCCGAAAGTGTCCAGAGGGAAAAACATAGTCCGTAGGAAAACGGACAAGTCCGAGCGAGGTCAGAAAGAAATCGGACTTGTCCGCTCCAAATTGGACTAGTCCACACTTACCAGGGTTCTTAAGTGCGGTTTTGTTTCTAATTCATTTTAAACTTGTTCATTTTTATGTGGATTAATGTTAAACATATATTAGGATGTATGCAATGCATGATGGATGAAAATGAGGGTGTTACAGATAGCCAAGCCAATGACGGAATTATTAATGAAGGGGAAGGCTTTCCAATGGACTGAAGCTTGTCAAGAAAGTTTTGAGGAGTTAAAGAAAAGGTTAACAACAGCCCCAGTTTTGATATTGCGGGATGTGAGCAAGAGTTTTGATATTTATTGTGATGCATCAAGACAAGGACTTGGATATGTGCTTATGCAAGAAGGTCAAGTGGTTGCATATGCATCGAGGCAATTAAAGAAACATGAGTAGAATTATCCAACACATGATTTGGAACTTGCAGCAGTGGTACACGCATTGAAGATTTGGAGACATTATATCCTTGGACACAAGTGTGAGATTTATACGAACCATAAGAGTCTTAAGTATATTTTCACACAAACGGATCTGAATTTGAGGCAACAAAGATAGTTCGAGCTCATCAAGGATTATGATGTGGGAATCAACTATCACTCGGGAAAGGCTAATGTAGTGGCCGATGCCTTGAGTAGGAAAGGAGTAGGTCACCAGCTCACGGTTCGAAAGTTGTCATCCGAGTAATGTAAGGAGTTTGAACAGTTGAATCTCGGATTTGTAAACGAGATGGGAATAATTGAGTTAAATCCAACCTTGGAGCAAGAAATTCAAGAAGGTCAGGCCAAGGATGAGGAAATCCAAGAAATTAAGGAAATTCAGGTTTGATGAAGATGAACATGGTACCTTATAGCTTGGAAAAATGATTGTCGTGCCTAATGTGAAGCATATTTGGGAGATAATACTAAAGGAGGCACATAACTCACCTTACTCAATTCATCCTAGTTGTACAAAGATGTACAAGGACTTGAAGACATGTTATTGGTGGGCTAGCATGAAAAAGGACATAGCTGATTATGTAGCCTTGTGCAATGTGTGCACAAAGTCAAGGTGTAACATCAAAGACCAGCTGGATTATTGCAACCATTGAAGATTCCGGAATGGAAGTGGGAAGAAATTGGTATGGACTTCATAGTTTGTTTACCGTGTACCCAATCCGGTTATGACTCAATTTGGGTAATTGTAGATTGTTTGATCAAGTCAGCTCACTTTATTCTCGTCAAGACCACCTTTAATGGGGAGAAGTTGGCGGAACTGTATATGGGAAGAATAGTGTGTTTGCATGGAGTTCCAAAGAGGGTAGTGTCGGATAGAGGCTCTCAATTTACCTCCAGGTTTTGGCAAAAATTGCATGAAGCATTGGGAACAAGGTTGAATTTCAGCTCAGCATGTCACCCTCAAATGGATGGATAAGCTGAGAGAACCAATCAGGTTTTGGAGGACATGTTAAGAGCTTGTGCTTTGAAGCATGAGAAAAGTTGGGACAAGAGCATGTCATATGCAGAATTTTCGTACAACAATAGTTACCAAGCAAGCTTGAAAATGTCACCCTATGAAGCACTGTACGGGAGAAAGTGTAGGACACCCATGTTCTAGAATGAGACAGAGGAAACTCAAGTATTTGGCTCGGATGTGTTGCTAGAAACCGTAAAACAAGTTCAGGTTATTCGCGAGAACTTGAGGGCTGCTCAATCAAGGCAAAAAGGCTATGTGGACAATAGGAGAACGAAACTAGCCTTTGAAGTGGGAGATTTTGTCTACCTCAAGGTATCATCAATGAGAGGTCACAAGAGGTTTAACATAAGAGGCAAGCTAGCACCTCGATACATTGGGCCATTCAAGATTTTGGACAAAAGAGGAGAAGTAGCATATAAGTTAGAGATGCCAGCTCACTTAGCGGATGTTCATGATGTCTTTCATGTTTCCCAGCTCAAGAAGTGCTTGAGGGTACCGGAAGAACAAGTGCCAATGGAAGAATTGGAACTAGAGGCAGATTTGACTTATGTCGAGCAACCGGTCAAAATCTTGGAAACCAAGGAGAGGGTCACAAGGAACAAGACTATTAGATGGTGTAAAGTTCAATGGAAGCATCACATAGAATCGAAAGCAACATGGGAGTTGGAAGATGATCTCAAGAAGGAATTTCCCTATCTCTTCTCTTCCGCGTCGAATCTCGAGGGCGAGATTCATTTTAAGGGGGGTAGGTTTGTAACACCCTCATTTTCATCCATCATGCATTACATAAGTTCATTAATCATGTCTAACATTAATCCACATAAAAAGGAACAAGTTTAAAATGAACTAGAAGCAAAACCGCACTTAAGAATTCTGGGAAGTGCGGACTAGTCCATTTTCGGTGCGGACTAGTCCGATTTCTCTCTGACCTTCGTCGGACTTGTCTTTTTTGCTGCGGACTAGTCTGTTTTTCCCTCTGGACACTTTCTAACTTGTCCGGTCCATTGTGGGCTAGTCTGGTGTACCGAACTTAGAATTTTGCTAAGTCCCTGGAATTGTTCGGACTTGTTCGGTATTCTAGCAGACTTGTCTGTTTTTCTTCTAGCTAAAATCAGACTTGTCCGGTTTTGGCCAGACTTGTCTGATTTCTCTCGGACCAAGTCCGGACTTGTTCGATATAGTCCGGACTTGTCTGATATCTCTTTGTCTAACTTCGGACTAGTCCAACCTTTTGCGAACTTGTCCAATAAACCATGATTCCGAGTTGATCTTTTGTTTCACAACATGTTTTTGGGTTTTACCTTAAGTGGGCCTAAGGACATCGTGTCTCACTCTTTTTGGAGCCCATGTGGGACCCCACACTGGCCTGAAACCTCCCCAAACTTGAATTCCATCAAACCCTAGCCTCCACCCTTATATAAACAACCCCACCCCTTGACTTAACATTCTTTTGCCTCAATTGAAGTCCACTGAAACCTTAGTTCTTGGAGAGCCGCCATCAAGGAGGGAGAAGGAGATCCCGAGCAAGAAGAAGAAGAGGAGGAAAGGGAAGAGGATCAAGATCTTCGTCGAGTTTTCGTTCTTCATCAACAATCCACCATCAAGTTCTTCATCAACCCTAGATCTTCAAGATCCAAGTGTTGCCTCCAAAACCCTTGATTCATTGGAGTTCTAAACACCTGGTATACCTTCTACTTCCTTTTTCTCACGTGAATTCAACCCCAATTCTCCAAATTCACGTCGATCTAGAAAACCCTAGTTCACTAGTCTTGCGACGGGCGGACTAGTTCGGCCCCCAACGGACTTGTCCGATTTATCGATATGTTCCTGTTGAAGTAAATCTAAATTGGTTCGAATCAATTCCAAACCTGTCCAAAATTGTTAAAAGCTATTAGAACTAGTTAGTAAATATCATTGACAACTCATTCACTAGTTTTGTCTTGTATTTGCATTAATCATGCATATCATGACATATTGAGTAATATATGTGCACTTACTGATTGTGTTTCTTGTCTTGCATGTTTATTGCACGGTTTAGACGGATTTGCGCTAGAGGGTGCTGCAGAGGACCTCCAGAACCAGGAGTTTGAAGTCTTTGATCCCAATCAAGCTCAGGAGCAAGGCAAGTGTCCTTGAACATATTGATCCTATTTTGACAATAAATGTTTTGTTTGCAAAACTGCATGACTATGTCAATTTGATGGGAATCCTATGGTAGGAGGTTTACTAGCTTTGTTTAACCACCCTTGTCACTTGGAATTCATGGTAGAGAGTCGAGAAGGGCTTTTTACCTTTTTGCTTAGCTTAATCAATTGGGATGGGAAAACAACTATATCTCTTAATTATGCAATAATGAGATTATGGTTAATATGAACTGGTTAATATGACTTGGTAATGGGTGATGTAAGCAAGCATGGTATGTGGATGAGTTGGATGTTATGGTGGCTTCCTTGCTTCAGATGTAAGGACCGGTTCGTGGAGCGACCATCCAGGATTTACAGTGCCACCACGAGGCCAAGTATGGGTGCGGCGTAGTTGATTAATTAGGGTATTTCTAGTATTGCTCGAATCATTTGGCGCACCTGGGAAGGGGATTCGGATTGGGTTTGGATATGGTTGGCGGGACTCCTTGGGATCCGAATGGCACAAGATGAGGCCCTTGGTTGAAGATGTGCTCAGTTGGAGACATCACCACCGGTGAAACCTCAGTGGGTCCGTACATGCTAGTAGTCCATTTGTAAAGGCTATTTTGTGATCTCTTGGCTACACACCAACGGAAGTGTGAGACGGCATAATAGAGGTTCTAGTCACTGAAAAGTGATGAAATCATGAATATGTGGGTAAAGTGGTACAACCTCTGTAGAGTGTGTCTAAAAACTATCATGATAGTCGTGCTCCCGGTTATGAGCAACCTGGACCCTCACATGATTAGGGTAAAACTTGGGATTTCGGATGGTTTGGTACTAGTTATGGTTGGTAATATGGTTATGGCTGGTTATGGATTAAATTCTGGTATTGGATATGATTAATGGTAATGTTGAAATCTGGTATAATGGTGATGGATATGGAATATGGACTTGTACTATGTTAATCATTATGGTTTATGATGGGATTACTTCACATGCATATAATATATTGCTTTTCAAATGTTTTAATTTACTACACTTAGCCTTTATTATATACGTCATTTGAATTAGCTACATGTCATACTTTCCACACTTGCTGAGTACGACATGTACTCACCCTTGCAATTCCCCCCACCAACAGTTGCAGGTTAGGATTGGGAGTATAACGGTGATAATGTGGAGTTCTAGGTCGTGTCTGCTGTTAGCTTTGCATGTGGATTGATTGGAGCTGTGCTATACCCTTTTGCTTAGTTTGCTTAGTTTAGTTTATTTCTGCTGCATTAGTTCAAACTGTCATTAATATTCATTAGAGTTGTAATCAAGGTTATTCTGAATTGTGTAATAAAAGTGCTTAATTAATCTTGTTCTGTGGTAATTTTTTGTATATCCTTTTGTGATTGCTCTCATGTATGTGTGTTGCATGTCCTGGGCACACATATGCGTCCACTTAGTTCATTTTTAGAACCGGGTGTCACAACTTTTCTTTCAAGTTGGCGTTATTTTTAGCACATGTACAATTAATGACAGCTTCAGATATGATATGTTGAGAATGTGAGCTTGAACGGGATGAAGAACCACTTTGCTTGAGTGACTCAACTTGTGTCTCAAGGATCTTGTTAACTTTGGTTAAGTTAGCAAGTTCATCCTTGATAGTCACGTTTGAGTCTTTTAACTTCAAACAAGCTTCCTTGCTTGAAGCTAACTCAAGTTCTAGTGATTTACTTCGCTCATTTCCAAGCTCAAGGAGCTTTTCAATCTCAAGATATTCATCCTTTTAGAGAATGATCATATCTTCTTGGCGATTGACTAGATCTTCCTTATCAGCAATCTTATCCATTAAAAATTTCATTTTATCAAAAATCTTTTTATCTAAACCACTAACCATGTCTTCATCATCACTAGAATTATCAATATCACTAGTAAAAGAAAGCGAGGAGGAAGATTTAGTTATAACCTTTCTTTTTCCTTCCTTGGCCATTAGACATGTGAGGTCAGTGTCCTTCCATGCGCCCATGGTTGGGAAAAGAGTGGACTTCTTGTAGGCTTCTTGATGGCTATAGTGGCCATCTCCTCTTCTTCTTCAGATGAGGACTCTTCATTGGAGTCCCACTCCATCCCTAGATGTGCTTAGCCATATTGCTTCTTTTTCTTGAATACTTTCTTTTGTTGAGGCTTGTTATCTTTACTCTTCCTCTTATTATCTTCATGTGGACAATCAACTATGAAATGATCATACTCTCCACAATTATAGCATGCACGTCTAATCTTGGGTCTTTGTTTGTCCCTATGTCTTCCTTCATTTGAGGTGCCACCCTTTCTTCTTCTCATCATTTTCTTGAACTTTTTCATGAACAAGATCATGTCTTCTTCATCGACAACACTGCTTTCATCATCACCATCATCTTCCTTAGGAGCTTCTCGAGCTTCCTTTGATGTGGGCTTGCAGGTTGCCTTTAGAGCAACTCCTTTCTTCTTTGTCGAGGTAAGGTTGGCAAGTTCCTTGACATGCTTGGATTCCTTCTGTAGGATCGAAGAGAACGTGAAAAGCTACCAGAGGGGGTTGAATGGTAGATTTAAAAATCTTACGCAGCAGAAACAATTAAATCCCAACCCCTTCGGCAGAAAACGATCTGTTAAAGAAATCGTGTGTGAAACAAATCTAAACGTGTTTCAATGGGACAAAAGTGATAGATATCTGAAAGAATCAAGTCATGAAGACGACACAACAAGAATCGCTCAAATCCGTCAAGAGAAACTCAAGTTATGATCAAAAGATCGAACAAAGGTTAACCTGTCCTACGCGAGAAAAACAGTTCTGGAATGCTGCAAAGAAACTCGTGTAGATCAGAAACCACAAATCCAATGACCATGAAATTTTGACATATGATAGATAATAAAGTTGTGAAGACAACTCAAAAAGAATCACGTCAATTGGATCTGTAAAACTCGAGTTATGATAAAACCACCAACAAAAGGTAGTGCTGTCCAGAAACTCGACGAGTAAAACTTGTCTGGAACAAGTCGGACGAACAAGGCACAAAAGTTCCTTTCAACTACGAATTTTATTCAATAGAACACAATAGGAACAGCCCCAAAGTCGTGCACTATGAGCTCTGGCGTCCCTTGCTTATATAACCAACCCTTAGGCCAACCCAGTCTCAACTAGGACTCTAATCCTACTCCGTTCAAGAATCGAAACTTTCCATAACTGCTTAGGACTCTTCTATATGTAGATAGAAGCAATCTTAAGACTTCCAAACACCTTAGGAACGTATCCCACATTCCTAAAACAACTCAAATTCGTGACCCACACGAAATCCTATCATAACCAACTCAAATCTTTCCATATTTGAGTCAAACCCGACTCAGTCGCAGCCTGAGTCCATAACCTAGTCGGTTGGACCATTCTGACCAACTCTTTACGTCCACATCTCTTCATCACGCCTCGGAACCATGTAGCCACATCCATGCACTCCTTGCATACGTCCAAACATCTTCCAACGACGTCCACGATACCTTCATATGCATTGTTCTTGATTCAAATATGTTGCGCAACCTCCCGATCAACTCAACCACAATTCCTCCCGAACTTGGTTGTCGAACCTCATCTTCTCCCTAAGACTAGTTCAATGGATCTCGTTACCAGCCATGTCTTGAACTCAAGCAACACCTGCACATGAATAAACAACCAATCCGTATGAGCCCAAGTCCGCGACTTCACTCAAGTTAGTTCTGAAACTACAACACCTTACGTGAGCACCTCACATAAGCATGTTGCAAAGCATATCAAAACGATATCAGCCATAACCACCAAAACACACCAAAAACTTAGTAAAAGAATACTAAGCAACCTTTCCTTAAGTGTAAAGCAAGTTCGAAACATTTCACATGAAAATTTGGAACATTACGGTCAAGCTCCGAACCTTGCCAAAGCAAATCGGAGCTTGAGCCGGAGCATACCAAAGCTAGTACAACCTAGCGCCGGAGCTTACTAAAGCTAGTCGGACCTAGCGCCGGAGCTTACCAAAGTTAGTCGTACCTAGCGCCAGAGCTAACCAAAACTAGTCGGAACTAGTCATCCCAAAAGTCGGAGCTAGAAAAATATGTCGGAGCTAACCAACATAAGTCGAACCTAGCAAAACATATCGGAGCTTAACAAACACATGCCGGAGCTATAAAAGTCATGCCGGAGCTAAAGACAAAGCTCACCGGAGCTACCCAAAAACATGTCGGACCTAGATAAAGAAAGCCGAACCTATTGTCGGACCTTGCAGAAGCTCGGAGCTAGAGTCAGACCTTGCTAAAAATATGTTATGTCAGCATTCAAAACTTTTGTTATCAAAGCCAATGTATTCAGCACACATAGGTCTCACACCTCCTCCATCATTTCGAAGTTGATGATCTTGCCAAGAATTTCGTCCGGGGTCATTTTTTGATACCCTGGACTTTCTCTAATCATAGAGTAGAGCGTCAAGTTTCGAGGCATGAATGCCCTAAGAATCAGTTTCACCACTTCATGATTCGTCCACTTCTTGCTACCATAATCTCGGACTTTGTTGATGAGAGACTTCAGTCGATTGTACATGTCTTGGGGTGATTCACCTTCTTCTATAGCAAATCTTCCCAATTCACCTTCAATCATCTCAATTTTAGCTTTGCGTACATCACGATCGCCTTCATGTGCAGTTTTGAGAGTATCCCAGATTTTCATGGCAATCTCGAGTCCATCCACCTTGGTGAACTCATCTCGGCTCAATGATGATGTAATTACAATGGCTTGAGCATTTGAATGAATAGCTTGCTCTTGACTTGGAGTTAGCTCTTCATCATCATCTGGAATATCTATCCTTGTACACACTATGTGCCAAAGACTTGGGTTAAGAGATATAAGGTGCATTTTCATGTTTTGTCTCCACATTGAATAGTCATTTCCATCAAAGTAAGGTGCTTTGCCTAAAGGAATTGACAAGTAATGAGTATTATTAGAATTTAGACGCTCATAGTTAAAAGGATATCGCGAGTAGTTTGTGTGACTACTCCCCTTTTTCTTATCATCTTCAATCTTCTTCTTCCCTTTTGGATTGAGAGCCTTCTTCCAAAGAAGCGCCTTGAGTTCAAGCATCTCCTCATAATCATCCTCACAGTCTTGAATGGCATCAAGAAGTTTCTCTAGTTTTTTGTTCCTTTCATCATCGCCCTTTTCGTTGTTGAAGCTCTTGTGTTCATCCTTGATGTCTGACATTGTCTCTTCGAGTGGTGAGTCTCTTTTGAAGAGTTTGTCTTTAATACCAATTGAATGCAACCTAAAGGGGGTGAATAGGATTTTTAAACTTTTATCCATCCCTGAAACACTTAACAAAGAGATCAAATACAGGGAGGTCGGACTAGTCCGTTATGGTGCGGACTAGTCTGGTATACACGAACTTGAAAATCAAAGTAGATCTTTTAATTTTACTTCTAGTAGTCTATGCAGCGGAAAGCAATTGACAACTTAAGTATATTATGATGATGAAGTATGATGTTGCAATTATCAAGTTTAATCCAATGTTTCAATGTGAATTACACAAGACTTTGCAAACCCTAAAATATGATCAAAATGTAAAACAATAACACACGAGACAATATTTTATCCCGAGGTTTGATTCCACGGAGGAATCTACGTCCCCATTAAGGAGTCCACAAAGGACCGGGTCTTAACTAACCCTTCCCTCGTTGAATCGCCACGGAGGCCGATTCTCAATCACTAACCACACAGGGGGTAAATAACTCGTTCAAGGGGCCTTCTCACAAGTTGAGCGCTCCCCAAAGATTACAGCGAATGAACACCGCCAAACACACTCAAAAGATGTATAATAATCAATGAGAGTGTGCGAGAGATCAAACCCAAGAGCTCAAGATCGTGTAGAACAAGTTCTCTACTTTGTCTAATCCCTAATCCTCAAATATTTGATCCTTTTAGGTTTAGAATGAGTGGAGAGAAGTGTATTGGGCTCTTGGGAGGTGTGACGGTGCAGGGAGTCGAGAGTTAATGATGTGTGGTCATGCACGTCTTTTTATACTAGGGTTTCCAAAAGTTACTGTTAGGATTTGCGAGGTCCGGACTAGTCCGTGGTGGACACCGGACTAGTCCGGTGTGCTTATGTGGGAAAAAAACCTAAGTGTTGATGGATACCTGATTAGTCTGTTAAGGTGCGGACTAGTCCGATCTAGATAAGAAAGTTTTCGGACTAGTCCGCTAGATATCGGACCTGTCCGGTGTGATGAAAAAGTGTAGAACTGAGGACAAGTCCGCACTTGGAGGACTAGTCCGATTTTTACTCAAGAAGTTTTTGGACTAGTCCGGTGGATATCGGACTAGTCTGGTGTTGCACAAATGTGAAGAGTTGCGGAAGTCCGCACTTGGAGGACTTGTCCGTTTTTATCCAGAGAGATTTCAAACTAGTCTGATGGATACAGACTAGTCCGCTCTTCCTGATATTTGTGTAGTGAGTGAAATCTTTCTCACTTGAGCTCTTGGGGTGTGTTTCTCCAAACACTCCTTACAAAATAGATCTATTGTTTTCAAGTCTTGAGCTCTTTTTCTTTTTGGATCTACATTCTCCTTTCTTTTTGTGATTTCCTTCTAATCTCTTTAAAACCTGCACTCATCTCAACAATTTTGTTAGGATCTCATTTGTTTGTCATTAATCAATCAAAACCCACAAGGGATGCCTAGATGCACTTTCAGTCCCCAATCAAAGACTAACCCTACAGAAACTCTCAGAGTCACCTCAAGCCCTCAAGAAACCCTTCTCTCTTGTTCTTCACCCTCTTGAGCCCAAATCTGAAGATTTTTGGGAAGAGTGAAGGAGAGATTGTGAGAATTGTCAAGAGAGCTCCATACGGGGTTGAGCAATGTTTGATTCACTAAGTTTCTTCGTGATCGCGTGTCTGTTACTCTTGGGGTTTTCCCCTAGATGGTTAGGCATCGCCCCGAAGATTTCTTGCGTGATTTATTGATCCGGGGTAGTTTGTAATCTTTGTGATAGTGGAGGATCCAAGACTTGACCTTTGAGGCGTTTTGGCGAGGATAGGACTATTAGGCCCGGCTCTTCACGGGCTCCTAAACGGGGAGTAGGTTTCTTCGTGGAACCGAACCTCGGGAAAAAATTCGCTTGTCCATTGTCTCCATTTACATTTCCGCAAAGTTCTTACTTTCTAGTGATCATCTAGGTTTACTTTGTTTCTAGCACTTAATCTTGTTTTCATCAACTACTAGAACTGCTAGGACGCATTTCCATTCACTAGATTGCGTAAAAACTTCATTATTGTCACTATCCTATGAATTCAGTCATACTTATCTGATCTGAATCAGACTTGTCCGACTTTAGTCAAACAAGTTCGATTGTACGTCAGACAAGTCCGACTTCCACTGACATGACAAATTTGAATTAAGTCTAGATTTTCGATCATTGCCTATTCACCCCCTCTAGGCTACTTTCAAACTCCACCAGTGCTTTATCCTCACCTCCTGCCAATCGTCAAGGGGTGCTGAACTCTGGATATACTAAATTTGTGTGCCCAGGTGGAGCTGGTCCCCTGACTGAGGCATGAATGCCTCGCGCCTTCCCAATGCAGGAGTAAAGTTCTCTGAGGTTTGAAGTTTAAACTCTAGAGCGGGAAGACGGTCCGAGTGGGCCTGAACGGGCGAGCCAAAGGAGGCTTAAAAATGGCCCAAATAGGCAGCTGGGGGCGGGAGCAATCGAAAGAGAAGACAACGTCCATTGAGTCATCGAAGCGGACACTCCGACAAGCCGACGCTGATGACGAAGATGTCTCACACCAGGGCATCTTACCAGGGGGGACCCGACTGAGAGGACCACAGCGGAGGACATCAGCATAAGAACGGGGGAACTGACCTGGGGAAGGAGCAGACTGCACTAGGGATCCGCAGGAAGAGGCGAACCGATCGAGGGAGAGCTACGAAGGAACCATGCCCCAACCCCCGCTGAAGGGAGGGGAGGAGGCAACGCGCTGCACTGCAGGTTGCGGACGCCGAAAATGTGACTTCTTGGTGAACTCTTTGCTCGAAAACCCAGCATTGCCCCGCTTGAGGATGGAAACGCCGCCACGAAAGGGGAAGGAATCAGAGGCTGGTGATGTGGAGTAGGTTGGGGATTGCTAAAGTGGATTAGCAGTTGGATGTTGAAGGGAATTGGTGGAGGAATCGGGGTTGGATCTAGGGAGAGAGGGAATCGCCTTAGAGTCACCCTCTCCGCTAGCGAGAGGACCGTTGGGGGCCATCCTCCCAGCTGATTGGATTATCATCTCTTGCACCTCTGTAGTACTTAAAATAAATTAAAATGCATATGCAGTTCAACGGGCTTGCTTGGCTGTTCCTAGGTGTTTCGACAAGCGACACCCTGCTGTACAAGGAGGAGCTGGAGAAGATGTAGGAGACCGCGGGAGCGGATGAATGTAGCGGGGGAGAAGATGTACTTCCAGACGCGGATGGCGGACTGCAAGGAAGAGCTGTGGGAGCTGCTCAAGAAGGACAACACCTACGTCTACATGTGTGGGCTCAAGGAAATGGAGAAGGGGATCGACGACATCATCCTCTCTACTTTGTGCCACATTTCAATTGCAGGTGTTTGTGCAGATGAAACATGAAATGTGAATAAAGATTTCCACATGTTGCTGGAGGCTTGGATGCAAAAACAAAGTTACACAGGCTTAAACCTATGGATATTACCACACATACCCGTATGTACTGGATAAAATTCTTACCCAAAACTGTATTCGAAATCCTCAGCGAGCGAAAAATGTTACATAAACACAATACCTGCATATATTTTACGCGCAAGCATAACCTTTACCCGAAAAATATTAGCGAAACATAGTATCAATACATAACAAAACATGTCCAACACATAACACAATATTTCATGAAACATTCACACACAACTTACATTACCGAACATAACAGGACTTGTTCATTGTCTAACACATAAGAGGTGGGTAGGGGAAAGAAAGGAGACAATGAATCTTGAGGGTGGCAGCGGATCCATCTGGTGGGGACGCAGGCAGATCTTGAGGTGGCGACAGATCTTGAGCGTGGCAGCGAATCGACCGAAGGAGGAGACTGGTGGGGGAGGGGAGCTACGGTGGGGAAGTAGGGGCAACATGACGAGCAACAGTGTCACGATGTGCGGCGGGGAAGCGACAAGACAATGGGATCTGGGGATGCGGCGATAGACGATCAGGACCGGCGAGCGATCGGCAGGACTCGCCTACAGAATGAGCGGACAGGAGACAAAACCAGGACTTGAGAGGCTTCGGCTGGCGACGGTTGAGGAAGTGGAACTGAGGTTCTCATGTGGAGGGAGTTAAGTGAAAAAACACTATCCCATAGGATGAACATCTAATGGTTGGAAATAAATAATTGTATGATTATACTATAAGTCAGATTGTATACTAGTTATATATATATATATATATATAATTTATAATTGGACCCACATGAATGTGTAAGTACCAGTATACAGGTATAGATATGTATTTTAACTAATAAAATATATCTATTAGGTACAAGCCGTTGCTGAATCCGTAACTGTACTTACAAATTAGTACCTAAACCCATACACATTGAATCCGGTATCTGCGAGTACACGGATAATAAATACCCATTTCATTTTGTAAAGGTGAGTTGATTCCTATTGTGGTCGGAGATGCTGTTTACAGACCCAGCTTAGCTCAAGACCTCCGACCCCACTCGCCAGTCGCCGCCGCCGCCTCCCGGAACTGTGGACAGACCTCCCCTGCTCCATTGCCGGCCGAATCCCCCGGCGTCTCCCTCCGTTGCCGCCTCCACCGACGTTAAGCATGTCATCGACTCGGTGTCTTGCCATCCGCAGGATCCGATCCTACTGCTGCCTCTGCACTGCATCATCCCCACTCGACCCTGCCGCCCCGCGCGCCGCCGCAGCCGCGGCCGTCCTCGCCTCCCTCCATGCCAAGCGTGTCCCCTCCGCCGCCACGCTTTACCTCCTCCAAACGACGCCCGGCCTGGTCGCCGACCTGTACTCTCTCCTCGCCGATCGGCCCGGCGCCGTGGAGCCCGCCTCCCTCGCCGTCCTCCACACCCTGGCGGCCCGCCACCGCATCCCGCCCCCCTCCGCCTCGCTCCTTTCCAGGCTCCTCGCGCGCTTCACCTCCCCGGCTGACGCGGCGAGCTTCCTCCGCGACTCCCTCGCGGCGGGCGCCCCTGCGCCGGATGTCTTCGCGTTCAACTCCCTCCTAGCCGCGCTTGGCCGCGCCGGCGACCTGCGCGGCATGAACCAGGGTGCTTCCGTTCGCCCCGACGTCGTCACCTACGGGATACTCATAAACGTACTCTGTAGGACTGGGCGCGTCCAGGACGCGCTCAGGGTGCTCGACCAAATGTCCGGCCCGGGATCTGACATCCGTCCGGACACTGTGATTTTGAACACTACATTGGATGGGCTGTGCAAGACTGGGAGGCTCCAAGAGGCTCTCTCGTTCGTGGAGAGAATACTAAGCAACTTTTCCTTAAGTGTAAAGCAAGTTCGAAACATTTCACATGAAAATCTGAAACATTACAGTCAAGCTCTGAACCTTGCCAAAGCAAACCGGAGCTTGAGCCGGAGCATACCAAAACTAGTACAATCTAGCGTCGGAGCTTACTAAAGCTAGTCGGACCTAGCGCCGGAGCTTACCAAAGCTAGTCGTACCTAGCGCTAGAGCTAACCAAAACTAATCGGAACTAGTCATCCCAAAAGTCGGAGCTAGAAAAATATGTCGGATATAACCAACATAAGTCGAACCTAGCAAAACATATCGGAGCTTAACAAACACATGCCGGAGCTATAAAAGTCATCCCGGAGCTAAAGACAAAGCTCACCGGAGGTACCCAAGAACATGTCGGACCTAGATAAAGAAAGTCGGACCTATTGTCGGACCTTGCAGAAGCTCGGAGCTAGAGTCGGACCTTGCTAAAAATATGTTATGTCAGCATTCAAAACTTTTGTTATCAAAGCCAATGTATTCAGGACACATAGGTCTCACACCTTCTCCATCATTTCGAAGTTGATGATCTTGCCAAGAATTTCGTCCGGGGTCATTTTTTGATACCCTGGACTTTCTCTAATCATAGGGCAGAGCGTCAAGTTTTGAGGCATGAATGCCCTAAGAATCAGTTTCACCACTTCATGATCCGTCCACTTCTTGCTACCATAAGCTCGGACTTTGTTGACGAGAGACTTCAGTCGATTGTACATGTCTTGGGGTGATTCACCTTCTTCTATAGCAAATCTTCCCAATTCACCTTCAATCATCTCAATTTTGGCTTTGCGTACATGACGATCGTCTCCATGTGCAGTTTTGAGAGTATCCCAGATTTTCATGGCAATTTCGAGTCCATCCACCTTGGTGAACTCATCTCGGCTCAATGATGATGTAATTACAACGACTTGAGCATTTGAATGAATAGCTTGCTCTTGACTTGGAGTTAGCTCTTCATCATCATCTGGAATATCTATCCTTGTACACACTATCTGCCAAAGACTTGGGTTAAGAGATATAAGGTGCATTTTCATGTTTTGTCTCCATATTGAATAGTCATTTCCATCAAAGTAAGGTGCTTTGCCTAAAGGAATTGACAAGTAATGAGTATTATTAGAATTTAGACGCTCATAGTTAAAAGGATATCGCGAGTAGTTTGTGTGACTACTCCCCTTTTTCTTATCATCTTCAATCTTCTTCTTCCCTTTTGGATTGAGAGCCTTCTTCCAAAGAAGCGCCTTGAGTTCAAGCATCTCCTCATAATCATTCTCACAGTCTTGAATGGCATCAAGAAGTTTCTCTAGTTTTTTGTTCCTTTCATCATCGCCCTTTTCGTTGTTGAAGCTCTTGTGTTCATCCTTGATGTCTGACATTGTCTCTTCGAGTGGTGAGTCTCTTTTGAAGAGTTTGGCTTTAATACCAATTGAATGCAACCTAAAGGGGGGTGAATAGGATTTTTAAACTTTTATCCATCCCTGAAACACTTAACAAAGAGATCAAATACAGGGAGGTCGGACTAGTCCGTTATGGTGCGGACTAGTCTGGTATACACGAACTTGAAAATCAAAGTAGATCTTTTAATTTTACTTCTAGTAGTCTATGCAGCGGAAAGCAATTGACAACTTAAGTATATTATGATGATGAAGTACGATGTTGCAATTATCAAGTTTAATCTAATGTTTCAATGTGAATTACACAAGACTTTGCAAACCCTAAAATATGATCAAAATGTAAAACAATAACACACGAGACAATATTTTATCCCGAGGTTCGATTCCACGGAAGAATCTACGTCCCCATTAAGGAGTCCACAAAGGACCGGGTCTTAACTAACCCTTCCCTCGTTGAATCGTCACGGAGGTCGATTCTCAATCACTAACCACACAGGGGGTAAATAACTCGTTCAAGGGGCCTTCTCACAAGTTGAGGGCTCCCCAAAGATTACAGCGAATGAACACCGCCAAACACACTCAAAAGATGTATAATAATCAATGAGAGTGTGCGAGAGATCAAACCCAAGAGCTCAAGATCGTGTAGAACAAGTTCTCTACTTTGTCTAATCCCTAATCCTCAAATATTTGATCCTTTTAGGTTTAGAATGAGTGGAGAGAGGTGTATTGGGATCTTGGGAGGTGTGACGGTGCAGGGAGTCGAGAGTTAATGATGTGTGGTCATGCACGTCTTTTTATACTAGGGTTTCCAAAAGTTACTGTTAGGATTTGCGAGGTCCGGACTAGTCCGTGGTGGACACCGGACTAGTCCGGTGTGCTTATGTGGGAAAAAAACCTAAGTGTTGATGGATACCTGATTAGTCCGTTAAGGTGCAGACTAGTCCGATCTAGATAAGAAAGTTTTCGGACTAGTCTGCTAGATATCGGACCTGTCCGGTGTGATGAAAAAGTGTAGAACTGAGGACAAGTCCGCACTTGGAGGACTAGTCCGATTTTTACTCAAGAAGTTTTTGGACTAGTCCGGTGGATATCGGACTAGTCTGGTGTTGCACAAATGTGAAGAGTTGCGGAAGTCTGCACTTGGATGACTTGTCCGTTTTTATCCAAAGAGATTTCAAACTAGTCCGATGCATATCGGACTAGTCCGCTCTTCCTGATATTTGTGTAGTGAGTGAAATCTTTCTCACTTGAGCTCTTGAGGTGTGTTTCTCTAAACACTCCTTACAAAATAGATCTATTCTTTTCAAGTCTTGAGCTCTTTTTCTTTTTGGATCTACATTCTCCTTTCTTTTTGTGATTTCCTTCTAATCTCTTTAAAACCTGCACTCATCTCAACAATTTTGTTAGGATCTCATTTCTTTGTCATTAATCAATCAAAACCCACAAGGGATGCCTAGATGCACTTTCAGTCCCCAATCAAAGACTAACCCTACAGAAACTCTCAGAGTCGCCTCAAGCCCTCAAGAAACCCTTCTCTCTCGTTCTTCACCCTCTTGAGCCCAAATCCGAAGATTTTTTGGAAGAGTGAAGGAGAGATTGTGAGAATTGTCAAGAGAGCTCCATACGGGGTTGAGCAATGTTTGATTCACTGAGTTTCTTCGTGATCGCGTGTCTGTTACTCTTGGGGTTTTCCCCTAGATGGTTAGGCGTCGCCCCGAAGATTTCTTGCGTGATTTATTGATCCGGGGTAGTTTGTAATCTTTGTGATAGTGGAGGATCCAAGACTTGACCTTTGAGGCGTTTTGGCGAGGATAGGACTATTAGGCCCGGCTCTTCACGGGCTCTTAAACGGGGAGTAGGTTTCTTCGTGGAACCAAACCTCGGGAAAAAATTCGCTTGTCTATTGTCTCCATTTACATTTCCGCAAAGTTCTTACTTTCTAGTGATCATCTAGGTTTACTTTGTTTCTAGCACTTAATCTTGTTTTCATCAACTACTAGAATTGCTAGGACGCATTTCCATTCACTAGATTGCGTAAAAACTTCATTTTTGTCACTATCCTATGAATTCAGTCATACTTATCTGATCTGAATCAGACTTGTCCGACTTTAGTCAGACAAGTTCGATTGTACGTCAGAAAGTCCGACTTCCACTGACATGACAAATTTGAATTAAGTCTAGATTTTCGATCATTGCCTATTCACCCCCTCTAGGCTACTTTCAAACTCCAGCAGTGCTTTATCCTCACCTCCTGCCAATCGTCAAGGGGTGCTGAACTCTGGATATACTAAATTTGTGTGCCCAGGTGGAGCTGGTCCCCTGACTGAGGCATGAATGCCTCGCGCCTTCCCAATGCAGGAGTAAAGTTCTCTGAGGTTTGAAGTTTAAACTCTAGAGAGGGAAGACGGTCCGAGTGGGCCTGAACGGGCGAGCCAAAGGAGGCTGAAAAATGGCCCCAATAGGCAGCTGGGGGCGGGAGCAATCGAAAGAGAAGACAACGTCCATTGAGTCATCAAAGCGGACACTCCGACAAGCCGACGCTGATGACGAAGATGTCTCACACCAGGGCATCTTACCAGGGGGGACCCGACTGAGAGGACCACATCGGAGGACATCAGCATAAGAACGGGGGAACTGACCTGGGGAAGGCGCAGACTGCACCAGGGATCCGCAGGAAGAGGCGAACCAATCGAGGGCGAGCTACGAAGGAACCACGCCCCAACCCCCGCTGAAGGGAGGGGAAGAGGCAACGCGCTGCACTGCAGGTTGCGGACGCCGAAAATGTGACTTCTTGGTGAACTCTTTGCTCGAAAACCCATCCTCGCCCCGCTTGAGGATGGAAACGCCGCCACGAAAGGGGAAGGAATCAGAGGCTGATGATGTGGAGTAGGTTGGGGATTGCTGAAGTGGATTAGCAGTTGGATGTTGAAGGGAATTGGTGGAGGAATCGGGGTTGGATCTAGGGAGAGAGGGAATCGCCTTAGAGTCACCCTCTCCGCTAGCGAGAGGACCGTTGGGGGCCATCCTCCCAGCTGATTGGATTATCACCTCTTGCACCTCTGTAGTACTTAAAATAAATTAAAATGCATATGCAGTTCAACGGGCTTGCTTGGCTGTTCCTGGGTGTTTCGACAAGCGACACCCTGTTGTACAAGGAGGAGCTGGAGAAGATGTAGGAGACCGCCGAACAAGTTCCGACTGGACTTCGAGGAGAGCCGGGAGCGGATGAATGTAGCGGGGGAGAAGATGTACATCCAGACGCGGATGGCGGACTGCAAGGAAGAGCTGTGGGAGCTGCTCAAGAAGGACAACACCTACGTCTACATGTGTGGGCTCAAGGAAATGGAGAAGGGGATCGACGACATCATCCTCTCTACTTTGTGCCACATTTCAATTGCAGGTGTTTGTGCAGATGAAATATGAAATGTGAATAAAGATTTCCACATGTTGCTGGAGGCTTGGATGCAAAAACAAAGTTACACAGGCTTAAACCTATGGATATTACCACACATACCCGTATGTACTGGATAAAATTCTTACCCAAAACTGTATTCGAAATCCTCAGCGAGCAAAAAATGTTACATAAACACAATACCTGCATATATTTTACGCGCAAGCATAACCTTTACCCGAAAAATATTAGCGAAACATAGTATCAATACATAACAAAACATGTCCAACACATAACACAATATTTCATGAAACATTCACACACAACTTACATTACCGAACATAACAGGACTTGTTCATTGTCTAACACATAATAGGTGGGTAGGGGAAAGAAAGGAGACAACGAATCTTGAGGGTGGCAGCGGATCCATCTGGTGGGGATGCAGGCAGATCTTGAGGTGGCGACAGATCTTGAGCGTGGCAGCGAATCGACCGAAGGAGGAGACTGGTGGGGGAGGGGAGCTACGGTGGGGAAGTAGGGGCAACATGACGAGCAACAGTGTCACGATGTGCGGCGGGGAAGCGACAAGACAATGGGATCTGGGGATGCGGCGATAGACGATCAGGACCGGCGAGCGATCGGCAGGGCTCGCCTACAGAATGAGCGGACAGGAGACAAAACCAGGACTTGAGAGGCTTCGGCTGGCGACGGTTGAGGAAGTGGAACCGAGGTTCTCACGTGGAGGGAGTTAAGTGAAAAAACACTATCCCATAGGATGAACATCTAATGGTTGGAAATAAATAATTGTATGATTATACTATAAGTCAAATTGTATACTAGTTATATATATATATATATAATTTATAATTGGACCCACATGAATGTGTAAGTACCAGTATACAGGTATAGATATGTATTTTAACTAATAAAATATATCTATTAGGTACAAGCCGTTGCTGAATCCGTAACTGTACTTACAAATTAGTACCTAAACCCATACACATTGAATCCGGTATCTGCGAGTACACGGATAATAAATACCCATTTCATTTCGTAAAGGTGAGTTGATTCCTATTGTGGTCGGAGATGCTGTTTACAGACCCAGCTTAGCTCAAGACCTCCGACCCCACTCGCCAGTCGCCGCCGCCGCCGCCCGGAACTGTGGACAGACCTCCCCTGCTCCATTGCCGGCCGAATCCCCCGGCGTCTCCCTCCGTTGCCGCCTCCACCGACGTTAAGCATGTCATCGACTCGGTGTCTTGCCATCCGCAGGATCCGATCCTACTGCTGCCTCTGCACCGCATCATCCCCACTCGACCCTGCCGCCCCGCGCGCCGCCGCAGCCGCGGCCGTCCTCGCCTCCCTCCATGCCAAGCGTGTCCCCTCCGCCGCCACGCTTTACCTCCTCCAAACGACGCCCGGCCTGGTCGCCGACCTGTACTCTCTCCTCGCCGATCGGCCCGGCGCCGTGGAGCCCGCCTCCCTCGCCGTCCTCCACACCCTGGCGGCCCGCCACCGCATCCCGCCCCCCTCCGCCTCGCTCCTTTCCAGGCTCCTCGCGCGCTTCACCTCCCCGGCTGACGCGGCGAGCTTCCTCCGCGACTCCCTCGCGGCGGGCGCCCCTGCGCCGGATGTCTTCGCGTTCAACTCCCTCCTAGCCGCGCTTGGCCGCGCCGGCGACCTGCGCGGCATGAACCATCTCTTCGCTTCCATGCAGGGTGCTTCCGTTCGCCCCGACGTCGTCACCTACGGGATACTCATAAACGTACTCTGTAGGACTGGGCGCGTCCAGGACGCGCTCAGGGTGCTCGACCAAATGTCCGGCCCGGGATCTGACATCCGTCCGGACACTGTGATTTTGAACACTATATTGGATGGGCTGTGCAAGACTGGGAGGCTCCAAGAGGCTGTCTCGTTCGTGGAGAGAATGAGGCATGTGCATGGGTGTGCTCCTAATACGGTTACTTATAACTGCTTGGCAAATGGGTTCTGCCGGGTGGGTGATGTTGGCATGGCTTCTGAGGTGGTGGGTATGATGGAGAAGGATGGCTTGGTGCCGAACGTCGTCACAATGAACACCATTGTTGGTGGCTTCTGCCGGGTAGGGAGGGTTGGAGCCGCTTTTGATTTCTTCCGGGAGAAGAGTGCAGTGTGGCCGGAGGCAAGGGTGGGCAATGCTGCAACCTATAGCACTTTGGTTGGGGCTTTTCTCCACTGCAACAATGTGGGCATGGCCATGGAGTTGTTCCATGAGATGGTGGACAAGGGGCATCAACTAGATGCAGTCATGTATTTCACCATGATATCAGGATTGACACAGGCCGGCCGGTTGGACGATGCTTGCACCATGGCATCTTCAATGAAAAAGGCAGGTTTTAAGATGGACGCAAAGGCATACAATATCTTGATTGGTGGATTTTGCAGAAAGAAAAGGTTGCGTGAGGCTTATGAGTTGTTTGAGGAGATGAAAGAAACTGGTCTTCAGCCAGATGTGTGCACCTATAACACCTTATTGTCTGGTTTGTGCAAAGCAGGAGATTTCTCGGCTGTGGATGAATTATTAGCAAAGATGATTGATGATTGCTGTCAGCCTTCTGTGGTGACTTTTAGTACACTTGTACATGGATATTGCAAAGTTGGTAAAATTGATGAGGCTGTAGAGATTTTCAGGTCCATGGGAGAATCTGGGATTCAGCCTAACACTGTAATATACAATACTCTCATCGACTTTCTCTGCAAGAGCAGAGATGTTGATTCAGCTATCAGGATGTTTGATGAGATGACAGAAAAGCATGTGCCTGCAAACGTAATAACCTACAATGCATTGTTGAAAGGTCTTCAGTATCAGGACATGGCTGAGAAGGCTTTTGAAGTCATGGACCGGATGACAAAAGAAAGGTGCAAGCCTGATTATGTCACCATGGATGTTCTCATGGAGTGGTTGCCAGACATTGGTGAAACAGACAGATTAAGATGTTTTATCCAGCAGATGGACGGATCATAATGCAGACAACTGGATAGCTGTGTGAGAGCCCGTGAGATTAGTTGGCGGCTATGAAACTTTCGGAAGATGGAGGCATCAAATGGGCTCAGATTAACCAAGAACTGTGGTACCTGGCTTCAATTTGCAATGGAAACATGACAAGATTGGCAGAGATCCTGATGCTCGCGGTTGAGGAACTGTCGATTTGGTCTACGAACAAGGTCGTCCGACACTGATCATGCCCAGACCGATCGCCGCCGAGCCCGCAGTCACGTGTCCTCCGGCACCGGATCCGTGTGCCTCCTACATTGGGTTGCTTGCACGCTGAAACCGTATTGACCAGCACGTTAGCACCAGCCGCCGTGCCACCGTATATGTCCACCAGCCGTGCCATATTGGCTGCCCCAATTGAGCACGTCCTCCCAGAGGCAGGATGATTTGGTTCTAATCTAAGCTCCGATACCAATTGTTGGAATTCCAATCATAATTAGTTTGAAATTCCCTTGTAATTTTATTTTAATTTGGTCGGAAGGGAAGCGACTATATAAAAAGCCTCTTACAAAGACTTATGATTACAATCCATATGATTATTGGACTCTTAATCAGACTCAACAACTTCTAACTCTAATCTATTACGTTTCTAGAATATTCTAAAAAACAAGATTAAACTCATCATTAGCTGTAGCTAAGGAATATGACTTTCTTACAGTGTAACACCCCAATTTTCAAAAACAAGAAATTTTGAATTTAAAATAATTTAATTGTTAAAATTTATAAAGGGAAGGAATTAAAAATAAGAAATTGTGTGTTTGATTCTTGTGATTGAATGCATGTGTGTGTGCTTTGAAGCTAAAATTTAATTTATAAAACTTGCTAGCGATTCGGTTTGAATTTGAAATCTAAAATTTAATTAAAGAAAAGAGCAAATCAAATAAAAATAAAACCCTTCTTCCTTTTAAAACCTCTCCTGGGCTGAAAACCATCCCCCCTTCTCTTTTCTTTTCTTCCCCAGCCCAGCTCGCCCTCATCGCATTGGCACAGCCCACCAGCAGGCTTGTCTTCTTCCTCAATCTCCCTCTGCGCGGCGGGCCCTACTATTGCCTCTCACCTATGCCGGACCCGGTCGTCAGCAGCCCACCCCGCTTTGGATCCTTACCTCCTCATTGCGCATCGGGACCCGCACGTCACCCTCACATTTCTCCTTTCCTTTTTTTCCTCCCGGCGCGCCCATCACTTTTCTCCCTCCCCGAAAAATATTTGTCCCTAGCTTCTTGCACCGCACGAAGCCTCGCCCCTATAAAAGCTGCTCCAACCCTAGCCCTCCCTCCGTGCTCCCGAAATCTCACCGTGTGCCGCTTCCGCGCGCTCCTTCGATAAAACCTCTACGTCGCGCGATTTTCCCCCAAAAATCCATGCCATGCTCGGCTCCACTGACTTGCCACCCTGCTTCTCTAGGTAACGCTCGTGTTTCCCCGGCCGTCTTCGACGTGAATCGACGCCGGAGTCATGATTTCTGCTGAGCCCCGATAAGCCGCTCCGCCGTCACTTTCGTTCCGGCATTCCCTCTCATTTTCCTCTCAATCTGACTCCTCCATTGCACTCCCCGTGCTCCAGAATGTGTTGTGGACAAGATGGCACCGAAGAATCATCATGGAGACACCATACCTGATGAAGACCGGCGAGGTCTGTCCGCCTCTCACCGTCGACCCACTGTTCTCGCCCGTTTCTTCCCCCTTTGACCAATCTAACGTGTCTCCCGTGCCTCTTGAGAGCTTCCCAGCGAGAAAATCGCAAGGAAGACCCAAGGAGGCGCTCCCGCACCGAAGGCCGACGAGCATCGCCACCCTACGTCGTCGACCTCTCACTTCCACGCTCTCCAGGACCCTGAAAACCACCTAGGTGAGCTTGCATCTTCTGCCTCGGTCATTCATGCGCTTAGAGTCGGATTCTGCGTAGTACGCGCGTAGATCGGGTTCACTCCGGCGAGCTCGGGGCCGCACCCATGGTGCGCCGTCGTGGCCACGACCGCCGGTGGCCGGCTCTGGCCGGGAACCGCGTGGAACTGTTAGATCAAGTGCGGACGGCTTAGATTAGACATAGAATACCCCTTCGTTTAATAAAATTTGGACCCTTTGTTTCAACTTGGACGGCTCACAATTAGATCGGTAATACCCCTTCAGATGTTTTAAATCACGGCCCTTCTCTTTAGATCTGAAGGCTGCGAGTTGGCCTCGTGGCCCTTTAGTCTGAACCGTTTGCATTGGATCCGATGGCTCTAATTTAAGACAGCATACCCCCTTCGCCAGTTTGCATTTAGGCCCCTTCGTTTTGCCGAGTATGACTAAGAAGCCCTTCCACCTTGCTGCTTTAGCACATTGACCCCTGGACTTTAATAAAATTGGTTTTGCTTCTATAAATCTAATGAACTTAACACCCAGGTCCCTATAGTTTGATGTATTAGCATTGTTAATTCTTGCAGTGTGCTACTTTTTGCTATTTAACCCCTGGAACTTGCTGAATGAATGATTTAGCCTTTGCAGTAGACTGTAAATTTGCATAAAAACCCTTGTAACCTGCTGTTTGAACTAAAATGGCCTTTTAGTGTGTATACTTGGACATAAAATGATAGATCAATGCTGTTTTGAGTAAACTTAATAAGTGGCACGCTCAAATAAAATCCTATGTTATGTTATAAATGTTTATTCATGCTTAATAGTTATATGGTCACTTAATAAAATATATTGTACACCCATTAAATGATTTCTTGGCATATAGGGTAGATAATAAAAACGTATCATCGCATGTGATAAATGAATTGTGATCTAGAAAAGTACTTGAGAATGTATTCTTGCAATGTGAATAATTCATAATCTAGATTTAATTTATTAATACATGTATGATAAATATGTTCTTACATTTGTAAATGATTTACAACCTAGGTTTAACTTATTATTGCTTGCATGATAATATGAATGTGTGTTCTCTTGTTACAATTAATGAATTGCCATGCATAAACCCTGTTTTGTTGTCTTAATCATTGTTTAAATATGCAAGTTAAACTATGAACAGTGTCCTAACATGATAAAACACTCGTAACACTGTGTTAAGCCATAATCGTGTGTAGGCTCTCGTTACACGGTAGGATGTTCGCGTTGTACTCTTTATTACTTGTTCTGCTTGTATGGTGTATTGTTATTGAATGTGCTTTTATATCCCTCTTTCGTTAGTTTATTCATTTTCGTGTCGTGATCGTGATGCGACGTGAAGACTTGGAAGATCGAGTGTTCTACCCAGAAGACTGAGCAACTACATGAAATAAAAAAGGCAAGTGCCCTTGACCACTTTGCACCGGTTAGGAATTATTAAGGACGTAGATAGAATTAGTTCCATGCAATGTCAAATTAGAATCCTATCCTAGAATGTTTCCCTAGATTTCCATATTATTCCTTGTCACTGGTTTTGATGGTATTGTTGGGACTTGGGTATGTGTTTATGCTTAGCCCTACTGTCATTAGTTGGGTGATAATGGTAACTTGATATAATTCTATTAATATCACTTATTGGATGGTTATATATATATATATATATATATATATATATATATATATATATATATATATATATATATATATATATATATATATATATATATATATATATATACAGGCAGGATTGAGTGGTGGGTGCAGTACGCACGAGACTCGGGTTTATTGTGTTGGCACCTGTTCTAGATTCTAAGGACCGGTTCTTGATGACATTGCGACCACATTACCGTGCCACCAGAAGATGGTATGGAACAGCTTAGCTGATTAATTAGGTAATCTTTCGATGGGTATGTGCAAAGGATGGTGCGAGGAAAGAGTGGGGATTTACTGCTCTGATCCACAAGGATCAAGAGGGGGCTGCCCCGGTGGAGGGTGTACTCCAGATATGTCGCGGTATGTGAAACCTTAGAGTGCTCATACTTGTTGGGATACCCTTTGTAAAGGCTCTGTTGTGACCTTCTGGCCGCACACCTACAGAAGTGTGTAATGTGATCGACGGGTCACGGGCGACACAGAGGTTTTTAGTCCACCTGGAGATAGGGGATAAAATCACAACTTTTGGGCAAAGTGGTACAAACTCTGCAGAGTATAAAACTATCTAGGTAGTCATGATCATGGTCATGAGCGTGCTTGGTAGTACTGCCTTGATTAGTTGGGACTGGATGGTTTGGTTAGTTGGTTGGTAGCCGGGTGGTTTAACTCGGTGAGCTAGTTTCCAGGTGGGTAACCTGGACGGTGGTGAGTCTGGTGGTTGTAACCCGACGGTTTATACTATTATTGGATAGATGTGTCCTTCACCTAGTAAATAGGATGCTAATGTCAACATAAGGAATAAGGTGTTGCATAGAGGCTAACCCATGTCAGCTTTTCCTGCCCGCATGTCATAATTTCCCACACTTGCGGAGTACATTAGGTACTCACGCTTGCTTGTTTTCCTTTTTTTCGTACGTGTCATTTTGCTCAGGAAAAATATGATTAAGCGAAGATGGAGCTAGAAGGTCACGTTGCTACCAGTCGATTTACCTGTGGCGTGCCCTGCTTGTTTTCCCTCTTCCGCTGCTGTGCTTTAATTGTTTCAAGGTAATAATTGTGTTTTATTCGTTATAGAACTGTTTACCAAATTTTGTCATGCATGTATGATCAACTGATCCTGGCATACATGCAGGTATTGTCATGTTTTACTTTATGTAAAATGGGGCATGACAAAGTGGTATCAGAGCTATATATCGACTCTAGGCATGTGACCTTAGTTAGAATGGAATAGTAAGACTTCCTTTTGACCCCGCTTGTGAAGAAGAAGACTCAACTCAACCGACGACGTTTCAAGATCTACGTGAGAAGATAGCCGGAAGCAAGAAGAAGTCTGCCGAAGATTTGTCATATTCACTCGTTTAGGTCTTATTTTTTATTAGCGAGTGAAGTCTATACCTTACCACAATGACAATAGTAGTCGTTGATTGATGTATTGCCAATTGATAATAAACAAACACATAAAATATAACTTTTTATTGTTTAAGGGGGGTAGCCCATGATTAATCAAACATTAACTCTTGTAACACTAGTCTTTTCCAAAAAGATAATTAAATAAATTGTGTATCCAACATTTTAATAATACATGTGATTAACATGCTTTATTTTAGAAACCACACCTAAAATCTTCGCAAACTTGAAAACTTAAAATTGAGGAAGAAAGAATTATATTATAACTTAATGTTATTTAATGTGTGATAATTATAATTTAAAAATGATAAACATTTCAATTATAGTGTTTGCCATATTAAAAATGCAATCTCGAAATTGTTATAAAGAAACTTTATGCTTTAATGAAATGTTTCCTGAAATTGTTTTAAATCAACTTGACATGTTGTATTGTTGTGATTGTGTGATCTTTGATGTTATTTTGAATGTTTAAGAATTTGTTTGAATCTTAAAATTTTGGTGTATAACAAGAAATAAATCATTTAGGAAATGGCGTAAAACCTAATCTTCTACCTTGCCTAGGGCTTCTGAATCTCGGAGCGAGATTCCGTTTAAGGGGGTAGATTTGTAACACCCCAATTTTCAAAAACAAGAAAATTTGAAATTAAAATAATTTAATCGTTAAAATTTATAAAGGGGAGGAATTAAAAATAAGAAATTTTGTGTTTTGTTCTTTTGATTGAATGTGTAGGATCGAAGAGCACGTGAAAAGCTACCATAGGGGGGGTGAATGGTAGATTTTAAAATCTTACGCAGCGAAAACAATTAAACCCCAACTCCTTCGGCAGAAAAACGATCTGTTAAAGAAATCGTGTGTGAGACGAATCTAAACGTGTTTCATCGTGAAAAAAGTGATAGATATCAGAGAGAATCAAGTCACGAAGACAACAACAACAAGAATCACTCAAATCCGTCAAAAAAAAACTCAAGTTATGATCGAAAGATCAAACAAAGGTCAATCTGCCCTACCCGAGAAAAAAACAGTTCTTGAACGCTGCAAAGAAACTCGTGTAGATCATAGACCACAAATCCAATGATCCTGAAATTTTGAAAGATGATATATAATCAAGTTTTGAAGACAACCAAAAAAGAATCACATCAATTGGATCTGTAAAACTCGAGTTATGATAAAACCACCGACGAAAGATAGTGTTGTCCAGAAACTCGACGAGTAAAACTTGTCTGAAACAAGTCGGACGAACAAGGCACAAAAGTTCCTTTAAACTACAAATTTTATTCAATAGAACACAAGAGGAACATCCCCAAAGTCGTGCACCACGAGCTCTGGGCTCCCTTGCTTATATAACCAGCTCGAAAACCAACTCAACTCAGATCAGAAACCTAATCCTACTCTGTTCACAAATCGTAACTTTTCATAACTGCTTAGGATTCTTCTATACGCAGATAGAAGCAATCTTAAGACTTCCAAACACCTTAGGAACGTATCCCACATTCCTAAACAACTCAAATTCGTGACCCACACAAAATCCTATCATAACCAACTCGATACTTTCCATATCGAGCCATAACTGACTCCGCCGCAGCCGAAGTCATCAACCGATACGATCCGATCCTTCCAACCAAATCTTCTCATCCATAAACTATCTTCGGAACCATGTTACCACGTCATGCACCGCATGCATACGTGCAAACACCTTCCTTCAACGTCCAGTAACCTTCATATGCACTGCCCTTGATTCAATCATCCTGCGCGACCTCCTGATCAGCTCAACCACAGTTCCTCCCGAACTTGGTTGTTGGAACCTCATCTCCTCCCTGAGACTAGTCCAATGGATCCCGTAACCAGCCATGACTTGAACTCAAGCAACACCTGCACATGAATAAATAACCAATCCATACGAGCCCAAGTCCTTGACTTGACTCAAGTTAGTTCCGAACACAACACCTTACGTGAGAATCTCACATATGCATGTTGAAAAACCACAGTAACATGATATCATCCATATCAACCAAAAACGCACCAAAGACTTAGCAAATGAATACTAAGTAATCTTTCCAGAGATGTAAAACAAGTATGAAACATTGCAAATGAAAAACAGAAGCACTGCGGTCAAGTTCCGGACCTTGCCAGAGCAACCCGGACCTTGAGACGGAGCTAACAAAAGCTAGTAGAACCTAGCGCCGGAACTTACCAAAACTAGTATAACCAAGCCCCCGTCGGAGCTTACAAAACTAGCAGGACCTTAATAAAAAGGTGTTTTGGTGATATTCAAAACTTTTATCGTCAAAGCAAGTATATTCACTACAAGCCAATGTATTCAACACACATAGGTCTTACAATCTCCCCCTTGATGAATGCATTGGCAACACCATTTAAAATTCTAACATTGGCTTATTCACATAAAAGTTTTGAAGGCAATTTTCTCCCCCTTTGTAAATCAAGAGTAAAATGAGAAGAAAATCCAAAAATTATCCCATATTATCTCTCCCCCTTTATTATCTCTCCTTATGCACATATTCTCTTTCTCTTCATGCTTATCTCTCCCCCTTTGACAATGTATTCAGCAAGTCATGAGCATATAAACAAATTATCTCTCCAACTTTAGTTGTTACAAGCATATTATAACATATACATATAAACAAAGCTCATCCAAGTCATACTATCAGGTAACTTACATTATCACATCAATGATATACATAAAGTAGTGTAAGCCATGCTAGAGATCAAATGTAATTTTCAATTTAAGCAAGTCATGATCTCACAAACTTAACTATTTCAAAACCTGAAAGCATGACACTAGTTGCTGCATTTTATTATTTTTCAAAGCATAAATTTAGATCATATGATATTTGCAAAAGATTATATGCGCATCTGCCTTATTCTAACCAACCAAACCAAGCCTATGTCATTTGACAATCATAAGCTTAAGGACATGGTTTTAGTCATATACAACTTCTTCCAAGTTCATATCTAAGTGCAATGATAAGCCATCTCAAAAGAAGAAGTGTGATGCATGCATATTCTCTTGATCTTTTCTCAATTTATATTTGTTCATAAAAACTCAACATGTGAGTTGATTACTTGATTAATTTTTAATGATTAAAAGCACTTGTGAACATGTAACAAGTTCAAAACAGCAAGAAAGTTCGACCATGACCAGTTTTAGTGTAAGTAATTATTCCAATTACTAGACATGGCAAAAACTACAAAATGTATAACACGAGTAATGTAGTAAGAACTTTCAGCATGTAAAAGGAATCACAAAGTCATATATGTATGAAATACTATGCTCATATTATTTTAATTTCAGATTCACACATAGACTTCCCAAGTTTCAAAACTCCCCCTCAATTTAAGCCATGAGGATGCATAACCCCTATTTCACTACGAATGTAACAAAAACGAGTGAAATCCAAAGGTTTTGTAAAAAAGTCAGCCAATTGTTTTTCGGTATCTACATGGTGAAGCACAATGTTTCCTTTTTCAACATTATCTCGGAGAATGTGATACCTAATGTCAATGTTCTTAGTTCTAGAATGTTGCACGGGGTTTTTAGCAATGCAAATGGCACTAGTGTTATCGCAGAACAGTGGAACACTATCTAGATCAACCCCATAGTCCTTAAGTGTTTGAACAATCCAAAGAATTTGTGAGCAAGCACTAGCAGCAGCTACATATTCAGAATTGGTTGTGGATTGTGCAACTGAATTTTGTTTTCTAGAGGACCAAGCAACAAGAGAATTACCAAGAAAATAACAAGCACCGGAAGTACTTTTCCTATCAATCCTACAACCCCCAAAATCAGCATCCGGAAAAGCTTTCAAAGTAACGGTTGAGGAAGAAGGAAGAAATATTCCAAATTCTTGAGTTCCATGTAAGTACCTGAGAATCCTTTTGACGGCTTGATGATGTGAAGCACGTGGGGAGGCTTGAAACCGTGCACAAAGACATACGCTGAATTGTATGTCTGGTCTTGATGTCGTGAGGTACAAAAGTGATCTGATCATGCTTCTATATTCTTTTTGATCCACGGGTTCACCATCTTCATCAAGTCCAAGTGTTGTTGCTGTTCACATTGGTGTCCAAAGAGACTTGCTTTTGTCCATGTTGAAGCGTCTTAGGAGATCTTTTGTATACTTCGTTTGATGCACAAAGGTACCCTCCTTTGTTTGCTTGATTTGTAGCCCCAAAAAGTAAGTGAGTTCACCCATCATACTCATTTCAAATTCAGAACTCATCATTGCTGAAAACTTGGACACAAGATCATGAGAAGCACAACCAAAGATAATATCATCCACAAACACTTGAACGAATAATGAGTCAATGCCATGCTTAAGCACAAAAAGAGTTTTATCAACCTTGCCCATGGTAAACCCTTTTTCAAGTAAGAATGTTTTTAACCTATCATACCATGCTCTAGGGGCTTGTTTGAGACCGTACAAGGCTTTGGATAGTTTGTAAACATGATTAGGAAAATCTGGATTTTCAAAACCTGGTGGTTGCTTGACATAAACCTCCTCATCTATGTAGCCATTTAGAAAATCACTTTTAACATCCATTTGATATAGCTTGAAACCTTTAGATGCAGCAAAGGCTAACAAAATTCTTATGGCTTCTAATCTAGCAACGGGAGCAAAAGTTTCATCAAAATCTAGACCTTCAACTTGAGTGAAACCTTGAGCAACCAACCTAGCCTTATTCCTAACCACAACCCCATCCTCACTTTGTTTATTTTTAAATACCCATTTAGATCCAATTAAAGTGTGACCTTGAGGTGGAGGTACAAGTTTCCAAACATTATTTCTTTCAAAATTTTCTAACTCTTCTTGCATGGCAATAATCCAAGATTCATTAGTGAGCGCGTGTGATATATCTTTGGGTTCAAAAGAAGCAACAAAAGCAGAATGAGCATAAGAGTTTGGATCGCAAAACCTGGATCGTGTGACTCGTTCGTGCAAGCTTCCAATCACATGTTGTGGGGGATGATCTTTGTAAAACCGTAGGGGAACAGATGTCTCACAAGCTTCTTCTTCTTCATGTTCATCACAAATCGATGAGCTTGTGACTTGAGGATGATTTGAATTAGCATTGATGGTTGTCGGTGCTGGTTGAGAATTAACATCCGGAGCTGAACAAAAGTCTTTAGCTGCTGAATTTTCGGGCAGCAACTCCAACTCTTCCTCATCTTCAACAAAAATGCTCCCCCCCTGCGGATATGGATCTGGACCTGCAATGTTTGAGCTAGTACCTGGGCTAGCTTCATCAAAAGACACTTCACAAGTCTCCACAATTTTGTTAGTGTCAAGTAAAAGCACACGATAGTCTCTAGTATGAGATGGATAACCAAGAAACATGCCACCAATGGATCTATGTTCAAATTTATCAAGATTACCATGTTTCTTAACAAAGCATTTGCAACCAAAGACCCGAAAGTGTGTAACACTAGGCCTATGTACAAACCGGAGCTCATATGGTATTTTACCTAGCTTAGCACGCAAGAAAACACGATTTGAGACATAACAAGCGGTTGCTAACGCATCAGCCCAAAATTTCCTAGGAGTTTGATATTCATCAAGCATAGTCTTAGCCATCTCAACTAAGGTTATGTTCTTTCTTTCTACAACACCGTTTTGTTGAGGTACATATGGTGAAGAAAATTGATGATCTATTCTATTTTCAACACAAAAGTGATCAAAAGATTGATTTTTAAATTCAGTTCCATTATCACTTCTAATTGCTTTTAAAGATCCTGGGTGATCAATTGATAATCTAAGAAATAAAGTTCTAAAGTGACTAAAAACTTCATTCTTAGACGTCATAAAGTAAACCCAAGAGTATCTAGAATAATCCTCAACAATCACAAGAACATACCATTTACCTCCGAAGGATTGAATACGTGAAGGTCCTACGGTGTCAAGATGCAAAAGTTGACATGGTTCAGTTGTCATGATCATTGTGAGAGGAGTATGTGAACCTGCAACCATCTTAGCATATCTACAAGAAGAGCACACAATTTCTTTGTCCCCTTTAAGCTTAGGCAGCCCACGTATGTGATCAAGAGCACTAACACGTGTTAGGTTATCAAAGCCTACGTGACCAAGTCTACGATGCAACAAATATAGGTCCTTTGAATCATTAGCAACTAGAAATCTATGCTTAGAGGAAGACATATCAAAATCAGCTTTAAAAACTCTTCCAAACCGAGACATGTTAAAAATAAGCTCACTATTTGAACTTCCAACTTTGCAGCAGTTTTTATTGAAAATAGTTTCTAGATTTTCATCTAGCAATTGTGAAACAGAAAGCAAGTTGTATTTCAAATTTTTGACAAGTGCCACATCCTTCAAAGTGTAGTGATCATTTACTCTAACCGAACCCTTAGCAATCATAGGAGTGGAAGAATTATCGGCAAAAGTAACATTCTCTATACGTGACACAAAAGAGAGGGAGGAGAACCAATATTTGTTACCGGTCATGTGGCGTGAGTAACCTGAATCCACAATCCAAATGTTCTCCTTCCTCAAACGTGTAACCTCTTCATTGTCGCTGTTGTGTTCTGCCTCCTCCATACTTGATATTGACTTGCCCGCCATGAAGCACAAGTTTGCCAAATCATCTTCATCTTCATCACTTGCAATGTCCACGTCACTTGAGCCAAGTTCCTGGAGTGCTGAGATAAAACTGCTCACCAATTGACGTCCTGTAAAACCCTTCTTCTTCTTCTTATCGTTTGTAGAGGAGTGCTTCATTCTTGTTTTCTTTTCATCCCGGGAAGTAGGACCTGAAAGGTTAGGGCAATCTGAACGAAAATGTCCTGTCTTACCACATTCAAAACATCGTTGAGGTTCGGAGCTTCCTCTCCTTCTAGTTCTCACATTTTGCAATGCTTTTGAGACCGGGTAGAGATGAGCGCTAGCTCCTCCTCTGGAAACTCCTCAATCTGTTCAAGGGTTAGAGAGGACAGCAAAGCAAGTGTACCACAAGATGATGTTTGACTGGAACTAGACATGTCACGTTGAGAAACAAAAGCAATAGACTTGTTGGGGTTCTTACGTGAGATTATGTCAATTTCATGAGTTTTTAACTTGGAATATAGCACATTTAAAGTAAGTGAACTCGTGACAGTAGATTCACGAATAGATGTGACTTTCATCTCCCAAATTGACATATCTAATGCACTTAGCAATTGCCTAGCATTTTCAACATCTGAAAAATTAACATTGACACTACGCAAGTTGCTGAGAATCTTATTAAAGTGAGCAAAAAGGTCATCAATAGACACACCGAGTTGCATCTCAAAGCGCATGTATTCTTTCTTGAACATGTCTTGCCTTACCTCTTTGATCGTGTTGGATCCTTCGTGGTAGTCACAAAGTGCTTTCCACACATCGTATGCAGATCGGAGGTGTGCAATACGGTCGAAGTCGCTTTGTGTTAATCCTTGTACGATTAAGTTCCGAGCCTTGTTGTAGGATCAAAGATCACGTGAAAAGCTACCAGGAGGGGGGGGTGAATGGTAGATTTAAAAATCTTACGCAGCGGAAACAATTAAACCCCAAACCCTTCGGCAGAAAAACGATCAGTTGAAGAAATCGTGTGTGAGACTAGTCTAAACGTGTTTCACCGTGAAAAAAAGTGATAGATATCAGAGAGAATCAAGTCACGAAGACAACACAAAAAGAATCATTCAAATCCGTCGAGAAAAACTCAAGTTATGATCGAAAGATCAAACAATGGTCAATCTGCCCTATCCGAGAAAAAACAGTTCTAAAATGCTGCAAATAAACTCGTGTAGATCATAGACTAAAAATCCAATGACCGTGAAATTTTGACATACGATAGAAAATCAAGTTGTGAAGACAACCCAAAAAGAATCACGTCAATTGGATCTGTAAAACTCGAGTTATGATAAAACCACCGACGAAAGGTAGTGCTGTCCAGAAACTCGACCAGTAAAACTTGTCTGGAACAAGTCAGACGAACAAGACACAAAAGTTCCTTCAAACTACAAATTTTATTCAATAGAACACAAGAGGAACAGCCCCAAAGTCGTGTACCACGAGCTCTGGGCTCCCTTGCTTATATAACCAGCCCTTAGGCCAACCCAATATCAACTAGGACTCCAATCCTACTCAGACCATGAATCGTAACTTTCCATAACTGCTCAAGATTCTTAAGACTTCCAAACACCTTAGGAACGTATCCCACATTCCTAAACAACTCAAATTCGTGACCCATACGAAATCCTATCATAACCAACTCAAATCTTTCCATATTTGAGTCAAACCCGACTCGGTCGCAGCCTGAGTCCATAACCTAGTCGGTTGGACCTTTCCGACCAATTCTTTACATCCACATCTCTTCATCACGCCTCGGAACCATGCAGCCACGTCCATGCACTCCTTGCACATGTGCAAACATCTTCCAATGACGTCCACGATACCTTCATATGCATTGTTCTTGATTCAATCATGTTGCGCAACCTCTTGATCAGCTCAACCACAATTCCTCCCGAACTTGGTTGTTGGGACCTCATCTCCTCCCTGAGACTAGTCCAATGGATCCCATCACCAGCCATGTCTTGAACTCAAGCAACACCTGCACATGAATAAACAACCAATCCATACGAGCCCAAGTCCTCGACTTGACTCAAGTTAGTTCCGAACACAACACCCTACGTGAGAACCTCACATAAGCATGTTGCAAAACCACAGTAACACGATATCATCCATATCAACCAAAATGCCGCAAAAACTTAGCAAATGAATACTAAGCAATCTTTCCAACAATGTAAAGTAAGTACAGAACATTGCAAATGAAAAGCAGAAGCACTACGGTCAAGTTCCGGACCTTGCCAAAGCAACCCGGACCTTGAGCCGGAGCTAACAAAAGCTAGTAGAACATAGCACCGGAGCTTACCAAAACTAGTACAACCAAGCTTCGACCGGAGCTTACAAAACTAGCAGGACCTAGCGCCGGAGCTAACCAGAACTAGTCTGAACTAGTAATCCCAAAAGCCGGAACTAGAAAAAGTACGTCGGATCTTAGCAAAAGCATGCCAGAGCTATCAAATATATGCCGGAGCTATCAAAGTCATGCCGGAGCTAACGATAAAGCTCACCGGAGCTTACCAAAGCTGGTCGAACCTTACCAAGAAGTCGGACCTAGCATCGAACGTAACCGGAGCTACCCAAACCAAGCCGGACCTACCGTCGGACCTTGTTGTAGCTCATAGCTAGAGTCGGACCTTGATAAAAAGGTGTTTTGGTGATATTCAAAACTTTTATCATCAAAGACAAGTGTATTCACTACAAGCCAATGTATTCAGCACACATAGGTCTTACAATCTCCCCCTTGATGAATGCATTGGCAACACCACTTAAAATCCGAACATTGGCTTATTTTCAATAAAAGTTTTGAAAACAATTTCTCCCCTTTTGTAAATCAGAAATAAAATGAGAAGAAATGCAAAACTAAAATTCACATATCTCTCCCCCTTTATCATCTCTCCTTATGCACATATTTTCTTTCTCTTCATACTTATCTCTCCCCCTTTGACAATGTATTCAGCAAGTCATGAGCATATAAACAGATTATCTCTCCCCCTTTAGTTGTTATGAGCATATTATAACATATACATATAAACAAAGCTCATCCAAGTCATACTATCAAGTAACTTACACTATCACATCAATGAGATACATAAAGTAGTGTAAGCCATGCTAGAGAGCAAGTGTGATTTTCAATTTTAGCAGGTCATGATTTCACAAACTCAACTATTTCAAAACCTAAAAGCATGACACTTGTTGCTGCATTTTATTATTTTTCAAAGCATAAATTTGGATCATATGATATTTGCAAGAGATTATATGCGCATCTGCCTTATTCTAACCAACCAAGCCAAGCCTATGTCATTTGACAATCAGAAGCTTAAGGACATGGTTTTAGTCATACACAACTTCTTCCAAGTTCATATCTAAGTGCAATGATAAGCCATCTCAAAAGAAGAAGTGCGATGCATGCATATTCTCTTGATCTTTTCTCAATTTATATTTGTTCATAAAAACTCAACATGTGAGTTGATTACTTGATTAATTCTTAATGATTAAAAGCACTTGTGAACATGTAACAAGTTCAAAACAGCAAGAAAGTTCGACCATGACCAGTTTTAGTGTAAGTAATTATTCCAATTACTAGACATGGCAAAAACTACAAAATGTATAACACGAGTAATGTAGTAAGAACTTTCAGCATGTAAAAGGAATCACAAAGTCATATATGAATGAAATACTATGCTCATATTATTTTAATTTCAGATTCACACATAGACTTCCCAAGTTTCAAAAACTCCCCCTCAATTTAAGCCATGAGTATGCATAACCCCTATTTTACTACGAATGTAACAAAAACGAGTGAAATCCAAAGGTTTTGTAAAAATGTCAGCCAATTGTTGTTCGGTATCTACATGGTGAAGCACAATGTTTCCTTTTTCAACATTATCTCGGAGAAAGTGATACCTAATGTCAATATGCTTAGTTCTAGAATGTTGCACGGGGTTTTTAGCAATGCAAATGGCACTAGTGTTATCACATAACAGTGGAACACTATCTAGATCTACCCCATAGTCCTTAAGTGTTTGAACAATCCAAAGAATTTGTGAGCAAGCACTAGCAGCAGCTACATATTCAGATTCGGCTATGGATTGTGCAACTGAATTTTGTTTTTTAGAGGACCAAGCAACAAGAGAATTACCAAGAAAATGACAAGCACTAGAAGTACTTCTCCTATCAATCCTACAACCCCCAAAATCAGCATCCGAAAAAGCTTTCAAAGTAACAGTTGAGGAAGAAGGAAGAAAAATGCCAAATTCTTGAGTTCCATGTAATTACCTGAGAATCCTTTTGACAGCTTGACGATGTGAAACACGTGGGGAGGCTTGAAACCGTGCACAAAGACATACACTGAATTGTATGTCCGGTCTTGATGCCGTAAGGTACAAAAGTGATCCAATCATGCTTCTATATTCTTTTTGATCCACGGGTTCACCATCTTCATCAAGTTCAAGTGTTGTTGCTGTTCCCATTGGTGTCCGAAGAGGCTTGCTTTTGTACATGTTGAAGCGCCTTAGGAGGTCTTTGGTATACTTCGTTTGATGCACAAAGGTACCCTCCTTGGTTTGCTTGATTTGCAGCCCCAAAAAGTAAGTGAGTTCACCCATCATACTCATTTCAAATTCGGAACTCATCATTGTTGAAAACTTGGACACAAGATCATGAGAAACACAACCAAAGATAATATCATCCACATACACTTGAACGAATAATGAGTCATTGCCATGCTTAAGCACAAAAAAAGTTTTATCAACCTTGCCCATGTTAAACCCCTTTTCAAGTAAGAATGTTTCTAACCTATCATACCATGCTCTAGGGGCTTGTTTGAGACCATATAAGGCTTTGGACAGTTTGTAAACATGATTAGGAAAATTTGGATTTTCAAAACCTGGTGGTTGTTTGACATAAACCTCCTCATCTATGTAGCCATTAAGAAAAGCACTTTTAACATCCATTTGATATAGCTTAAAACCTTTAGATGCTGCAAAAACTAACAAAATTCTTATGGCTTCTAATCTAGCGACGGGAGCAAAAGTTTCATCAAAATCTAGACCTTCAACTTGAGTGAAACCTTGAGCAACCAACCTAGCCTTATTCCTAACCACAACCCCATCCTCACTTTGTTTATTTTTATATACCCATTTAGTTCCAATTAAAGTGTGACCTAGAGGTGGAGGTACAAGTTTCCAAACATTATTTCTTTCAAAATTTTCCAATTCTTCCTGCATGGCAATAATCCAAGATTCATTAGTCAGTGCGTGTGATATATCTTTGGGTTCAAAAGAAGCAACAAAAGCAGAATGAGCATGAGAGTTTGGATCGCAAAACCTGGACCGTGTGACTCGTTCGTGCAAGCTTCCAATCATCTGTTGTGGGGGATGATATTTGTAAAAACGTAAGGGAACAGATGTCTCACAAGCTTCTTCTTCATTAGGTTCATCGTAGATTGATGAGCTTGTGACTTGTGGACAATCAGGACCAGCATAAGTGATAGCTGGAGCTTGTTCAATGTCTGGAGCTGGACACGTGTCAACTTCGGAACTACAAAGAAGTATCACTGGCTCTTCTTCATCTTCGAAAATACCCTCCCCCTGAGGATACGGATCTGGTCTTGCCACACCGGAGCTAGTACCTGGGCTAGCTTCATCAAAAGACACTTCACAAGTCTCCACGATTTTGTTAGTGTCAAGTAAAAGCACACGGTAGCCTCTAGTATGAGATGGATAACCAAGAAACATGCCATCAATGGATCTAGGTTCAAATTTATCAAGATTACCATGTTTCTTAACAAAGCATTTACAACCAAATACCCGAAAGTGTGTAACATTAGGCCTATGTCCAAACCGGAGCTCATATGGTGTTTTACCTAGCTTAGCACGCAAGAAAACTCGATTTGAGACATAACAAGCGGTTGCTAACGCATCAGCCCAGAATTTCCTAGGAGTTTGATATTCATCAAGCATAGTCCTAGCCATCTCAACTAAGGTTCTGTTCCTTCTTTCTACAACACCGTTTTGTTGAGGTACATATGGTGAAGAGAATTGATGATCTATTATATTTTCAGCACAAAAGTGATCAAAAAATTGATTTTTAAATTCAGTTCCATTATCACTTCTAATTGCTTTTAATGATCCTGGGTGATCAATTGATAATCTAAGAAATAAAGTTCTAAAGTGACTAAAAACTTCATTCTTAGATGCCATAAAGTAAACCCAAGAGTATCTAGAATAATCATCAACGATAACAAGAACATACCATTTACCTTCGAAGGATTGAACACGTGAAGGTCCTACGGTGTCAAGATGCAAAAGTTGACATGGTTCAGTTGTCATGATCATTGTGAGAGGAGTATGTGAACCTGCAACCATCTTTGCATGTCTACAAGAAGAGCACACAATATCTTTGTCCCCTTTAAGCTTAGGCAGCCCACGTATGTGATCAAGAGCACTAACACGCGTTAGGTGATCAAAGCCTATGTGACCAAGTCTACGATGCAAAAAATATAAGTCTTTTGAATCATTAGCAACTAGACACCTATGTTTAGAGGAAGACATATCAAAATCAGCTTTAAAAACTCTTCCAAACCGAGACATGTTAAAAATAAGCTCACTATTTGAACCTACAACTTTGCAGCAATTTTAATTGAAAATAATTTCTAGATATTCATCTAGCAATTGTGCAACAGAAAGCAGGTTGTATTTCAAATTTTTGACAAGTGCCACATCCTTCAAAGTGTAGTGATCATTTACTCTAACCGAACCCTTAGCAATTATAGGAGTTGAAGAATTATCGGCAAAAGTAATATTCTCTACACGTGACACAAAAGAGAGGGAGGAGAACCAATCTTTGTTACCGGTCATGTGGCGTGAGCAACCTGAATCCACAATCCAAATGTTCTCCTTCCTCAAACGTGTAACCTACATAGAAGCACAATACGTCGATGACTCAATACTGGGGTTAGTCAAAAGGCATTTAGGAATCCAGTACTGAGTCACGCGACGTGCAGCAGGAAAAACACGCGAAAACTGAGACAAAACAGCAGGTTTATGAGTCAAAGTTTGAGATTTTTTATTCTTGACTACTGACCTATAAGATGTTACTTGTGTAGCACAAAATTCAGTAGCTCCGGAGGCAAAAACAGAAGGTCCAGAGGTAAACTTCGAATGTTTTTGACTCGAAACAGTAGGTTGTACATTCGATTCAATATGTGCAGCAAATTTTGCATGAAAGTTATGAGATCTAGCAACCATTCTTTCCCTTTTCTGTTGTTTAGCTAGTCTATAACAAAAATCTATGACATGACCATCTCTACCACAGAAGGTACAATGAAATTAAACTTTGTGTTCATGTCTAGATGAGCAAGCAATATTTTTATTTGAAACCGAATGAGGCAACACTCCTGCAGATTTGAAAACCACTCCTTTTTGTTTAGGAACTGTTTGAATCAAACCACTTCCTAATGACTTTACAATTTTAGGTGGATGTGCCTTAGCATGAGCATGAGAATCAAAACCTAAACCAGTTTTATCATTGTAAGACTTGGAAGAATTCAGCAGTAAGTTTAGGTTCTTATTCCCATTACAAAACCGATCTAATGTCCTATGCATGTCATCAAGTTTATTGGACAGATCAAGGCAATTTTCACATGAAGTGTTTCCTTTTAGTTTGCAATTGGAACAAAATTTAACTTTATGAGAACGTAAAGCATTGTTCAATATAGAAATTTCATTCATAGCATCCTGTAGTTTCTTATCAAGATCATCACAAGTAGAACAATGCAAATCAATTGTAGAACAACTAGCATCTTTCAAGTTTTTATCATTAAGTGCAGCAAGATCTCTGTTCTTTTCAATTTCTTCATCAAGTCTATCTAGAGTGGAGGAGTGTGCACTTCTTAATGTGGACAATTGTTCATAGATTAAGTCACATGAGGGACATGCATCATCACTAGGAATCAAAGTTTTTAAACGGTTAATTTCATATTCTAGTGATTTAATTTTAGCAACATTATCCCTAAGCTTTTTGTCCTTTTTCTTGACAATAATAGTTGCACGAGAAATAGCATCACACATTTCATTGCAGGTAGAACATACCTCATCGTCTTCACTGTTGTGTTCTGCATCCTCCTGACTTGATCTTGATCTTGTTTTGCCCGCCATGAAGCATAAGTTGGCCAGATCGTCATCATCTTCATCACTTTCAAAGTCTACATCACTTGAACTAAGTTCTTGAAGTGCGGTGATGAAGCTGTTAATCATCTTGTGTCCTATGGTACCCTTCTTTTTCTTCGTATCTTTTGTAGAGGAGTGCTTCGTTCTTGTTTTCTTTTCATCCTGGGAAGTAGGACCTGAAAGGTTAGGGCAATCTGAACGAAAATATCCTGTCTTACCACATTCGAAGCATCGTTGAGGTTCGGAGCTTCCTCTCCTTCTAGTTCTCACATTTTGCAATGCTTTTGAGAACCTTGTAGGGAGAAGTGCTAGCTCCTCCTCTGGAAACTCCTCAATCTGTTCAAGGGTTAGAGAGGAAAACAAAGCAAGAGTATTGCAGGATGATGATTGGCCGGAGCTAGACATATCACGTTGTGAAACAAATGTAATAGACTTATTGGGGTTCTTACGTGAGATTATGTCAATTTCATGAGTTTTAACTTGGAATATAGCACATCTAAAGTAAGTGAACTCATGATAGTAGATTCACGAATAGATGTAACTTTCATCTACCAAATTGACATGTCTAATGCACTTAACAATTGCCTAGCATTTTCAGCATCTGAAAAATTAACATTGACGCTACGCAAGTTGCTGAGAATTCTATTAAAGCGAGCAAAGAGATCATCAATTGACTCACCGGGTTGCATCTCGAAGTGCATGTATTCTTTCTTGAACATGTCTTGCCTTACCTCTTTGATCGTGTTGGATCCTTCGTGGTAGTCACAAAGTGCTTTCCACACATCGTATGCAGATTGGAGGTGTGCAACACGGTCGAAGTCACTTTGTGTTAATCCTTGTATGATCAAGTTCCGAGCCTTGTTGTTGTTGTCGACATCTCTCAGATTTGTAGCTGTAAATTGATCGTTTGATGGCATTTTGTAAGGCTTGTATACCTTCTCCCATATTGCAAATCCTTGTGCTTGGATGAAAGCCTCCATGCGTGCCTTCCAAACCTGGAAATCAATACCAGCGAACACACAAGGTTTGGCAGAGTACTTCTCCATGATGATTAGTCAAAAACACGCGCAAATCACAAAGATTAGAGCACCGTGGCTCTGATACCAATTGTAGGATCGAAGAGCACGTGAAAAGCTACCAGAGGGGTGTGAATGGTAGATTTAAAAATCTTACGCAGCGGAAACAATTAAACCCCAAACCCTTCGGCAGAAAAATGATCTGTTGAAGAAATCATGTGTGAGACTAGTCTAAACGTGTTTCACCGTGAAAAAAAGTGATAGATATCATAGAGAATCAAGTCACAAAGACAACACAAAAAGAATCATTCAATTCCATCGAGAAAAACTCAAGTTATGATCGAAAGATCAAACAATGGTCAATCTGCCCTACCCGAGAAAAAACAGTTCTGGAACGCCGCAAATAAACTCGTGTAGATCATAGACCACAAATTCAATGACCGTGAAATTTTGACATATGATAGACAATCAAGTTGTGAAGACAACTCAAAAAGAATCATGTCAATTGGATCTGTAAAACTCGAGTTATGATAAAACCACCGACGAAAGGTAGTGTTGTCCAGAAACTCGACGAGTAAAACTTGTCTGGAACAAGTCGGACGAACAAGGCACAAAAGTTCCTTCAAACTACGAATTTTATTCAATAGAACACAAGAGGAACAGCCCCAAAGTCGTGCACCACGAGCTCTGGGCTCCCTTGCTTATATAACCAGCCCTTAGGCCAACCCAATATCAACTAGGACTCCAATCCTACTCAGACCATGAATCGTAACTTTCCATAACTGCTCAAGATTCTTCTATACGCAGATAGAAGCAATCTTAAGACTTCCAAACACCTTAGAAATGTATCCCACATTCCTAAACAACTCAAATTCGTGACCTATACGAAATCCTATCATAACCAACTCAAATCTTTCCATATTTGAGTCAAACCCGACTCAGCCGCAGCTCCATAACCTAGTCGGTTGGACCTTTCTGACCAATTCTTTACGTCAACATCTCTTCATCACGCCTCAGAACCATGCAGCCACATCCATGCACTCCTTGCACATGTGCAAACATCTTCCAATGACGTCCACGATACCTTCATATGCATTGTTCTTGATTCAATCATGCTGCGCAACCTCTTGATCAGCTCAACCACAATTCCTCTCGAACTTGGTTGTTGGAACCTCATCTCCTCCCTGAGACTAGTCCAATGGGTCCCATCACCAGCCATGTCTTGAACTCAAGCAACACCTGCACATGAATAAACAACCAATCCGTACAAGCCCAAGTCCTCGACTTGACTCAAGTTAGTTCCGAACACAACACCCTACGTGAGAACCTCACATAAGCATGTTGCAAAACCACAGTAACACGATATCATCCATATCAACCAAAACGCCGCAAAAACTTAGCAAATGAATACTAAGCAATCTTTCCAACAATGTAAAGCAAGTACGAAACATTGCAAATGAAAATCAGAAGCACTACGGTCAAGTTCCGGACCTTGCCAAAGAAACCCGCACCTTGAGCCGGAGCTAACAAAAGCTAGTAGAACCTAGCACCGGAGCTTACCAAAACTAGTACAACCAAGCTCCCGTCGGAGCTTACAAAACTAGCAGGACCTAGCGCTGGAGCTAACCAGAACTAGTCTGAACTAGTAATCCCAAAAGCCGGAGCTAGAAAAAGTACGTCGGAGCTTAGCAAAAGCATGCCAGAGCTATAAAATATATGTCGGAGCTATCAAAGTCATGCCGGAGCTAACGATAAAGCTCACCGGAGCTTACCAAAGCTGGTCGGACCTTATCAAGAAGTCGGACCTAGCATCGAACGTAACCGGAGCTACCCAAACCAAGCCGGACCTACCGTCGGACCTTGTTGTAGCTCAGAGCTAGAGTCGGACCTTGATAAAAAGGTGTTTTGGTGATATTCAAAACTTTTATCATCAAAGCCAAGTGTATTCACTACAAGCCAATGTATTCAGCACACATAGGTCTTACACTTGTAGTTGTTGTCGACATCTCTCAGATTTGTAGCTGTAACTTGAACGTTTGATGGCACTTTGTAAGGCTTGTATACCTTCTCCCATATTGCAAATCCTTGTGCCTGGATGAAAGCCTCCATGTGTGTCATCCAAACCTGAAAATCAATATCAGCGAACACACAAGGTTTGGCAGAGTACTTCTCCATGATGATTAGTCAAAAACACACGCAAATCACAAAGATTAGAGCACCGTGGCTCTGATACCAATTGTAGGATCGAAGAGAACGTGAAAAGCTACCAGAGGGGGGTGAATGGTAGATTTAAAAATCTTACGCAGCGGAAACAATTAAACCCCAACCCCTTCGGCAGAAAAACGACATGTTAAAGAAATCATGTGTGAGACGAATCTAAATGTGTTTCATCGTGACAAAAGTGATATATATCAGATAGAATCAAGTCACGAAGACAACACAATAAGAATCGCTCAAATCCGTTGAGAAAAACTCAAGTTATGATCGAAAGATCAAACAAAGGTCAATCTGCACTACCCGAGAAAAAAACAGTTCTTGAACGCTGCAAAGAAACTCGTGTAGATCATAGAACACAAATCCAATGACTGTGAAATTTTGATATATGACAACCCAAAAAGAATCACGTCAATTGAATCTGTAAAACTCGAGTTATGATAAAACCACCGATGAAAGATGGTGTTGTTCAGAAACTCGACGAGTAAAACTTGTCTGAAACAAGTCGGACGAACAAGGCACAAAAGTTCCTTCAAACTACGAATTTTATTCAATAGAACACAAGAGGAACATCCCCAAAGTCGTGCACCACGAGCTCTGGGCTCCCTTGCTTATATAACCAGCTCGAAAGCCAACTCAACTCAGATCAGGAACCTAATCGTACTCTGTTCACAAATCGTAACTTTCCATAACTGCTTAGGATTCTTCTATACGCAGATAGAAGCAATCTTAAGACTTCCAAACACCTTAGGAACGTATCCCACATTCCTAAACAACTCAAATTCGTGACCCACACAAAATCCTATCATAACCAACTCGATACTTTCCATATCGAGCCATAACCGACTCCGCCGCAGCCGAAGTCATCAACCGATACAATCCGATCCTTCCAACCAAATCTTCTCATCCATAAACCATCTTCGGAACCATGTTACCACGTCATGCACCACATGCATATGTGCAAACACCTTCCTTCGACCTCCAGTAACCTTCATATGCACTGCCCTTGATTCAATCATCCTGCGCGACCTCCTGATCAGCTCAACCACAGTTCCACCCGAACTTGGTTGTTGGAACCTCATCTCCTCCCTGAGACTAGTACAATGGATCCCGTCACCAGCCATAACTTGAACTCAAGCAACACCTGCACATGAATAAACAACCAATCCATACGAGCCCAAGTCCTCGACTTGACTCAAGTTAGTTCCGAACACAACACCTTACGTGAGAACCTCACATATGCATGTTGCAAAACCACAGTAACATGATATCATCCATATCAACCAAAAACGCACCAAAGACTTAGCAAATGAATACTAAGTAATCTTTCCAGAGATGTAAAGCAAGTACGAAACATTGCAAATGAAAAACAGAAGCACTGCGGTCAAGTTCCGAACCTTGCCAGAGCAACCCGGACCATGAGCCGGTGCTAACAAAAGCTAGTAGAACCTAGCGCCGAAACTTACCAAAACTAGTATAACCAAGCTCCCGCCAGAGCTTACAAAACTAGCAGGACCTTAATAAAAAGGTGTTTTGGTGATATTCAGAACTTTTATCGTCAAAGCAAGTGTATTCACTACAAGCCAATATATTCAGCACACATAGGTCTTACAGAATGCATGTGTGTGTGCTTTGAAGCTAAAATTTAATTTATAAAACTTTCTAGTGATTTGGTTTGAATTTGAAATCTAAAATTTAATTAAAGAAAAGAGCAAATCAAATAAAAAGAAAACCCTTCTTCCTTTTAAAACCTCTCCTGGGATGAAACCCATTCTTTCCCCCCCTTCTCTTTTCTTTTCTTCCCCGGCCTAGCTCGCCCTCATCGCATGGGCCCAGCCCACCAGCAGGCTTGTCTTCTTCCTCAATCTCCCTCTACACGGCGGGCCCTACTACTGCCTCTCACCGATGCCAGACTCGGTCGTCAGCAGCCCACCCTGCTTTGGATCCTTACCTCCTCACTGCACATCGAAACCCGCACATCACCCTCACATTTCTCCTTTCCTTTTTCCTCCCGACGCGCCCATCTCTTTTCTCCCTCGCGGCCCACATCTCCTGGCCCAAACCGCAAGCATTGGGTTCCTTCCTCCCTCTCCTGCTGACCAGTGGACCCCACACGCCAGCTTTCCCATTCCTAGCCCCTTTCTCTCGCACGCGCGCAAGGTCACGCACGTCGCGTGAGCATGCCGGGCGCGGACTCCAAAAATCCGGTGCGGACTCCAGCCCCGAAAAATATCTGCCCCTAGCTTCTTGCGCCGCACGAAGCCTCACCCCTATAAAGGCCGCTCCAACCCTAGCCCTTCCTCCTTGCTCCCGAAATCTCGCCGTGCGCCGCCGCCGCAAGATTTCCCCCAAATCCATGCCATGCTTGGCTCCACTGACTTGCCACCCTGCTTCTCTAGGTAACACTCGTGTTTCACCAGCCGTCTTCGACGTGAATCGGCGCCAGAGTCATGATTTCTGCCAAGTCTCGGTAAGCCGCTCTGCCGTCACTACCGTTCTGGCATTCCCTCCCAATTTCCTCTCGATCCGAATCCTCCATCGCACTCCCCGTGCTCCAGAACGTGTTGGGACAAGATGGCGCCGAAGAATCATCATAGAGACACCATCCCTGATGAAGACCAGCGAGGTCTGTCCGCCTCTCACCATCGACCCACTGTTCTCGCCCATTTCTTCCCCCTTTGACCAATCTAACGTGTCTCCCATGCCTCTTAGGAGCTTCCCGGCGAGAAAACTGCAAGGAAGAGCCAGGGAGGCGCTCCCGCACCGAAGGCCGATGAGCACCGCTGCCCTACGTCGTCCACCTCTCACTTCCATGCTCTCCAGGACCCTGAAAACCACCTAGGTGAGCTTGCATCTTCCGCCTCTTTCGATTCATGCGCTTAGAGTCGGATTCTGCATAGTACGCGCGTAGATCGGGTTCACTCCGGCGAGCTTGGGGCCGCACCCATGGTGCACCGCCGTGGCCAAGACTGCCGGTGGCCGGCTCTAGCCGGGAACCGCCTGGAACCGTTAGATCAAGTGCGGACGTCCTAGATTAGACATAGGATACCCCTTCGTTTAATAAAATATGGACCCTTTGTTTCAACTTGGACGGCTCACGATTAGATCGCCGATACCCCTTCAAAGGTTTTAAAACGTGGCAATTCTCTTTAGATCCGAAGGCTGCGAGTTGGCCACGTGGCCCTTTAGTCTGAATCGTTTGCATTGGATCCGATGGCTCTCATTTAAGACAGCATACCCCTTTGCCGATTTGCATTTAGGCCCCTTCATTTTGCTGAGTATGACTAAGAAGCCCTTCCACCTTGCTGCTTTATCACATTGACCCCTGGACTTTAATAAAATTGGTTTTGCTTCTATAAATCTAATGAACTTAACACCCAGGCCCCTGTTGTTTGTTGTATTAGCATTGTTAATTCTTGCAGTGTGCTACTTTTTGCTATTTAACCCCTGGAACTTGCTGAATGAATGATTTAGCCCCTAAAGTAGACTGCAAATTTGCATAAAAACCCTTGTAACCTGCTGTTTTAACTAAAATAGCCTTCTAGTGTGTATACTTCGACATAAAATGATAGATCAATGCTGTTTTGAGTAAACTTAATAAGTGGCATGCTCAAATAAGATCCTATGTTATGTTATAAATGTTTATTCATGCTTAATAGTTATATGGTCACTTAATAAAATATATTGTACACCCATTAAATGATTTCTTGGCATATAGGGTAGATAATAAGAACGTATCATCGCATGTGATAAATGAATTGTGATCTAGAAAAGTACTTGATAATATATTCTTGCAATGTGAATAATTCATAATCTAGATTTAATCTATTAATACATGCATGATAAATATGTTCTTACATTTGTAAATGATTTACAACCTAGGTTTAACTTATTATTGCTTGCATGATAATAAAAATGTATGTTCTGTTATTACAATTAATGAATTGCCATAAAACCTATTTTGTTGTCTTAATCATTGTTTAAATATGCAAGTTAAACTATGAACAAAGTCCTAACATGATAAAACACTCGTAACACTGTGTTAAACCGTAATCGTGTGTAGGCTTTCATTACACGGTAGGATGTTCGCGTTGTACTCCTCATTACTTGTTTTGCTTGTATGGTGTATTGTTATTGAATGTGCTTTTATATCCCTCTTTCGTTAGTTTATTCGTTTTTGTGTCGTGACTGTGATGCGACGTGAAGATTTGGAAGATCGAGTGTTCTACCCAGAAGACTGAGCATCTACATGAAATAAAGAAAAGGCAAGTGCCCTTGACCACTTTGCACCAGTTAGAAATTATTAAGGACGTAGATAGAATTAGTTGTATGCAATGTCAATTTGGAATCCTATGCTAGAATGTTTCCCTAGATTTCTATATTATTCCTTGTCACTGGTTTGGATGGTATTGTTGGGACTTGGGTATGTGTTTATGCTTAGCCCTGTTGTCATTAGTTGGGTGGTAATGGTAACTTGACATAATTCTATTAATATCACTTATTGGATGGTTATATATATATATATATATATATATATATATATATATATATATATATATATATATATATATATATATAGTAGATAGGAATCTGGACAGGCAGAATTGAGTGGTGGGTGTAGTACGCACAAGACTCGGGTTCATTGTGTTGGCGCCTGTTCTAGATTCTAAGGACCGGTTCTTGGTGACATTGTGACCAGGCATTACCGTGCCACCACAAAACGGTATGGAATGGCTTAGCTGATTAATTAGGTAATCTTTTGATGGTTATGGGCAAAGGATGGTGTGGGGAAAGAGTTGGGATCTACTGCTCTGATCTGCAAGGCTCAAGAGAAGGTTGCCCTGGCGGAGGGTGTACTCCAGATATGTCGCGGTATGTGAAACCTTAGAGTGCTCATACTTGTCGGGAGACCCTTTGTAAAGGCTCTGTTGTGACCTTCTGGCCACACACCTACAGAAGTGTGTAATGTGATCGACAGGTCACGGGCGACAAGGAGGTTTTTAGTCCACCTGGAGACAGGTGATGAAATCACAACTTGTGGTAAAGTGGTACAAACTCTATAGAGTATAAAACTATCTAGATAGTTGTGCTCACGGTCATGGGTGTGCTTGGTAGTATTGCCTTGATTAGTTGGGACTGGATGATTTGGTTAGTTGGTTGGTAGCCGGGTGGTTTAACCCGGTGAGCTGGTTTTCAGGTGGGTAACCTGGACGTTGGTGAGTCGGGTGGTTGTAACTCGACAGTTTATACTATTATTGGATAGATGTGTCTTTCACCTAGTAAATAGGATGTTAAGGTCAACATAAGGAATAAGATGTTGCATAGAGGCTAACCCGTGTCAGTTTTTCCTCATTGAATAGCTCGCATGTCATAACTTCCCACACTTGTGGAGTACATTAGGTACTCACGCTTGTTTGTTTTCCTTTTTCTTTGTACATGTCATGCTGCTCAGGAAAAAGATGATCAAGCGAAGATGGAGCTAGAAGATCACGTTGCTACTAGTCGATTTGCCTCTGGCATGTCCTGCTTGTTTTCCCTCTTCCGCTGTTGTGCTTAAATTGTTTCAAGGTAATAATTGTGTTTTATTCGATATAGAATTATTTACTTTTTTGTCATGTATGTATGATCAACTGATTTTGGTATACATGCAGGTATTATCATGTTTTACTTTATGCAAAATGGAGTGTGACGTTACAGAAGTACCAACACATTGCACTCGATCTGCTATTTCTGTCTCTGATGGAATTCTTGTAAGCTGTCACAGAAACATATGGTTTACACTGAATGATCACTATCCCAGATTCTGAAGAGTAAAGAAATTATATGCCTACAGGATTTTAGATTATTCAACAAAGTTTCCGAGATGTGGAATGCTGATTTTCTCATCTCGTAATATGAATGCATTGAGTGTAGTTGTTCCTAACACCTGCAAATGGAAAACCAGTGCTGTCCACCAATTGCTGCTGACTTTTAGATAAAATACTCTGCCAACCTGAAAGATTCTTCTGCAAGCGAAGATAGAAATGGCCCCTTCTCAAAAAAAAAAAAGAGAGAAATGGCCTATCAGCAGTCCAAAAGATGCAGTTCCAAAAGCCCCGTCACACCAAGATAAATGCAAAATAACCTTTTACTTTGAAAGTTTTTAGCATATATGGACAAATATGAAATATCCCTTTAAATAAGGATAAAAATTGCGCCACATATTGATACATCTTTGAATCCATCCTCGTGTAGCTAAAACTTATGTGCAACCTGCCAAGCAGAACTCTGGAGTACTGAACTATTTTGCAAGTATGTGTCTCCGGTTGCTGTTCGGCCTACTTTTAGAATTTTGAAAGAGCAAGTGCCGTACTATTATGAAAGGTAAGTATTGAAACATTTTTTTTGAAACGCACCCGTCAAACCGGTTGATATATTAAGTAGGTGAGCAAGAAGAGTACAAGGTGTACCACAGTACACCTGGAAGCAAGGGGGGGGGGGGGGGGGGGGGGGGGGGGGGGGGATGTTACAACAGGGAGGAAGGAAACCGGACAAACAAAGCCGAAAAACAGAAAAACAGCAACAACAAATTTACAGCTCCTTGGATGGAGAAGATCAGGCAAGTTGGGTGCCACTCCGAGGCAGTAGTGCCCGGAGATCCTTTTGGCACCGGCCTGAGCCCAGAGCTGGACCGTCTCCTTGACCTCAACAAGCAGCTGCTCCACGTCTACTCTTTGCTGTCAAAGATATGCCGGTTTAGCTCACACCACACCGTCCAGCACACAAGGAGAAGCAGCGTGCGGGTGCCCTTTGCCTTTGCGGATGCACCTGCCGGGGACTGATGGAAGAACCAGTCCACTATGTTCGAATATACTGACCAAATTCCACAAACTGCCGTGTCACCGTACATTTTGTGAAGAAGTGATGCTGTCTCCAGGTTCCACAACAGAAGATGCAATAGTAAGAGTTGGGTCATCCCCTGTTTTGGAGTCTGGCAGCAGTCCAAACTTGGTTTTGCACGAGCAGCCACGCGAAGGTTTTGCACTTTGGAGGTGCTCATGGCCTCTAGATTTTTGTTAGGCATCAGGACTGCTGCTCTCCCTCAAACTGCAGAAGATACGCCGACTTTGTTGTGAACATCCCATCCGCCGACAAGGACCACCGGATGTCATCCAGGTCAACCAGCGAGCTAGATGGATCTATGTCTCGCAGCTCCTCCTAAAGGAAGTGAGCTTCTCCTGAGCAGGCACCGTCAGGCGCCCTACCACATCCGCAATCCAATGGTCATTTTGTATGGCTTAAAAAACATACATTGTCTTTCTCCTGACACAGCTGAAAAGCAGGGGGTATTGTCCAGTCGGCGCCTTGCCATGAAGCCAACTTGAGGTCCAGAATCTCGTCGTGCTTCCGCTATGCAATGTTACAGTTGTGGCCACAGCAAAGAGTGCTTCCTACGTGTCATCCGAAGGGAGTTTCAGATGTGCCCAAGGCCTGTCTCTTGTGGTCCAGCTCAACCAGAGCCAGCGCAGGCGTAGAGCCCGCGCAAAGCGCTCGAGGTCAACAATACCAAGCCCCCCCTACTGATCGGCCTGCACACACGCGCCCATTTTATCTTGCATTTGCCACCTTGCAGGAGTTGCGAGCCTGCCCATAGGAAACGTCGCTGGGCCTTGTCCACTCCTTTGAGGAATTGCAGTTCTCTTCGGCCGACAAAGGGAAGGAGTTTCCCCTTCTATCCAGCTAGCTTTGATCGGACTTTGTCAAAGATTGGTTGCATAAGGTTCATTGTGAGGCGCCCAGTGTCCAGAGGTAAGCTGATGTAATTCACTGGTAGTTCCGCTTGTTGACCGCCAAAAGATTGGAGGATGTGTTGAAGGTCGACACTGCCACAACAAATCGGAATAACTGAGCTCTTCTACATATTAATTCTCAATCTGGTTGCATCACCAAAGCGGTCTAGAATTTGGATGGCCATCTGTACATCAGCGGTGTTGGGGTTGAGCAGCAGTACCACATCGTCCGCATAGAGTGACAGGCGGGTTATGGCACCACTGTCATGAAGGGGGGACAGACAATCGATGCTTTTAGCTTTGGTGAAAGATTTGTTGTAGTGTATCCATTGCAAGAATGAATAAGTACGGTGAGAGGGGTCTCCCTGCCGTAGACCTCTGGCATGTGGTAGCAGCCTAACCCCAATGCCATTCAGGCGCACTGATGAAGTAGATGATCGCCAAAGTAAGAATAGCCACCTTGACCATCTAGTGGGGAACCCTCGGCTGCACATCAGTTCAGGAAGATATTACTAAGAGACCATATCAAAGGCTTGTGACATGTTGAGATTAAACAAGAGTACCGGTTTACGCATTCGATGATATGCCTGGGCTAGACTCCAGACATACATGAAGTTGTCTTGAATTGATCTACCGCAGACAAAAGCACTTTGAGCTGGTGACATAAGATCTGCAATGTGGCACTGGAGTCTGATGGTGAGCACTTTTGAGATAAGTTTGCCAAAGGAATGGATCAAGCTAATGGGTTTGAAGTCACCTGGTGCTTCCACAATGTCTTTTTTATGAATCAAGGTGATGGAGCCACTGTTGACTTTGCTCAGAGGTCCTGTGCGCAGCTTATAGAAGGCGTTGAATGCAGACACCACATCACCCTTGATCACATCCCATGCTTCACAATAGAAGTCCCGTGAATCCGCCAGGCCCTGGTGCCTTCTCGCAGGGAAGGTCATCGATGGCCCACTTAATTTCATCTTCAGTGAAGGGCATGTCCAAGTCAGTTGCTTTCAGCTGGGTGAGGCCGAGATGACCCCAATGGATGGTCGATGTACGCCATTCTTTCGTGCTAATGAGTCCCCAGAAGTGTGGGAAGATACAATCCTCCATGTCATCTTGATTGTGAACGTATTGCCTGAATGCATCTTGAAGCCTTGTGACATGTTGCTTATGGCTACGTGCATTTGCCCGCAGATGGAAGAATTTGGTGCAAGCATCGCCATGCTTGAGCCAGCTTAATCGTGAAGCTTGCTTGCGTCTGGCCCGCTCAATAGCGGCAAGCCCAAGGACTCATGCCTCCAGATCGCTCTGTAAGGTCTTCTCCTCCAAGGACAGGGTTCTTTGCTGGGAGGTTGTCGATGTTCGGATCCGGCAGATCTCCCAATACTACCTTTGGTAGATCGAGGAGTTGTAGTTCGATAATGGGCGCGCAGAGATTCAAGAAGGTGAAAAACACCTGTACACAGAGATTTACGTGGTTCGGGCCGCCTGAGCGTAATACCCTACTGCACGGGGTGTGTTGGTGATGTATTAAGCTTGTGAGTCTAGAAGAAGCTCCAAAAGAAGAAGGTCGTCTAGCTCAGGGTGTTCAGTAGTGGTCTGGAACCGTCCTTTGTGTATCGTCGACTAGTCCTTTTATAGGACAAGAACTGGTCGTTACAACATTAGCCTGGCCCGACAGGTGGCCCCGGCGGTTACACATGCTTGATACACAATAAATGGGGTTAATTACCCTTAATAGCCTGGTAACGGGCCTTAACAGTGCCATTACTAGTATTAAGGACCATCCGATCGTGTGTCATTAATATGGTATTAATGACACTTAATCGGGTCTTGAAGTCTTTGATTGATCCTTGAAGGTCTGGAGCCGTTGGGGGGTCCACCGTCCTGATAGATGAAGTTGAAGGTCCGGCGGTTGCCACGTGGCAGCTCTGGAGCTTACCGTCGTGGACGGGTAGGTCCCGTGCTATTGGACACGCGTCAGTACTGGAGCTTCCCTCTGTCTGGGGTTAGGTCCGGGGGTGCCATATTGGTATTCTAACCAAAGCTTCCTATGTGTGGGTGATAGCTACGGTCTTGTGATACACGTGGCGACCCTGGGACTAACCATGTCGGGGAAGCAGTTCCGGCTACGCCTGACATGTGGGGCTTTCAGAGGTCTTCAAATCTGGTAGATGGAGTTTCCTTGTGATCTTTGCGATCCCAAGGGGTATCTGATACGGAGGGTACTGACAGTGGCCCCCTGGACTCACCTCCGGGAGAGACTTTTTGGATGAAGTCATTTCGCCGGAGGTGGGTCCATTCTTCGGTTTATGAACTGTGTCTTCAAGGGTCTTTGGTTGTGCCGTTGGCGGTAGTTCACAGTTAAACTTCCGCTGTGTGGTGTATCTTGAAGGCGGCAGGTGAGATCTCAGCGTGCGGATCTCACGCAATTGAAGGTCACCGGTTCTCGATACAGAAATCGTATCAGTTCCGCGCGCCCTATCAGGCTGCCGACTTCGGGTTTCCTGTCTTTCAAGATGACAATCGTTCGCCTAGGGAAAGAACCTCGGCTTGATCGTCGGGGTTGCCCTGGGCCCCCTTGTCATTGGCAGGGTGAAAATTTTGACTAGTATCGTCGGCTCCCCTGTGATTTCCATCCCGGCGTTGCGGGGGCTTACTTAAGAAGGAAAGCATGCACCGTTTGGGGTTCTTTACGCCTTTCAATCGATCTTGCGCTCAAACCTTCCAAACGTTTGCTTGCCTTTCCTCTCTTGCCTCACTGTGTCGCAATGGAGTTGGGTCTCCGCTAGAGACGACTGAAGATCGATGACGATTTGAAGAAGGTTCGGGCCCTCATGGTATGGTCCCCTGACTTCTTCAACCACCTGGTCCATGCCGGCAAGCTTCCGTTCGAGAAGGAGCACACCAGCGACATGGTGTACTTTTCCGCGTAAGCCATGGTGGGACTGATCCCACCTTTCTCCTCTTTCTTCTTGATGCTGCTAGACTTCTATGGTCTGCAGCTGTATCACCTTGGCCCCCACTCCATGCTGCTGGTGTCCATCTTTGTCCACTTCTGCGAAATGTGGGTGGGCATTCCCCCCTGCATTGAGCTTTTCCACACCTTACCACAGGCCGGAGCGACGAGTACCTTGGCTTCTATTTTATGAAGCACAAGAAGTGCCCGTACAAATACTTGCGGTCGTTCCCTTCTGGGAAGTGGGACGATTGGAAGAAGGATTGGATTGTGATCAGGGTGGAGGAACACGAGAAGCTGGAGCTGCCAGAAGGCCTCCCCAACATCGACACTGCAGTTTGGAGTGAAGCTCCGGTGCTGTCAGATGCCTTCAACCCTGCTCTGACCAGGATCCGCCTGTGCGTGGAAGGAGAGATGACTCCCCAGGCGGTGTTTTGCAACTTCCTGACCAACAGGTGGGCTCCGTTGAAGAGGAGGGAGAAGTTGGCTTGGGCTCTCAACAGTGTGCTGGACGACTGGATCGAGACCAGTTTGAAGTCCAACATAGAGGGTGCAACTTTGGAGTTCCACCTGAAGAAATTCCAGCACGGCATCGACGTCGAGGGCGACGACTTGGCTTCGCCGCCGTCTTTCCTCCCACTGAACATGGTGGCAGAATTCAGTAGGGAGCTCCAGCGGACGATGCCGGTGCTTGACGACCTTGGTGTCGTTGAGAGGTGCTCGACCACCGGGTTGGCGATCTCCGAAGCTCCAGAAGGTGGCTCCGTTCCTGCCCCTAAACCAAGAACCGATGTCGTCGGCAAGGGCAAGGAACTGGCCGAGCCCTCAAGCCGTAAGAGGAAGCATGCCGACAGAAGGGCCAGACATACTTCTTCCACGGCGTCTCCTTCTCCCCGGAGGGGAAGGTCTACAATGGTGGCGTCTACTCTAGTTGCGGCATCTTCCCGTGGTGCTATCTCCGGCCAAGTGACTCCGGTACCAGGGCCAGCTGAGGGCTCCAGGTCCGGAGGTCCTTCCCAGTCGAGGAGGGCCTCGACCAGAGCAACGCCAACAGCAGCAGCAAGCTCCGGGGGGGCCCTCCGGGACTACCACACCAGTGGCGGTTGTGGCTAGTCCGGAGCGTCCGGAGAAGAGGTTCCGCGGGAACTGGTGCGAAAGCCTTCCGAGGTAATTTTTGATCTTTTACCTTAGTCGGTTGTTTTATTGTTAACTGTATTTTGAGTCTCTTCATCCTTTATCCACAGCGTGCCCAAGAAAAGGGCTGAAGCTCCGGTCCCTGCAGCAGCGGTTGAGGCTGTGCAGGCTGAAGTTCCGGCTCCAATTGCAGCGCTGCCTCCAGAGGTGGCTGAGGCTGCGGCAGCCCCGGCGCCGGCTGTCGTGGTTTTGGACGACTCATCCCCAAAGGCTCCTGTGGTAGCGCCGGACCACAGGACTGAAGATGTACCAGCAGCGCCAGCCTCGGAGGTTGAAGCTCCGGGCTTGGATGATGTGATGTTGGACGTTCAGGTCGCAGAGCTGGAGGAAGCTGCGATTCCGGCCCTAGAGCCAGATGTTGTTGAAGCCTCGACAGTCGAGCCGGTGGCTGGCGAAGTCCCGGCAGTGGAGTCGGGTGTTGATGAAGCTCCGGCACTTGTGCCAGTTGTCGAGAAAGCTCTGGTGGTAGAGCCAGTTGCTGCAGAAGTTCTGGCTATGGATCCGACCATTGAAGAGGTTCCGGCGTCCGAGCTAGCTATTGTGGAGGTGTTGGCGCCTGAGCCTTTGGTGGTCAAAGCATCAGCGCCTGAGCCCATGTCGATCACAGCGCCAGCACCTGAGCCAACGGCGGAGGAGGCGCCTGCGCCGGAGCCAGAAGTAGCTTTTACTCTGACCGGACCTTCGGCACCCGCTCCAGAAGCAGTGATCCCGGAGGTGCCCGCTGCTGAGCCAGAGTGCCATGATGAAGCTGCTGGCCCCCCGCCGGAGGGGCCAATTGTTGATGACCTGGCGGCTGGGCCTTTGGAACCAATTCTGGAGGTCGGAACTTCTGCTGCAAGCACCTCCTCGACGGCGACCGAGGCTATCCTAGAGGATGGCCCTAGTGTCGTGGAAGCTCAGGGTACCGTTCTCGTAGAGTGGGACCCAATTGTTGTTGTTGAAGATCTGCTGGAGCCAGCGGAGAGGACCCCAGCAGGTCCGGACCCGATCCCCCTATCATTGTCTATCGACAACGCCTGCTCCAGTCTTTGCCAAGTCCAGTTGGCCTTCTACCATGACAGCAAGGCCCTCGAGGAGGAGCGTCAAACCCTTAGGAGGTGGCGCAACCGACTCCATTTCGAGACCAAGGTGGCGCAGTCGAGGCTGGCTGACGACAAGGAGTGGGTGAAAAGGGAGAAAGTCTGCCTGGAGTACTGGGGTAAGTTGTTGGATGAGAGGGAAAGCATGACGCGGACCCTCGACAACCAGTCTCGGGCAATATATGATCAGGCCAAGGCTGCAAATAGCGCAGCTGATGAACGCCAGGAAAGGCTCTCCACCATTCACGATAGTCTTGTCAAGCATCGGGAGGCTCTTGAAGCTCGGGAGAGACGACTCGAAGATGAAGAGCAGAAAATTCCTGGAGCTGCGAGACAACCTCGTGAAGAGGGAGGAAGAGCTTGTCCAAAAGACAGCTCTGGCTGACAAGAGCCTCGAAGAACACACCAAGAAATTGGAGGAGCGTTGCAAGGAGGAGGAGAAGAAGGCCTGGGAGCGAGGGCAAGAACTCTACAAGCAGGAGAATGCCATCGCCGCCTGGGAGAAGAAAGTGCGAGGCCGGGAGAAAGATCTGGTCAACCGCCGGAATGAGATCCACCTCCGGGAGGAAGAGCTCAGCAAGCTCAAAAGGCAGGTTGCTGACACGATTCAGCAGAATGCCAGAGAGGTGGAGCGTCTTGCTCGGGAGAGCTCGGAGCTAGCGGCGGCTAAAAGATCCTTGGCGGAGATGCGTGGTGCAAGCGCTGCGGAGTCCCAACAAGTTTGGGACTTCCTGGGCAAGGCCAACGATGCGCTGACGCCAATGGGCTTCAGTCCCGTGCATCTGGATGATCCAGAGCCGGAGGTGGACCAGGCGTTGTAGGCGCTGGGTTCAGCAGGCAACAAACTCTCCAAGGTGGGCGATGTCATCGCAGATCAATTGGAAACGGAGGGTTAGTCCCTGGCGAAGAACGTCACAGAGTTTGTGCTGACTTGCTACACCAGTCGGGACCCTCAATTCCCTCTGGACCCGGTGCTTGAAGGTCCCATCGAAGGAGAGGGTGAAGCCACCCGAGCCAACGTGTCGAAGGTGGCCCAGAAGGTCGCCCAGTTCTTCCATAGTGTCTAGGACCGTCTCCCTATAGCTCCCGCTTGTATTCTATCTTCTTCTTCTCCAATTTTGTAATCTCTTGTCTCCAGATGAATGAAATCCAAATTTTTTAGAATTCGAATTTCATTTTTTGTCTTCAACACCTTTGTCTCGCTGGGCCCCCTGGTATATGTACACAATTTGATTGTGAACATGTACCAAGAGGATGTACCAGTTGTTGAAGACTTGCGTGCTTTGAACTTGTAAAATGTAGGTCCGAAGTCTTCGATAGTGTAAGTCCCCTGAGTCTGTCGGAGCTTAGTGGCTCCGGCATTGACCATCGCCGGAGCTTAGTAGCTCCGGCAGTAGTCTCCATCAACTCATAAAGCATCGACAACTAACTCTCTGGGGTGTCAGAGCTTGGTAGCTCTGGCTCCATTCACCATCGTCATGAAATGTTTATTTTTCCTGCACATTGAAGTCAAGAAAAACAGTAAAATTTGTTTCCTATCTATAACTTCATTGCGGCTTACTGTTCCTGGGAAAGTTTTAGGTCGAACACAATCCTAAATACAATTAAGAGCACCGTCTTGCTTCCTCCAGGCCCTATCGTTTCTGGACTCGCCTTACTTCGGCCTGCCGGGGTGTAGGTAGAGTGGCGTACTTAGGGTGCAGGACCAGGCTAAGCCGATAGCACACTCAGGCCCTAGATTGGCTTGGCGACATCCAGACAAGTAGGCCATCAACAATGCTTGAACCCGGGAGGATAGACAATGCAACTCGAATTGTACATGAACTGGTCGAGTTAAAGTTTCTTAAGAAATGCACAACTTTGTTATAGACAAGAAAGAGAAAAATAAAAAATATTGAGCCTGTACAAAGTAAATGCATGTGGAGTCTGTTTTCACACAATGATGTCTTTCATTATAGGTCCGGGGTACAGGGGAAACAAGTACACTCTTAGAGTACGGAACCAGACTAAGTGTGTTTCGTTTCTCGTTTGGCCCAAGGTAGCTAGCTACACTTTTAGTTCTGAGAATGTGACAAATGTTGCATGGACGTTGCGGACCTAGCAGGGTAGGTCCGGCTGCCCTCCCGGAGGAGCTACCGACTCTGTACAACGACTCTATAACATACACCACATGTAATTATAGACTCACCTCCGTGATACTAAGCGTAGAACTTACGGAGGTGCTCAATGTTCCAAGGATTTGGGAGAGGTGTCCCATCCTCGGTTGCCAAGCGAATGCATCCGGGACGAGATACTTTGATCACTCGGAAGGGTCCCTCCCAGCTGGGGGAGAGTTTGTTTAACCCTTCTCTGGATTGTATTCTCCATAGCACCAGATCACCTTCCTCGAGCTGTCGGATGTGAACATGCCGTTACTGATAGTGACGAAGAGCTTGGCGGTATCGGGCATTCTGAACAGCTGCTCGGCACCTTCCCTCTTCAAGGAGGTCAAGGTCTTCACCCCGGAGTTGGTCCTGCGTGGCTTCGTCGGAGGTCTGGAGCCGGAGCGAACCCAAGGTGATTTCTTGAGGAAGGACTGCTTCAGCTCCGTACACCAGGAAGAAGAGTGTCTCTCCAGTTGACCGGTTTGGAGTTGTCCTGTTGGCCCATAGAGTGGGCGGAAGCTCTTCAATCCAGTTGGCTCCATGCTTTTTCAGGCACTCATATGTGCGCGTCTTGAGTCCTTTCAGGGTTTCTGCATTTGCCCTCTCGGCTTGGCCATTGCTTGCCGGATGAGCTACAGAGGCGTAGCTGACTTGGATGCCGAGGTCTTCGCGGTATCCTTGGAAAGCAGAGCTTGTGAATTGGGTCCCATTATCTGTTATGATTTTATTCGGGACTCCAAATCTGCATACAATGGACTGCAAGAAATTGATAGCTGGTTGCTTGTTTATTCTCACAACTGGAGTTGCTTCCGGCCATTTGGTGAACTTGTCAATGGCAACATACAGGAACTTGTAAGCTCCGATGGCTCTTGGGAAAGGTCCCAAGATGTCCATCCCCCACACAGCGAAAGTCCATGTAGGAGGTATCATTTGTAGAGGTTGAGCCATTGTGTGAATTTGTTTTGCATGGAACTGGCATGCTTTGCATTTCACCAGCTCAGTTGCATCCTAGAGCGCTGTAGGCCAGTAGAAGCCATGTCAGAAGGCTTTACCGACCAGCGTGCGGGAAGACGCGTGGTTCCCACACTCGCCTCCATAGATTTCTGCGAGGAGCTCGCAGCCTTCTTCCCTTGTGATGCACCGCATTAGGACGCTGTTGGCACCACGCCGGTAGAGATCGCCTTCTACCAATGTGTATCTTTTAGCCAATCTGACTATCCGATCAGCGGATACATCATCGTTAGGAAGGATGTCGTCTTTCAAGTAGCTCCGGATCTCCGAGATCCATGCATTGGAGCTTGCTTGAGCATTTGAGCCTTGTGTGTTGGGTTGCTCGGAGCTTCCGGCAGCACCTAGGACCCTTGATGGCTGCCAAGGTAATAGGGCCATCGGGAGCACCAGCTTCGAGATGCTGGTCTTGCCCCCTTCGCTCAGTTCGGCAGGCTGAGCTGTGGGTTTTGACAACCTCTGGACGAAGGTTCCGTCAGGAGCCGGAGCTCCGGTTGATGCTTTTGTCGAGAGTTCGTCAGCTTCAGCATTATGGACATGCTGGACATGATGCAGATCCAGGACTTCGAAGTCCTTCTGGAGCCTCAAGACTTCAAGGAGATAAGCAGCTAGTTGGGGATTGTTATAGGATCATTCGCCCTTCACCTGTTTAATGATGAGCTGCAAATCTCCCTTGACCAACAGCTGTTTGACACCGTAAGATAGTGTTACCTTTAGTCCATAAATGAGTGCTTCATACTCCGCCATGTTGTTGGTCGCCTTGAAGTCAAGGTGGACCATGTATTTTACCTTCTCCCCGGTTGGAGCGAGGAGAAGGACTCCAGCTCCGGCCCCCTGCTTTTGCATGGAGCCATCAAAGTAGATGGTCCAGTGAGGCTCGGTGAAGACTGGAGCCTTGAGTTCCGACTTCTACTCACTAGGGCCCCAGGGTTTGATGGAGAGGGGGTCCATTCCACCACGAAATCTGCCAATGCTTAACTCTTGATCGCTTGTCTTGGGACGAATTCAAGATCAAATTCGGTCAATTCCGCTGCCCATTTTGCAATGTTCCCAGTAGAGTTGGGATTATGCAAGATCGCACGCAGTGGGTAAGAGGTCACCACTGAGATCTTGTGAGCTTGGAAGAAATGGCGAAGCTTCCTGGAGGCGATGAGAACTGCATAGAGCAGCTTGTGCACCTCTAGATATCGAGTCTTGGCATCATGTAGTACTTCGTTGATGAATTACACTGGGGGTTGGACTGTCTGGACACTCCCAGAGGGGCCCGAAGCTTCCTCCACATCGACCCGGACCCTCCCGGAGGGGTCCGGACCTGCTTCGGGGACCTCTGGGTCCCTACTAGAGGAACCCAGAGCTTTTGTTGGAGTGACTCGGACCCTCCCGGAGGGGTCCAAGTCTTCTGGGATAACTCCCTGTTGATCCAAGTCTGGGGGCTGAGACCCAGACTCACCTTTAGGAACCTCTGGACCCTCCCGGAGGGGTCGGTTGCTGAAATGTAAAGCAGTAAGGACTCACTAGGGTTCGGAGCTACGAAGGTTGATAGAGTGGTGAGAACCTGTTTTAGCTCTTAGAACGCCTTTTCTGCTTCTTCAGACCATTGAAATGGTCTGGACTTCCTCAATAGCTTGAAGAAGGGTAGCGCCCGTTCCGCCAGTCTTGAGATGAACCGGCTGAGAGCTAGACATCCAGTCAGCTTCTGGACATCTTTGATGCGAGCTGGTGGCCGCATCTCCTCAATAGCCTTAATCTTCGCCGGATTTGCCTCTATGCCCCGGTGGTTTACCAGGAAACCGAGAAGCTTTCCGGAGCTAACCCCGAAGACGCACTTGTCTGGGTTCAGCTTCGTGCGGGTGACCCGCAGCTTGTCGAAGACATCTTGTAAGGTGTCAAGGAGTGACTCCTTATCCTTGATCTTGACGACGATGTCATCAACATATACTTCCACTACGTCTCTCATGAGCTCTCCAAAGGTTTTGTACATAGCTCGTATAAATGTTGAAGCTGCATTCTTGAGACCAAATGGCATGGCAGTATAACAGTACAATCCATCTACTGTGATAAAAGAAGTATGTTCTTCATCTTCCCTAGACATTCTGATTTGATGGTAACCAGAATATGCGTCTAGGAAACACAGTAATTCACACCCGAAGGTGGAATCCACTATCTGATCTATTCTAGGTAGTGGGAATGGATCTTTTGGACATGCCTTATTTAGTGTTGTGTAGTCGATACACATCCGAAACTTCCCGCCGGCCTTGGGTACAATGACTGGGTTTGCCATCCATTTTGGATGGAAGACTTCTCGGATGAATCCAGCTTCGAGCAACTTCTTCACTTCTTGTCGTATGAAGTTTTGTCGCTCTACGGATTGCTTCCAATGCTTCTGATGTACGGGCCGAGCGTCAGGATAGATCTTCAGATTATGCTCGATCACTTCCCTAGGGATATTTTAAAAACATGAAGTAAAAACATGTAAATATTAATTCATCAAATGAAAATATAAAAACGTCAAATATAATATGATATTTTAAAATATAGATATAAGGGAGACTTACAACACTACTTTCAGAATTTTTTAATCTTCGCTTCCTAAATGATGTATATGTCCTAATATACAAACACATTATTGATAAGAATGCGTGCAAAAAGAAAAATACAAGCAATTTATCTAACCACAACAAAAAATACATACGAAGAAATACGAATAATCTTTATAAGTCGTTATCAATCTAGGATCATGTTAATAGTTACCTCGCCGTTGTGATCTGAGACACGATCTTGCGTGCGCTTCTGTGCTTGCCGCGAGTTGTTCACTCGAGATCGAAGGACGATTGGACGAATGATTGCGGTTGCAGCCAATCAACGCGAGCATCTGCATCCTATGTGAATGTGAAGGCGATCAGGCCATGTCCAGCGAGGACGGAGGCCGGAGGGCGTATGGCCAATCTGCGGGCGTCCGTATGGCGCAAGGACGCGAGCGTAGGGCAAGATCAAGGATCGGCGGCGGCGGCTGGCTGACTTCCTTCCGTGAGCCGTAAGCCCCGTTCCTTCCGCAGAACAACCGATCAGTACCGCATGCAGAAATAGAGATAAGAATACGTACCTGTGTACCTGTTTGTTGGACCTGGGCCCAGGGCATACCCTGTGGCTACGCCCCTGAGTGAGACTTCGAAGCAGGGCGGGTGCGCAAGGCGTCAGGACGACTAGAGGACAATGCCTTGCGACACAGGCAAGGTAGGGGAGGCGCGCCTGTTACAAACAAGAGTCCACCCGTCCGGTGGAGAAGATAGCGCATGATGGGTGGAACGGCGAGCGAAGTCAGAAGGCGGCGAGAAAGGCGTTGGGCCGAGAAGCGACTTCTGAGGGGGAATAGTGTGGGAAGATTTGGAACATAAGGGATCTTCGAACTGAAATCACCTGCAGTACTGCAGGTGCAGTAACAGTCACAGACATGTGGGCCCAGATAAGCATGGGGCCCACATGTCAGTGACTGTTACTGCCCCTGCAGTACTCCAGGGGATATGCATCTGGGATCTTCACTGATGGGGAAGAGCAATGAATGCCAGGGGGTAGCTCGCGCGGTAGGAGCATGGGGGAGCACATAGGAAAAAACACTGGGGCTCGCAAAGAGTTCACCCTGAACATACCGCAAGGAAGTGGGTCCGACGAGGAGATGTAGGCCACCGGGGGCACAGAACTAACATCGCCAGAAAGCACCACTCCGGCCGCACCAGTAGGAGGGGTAAGAGACATTATCGCCAGCTCTGGGGTAAGGAGCGACGACATGCAAAGTAGGGACAGACCACGCCGATCGGAAAGGGGGGACAGGAGGTTCAGCGAGGCCTCCTCCTCAAGGTCAGAGAAGGGCTCGTTGAGGGTGGGGAGAAGAGAGCGATCCACATAGTCCGGAGAGAGGGGCAGAGAAGCAAGAGGGCTCGGAAAGCGCAACTCAGAGAAATGGGTGAGCGGACTAGAGGTCAAACCAAACCGATGGCCAAAGGAGAGGCGGTCACAGGGCACCGACGAAGAGAACACCGTCGAGGTCACAGATGGGCGGCAGCCTGTAGCACGGCCACAAGGGGAGGGGGTGACCCGGAGAGCGGGCAGCAGAGCAATTAGTAGCGGGGGCGTCGGGGGTGAGGGGGACAAAGGGAACGATGGCCAAGCAGACAACAGAACGGGCGGGCGGCGGGCAGCCCGTGAACACCAGCAAGTTGCCAGCGACTGGGGCCAGATGCGTAGGGGAGGGCGTCGGGTGTGTGTGTGTGTGTGTGTGTGGGGGGGGGGGGGGGGGGGGCACTACGAAAATCGGACAAAGAAATATTGACCATATAGCCGTCGGTAAGCAACTGAGACCGATGGCTATAAAGTATAAATGATGGCAAACCGACAGCTATAACCGACGAATTATGTTCGAGTTCTTAACTTGTAAAGCGGTCAGCCGCAAAGACCCGACATTTTTATATTTATAACTGTCGGTTCTTAAGACCGTCAACCACCTCCACACTGACGTCTTTAATGCAACTACAGACAAAAAAAAAAGAACCGCATGGCACGTTTGCCAGCGTTTCTCTGCGCTACCGAGCTTAGACCATCAGCAGCGGTTTACTCTAAAACTTACTCTATCTCTCTATACTTCTAGTACTTACTCTATACTTCCAGCATTTCACTCTGTATACTTACTCTATACTTCCAGTAATCTACTCTATATTTTCAGTTCAGTAAGCTTTACAGTGAACCACTGCGGATGGTCTTAGAACCAACAACTCGCAGCTCCATTGGTGCAGGAAACAAGATTCAAAACAATTGCAGCTCCATTCGCTCAAACAGGGAACAAGGTTCAACACAACATTTACATTAATAAGTCTAGAATCATACAACCAGATCAAAACTCTGTACATATCACAAGCAAAAGCCAAAGCACAACAAAAAGCAGATTTGGGCTTTCAAAAGAACAAGAAGCGCAGGATGTCGCCGACTACCAGCCGCCGCCATGGCACCGCGAATGTCGTCGGAACTCCAAGCAAGCCGTGGGAGGTCGTGCCGTGGTGGGGTAGGCCGCGCCGTCGGGAGGTCGCGCCGTGGTGGGGAGCCCGCGCCGCCTCGACACCTCGCGCCGCTGGGAGGCCGCGCCGTGGTTTGGAGGCTGCGCATCCGGGAGGCCGCGCCGTGGTGGGGAGCCCGCACCGCCCCCGTGGTGGGGGAGTTCGCGCCGTCCTGGGACCTCGCGCCGCCGGGAGGCCGCGTTGTGGTGGAGAGCCCGCGCTGCCCCGGGACCTCGTGCCGTCGGGAGATCGCGCCGTGGTGGGGAGGCCGCGCTGCCGGTAGCTCGCACCGTGGTGGGCAGGCCGCCGCCAATAACTCGCGCTGTGGTGGGAGGCCGCGCTGCTGGGAGCTCGCGCTGTGGGGAGCCCGCGCATGGTGGGGAGTCCACGTCGCCAGAATCTCACGCTGTGGTGGGGAGCCCACGCCGTGGGGAGCTCGCGCAGCCAGGAGGCCGCGCCGCCGGGAGCTGGCAGTGGGAGCCCGCGCCGCCGGGGTAGGGTTTCTTTGGGAGGATTCTGGACGATGGATGATTCGATACGTGCGAATATAAAAAGAAGGATCTCTGCAATCCGTGCCAGGTGATGCGCGGTGGGCGGTGGCAATCCGTGCGAGGCGCGTACGTGGTGGGGCCCTTGATCTGAAACGAGGAGCGAATATAAAAGGCGGGATTCCTCGTGCACATAGTCGTGGTGGGGTCCTCATGCACGGAGTCATGGTGGCTCATTAGGCTCTGGATGTAGCCGTCAGGCCATCCGCACCGGTGCCCTGTAAATGACACTCTAAAGCGAACTGTAAAGACGACTCTATATTTAGAGAGAGGGAAAACTGTAAATATAGAGTATATAGAGTATACTTTAGAGTAGGTTTTAGAGGATAGAGTATGCTTTAGAGGTTGCTGGTGCGGATGGTCTCAGTCACCAGACACCAGCCGACAGTCACAATTAATCCGTCGGTTTCGTGAGTAGGCCGACGCAAAAAACACTATGACCGTCGGCTTGTTTTCTCTAGCCGACGGTTTTAATTATTTTCGTCGGGTTTTCTTGTTGCCCGACCACTATAAATCTATAGCCATCAGGTTCCAAAAATCGACAGTTTTATGACGATTAAATACGATGGTCCTGACGGTTTTACTCTTGCCGACGCTTGTTTGCTCGATTCTTGTAGTAGGGAGACGGAGGCAGACGATCAGTGGACGTCGGGACCGGAGCGGCCATCCACTACGTGCTCATGCTGCTGCTCCTCCTATTCTTTTTTTCCTTCTCCTCTCCCACAAGGGTCTGTCTGTGTTGCATATTTGCATTGCATTCCTAGAAATGATCCCATATGCAAAATTGATCCTAATTGATCCCATATGCAAAATGAGAATTAGATGCTAATAACTAATCATTATGAACTTCATATTACCATCAATTAGGATTTGAGGGGGCGACGCGAGAGAGGGGGCATACCTGGAACGGCGGCGGCGCGGCGGACCGGAGCCGGCGAGGCCGGGGGCGGCGAGGGCGGGGCAGTGGCGGCGCGGCGGTCCGGCGGGGTGCAGTGCGGCGGCACTGCAGTCAGGGGCGCGGGGGGGGGGGGGGGGCGTGGCGGGCCAGGGCCGGCGAGGCTGGGGGCGGCGGGGGGCGCGGCGGCCCGGGGGCAGCGAGGCCGGGGCGGCGGCGCGGCGGGCCAGCGGCGGGAGCGGGGGCAGAGCGGAGCGGCGACGGCGGTGGTAAGGAAATGACGAAGGGAACGGTTCGGCCCGGCGGTATAGTGCTTTAACTTGCGACGGCCAACTTATTTGCGACAGCCCTAGGGTTGGCCGTCACAATTAATACTATTTGCGACAGCTAGCGGAAAAGGCCGTCGCAAATAAGATTTATTTGCAACGGTCACTTTTGGAAACCGTCGCAAATATAAGATAATTCGCGACAGTTTGCTTATTTGCGACGGCCATTTGCGGCCCGTCGCAAACAGGTTTATTTGCGACAGCCGGCCGTCGCAAATACGGCCGGCCGTCACAAATACTGCCGGCCGTCACAAATGACCGCTTTTCCTGTAGTGATCGGGGGAGCGGCCATCACGGTAGCACCGTGACTTTTTAATCTCCAAGCATTACTTATCTACTGTCGTGCTTTTTTGTCTAGGCATGTACATGATGTACAAGTAACTCGTAAACAAGGTCACACGTGGACATCTAGCACCTAGTATGGAGTATGCTAGCCATGCAAAATATCAACAAACGTAATTGCCTTATAGTCTGGTTGCATTTTTGCCAACAATTCCCAGAGCTAACGAATACACTTCAAACTGGAGCAAAACCCATCGTGAGGCTAGCTTTTGACACATGATTTGTCAGTTGATGATGACCATATATGCTAACTTTGTTCCTTCTCTCACTTGGAGGAGTATCGAGGTGTGATCATAATATATACGCCATCAAGCATAAGATACACAAAAGGGCCATTTGTCGTCTAAGGACCGTATCATACACTCATATATCTTGCAGCCGTGGTGATTTATTGGTGAAGTCGCGTTTATTGCGTGATAATATGTAAATTTCGTGGCACCATGCTAGATTTGCTTTCTGTTAGGATTGACCATGTTGAATAAAAGGATCAAATAATAGGAGTTTGTTACTTCATAACCAACTCAATCTCTAATAAAATCTCCCCTACGTGTTTGATCGGAACACACCAACCGAATCGATTGGAGGCCCCCTCGACTGTTCCCTTTAGATAAGCACCTCTCATAATTCAGATGGATCTTGGATCTACAACTTAGAGCACCCAATTCCTCATGCCACCAATCGGGCAAAGGGAGAAGGTCGGGGAAGGTGCTCCAAAGCTTCACCGCCCCCATGACTCCGTTATCTGCAGCAGATTGTCGCCTCTGCACGCTCCTCTCAGGTATTCTCACGGTATGTCCCATCCCAATCCCTAATCAGTTCATGTTCTGATTAACAGTTCATTAGCTTCATAATTGCTGGATTAGTTTTTCTCTAATTAAGTTCATCCGAAGGATTAGTGGCTAACTAAGATCCAATGATTATTCAAACCTAACAATGGTATCAAAGCCGGTTAGCTTCACTAAGACCTTCGGATTTCCTCAGATTAAACTAAGATTGATCAAATTGTTGATCTCTAAGCTCAGACCCCGCAGCACAAAAGCACTAAGTGATCATTCAAAGCAAATTAGGAGGTGACTTAGGGTTTGAATCCTAACTCAGATACAAAACTCAGATCAAGGATTCAAACAAAAATTAGATTATGCATTCAATTCAAGAACTCAGGAGCTTCGGCTCAAACCCTAAGAAATTAGTCTAAGATTGATTTAGGAAACGAATTTAGAACTTAGATTGAACCTAGAATTAAAAGAATTCGGATCAAAATCAAGAAAACAGAGGTGGATCACCAATCCTAAGTTGCGCCTTCTGAAATTCTCGACGTGGCCGTCGTGCTCGTCGGAGAAGCCGTCGGTGCAGCCATCTGAACTCCTCCCCGCAGGGGTCTTCGGGTAGGGCGGATCACCGCCGCCGGATCTGCCATCTTAGAGCGATGCACGATGAGCCGCTCGACAGTGGTGCGCTCACCCAACGGTGAACGCACGTGCCGGCGAGTGGCGCGGCGGCGGTGTCGTGATTAGCCGCCGAGAACCAATGGTTGTCGGCGACGTATCCCAACCCTAGTCCGAATAAGGCGGCGGGAGCATCCCCACGGTGAGTCAGGCATCGAACTGCCACTGAGCAGCGAGCTCTCCTTGCAGGGAACTCGCGCACGCCGGCGACAAGCCACGACGCCACCGCCGCACCCCACTGCATGCTCAGCTCTCATTTTTGGTCTCTCTCTCCGCGCGCCGTCGTGTGCTCAAGGAAAGAGATGGATTGGGAGAAAGTTTTTAGGGTTTCGGGGGAGGCAGCCGCACTGCGGCATGAGCCTGCGCAGGATGTCGGGTGGCCGTCGGATCCGATCCAATGGCCCGAGGGCATGGAGCGCACCTTAGCAGGCTGGCGGGCCGGTGGCGCGTTGAGTAGGCTGGCGGGTTGGTGGCGCATTACGCGGGCCATCGGGTCAGCTTTTCCCCAGGCCACTGGCCCTGGCTGACGAGTAACTGGGTCGAGGCCACTGCTTGGGCTGCGGGCATATTCCTATTCTTTTTCCTTTTAGTTTTTTCTTAGTCTGGGCCTACGCATCAAAATCAGTACTTATGGGCTACGGCCCAATTTGCAGAGGACTGGGCCTCCTGAGGCCAGTTTCTTTTCCATTTTTGAATTTTCAGTAATATTCTATATGGGCTAAATACCTTAGAGGGTTGCAGTGTGGGCTACACCGAAAAACACTTAGCATTTTAGCTTATTTTCCAGTGGGTTGGGCCTATATCAGTTATTTTTGAATCAAATAAATTGGTGATTCATTTTCTTAGCATTTTCTAATTTTCAGAAAAATAAAATTAGTGTTTTTTGTTTTTCAGAAGAACAAAATAGTACTTCAGTCAGTTTTGGATTTTTAGTTATGAACTTGAATCCATGAATTTAGAATAATGGGCTTTATATTCTAAGTGATTTTAGTATGGGCTAAAATTTATTTTAATGAATTTATTGCTTTCATATTTTTATTGCAATAATTAATATTCTTATTAGTCATTTAATTAGTTTATGTTGTTAAGCTTTCGCTGTGTAATCAATCTTGCATAGTAATATTTGTTGAATAAACAAATTTATGCTATGCACTCAGTTTAATAAATATTCATAGCAATTTTGTTAAGTAGCCAACGTGAACGATAAAGTTGTTATGATCTCAGATCACTAAGTTTATGCATAGTAATTTTGATAATTACTATGTTCTCAATTATTTAGTTGCATGGAAATTTTATTGAGTAGCCAACGTGAAAGATAAAATTTGCCATATTCTCAATTATAACTGTTGTATTTTTGTTCGGGTAGCCAACGTGAAAGACAAAAAACACATATTTTATTTAACTCAGTTATTTAGTGCATAGAAAGTTTCGTTCAAGTAGCCAACGTGAAAGACGAAAATTGCTATGTTTTCTAAGTTATTATGAATGTCATATTTTGTTGGAATGACAAAAGACGACATTTCACCTCAGTTAAGTGTTTGGAATCAATTCATAGAAAATTTTGTTCGAGTAGCCAACGTGAAAGACAAAATGTACTATGTCTTCTCAGATATTTTGAATGTCATATTTTGTTTTAACAACAAAAGACGATAATTCATCTCAGCTACTATTATTTATATTAGTCCATAGAAATTTTTGCTCGAGTAGCCAATGTAAAAGACAAAATTTACTATGTTATCAATTATGTTATGTTTTCCTAAGTAGCCAATGTGAAAGTCAAGACATAACACTTTAGTTTGTTTATTTTTAAGTTTTATTTCAGTTTATGCATTCTTTAAGAATTTCACTCAGATGAATCTTCCATACTCAGTTAAACACTGTACTCAGTTTTAATTTTCCGTCTTACGAGATGGAGAAACTCAGTATGTTTTCTTTGTAATGATGAAAGCTTTTAGTTTAAGTACAATTTTAATCATATTTAGCGAGTCATTAAATATGATATGTTTGATGATTCAATTACTAAGCACATTTGGGAAGCGATTTTCAAATGTGACACTGCCTCTTAGAACCTTCATTAGCTCAAAAGGTCAGTTTACTGACTATACTAAGTTTGATGCAAGTATTCTCACAAAAAAACTTATAACTAAGAAATAAAATGGAGGTGTTGTGCGTGTGCACATACTTAGAATAACAGATAATTATGAATGTTGTGTTTTGTCAAGTAGCCTACGTGAAAAACAATACATAGCATTTGTAATACTAAGCAAAGGCAGTGGATTTTAGAAAAAGCTCATTGCTACGAGCGACTTAGTATTATAATAAGAGGAGAATACTCAGAAGAGGGATTAGGATTGTTAATGTCGCTAATGGTCATGAAGCAAAAAGTAGAAGCCAAATACGAACTCCCATTAGTAACAAAAGATGGCTTTATAATTAAGCTTCACTAAGTTCTCAGTTTACCCTCTTATTAAAGGAATTTGATTTTAGTAATCTTGCTTGGACAACTAAGTTGAGTATGTCACTTTGATATACTTGTTTGAATAAGTTGAGTCTTGTCTTCGAATGATTCTATAATCAAATCTCCTCTCAGAATGAACAAGTTTTAGTAAGCGCATAAGAATCGATCTTGAAACATCTTTAAAATTATGACTTTTTTAATATCGCCATATTTAGAGTGGGATAATTGAACGCTCCGTTTCTCAATCGATTATCCCTACTAAGAACTTTCTACTCAGATGAATGCATATTATAAAACACTAAGATTAGAATCCGATCGTGAGGGAGAGTACGATCGGCGTACCCCGTATTCACTAAGAAATCAGTGAAGTCCTTAAACTTAGTCGATTAGCTAAACAATCAAGGCTCAAAACCTCTATTCACATGCTAAATTAAAATTTTAAATAGTTGGTGTTTTAAAACATCATATTAGACAAGGACATGACATAAACCCTCATTAAAAATTTAATGAGGTTGTCACTAAGTCAATTAGCCCAAACATTAGTAAGCCATCTTGATGGCTATTCAGCAAGATAATAGTGTTTCTATGAACTTGACCGACACAAAGTTTATGTAAATAATATATGCTAAGATTAGGAGGAGCAACGTAAGTCGAGCAAATGATCTTGATGAGAAGTGGATGCAAGATCCACCTCTATGACTCAAGAAACATTCTTCTCGATACGTGCTGCTGTTAAGTCAACATATCTCGTTATTGTTGACTCAACGCCTTTTGTTAGCTCTTCGGTGATAAAATTAAGTAAAACTCCTATTGCAGAGGACATCTTAGTTTTGTATTTTGATCAAATTAGTCGTCTATGATGAAGAGCAACAATCGCCTCAATTAGTAAATAATGCGTGAATAAGTGGATCTCGTTGAGAGATTAATATTCAAATGAAGGCTGATCTCACCTCATTTGAACTAAGATATATAAAGCTCTCATCCATCCGAATGGTGTCAATCCATATATGATCAAATGAGGCATAAGTAAGCCAATAAAATTTGTAACTCAGTAAACCTTCCTAATAGAGCCAAATTAGTAGGCTGTCAAGAGTCTACACAAACACGTGGCTCCAAAAGGAAAAGATATAAATAGTATGGACATACTTGTGGCTAATAATTTCATTAAGGAGACGTTGATTACGTTAATTCGTTTTCAATTGTCTCAAATAAGGATTCGTTCAGAATCAGTATGATATTAGAAGCGCATTATGACTTAGTATTACATCAGATTGATGTAATAATGACGATTCTCAATTGGAATCTACAAGAGAACGTCAGTGTGATAACTGAAGAGTTATCATTTAAGCAAAAGGAACATATGAGATACAAGGTATCTCAAGTTCTATAAGCAAATTAGTAAGTTTGGGTTATACTAAGTATTATGAGGACAAATAGTTTTCACTTAGTTTAGAACGAGAAATTAGCTTTTCTCGCACTATGTAGATGACGTTTTATTGAAGAGTATAACGTTAATCTACCGTTAGATAACAATAAGAGTTGTTCTCTGATTTTGACACTAAGAGGTATTGTGACCACTAGGCATAATGAGAGCGTACTTTAGTAGTACGGTATGTATGCGAACAAAAAATCGTCTGCTTAAAAAAGTCAAGGTTAATTAGTATGGGAACCACTAAGAGATTGATCGAATAAAATGGGTTCCAAAGCTTTCCGCTGTCGAAAGCTTTCAGTTTGCTCATTAACCAACCTTGACATAGTCTGCCGGGTTGTTTTTGGCATTAATAAATTCAATCCAGACCACTAGACTGAAGATTAGTATGAACTTGCAGTCTTGCAAGAAATTCATGTCTCATGATAAGTTTAGTATTATTAGAAAAGTCATAGATTAGTAAAACTAAGTTCCTGTGAGATGTGTAGTAAAATCCACATCAGAAAATAACACTCGCAGATGGAGCTTTATTGTGGAAAAAGCTCCAAACCATAGGTAACTGCATCATGATCGATGCACACCAACTTAGTGATGAGGCTGATAAGCAGAGAAAATAAGAAAACTCGGGCTAAGAAGTGGTAGACAACATAAACCACATAAGTTATTCGTACTTCTAAGGCAACAAGTCAAATGTGCAGCCAAACAAATTGACATCAGTTGTGTGTTGCAAAGAAGTATATCTAGGATCATACTTAGCATTGAGCAATTAGATTCATGTGAATCCTCGTGGTACTGCATACAAAAGGGACTTCTACCCAATGTGTTCTGTGAACACATAACGCACATGGGTTTAAGGAAGAACCTATGTTTTCCTGGATACTTAGGGACCAAACTCAGAATTAGTGTATGTTTCTAAGTGTGAGATGTAACATGATCGTCGGGTCAAGCAGTACGTAACTGGCTGTTTTCGATTCGCCGTGTCCTTTATATCAAACAAGAGGAGATATACATTCGATTTAGTTTTGTGTTACTAAGTTACTTAGTTTCGTGATCAAGAGGGTGAATGTTAGGATTGAACATGTTGAATAAAAGGAATCAAATAATAGGAGTTGGTTACTTCGTAACCAACTCAATCTCTAAGAAAATCCTTCCTACGTGTTTGATCAGAACACACCAACCGAATCGGTTGGAGGCCCCCTCGACTGCTCCCTTCCCTATAAATAGATGAGCACCCCTCACAATTCAGATGGATCTTGGATCTACAACTTAGAGCGCCCAATTCCTCAGGCCACCGATCAGGCAAAGGGAGAAGGTCGGGGAAGGTGCTCCAAGACTTCACCGCTGCCATGACTCCGTCATCTGCAGCAGATTGTCGCCTCTGCACGCTCCTCTCAAATATTCCCACGGTATGTCCCATCCCAATCCCTAATCAGTTCATGTTCTGATTAACAATTCATTAGCTTCATAATTGCTTCTCTAATTAAGTTCATCCGAAGGATTAGTGGCTAACTAAGATCCTATGATTAGTCAAACCTAACACTTTCCTGAGTTACCTGTCATGCAGGCAGGCAACAAACTGATGGTGCACTCTTCTTAACCGGAAGCGTTCAAGCAAGTAAGAACTCCAAGCTAGGACCAATAAAATATTATATTAGTGTTCCCAACCCATGGTGTTCTTTTGTAAAAGAAATTTGAATGACCACTATAGGCGCCGTGTACGTACTTGTGGATAGGAGAGTCAATCGGCTGAAAATTGGGGCTTCTCACTTGGCGTTCACAATTCTTAGATATAAATCTAACTATAGCTTCCATTTTGTTAGTTAAAACATCAACAATATTTTTTACAGTTACTGCGTAATCCTATAAAACAGGAAAAAAACTAACAACACGCGCACACAAATTAAAATAAGTTGGAAAAATTACCAAAAATTTAAGTTGATTGAAAATTAGTCCTGAACAAGATAACTTGCCACTTTTGAAATGTCGAAGCCTGCGCCCTTTTGTCAGAACATATACTTTAGGTACGAGTAAAGTTCTGAGTGGAGTCATGGCAGCGACTAACCGGCAAACTGTTTTATTGCTTTCCTGAATTTTCTGTCGTGCAGGGAGGTCACAAATTTGCAATGGACGGCACCCCCGGCTTGATTCGGAACAGTGATAGTGAGCCTCACCGTACCGTGGCCTGCTGGACTTGTACGGTTTACTTGGGTCTTTTCTCGGGAGCTGGAGCCGGGTGCTTCGCAGCAGCAGCCAGTGATATCTCTCTATGCGGTCTGCCTGCGAGGCTGCGACTGCGACCAACTCGTTCCGTTTCCCAGCCGTGCAGCACTAGCTAGCAACGACAAAATCCAAGGCACTTCATGCAGGTATAGGACGGAGGGTTGTGCAAGTCACCATCTCCCACCATCTCTCGTTTCATCGTTGGATTTGAAGTGGTCATACATGATGATGTCTTGTCTCTCTGCTGGATGGTGGCCAGAATATTTAAGTCAAATCTCGTGCACCGGCAATGGGAAAACACACGTTTCATGGTATGGCTGCCGATATGTATGTACCACAGACGCAGCAACTGTTTTTTATTTACAGCTCGGTGAAGGAGCTGGTGAGATCTGTCCTTTAGTACTCTCCCGGTATTTGCCTTAACAGTCCTCAAGCTGCCGAAGCAATTTATCAAGGCGTTCGATAAGCTACGTCGCCGTTTTCTATGGTCTAGGATACGAGAGATACATGGCGCCAAATGCAAAATCAGCTAGGCACGTGTTTGTAGACCAAATGATCTTGCGGAATGAGAATTATTGACCTTGCACGATTTGGGAGATCCCTCAGGTTGCGATGGCTCTGGCACCTGTGGCGCATCCCGCTCAAACCGTGGATCAGTATGGAACTGCCTGTAGACCGAGTCGATGAAGATTTATTCGCTGCTGCCACACGGGTCACTGTAAGAAATGGATGCAGCACCAGTTTTTGGACCTCAAACTGGTTGGGTGGTAGCCCTTCATGTGTGAGCGCCAGTCAGCTATACTGCACGAGTCGGCGGAAGAACACAATGGTGGCGAGCGTCCTCTCCAACCACAACTGGATAAGGGATTTCATTCATCACATCACCATGGACATGCTATCAGAGTTCGTGCAGCTATGGGGCTTGTTGCGAGGGGCACTACGTAAGAAATTCAAATAGCAGACAAAGATGTGCGACGTTCTAAAAGAAGAACGTCTCTGATAAGTTTAAGCGAGACGAGTCCGCTTCAGCGAGGATCTGATATGGCTCGATTGAACGTACAAGGAGACGCGTTGCAATACAAACCGTCTCAATTAACTAGGTATCCGAGACGCGCCCTCCTCTCTGGCAAACGGGAGACGCGCTTTGACTAAGTGCGACTCATATTTGTTATGTAACGGAGACGGACTTTGGTTGCAGCACGTCTCCTTTCATTATCGAATTCGGCGCGTCTCCCATAACCACCGGTCTGGCGCGCCCCCTTTAGTTGTGGAAGCACACCCGTCTCCCATTCCCTCTATAGAGAGACGTGCTTTATATCGGTCCGTCTCGGTTTTCTGTTGCCCTTCTACGACCTCCCAACTGTGACAGAACAAGTGGCTACCAGATCTGCCCTGTTCTTTCTCTTTTGAAGGTGCCCTTCTAAAAGTCTTGCGGTGATTATCAGTGGATCTTAAAACAAAGGGTTAGTCCTCTCCTTCTCTCCCGTTCCTTACTATTTTTTTCCTTTAGATCTTGACTATCAGCGGCTTCAAATTTCTTTGATTTAGCTCTCCTTTTCTGTACGTAGATGTCGTTGGATCGAAGTTAGATGTATGGGTCGCACCTTTGCAATGAATATATCCAAGGAGTAGATGCATTTATCGCTTTCGCGAAGAAAGACATGTTAGACAACATCAGAGGGACTATTTGTTGTCCTTGCAAACACTGCAAGAATGAGAAGAGATATCGCATAGATGAAATGTTGAGGTCATATTTGATCACATATGGATTCATGGTGGATTATCGATGTTGGAACAAACATGGAGAGGATGGGATTAATGAAGCAGAGATGAGAGATTCATACCTAGAGAGAGAGGTCCCTACTAGTGTCGAAGAAGATCACGGAAGGATGTGAACGAGCCAAATATATCAGGGTTCACGATGATGACATTGAGTTCCAGGTGCATAACATTGAGGAGATGGTACACAATGTCGAGAGAGATGACGGCGATGATCAATATAGTAATGGTGAACTTACAAATAATAAGAAGATGATCGAAGACTCGAAGAAGCCTTGTATCATAGTTGTGCGGCTAAGTACACCAGACTATTTGCGATGGTAAAACTTTTCCAGTTGAAGGCGAGAAACGGATGGAGTGATTGTAGTTTTAAGGAACTGTTGACGCCCCTTAAGGACATGTTACCCTAAGGCAACACAGTCCCTACGACAATTTACGAGGCAAAACAGATAATCTGTCCACTGGGTTTGGAGATGGAGAAAATCTACGCGTGTAAGAATGATTGTATTTTATATCGTGGACATGAGTACAAAAACCTCAAGAAATGCTCTATTTGTGGAGTGGACAGATTCAATCGTAGAAAAGACGACGGTGATGACGATAACTACAATAGAAGAAAAAGAGAGTCTAAAAAGGTGTTTTGATACTTTCCTATCATTTCTCGTTTGAAGCGTTGGTTTGCAAACAAGGAGTCAGAATTGTTGCGATGGCACAAAGAGAAGCATAAGCAAAATGCTGGAATGATAAGACATCTTGCTAATGCCACACAGTAGTGAAATATTGATTCACAAAATCCTGAATTTGCCATTGATCTAAGGAATATTAGGATCGCAATAAGCACTGATGGCATAAATCCTTTTTTGAACAGTAGCACACATAGCACATGACCAATTGTGCTTACAATTTTGAACTTTTCTCCTTGGTTGTGCAACAAACGAAAATTTATTATGATGTCAGGACCGATACCAGAGCCACAACAACCTGGGAATGACATCGACACTTATTTCAGGCCTCTGGTTGAAGATCTGAAGTAGTTGTGGTACAACAATGGAGTGCAGACCTGGGATGACCACAAGCGTGAGTACTTTCGCCTCAAAGCCATTTTATTTGTGACTGTTAATGATCTCCAGAGGTACGTAACTTGTCCGGACAGAGTAAAAAAGTAGGTTGCGGATGTCCACATAGTTTGAGAGAAACAAACTCATAGTACTTGAGCGAGTCACAAAAAATAGTGTACATGGAACATCGACGCTACATTCCAATCAAACACCCGTTTCAGAGTATGAAGGATAATTTCAATGGTGACACTGAGAAGAGGCGTCCTCCACCTCATCTCATGGGTCATGAAGTTTATGAAATGGTCAAGTATATCCATGTTGTTCTTGGTAAGCGGAAAAGGACTGGCAACAATACTGACGAAGATGACATGTGGAAGAAGCAATCGATTTTTTGGGAGCTACCGTATTGGAAAGACTTAGACGTCCATCATTCGATTGATGTGATGCATGTTGAGAAGAATGTGTGAGAGAGCCTACTCGGGACATTGCTTAACACGGATGGGAAAAGTAGGGACCATAGACATGCATGGGCAGATCTAAAGAAAATGGAATTAGGCCTGAGTTGTGGATCAATGACTCGGTAAAAGGAACGGAACTAACCACATCATGCATCACCCGGCCTTGCTCGTCTCCAATGACCGCGTAAAGCCCGTCTGTTATGACTCAAAGAAAGGAGACACACTTTCTTTGAGCTTGTCTCACACTTAGTCTTGTGAGACCTATATGTGCTAAATACATTGACTATGACGATAAAAGTTTTGAATACTGCAAAACACTATTTTAACAAGGTCAGACTCTAGGTTCGAGCTCCTGCAAGGTCCGACAATTGGTCTGGCTTGTTTTGGGTAACTTTGGCAAGGTCCGACTTAAGGTTCGACTTGCTGTGGCTAGATCCGACTAGCTTTGATCAACTCTGGCGCTAGGTCCGACTAGCTTTGGTCAGCTCCGACGCTAGGTACGACTAGCTTTGGTAAACTCCAACGCTAGGTCCGACTAGCTTTGGTAAGCTCCGGCACCAGGTCCTACTAGCTTTGATAAGCTTCGTTTCAAGGTCCGGCTAGTTTTGGCAAGGTCTGGTGCTAGATCACATTGGTTCTGCTTTTACCTTGCAATGTTTCAAAATTGCTTTACAGTTATGGAAAGTTTGCTTAGTATTATTTTAAGTTTTTGATGCATTATGGCTGATATCATTTTGCTATGGTTTGCAACATGCTTACGTGAGGTGCTCATGTGAGGTGTTGTGGTTTCGGAACTAACATGTGTCAAGTCGAGGACTTGTGCTTGGAAGTATCGGTTGTTTATTCATGCACAGGTGTTGCTTGATTCAAGACATGGTTGGCGACGAGATCCATTGAACTAGTATTAGGGAGAAGATGAGGTTCAACAACCAAGTTCGGGAGGAATTGTGGTTGAGTTGATTGGAAGGTTGCGCAACATGTTTGAATTAAAAATAATGCATATGAAGGTATCGTGGACGTTGTTGGAAGGTTTTTGCACGTGTGCATGGAGTGCATGGGCGTGGCTGCATGGTTCCAAGGCGTGATGAATAGAAGTGTACATAAAGAATTGGTTAGAAAGGTCCAACCTGCTGGAATATGCCTCAGGCTGCGGCTGAGGTGGTTATGTTTCGTTTATGGAAAGATTCGAGTTTGTTTTGGTTAGATTTCGTGTGGATCACAAAATTGAGTTGTTTTAGAAATGTGGGATAAGTTTCTAAGGTGTTTGAAAGTCTTAAGATTGCTTCTATCTGCGTATAGAGGAGTCTTGAGTTGTTATGGAAAGTTTCAGTGAAAACTGAGTAGGATACATGTCCTAGTTTGGTTTGAGTTGGCCTCATGGCTGGTTATATAAGCAAGAGAGGCCAGAGCTCGTGGTAGACGAATTTTGGTCTGTTCCTCTTATGCTCTATTGAATAAAGATCGTAGTTTAAAGGAACTTTTGTGCCTTGTTCGTCCGACTTGTTTCAGACAAGTTTTTCTCGTTGAGTTTCTGCACAACACTACCTTGCTTCGGCAGTTTTGTCATAACTTGAGTTTTACAGATCCAATTGACATGATTCTTTTTAGGTTGTCTTCAAAACTTGATTATCTATCATCTGTAAAAATTTCACGGTCATTGAATTTGTGGTTTGTGATCTACACGAGTTTCTTTGCAGCGTTGCAGATCTGTTTTTTCTCGGGTAGGATAGATTGACCTTTGTTTGATCTTTCGATCGTAACTTGAAATTTTCTAGATGGATTTTCGTGATTATTGTTGTGACGTATTCGTGACTTGATTCTCCACAATCTATGCTGGTTTTGTCACAATTCATCACTGTCGGTGGTTTTGATCCGACAGATCTCCCGACACTACTAAGGTGTTTGTGGAGTTTGAGGTTCGGTGTGGGCGCGCGGAGATTCAAGAAGGTGAAATGTAAAACGATGCAGGAGACACAAAGATTTACGTGGTTCGGGCAGCCTGAGCGTAATACCCTACTCCACGGGGTGTGTTGGTGTTATATTGGATGTATGAGCTCAAAGTGAGTTCAGAGTGTTAAGTGAGCGCGTAGAGTCCCCCTCTATGTATCGTCGGCCTGTCCTTTTATAGTACAAGGGCAGACCGTTACAAGTTAGACTGGCCTGACATATGGCCCCGGCGGTTACTAATATTGATACACATTTGATGCGCTTAATTACCCTTAATAACCGAGTTATGGCCTTTGATAGCACCGTTACTGGTAATTAAGGTTGTCCGATCGTGTGTCATTAATATAGTATTAATGACACTTAATCGGGTCTTGAAGTCCTTGATTCCCCTTTGAAGATCCGGAGCCGTTGTGGATTCTTCCGGAGGTTAGAGGCTGAAGATCAGACGGTTGGACACGTGGCAGCCCCGGAGCATACTGTGGATTACAAATAGGTCCGGTGCCACCTAACACGTGTCAGTTCCGGAGCTTCCCTCGGTTTGGGGTTAGGTCCGGGGGGGGGGGGGGGGCGCTATGGTACATAGCCCAGAGCTTCCCCCCCTTGTGGGTGGTAGCTCCGGTTTGATAGTACACGTGGCGACCCTGGGACTAACCATGTTGGGGAAGCGGGTTCGGTTATGTTTGACATGTGGGCCTCCGAAGGTCTTCAAATCAAGTAGATGATATTCCCTTGAGATCTTTGCAATCCCAAGGGGTATATGGTACCCAGGGTACCGACAGTGGCCCCCTGGGCCCACCTCTGGGGAAGACCTTTTGGGTGAAGTCATTCCACCGGAGTCTTCAAAGGTCTTCGAATGTGCCGTTGGCGATGGTTTGGAGTTAAATCCTCGCCGTGTAACATATCCCGTGTGCGACAAATGAGATCTTTGGCATGCGGATCTCACGCAATTGAAGGTCGCCGGTTCCCGATACGAAAATCGTATCGGTTTCGCGCGCCTTGTCAGGCCGCCGCCTTCGGGCTTCCTGCCTCATGATGACAATCGTTCGCCTGGGTAAGAACCTCGACTTGATCGTCCGGGTGGTCCCGGGCCCTCTTGTCATCGGCTGGGTGGAATTTTTGAGTAGTATCTTCGACTTCCTTGCGGTTTCCATCCAAGCGTTGCGAGGGCTTACTTAAGAAGGAAAGCGCGCACCGTCTGGGGTTCTTTACGCCTCTCATCTGATCTTGCGCTCAAACTCCCAACTTGTGCTCGCTTTTCCTCTCTTGCCTTGCTGTGCTGCGATGGAGTTGGGTCTCCGCGAGAGTCGTTTCAAGACCGAAGGTGACCTGAAGAAGGTCCGGGCCCTCATGGGATGGTCCCCGGACTTCTTCAACCGCCTGGTCCGCCCCGGTGGAGAGCTCCCGTTCGAGAAGGAGCACGCCTGCGAAATGGTGTACTTCTCTTCGTACGCCATGGTGGGGTTGATCCCACCTTTTTCCTCCTTTTCTTGATGCTGCTAGACTTCTATGGTCTGCAGCTGTACCACCTTGGCCCCCACTCCATTCTTCTTATGTCTGTCTTCGTCCACTTCCGTGAGATGTGGGTGGGCATCCCCCCTGCATTGAACTCTTCCGGACCTTCTTCACCGTCCATACCACCGGTAGGAGTAATGAGTACCTTGACTTCTACTACTTCATGAAGCGCAAGAAGTGCCCATTCAAGTACCTCCGGCCGTTTCCCTCTGGAAAGTGGGATGATTGGAAGAAGGACTGGATAGTCATCCGGGTGGAGGAGCACGAGAAGCTGGAGCTGCCCGAAGGCCTCCCCAACATTGACACTGCAGTCTGGAGTGAAGCTCCGGTGCTGTCGGATGCCTTCAACCCTGCTCTGACCAGGATCCGCCAGTGCGTGGAGGGAGGATTAACTCCTCAGGAGGTATTTTGCAATTTCCTGGTCAACAGGTGGGCACCGCTGAAGAGGGGAGAAAAACTCGCTTGGGCCCTCAACAGTGTGATGGACGACGACCGGGTCGAGATCAGGCTGAAGTCCAACATGGCGGGGGCAACCTTGGAGTTTCATCTCAAGAAGTTCCAGCACGACATCAACGTCGCGGGTGATGATTTGACCCCGCCACCAGCTTTTCTCCCTCTAAACGTGGAAGTAGAGTTCAACAGGGAGCTCCGGCGGACGATGCCGATGCTTGACGACCTTAGTGTCGTCGAGAGAAGATCGACCTCCAGGGTGGTGATCCCTGGGGCTTACGAAGGTGGCTCCGACCCTGCCCCGAAGCCAAGGATCGAAGTCGTCGACAAGGGAAAGGAGCCGGCGGACGAACCCTTGAGCCGGAAGAGGAAACTGCAACACGCCGACGGAAGATCCGTCAGCTCCTTCTCCCCGGAGGGGGAGGTCTTCTACGACTGCGGTGACTGTACCCGCAACGGCGTCTTCCCGGGGTGCTAGCTCCGGGCATGCGACTCCAGCACCAGGGCCAGTTGAGGCTTCTAGGTCTGGAGGTCCTTCCCGGTCGAGGGGGGCCTCGACTAAGGAAATGCCCGTGGCTGCAACGAGTTCCGGGGGGCCTTCCGGAGCTTCCACGGCGGCGGCGGCTGTGGTCAGCCCAGAACGCCCGGGAAAGAGGTCCGCGCAAGCTAGTGCGGAAGCCTCCCAAGGTAATTTTTAATCTTTACCTCAGATAGTTGTTTTGTTGTAGTAACTGTTTTTTAAGTTTCTTCATCCATCATCTGCAGCGTTCCCAAGAAGAGGAGTGAGGCTCCACCCTCAGCCACAACAGCTGAAGCTGTGAGGGCGGCAGCTCCTGCTTCTTTCCCGGTGCCGCCCCAAGTGGTGGCTGAAGCTGCGACAGCTCCGGCGCCAACTGTCGTGGTCATGGACCTCGACTCATCCCCCGAGATTCCCGTGGTAGCGCTGGACCACGGGAGAGAAGATGCACCAGCGGCACCTGCCCCAGAGGTTGAAGCTCCGGGTCTTGGTGCTAAGATGATGGGAGCTTCGACCGTCGAGCCAGAGGAAGCAGTAATTCCGGCCCCGGAGCTGAAAATTGTCGAAGCCCCGGCGGTTGAGCCGGAGGTAATTGAAGTCCCGGCAAGTGAGCCGGATGTGGAGAAAGCTCTGGCGGTTGAGCCGGCTACCTCTGAAGCTCCGATCTCAGAGCCGGTTGTAGTTGAAGACCTTCCGGCACCCGAGCCGGTTGAGGTTGAAGCTTCGGCCTCAGGGCCGGTTATTGCGGAAGCATCAACACTCGAGCCCACGGTGGTCGAGATGCCAACAGCTGATCCTTCAGCGGAGGAGGGGCCCAGATCGGAGACGGAAGTAGAACCTGCTCCGGAAGTGTTGTCGGCAGGGGTGCGTGCCGCTGAGCCAAAATGCCCAGATGAAGTCGCTGGCCCCCTGCCTGAGGGGGCAAATGAAGTCCTGGCGGCGAGGCCTTCGGAACCACTTCCGGAGGTCGGAACTTCTTCTGCAGGACCCTCCTCAATGGCAACTGAGGCTATCCGGGAGGACAACCCAAGTGCCGTGGAGGCTCAGGGGACCACTCTTGTGGAGTGGTACCCAATTTTTGTAAGAGAGAACCCACTGGAACCAGCAGAGAAGACCCCAGCAGGTCCAGAACCCATTCCCCTGACGTTGTCTATTGACAATGCTTGCTCCAGCCTATGTCAAGTTCAGCTGGCGTTCTTCTACGACAGCAAGGCTCTTGAAGAGGAGCACCAAACCCTTAGGCGGTGGCGTAACCGGCTCTACTTCGAGACCAAGCTGGCGCAGTCGAGGATGGCAGATGACAAAGAATGGATCAAGCAGGAGAAGGTCCGCCTGGAATACTGGGGCAAATTGTTGGATGACAGGGAGAGCTTGACTCGCGCCCTCGACGCCCAATCCTGGGCCATTTATGAGCAGACCAAAGCAACTAATAGTGCGGCTGATGAACGCCAGGAAAGGATTGAGGCCATTAACACTACTCTCATCAGGCGCCAGGAGGCTCTTGAGGAGAGGGAGAAGAGGCTCGAAGATGAAGAGAAAAAACTCCTAGAGCTGCGGGATGACGTCCTGAAGAGGGAGGAGGAGCTCACCGAAAAGGTGGCTCTGGCTGACAAGGGCCTCGAGGAGCGCACCAAGAAATTGGAAGAGCGCTGCGTTGAGGAGGAGGAGAAGGCCTGAGTGTGAGGGCAGGAACTCTACCAGCAAGAGTGTGCCATCGCTGCCAGGGAGAAGAAAGTGAGGGGCAGGGAGAAGGACCTGGTTGACCACCGGAACAAGATCTACCTCCGGGAGGAGGAGCTTGGAAAACTCGAGAAGCAGGTTGCTGAAAAGATTCAGCAAAATGCCAAAGAGGTTGAGCGCCTCGCTCGTGAGAATTCTGAACTGGCGGCGGCCAAATGATCCTTGGAAGAATTGAAGGGCTTGAGGGCTGCGGACTCCCTACAGGTTTGGGAGTTCCTGAGCAAAGCCAACGACGCGCTGACACTGATGGGCTTCAGTCCCGGGCGTCCGGATGATCCGGAGCCGGAGCCAGACCTGGCGTTGCAGGCGTTGAGCTCGGCAGGTAGCAAACTCTCCAAGGTGGGTGACGTCATCGCGGACCAGTTGGAGGTTGAGGGGCAGTCCCTGGTGAAGAACATCGCAGAATATGTGCTGACGTGCTACACCAGCCAGGATCCCCAATTCCCTCTGGACCCGGTGCTTGAAGGTCCTGTCGAAGGAGAAGGTGAAGCCACCAGAGCCAACGTGTCGAAGGTTGCTCAGAAGGTCGCCCAGTTCTTCCATAGGGTCTAGGACCATCTCTGTAGCTCCCACTTGTATTCTCTCTTTTTCTTCCCCAATTTTGTAATCCCTTGTCTCTAGATGAATGAAATCCAACTTTTTGCGAATTTCATTTTTTGTCTTCAACACTTTTGTCTTCACTTGGCCCCCTGGTAGATGTACACAATTTGATTGTGAATATGTACCAAGAGGATATTGTGCTTTGTTGAAGACTCGTTTGCTTCGAACTTGTAGAGTGTAGGTCCGAAGTCTTCGATAGTGAAGGCCCCCTGAGGTTGTCAGAGCTCTGAAGCTCCGGTATTGACTACCGTCGGGGCTCAGTAGTTCCAGCAATAATTCCTATCAACGCGTAGAGCATCGATAGTTAGACCTCCGGGGTGTCGGAGCTTAGTAGCTCCGGCAGTGACCTTTGCCAATGCGTAGTTTGTCGGTAGCAGACTCCGTTTGTGGAATCTTCTCACCATCTTTTATTCTGCATCGACGGCTGGCCCCCCTAGCTTTACTGGAGCTTGGTTGCTCCGGTGATGCTCATTTTCAATGTTTAACATCAATTATAAGCCACCTAGGGGGAGTCGGAGCTTCGTCAGCTCTGGCTTTTCTCCATCAACGTGGATTCTTTATTTTTCCTGCACATTGAAGCCAAGAAAAATAGTAAAATTCGCTCCTTGCCTATAACTTCGTCGTGGCTTACGATTCTCAAGAAAATTTTAGGTCAAACACGATTCTGAATGCAACCGAATGCATTGCCTTCTTTCTTCCGAATCCAATTGTACTTGGACCACCTTACTTCGGCCTGCCGGGGTGTAGGTAGAGTGGCATACTTAGGGTGCTTGACTAGGCTAAGTCGATAGCACACTCCGGCCCTAGACTGGCTTGGCGACATTCAGGCGAGTGGCCCATGAACAATATTTGAATCCAAAAGAATCGACAATATAGCTCGAATCGTATATGAACCAGTCGAACTAAAATTTCTTAAAAATTGCACATCCTTGTTATAGACAAGAAAGAGAAAAATAAAAAATGTTGAGCCTGTACAAAGTAAATGCACGTGGAGTCTGTTTCACATGAAGATGTCTTTCATTATAGGCCCAGGGTACAGGGGAAACAAGTACACTCTTAGGGTACGGAACCAGGCTAAGCGTGTTTCATTTCTTGTTTGACCCAGGGTAGCTAGCCACACTTTTAGTCCTAAGACTGTGACAAGCATTGCATGAACTTTGCAGACCTTTCGGGAAAGGTCCGACTGTTCTCCCGGAGGAACAACCCGACTTTGTACAATGACTCTATAACATACACCTCAAGTTACTACAGACTCACCTCCGTGATATTAGGTGTAGAACTTACGGAGGTGCTCAATGTTCCAAGGATTTGGGAGAGGTGTCCCATCCTCGGTTGCCAAGCGAACGCTTCCGGGACGACATACTTTAATCACTCGGAAGGGTCCTTCCCAGTTGGGGGAGAGTTTGTTTAACCCTTCTCTAGATTGTATTCTCCGTAGCACCAGATCGCCTTCCTCAAACTGTCGGTTGTGTACATTCCGCTGATGATAGCGCTGAAGGGCTTGGCGGTATCGGGCATTCTGAACAGCTGCTTGGCACCTTCCCTCCTCAAGGAGGTCTAGGTCTTCACGCCGGAGCTAGTCCTACGTGGCTTCGTCGAAGGTCCGGACCCGGAGTGACCCCAAGGTGATTTCCGGAGGAAGGATTGCTTCAGCTCCGTACACCAGGAAGAAGGGTGTCTCTCTAGTTGACCGGTTTGGAGTTGTCCTGTTGGCCCATAGGGTGGGCGGAAGCTCTTCAATCCAGTTGGCTCCATGTTTTTTCAAGCGCTCATAGGTGCGCGTTTTGAGTCCTTTTAGGATTTCAGCATTTGCTCTCTCGACCTGGCCATTGCTTGCCGGGTGAGCTACGGAGGCGTAGCAAACTTGAATGCCGAGGTCTTCGCAATACCCTTGAAATGCAGAGCTTGTGAATTGGGTCCCGTTATCAGTAATGATTTTGTTTGGGACTCCAAATCTGCATACGATAGACTGCAAAAAGTTGATAGCAGATTGCTTGTTTATTGTCACAACTGGAGTTACTTCCGACCACTTGGTGAACTTGTCAATGGCGACATACAGGAACTTGTAACCTCCGACGGCTCTTGGGAAAGGTCCCAATATGTCCATCCCCCACACGGCGAAGGGCCATGTAGGAGGTATCATTTGTAGAGGCTGAGCCGGTGTGTGAATTTGCTTTGCATGAAATTGGCATGCTTCGCATTTCTTCACTAGCTCAGTTGCATCCTGGAGTGCTGTAGGCCAATAGAAGCCATGCCGGAAGGCTTTACCAACCAGCGTGCGGGAAGACGAGTGGTTCCCACACTCGCCTCCATGGATTTCTGCGAGGAGCTCGCAGCCTTCTTCCCTTGTGATGCACCGCATTAGGACACCGTTGGCACCACGCTGGTAGAGATCCCCTTCTACCAACGTGTATCTTTTAGCCAATCTGACTATCCGGTCAGCGGATACATCATCGTTAGGAAGGATGTTGTCTTTCAAGTAGCTCCAGATCTCCGAGATCCATGCGTCGGAGCTAACTTGAGCATTTGAGTCTTGCGTGCTGGGTTGCTCGAAGCTTCTGGCAGCACCTACGACCCTTGATGGCTGCCATGGTAACAGGGCCATCGGGACCGTTAGCTTCGGGATGCTGATCTCGCCCCCTTCGCTCAGTTCGGCAGGGTGAGCTGTGGGTTTTGACAACCTCCGGACAAAAGTTCCGTCAGCAGCCGGAGCTCCGGTTGACGCTTTCGTTGAGAGTTCATCAGCTTCAGCGTTGTGGACACGCTGGACATGGTGGAGATCTAGGACTTCGAAGTCCTTCTGAAGCCTCTGGACTTCAAGGAGGTAAGCAGCTAGCTGGAGATTGTTGCAGGAGCATTCACCCTACACTTGCTTAATGATGAGCTGTGAATCTCCCTTAACCAGCAATTGCTTGAACCCGTATGACAGTGCCACCCTTAGTCCGTAGATGAGTGCTTCATATTCTGCCATGTTGTTGGTCGCCTTGAAGTCAAGGTGTACCATGTATTTTACCTTCTCTCCGGTTGGTGCGAGGAGAAGGATTCCAGCTCTGGCCCCCTGCTTTTGCATGGAGCCGTCGAAGTAGAGGGTCCAGTGAGGCTCGGTGAAGACCAGCGCCTTGTGTTCTGGCTTCTGCTTACTGGGGCCCCCAGGGTTTGATGGAGAGGGAGTCCATTCCGCCACGAAATCTGCCAGTGCTTGACTCTTGATTGCTTGCCTTGAAATGAATTCGAGATCGAATTCAGCCAATTCCGCTGTCCACTTTGCAATACTCCCAGTTGAATTGGGATTATGCAAGATTGCTCGAAGTGGGTAAGAGGTCACCACTGAAATCTTGTGAGCTTGGAAATAATGGCGAAGTTTCCTGGAGGCAATGAGATTTGCATAGAGCAGCTTATGCACCTCTAGGTATCGAGCCTTGGCATCATGAAGTACTTCACTGATGAAGTGCACTGGGCGCTGAATGGTCTGGACCCTCCCGGAGGGGCCCGGAGCTTCCTCTTCACCGATTCGGATCCTCCCTGAGGGATCCGGACCTTCTTCGGGGTCCTTCGGGTCCTAGCTGGAGGGACCCGGAGCTTCTTCAGAAGCGACCTGGACCCTCCCGGAGGGGTCTGAGTCTTCTGAAGTAACTTTTTGTGAACTCAAATCTGGGAGCTGGGACCCAGACTTGCTTTCAGGAACCTTCGGACCCTCCCGGAGGGGTCTGGATTCCTGAGCATGGGATAGTTCTGGTCTCTCCGCAACCAGGACCATACTGATGACTTTGTCAGTTGCTGAAATGTAAAGCAACAAAGGTTCACCAGGGTTCGGAGCTACCAGAGTTGGTAGGGTGGTGAGGAACTGTTTTAGCTCCTGGAACGCCTTTTCTGCTTCTTTAGACCATTGGAATGGTCCGGACTTCCTCAATAACTTGAAGAAGGGAAGTGCCCGTTCCGCCAGTCTTGAAATGAACTTGCTAAGGGCTGCTAGACATCCAGTCAGCTTTTGGACATCCTTGATGCGGGCTGGTGGCTGCATGTCTTCAATGGCTTTGATCTTCGCCGGATTAGCTTCTATGCCCCGGTGACTTACAAGGAAACCAAGAAGTTTTCTGGAGCTAACCCCGAAGACACACTTGTCTGGGTTTAGTTTTTCCGCGTGACCTGCAACTTGTCGAAGACAGCCTGTAAGGTGTCAAGGAGTGACTCCTTGTTCTTGACCTTGACCACGATGTCATCGACGTACACTTCCACAATGTCTCTAATGAGTTCTTCAAAAGTTTTGTACATAGCTCGTACAAAGGTTGAAGCTGCATTCTTGAGACCAAATGGCATGGCTGTATAACAATACAATCCATCTACTGTGATAAAAGAGGTATACTCTTCATCTTCCCTAGACATTCTAATTTGATGATACCCAGAATATGCGTCTAGGAAACACAGTAATTCACACCCGGAGGTGGAATCCACTATCTGATCTATTCTAGGTAGTGGGAATGGATCTTTTGGTCATGCCTTATTTAGTGTTGTGTAGTCGACACACATCCGAAGCTTCCCGCCGGCCTTGGGCACAACGACTAGGTTTGCCAGCCATTTTGGATGGAAGACTTCTCGAATGAATCCAGCTTCGAGCAACTTCTTCACTTCTTGTCGAATGAAGTTTTGTCGCTCCACAGATTGCTTTCGAGGCTTCTGGTGTACAGGCCGGGCGTCAGGGTAGATCTTCAGATTGTGCTCAATCACTTCCCTGGGGATCCCAGACATTTGTGACGGTTGCCAAGCAAACATGTCGACATTAGCCCGGAGGAAAGCGATGAGCGCGAGTTCCTATTTGTCATTCAGTCCTCCCGATATACGAGTGGTCTGAGCGGCATCGGAAACGATTTGGACGACTTTGACGGGAATGTTGGTGTCGCCGCTTGGCTGCACACGAGGTGCAGAAGTCGAGCCTCGCTGCCGAATGCTCGGGAGTTTCAGAGCTTGTTCTTGCCTGGAGTCCTCCTCTTGCGCCGTAGTAAGCGCATGAAGTTCTTCCAGAGCAGTTACTCTGGCAGTACGATCTCCACGGATCCGAAGAACACCTACTAGTGTTGGCATCTTTAATACCAAGTAGCCATAATGAGCAGCTGCCATGGATTTGTACAAAGCAGGCCTGCCCAAGATGGCGTTGAAGGGTAAGTTGATCTGAGCAACGTCAAAGACCAACTTCTCGGTGGGATACTTCTCCCGGGTCCTGAAGGTAACGGGGAGAGTGATAGCACCGAGTGGGGTAATGGCTCCCGGACCTACTCCGGAGAAAGGTCGGGAGGGGTGAAGATCCGAAGGTCAGAGCTGAAGCTTGGTAAAAGCTTCAAAGCTTATGAGGTTGAGCCCCGAACCTCCTTCTACCATAACATGGTGGAGTTGGATGTTATTGATGGTGGGAGATGCCATCAAGGGCAACTGGCCTGCTCCAACCATGCTTCGAGGGCAGTCCGAAGCATCAAAAGTGATGGTTGTGTCCATCCACTTCCGATGAGGCTCCGCCCTAGCTGTAGGAGCTACAGAAGTCATGTCCCGACGCATTGTCTTGAGGATGCGGCGGGAGGTGATGTCCCATGATCCACCAAAAATGGTGTTCGTGGTCTTCCGACGCTCGTTGTCAGAGACGTCCGAATCGTCGTCGACGGAGGTGTAGACGGCCTTCAGGAGCTTTTTGGGATCCTGAAAACCTAACTCCTCTTCAGCCAGAGCTTCGTCAACTTTTTATTTTCCTTCCCTTTGTCGGAAAGGAGCTTCTTCTCGGCGCTTGTTGTAGCGCTCGGCAAGGTTTTGGACCTCCCGGCAGTCTTCCAAACTATGGTTGTCCGTTTTGTGAATTGGACACCACACCTTGGGTTTGCCACCATCTTCAGAAGACGGTCGAGGTCGCTTCTCGGGAGCTGCAGCAACTGCAACATTAGATGCGCCGGCCGACGGCTTCTTCTTGTCGTTGGTCTTTTTCTTCTTCTTGCCACGCCCGGAGGTAGTGGCTTCACCTTTGGAGGATTTTTTGTGATCCTCCGGAGGTGGTTTGGAGTGCATTTCACGGCCCTCCGCAGCTCTGGCACATTTGTCAGCCAAGCTGAAGAGTTCCGTGACACTGGTGATCTCCTTGATCGCCAGTTTCTCCAACATCTTCTTATCCCGTACACCCTGTCTAAATGCCACAATGACATAAGTGCTAGAGATAGAAGGTATAGTGTTTCGTACCTGAGAGAATCTCTGGATGAATGATCGCAGGGATTCTCCCCCTTTTTGCACGACTGCAAAAAGGTCCAGTTCAGTGCCTGGTCGAGTGTATAAACTCCCGAAGTTGGCGGTGAACTACCGGCACAACTCCTCCCAATTGTTGATGGAGTTGGGTGGAAGGCTCATAAACCAGGACCGGGCGGTCCCAGTTAAAGGCACTGGAAAATAATTGGCCATTACGGCCTCATTTCCTCCAGCTGCTAGAATAGCAGTGGAGTAAATCTGAAGAAATTCAACGGGATTAACAGTTCTGTCAAACTTCTCCGGCAAGTGAGGCCGGAATTTCTGTGGCCACCTGACCATGTGCAGATGCATGACCAGGGCCGAACAGCCTCCTCCTACTCCTTCAGGAGCAGGAATGTCCTGAGCTTCTCGTCTTTCACGAGCACGCTCAATATGGACTCGGCCGTCTTGTTGATGGTATCGGCGATCAAGCTCCGCCTGGAGGTCATGAGTTGAAAGCCTTGACACCGTGTGAATGCGCTGTGCCCCGGAGGGCAACGACGTCACCTGCTGTGACGCAGCACGTCTCCTGTTGTTGGAAACGTGCGGACCAAGTCTGCCAGACAAGGTCCGTCGCTGCGATGGGGCCCGTCCTGAAGGAGGAGGACCCTGGTTGCTGATGCGGTCGGCTGCTGCTGCAACCAAGTGTTCCACATCAGCCCTCCACTGCTCCATTGCATCCCGGGATGCGTCCGGAGGTGGTGGGCGCTGAAGAAGAGCACGTGCTGCATGGAGCGTGTGTTCCGGGTTGTCATGATTTGCCGACGCAGTGATTGACGCTGGTGCACCATTGCGCTGCCCAGCTTGATTTGCTGGTGGAGGCGGCGGTGGTGGTAGCGTGACTCCTGCTGGAACTGAGGTTCCTGCTGGTGGTTGCATATTGGAGGGATTGCCCCCAACAGCTTGAACAGCAGGATGACCGTTGGATGATCCAGCAGCTGAGTTCACCATTCTTGAAATCTCAGGCGCCCCCTACCTGGCGTGCCAACTGTCGGTGGTTTTGATCCGGCAGATCTCCCGACACTACTAAGGTGTTTGCGGAGTTTGAGGTTCGGTGTGGCCGCGCAGAGATTCAAGAAGGTGAAGTGTAAAACGATGCAGGAGACACAAAGATTTACATGGCTCGGGCCGCCTGAGCGTAATACCCTACTCCACGGGGTGTGTTGGTGTTGTATTGGATGTATGATCTCAAAGTGAGTTCAGAGTGTTAAGTGAGTGCGTAGAGTCCCCCTCTATGTATCATCGGCCTGTCCTTTTATAGTACAAGGGCAGGCCGTTACAAGTTAGCCTGACCCGACATGTGGCCCCGATGGTTACTAATATTGATACACATTTGATGCGCTTAATTACCCTTAATAACCGAGTTACGGGCTTTGATAGCACTGTTACTGGTAATTAAGGTCATCCGATCGTGTGTCATTAATATAATATTAATGACACTTAATCGGGTCTTGAAGTTCTTGATTCCCCTTTGAAGATCCGGAGCCGTTGTGGATTCTTCCAGAGGTTAGAGGCTGAAGATCAGACGGTTGGACACGTGGCAGCCCTGGATCATACTGTGGGGTACAGATAGGTCCGGTGCCACCTAACACGTGTCAGTTCTGGAGCTTCCCTCGGTCTGGGGTTAGGTCCGGGGGGTCCGCTATGGTACATAGCCCGGAGCTTCCCCCTTGTGGGTGGTAGCTCCGGTTTGATAGTACACGTGGCGACCCTGGGACTAACCATGTTGGGGAAGCGGGTTCGGTTATGTCTGACATGTGGGCCTCCAAAGGTCTTCAAATCAAGTAGATGATATTCCCTTGAGATCTTTGCAATCCCAAGGGGTATATGGTACCCAGGGTACCGACAATCACATTTAGATTAGTCACAGACATGATTTCTTTAACATATTGATTTTCTATCGAGGAGTTTCCGTTGCTTCCGCTGAAAAAGTTTTAAATCTACCATTCACCCCGTCTCTCTGGTAGCTTTTCATGTGCTCTTCGATACTACAATTGGTATTAAAGCCACGGTGATCTAATCTTTTTGATTTGCATGTGTTTTGAATAATCGTCATGGAGAAATACTCCGCCAAACCTTGTGTGTTTAGTGGTATCGATTTTCAGGTTTGGAAGGCACGTACGGAAGCTTTCATCCAGGCGCAAGGCTTTGCAATATGGGAAAATGTGTAAAAGCCTCACGAAGTGCCGTCAAACAATCAAGTTATGGCTACAAATATGAGAGATGTCAAGAACAACAACAAGACACAAAACTTGATCATACAAGGATTAACTCAAAGCAACTTCAACCGTCTTGCTCACCTCAGATCTGCGTACGATGCTTGGAAAGCTCTATGTGATTACCATGAAGGATCCAACACTATCAATGAGGTACGTCAAGACATGTTCAAAAAGGAGTACATGCGTTTTGAGATGCAATCTGGTGAGTCGATCGATGATCTTTTTTGCTCGCTTTAATAAAATTCTAAGCAACTTGCGTAGCGTCAAATGTTAATTTTTCAAAAGCTGAGAATGCTAGGCAATTACTAAGTGCATTACATGTCAATTTGGGAGATGAAAGTTACAACTATTTGTGAATCCACTGTCATGAGTACACTTACATTAGATGTACTATATCTAAATTGAAAACTCATGATATTGACATAATCTTACGTAAGAACTCCAACAAGTCTCTTGCATTTGTTTCTCAACGTGATATGCCTAGCTCCGGCCAATCTTCATCTTATGGTACACTTGCTTTGTTCTCCTCTCTAACCCTTGAACATATTGAGGAGTTTCCAGAGGAGGAGCTAGCATTTCTCTCTACTAGATTCCTAAAAGTATTGCAGAATGTGAGAACTAGACGAAGATGAAGCTTCGGATCTCAACGATGCTTCGAATGTGGTAAGACAAGACATTTTTGCACGGATTTCCCTAACCTTTTAGGTACCACTTCCCGTGATGAAAAGCAAACAAGGACAAAGCACTCCTCTGCAAACAACAACAAGAAAAAGAAGGGTTTTACAGGACGCCAATTGGTGAATAGTTTTATCTCCACACTTCAAGAACTTGGCTCGAGCGATGAGGACATCGTAAGTGACAAAGATGAAGATGATTTAGCAAACTTGTGCTTCATGGCGGGCAAGTCAAGATTAAGTATGGAGGAAGCAGAACACAACAGCAACAATTAAGAGGTATGTCCTACTTGCAAAAAAATGTGTGATGCTATTTCTCGTGCCACTGTCATAGTTATTAAAAAAAGATAAAAAGCTTAGGGACAATGCTGTTAAAATTGAGTCACTAGAATATGAAATTAATCGTTTGAAATATTTGATTCCTAGTGATGATTCATGTTCCTCATGTGATTTAATATATGAACAATTGTCCTCTCTAAAAAGTGTACACACCTCCACACTTGATAAACTTGAGTTAGAGATTGAAAAGAACAGAGAGCTTGCTGCACTTAATGATAAAAACCAGAAAGATGCTAGCTGTTCTACAATTAATTTGCATTATTCTACTTGTGATGATCTTGATAAGAAACTACACGTTCTCATGAAGTTAAATATTATTCTAATTGCAAATCAAAAGGAAAAGCTTCATGTGGAAATTGACTTGATCTGTACAATAAAGTTGATGACATGCATAGGACATTAGATTGGTTTTGTAACGCAAATAAGAACCTAAACTTGCTGCTGAATTCTTCCAAGTCTTGCAATGATAAAACTGGTTTAGGTTTTGATTCTCATGCTCATGCTAAGGCACATCCACCTAAAATTGTAATGTCATTAGGAAGTGGTTTGATTCAAATAGCTTCTAAACAAAAAGAAGTAATTTTCAAATCTGCAGGGGTGTTTTCCTATTCAGCTTCTAATAAACATGTTGCTTGCTCATCTAGACATGAACACAAAGTTAAATTTCATTGTACCCACTGTGGTAGAGGTGGCCATGTCACAGATTTTTGTTATAGACTAGCTAAACAACAGAAAAGGGAAAGAATGTAAGCTAGATCTCATAACTCTCATGCAACATTTGCTGCACATGCTAAACCAAATATCAAGAATATGCAACCTGCTGTTATGAGTCAAAAACATGGAAAGTTTGCTCCCAAACCTACTGTTTTTCGTGCTACAAATGTAACACCTCGTAAGTCAGTAGTTGGGTACAAAAATCCTCAAAATTTAGCTCATAAACCTGCTATTGTCTCAGCTTTCGCGTGTCTTTCCTGCTGCACGTCGTGTGACTCAGTACTGGATTCCTAAATGCCTTTTGACTAACCCCAGTATTGAGTCATCGACGTATTGTGCTTATATGTAGGTTACACATTTGAGGAAGGGGAACATTTGGATTGTGGATTCAGTTTGCTCATGCCACATGACAGGTAACAAAGATTAGTTCTCCTCTCTCTCTTTTGTGTCACGTGTAGAGAATGTTACTTTTGCTGATAATTCTTCAACTTCTATAATTGCTAAGGGTTCGGTTATGGTAAATGATCAATACACTTTGAAGGATGTTTCACTTGTCAAAAATTTGAAATACAACTTGCTTTCTATTTCACAATTGCTAGATGAAAATCTGGAAATTATTTTCAATAACAATTGGTGCAAAGTTGTAGATTCAAATAGTGAGCTTATTTTTAACATGTCTCAGTTTGGAAGAGTTTTTAAAGCTAATTTTGATATGTCATCCTCTAAGCATAGGTGTCTAGTTGCTAATGATTCAAAGGACTTATATTTTTGGCATCGTATACTTGGTCACGTAGGCTTTGATCATCTAACACGTGTTAGTGCTCTTTATTGCATGCATGGGCTGCCTAAGCTTAAAGGGGACAAAGAAATTGTTTGCTCTTCTTGTAGACATGCTAAGATTGTTGCAGGTTCACATGCTCTTCTCACAATGACCATCACAATTGAACCGGGTCAACTTTTGCACCTTGACACTGTAGGACCTTCACGTGTTCAATCCTTCGGAGCTAAATGATATGTTCTTGTGATTGTGGATGACTATTCTATATACTCTTGGTTTTACTTTATGGCATCTAAGAATGAAGCTTTTAGTCACTTTATAACTTTATTTCTTAGATTAACAATTGATCACCCAGTATCTTTAAAAGTAATTAGAAGTGATAATAGAATCGAATTTAAAAATCAATCATTTGATCACTTTTGTGCTGAAAATGGAATAGTTCATCAATTTTCTTCACCTTATGTACCTCAATAAAACGGTGTTGTAGAGAGGAAGAATAGAACCTTAGTTGAGACGACTAGGACTATGCTTGATGAATATCAAACTCCTAGAAAATTTTGGCAGATGCAATTGTAACAACTTGCTATGTCTCAAATCGTGTTTTCTTGTGTGCTAAGCTAGGAAAAACACCATATGAACTTCGGTTTGGACATAGGCCTAGTGTCACACACTTTCGGGTCTTTGGTTGTAAATGCTTTGTTAAGAAACATGGTAATCTTGATAAATTCGAAGATAGATCTGTTTATGGCATGTTTCTTGGTTATCCATCTCATACTAGAGGCTACCGTGTGCTTTTACTTGACACTAAACAAATTATGGACACTTGTGAGGTTTCTTTTGATGAAGCTAGCCCAGGTACTAGCTCTAATATTGCAAGTCCAGATCCATATCCACAGGGGGAGAGTATTTTCATCGAAGAAGACGAAGAAGTAGTGCTGCTGCCCAAAAATTCAGAAGCAAATGACATTGATCACACTGCTAATTTTGCACCACAACCAGCACCAACATCTACTGTAGCTGGTACATATCGTCCTCAAGCCACAAGTTCTTCGATCTGTGATGAACATGAAGAACAAGGATCTTGTGAAGTGTCTACTCCCCTCCGAATCCTAAAAGGACATCCTCCACAACAAATTATTGGGAGCTTGCACGAACGAGTCACACGGTCCAGGTTTTGCGATCCAAACTCTCACGTTCATTTTGCTTTTGTTGCTTCTTTTAAACACAAAGATATATGATACACACTCACTAATGAATCTTGGATTATTACCATGCAAGAAGAGTTAGAAAATTTTGAAAGAAATAATGTTTGGAAACTTGTACCTCCACCTCAAGGTCACACTTTAATTGGAACTAAATGGGTGTTTAAGAATAAACAAAGTGAGGATGGGGTTGTGATTAGGAATAAGGCTAGGTTGATTGCTCAAGGTTTCACACAAATTGAAGGTCTAGATTTTGATGAAACTTTTGCTCCTGTTGCTAGATTAGAAGCCATAAGAATTTTGTCAGTTTTTTCTGCATCTAAAGATTTCAAGTTATATCTAATGGATGTTAAAAGTGCTTTTCTTAATGGCTATATAGATGAGGAGGTTTATGCCAAGCAACCACTGGGTTTTCAAAATCTAGATTTTCCTAATTATGTTTACAAACTGTCCAAAGCCTTGTACAGTCTCAAACAAGCCCCTAGAGAATGGTATGATAGGTTAAAAACATTCTTACTTGAAAAGGGATTTACCATAGGCAAGGTTGATAAAACTCTTTTTGTGCTTAAGCATGGCAATGACTCATTATTCGTTCAAGTGTATGTGGATGATATTATCTTTAGTTGTGTTTCTAATGATCTTGTGTACAAGTTTTCAACTATGATGAGTTCAAAATTTGAGATGGGTATGATGGGAGAACTCACATACTTTTTGGGGCTACAAATCAAGCAAACCAAGGAAGATACCTTTGTACATCAAATGAAGTATACAAGAGACCTCCTTAAGCGCTTCAATATGGACAAAACAAGCTTATTTGGACACCAATGGGTACAACAACGACACTTGAACTTGATGAAGATGGTGAACCCGTGTATCAAAAAGAATATAGAAGCATGATCTTGTCACTTTTGTACCTCACGATATCAAGACCGGACATACAATTCAGCGTATGCCTTTGTGCACAATTTCAAGCTTCCCCACATGCTTCACATCGTCAAGCCGTCAAAAGAATTCTAAGGTACTTACATGGAACTCAAGAGTTTGATATTTTTCTTCCTTCTTCCTCAACCATTACTTTGAAAGCCTATTCGGATGCTGATTTTGGGGGTTGTAGTATTGATAGGACAAGTACTTTGGGTGCTTGTCATTTCCTTGGTAATTCACTTATTGCTTGGTCCTCGAGAAAACAAAGTTCAGTTGCACAATCTACAGCCGAATCTAAATATATAGCTGCTGCTAGCGCTTGCTCACAAATTCTTTGGATTGTTCAAACACTTAAGGACTATGGGGTTAATCTAGATTGAGTTCCACCGTTTTGTGATAATACTAGTGCCATTTGCATTGCTAAAAACCTTCTGCAACATTTGAGAACAAATCACATTGACATTAGGTATCATTTTCTCCGTGATAATGTTGAAAAAGGAAAAATTGTGCTTTACCATGTAGATACTGAACAACAATTGGCTGACATTTTTACAAAACCTTTGGATTTCACACGTTTTTGTTACATTCCTAGTGAAATAGGGGTTATGCATCCTCATGGATTAAATTGAGGGGGAGTTTTGAAACTTGGAAAGTTTATGTGTGAGTCTGAATTTAAAATAATATGAGCATGGTATTTCATACATATATGACTTTGTAATTCCTTTTACATGTTGGAAGTTCTTACTACATTACTCGTGTTATACATTTTGTAGTTTTTGCCATGTCTAGTAATTGGAATAATTACTTACACTAAATCTGGTCATGATCGAAATTTCTTGCTGTTTTGAACTTGTTGCATGCTCACAAGTGTTTTTAATCATAAAGAATTAATCAAGCAATCAAATATTCACATGTTGAGTTTTATGATCAAATAAAAAATGAGAAAAGATCAAGAGAATATACATGCATCACACTTCTTCTTTTGAGATGGCTTATAATTTCACTTAGATATGAACTTGGAAGAAGTTGTGTATGACTAAAACTATATCCTTAAGCTCTTGAATGTCAAATGACAGGCTTGGCTTGATTGGTTAGAATAAGGCTGATGCGGCATATAATCTCTTGCAAATGTCATATGATAAAATTTGATCTTAAAAGAAAATAAAATTGCAGCAACAAGTGTCATGCTTTATGGTCTTGAAATAGTTAAGTTTGTGAGATCATGACTTGCTTAAATTTAAAATTACACTTGATCTCTAGCATGGCTTACACTACTTTATGTATTTTACTGATGTGATAGTGTAAGTTAATTGATAGTATGACTTGGATGAGCTATGTTTTATATATGTCATATTATGCTTATAACAAATTAAAATTTTCTTTTGAACCTTTCTGAATACATTGTCAAAGGGGGGAAATTGATCACACATTGCAAACATTCACAAGTGTTTTGGCACGATTCTTCTCAGGGACAGTGTACATCCTTAGGCGGATAATTTTTTTCTTCTCAATTTATTTCTGATTTACAAAGGGGGAGAAATATTTCGGGGAGAAAATTGTTTTCAAAATTTTTCATGTGAATAAGCCAATGTTTGGATTCTAATTGGTGTTGCCAATGCATTCATCAAGGGGGAGATTGTGAGACCTATGTGTGCTAAATACATTGGCTATGATGATAAAAGTTTTGAATACTGCAAAACACCCTTTTAACAAGGTCCAACTCTAGGTCCGAGCTCTTGCGAGGTCCGACGATTGGTCTGGCTTGTTTTGGGTAGCTCTGGCAAGGTCCGACGTAAGGTCCGACATGCTGTGGCTAGGTCCGACTAGCTTTGGTCAGCTCTGGCGCTAGGTCCGACTAGCTTTGGTCAGCTCCAGCGCTAGGTCCGACTAGCTTTAGTTAGCTTCGATGCTAGGTCCGATTAGCTTTGGTAAGCTCTAGCGCTAGGTCCGACTAGCTTTCGTAAGCTCCGGCGCTAGGTTTGACTAGCTTTGGTAAGCTTCGTCTCAAGGTCCGGTTAGTTTTGGCAAGGTATGGTTCTAGATCGCATTGGTTTTGCTTTTACCTTGCCATATTTCAAACTTCCTTTACACTTATGGAAAGTTTGCTTAGTATTCTTTTACTATGTTGTTGATGCGTTTTGGCTGATATTATTTTGCTATGGTTTGCAACATGCTTACGTGAGGTGCTCACGTAAGGTGTTGTGGTTTCAGAACTAACATGAGTCAAGTTGAGGACTTGAGCTCGGAAGTATCGGTTGTTTATTCATGTGCAGATGTTACTTGAGTTCAAGACATGGCTGGTGACAGGATCCATTGAACTAGTCTTAGGGAGAAGATGAGGTTCAACAACCAAGTTCGGGAGGAATTGTGGTTCAGTTGATCGGGAGGTTGCGCAACATGTTTGAATCAAGAACAATGCATATGAAGGTATGGTGGACGTCAATGGAAGGTTTTTGCACGTGTGCATAGAGTGCATGGACGTGGCTGCATGATTCCAAGGCGTGATGAAGAGAAGTGAACGTATAGAATTGGTTAGAAAGGTCCAACCGCCTGGAATATGTCTCAGGCTGCGGCTGAGGTGGTTATAGTTCCTTTATAGAAAGATTCGAGTTTGTTTTGGTTAGATTTCATGTGGGTCACGAAGTTGAGTTGATTTAGGAATGTGGGATACGTTCCTAAGTTGTTTAGAAGTCTTAAGATTGCTTCTATCTTCGTATAGAAGAGTCTTGAGCAGTTATGGAAAGTTTAGGTGGAAACTCAGTAGGATACGAGTCCTAGTTTGGTTTGAGTTGGCCTCATGGCTGGTTATATAATAAAGGGAGGCCAGAGTTCGTGGTAGACGGATTTTGGTCTATTTTCCTTGTGTTCTATTGAATAAATATGGTAGTTTAAAGGAACTTTTGTGCCTTGTTCGTTCGAATTGTTTCAGACAAGTTTTTCTCGTCGAGTTTCTACACAACACTACTTGCTTCATTGGTTTTATCATAACTTGAGTTTTACAGATCCAATTGATGTGATTATTTTTGTTTTGTCTTCACATATTGATTATCTATCATCGGTGAAAATTTTATGGTCATTGGATTTGTGGTTTCTGATCTACACGAGTTTCTTTGCAGCGTTGCAGATCTGTTTTTTTCTCGGGTAGGACATATTGACCTTTGTTCGATCTTTCGATCGTAACTTGAGTTTTTCTCGACGGATTTTCATAATTCTTGTTGTGACATCTTTGTGACTTGATTCTTCACAATCTATACTAGTTTTGTCACAATTTATCATGTTTAGATTAGTGTCACACATGATTTCTTTAACAAATTGATTTTCTGTTGAGGGGTTTTTGTTGCTTCCGCTGAAAAAGTTTTAAATCTACCATTCACCCCCTCTGGTAGCTTTTCACGTGCTCTTCGATCCTACAAGTATGATCGGCAAGACGCCGGCCGGTCGTCTCTGATGACAGCATAATGCGAGACAATCGAGACACACCGTTTGTTCATCTCCCTTCTTCATTCGGGCACGTCTCGAATGAGCCTTTCTTATGTAGTGGGGTTGAGCTGATCGACGATCCTCAACAGCATGATGAAATTACCTGGATCTTCTCTACAACCAGCGAGTACTCGATGCGTTCAGCTTATAAGCTCCAGTTTGAAGGCGGTTTTTAGTCATGGTTTCCTGCTAAAATCTGGAGGGCATGGACTCCTCCTAATGCAAAGTCTTCGTCTGACACTTGGTTCAAGACTGACTGTGGACGGCTGTGAGGCTTCAACAGAGGGGATGACCATGTTAGGACTCAAATAAGTTTTGCCCACAAGGCTTTAGGAGTAGGTTACTTTATGTAACCGACTCTGTCTTCTTTTCCTCAGAGGTGTTGTGATCGGGGACACCTCCCCAACCAATTCGGTTGGGAGGCCCCCTTGTGCGTCCTCTCTCACCCATATAAGGAGAGGTTACAGGAATTAGAGATTAACCAAGTTAGCCCAAAACACTCTTACCCACCTAAGAATACCAATCTAGATAGAGAGAGGAAAGCACGGGGAATGTCCTCTTGATGCTGGTGCTGCTCCACCAAATGCACCGCTCGACGATCTTCTACGCTGCAACTCCATGGCGTCATCCTCACAGCGAGGTATGATCTCAGGTGTGGTTGCCTCTCCCCTCTCATGTCCTTCAACATGATCATGCATTTGTGCCTCTGTTCACACCCGTGGTTGACCCTAATGGCAGTTAGGACTAAGTATCTCACCTCAGAATCTAACAATTGTATCAGAGCTGCTAACTTGGAATTAGGGTTTCGGCTAACCTTGATCACCTCTCAGTTTGATCACTCAGTTAAGCCCAAAAGAAATTAGAAGGAGGTGATTGGCATAAGAAATTAGGGTTTCAGATTAAACCCAAAATCTAACCAAATTTGGGGATTAGGTTTCCTAATCCCAAATCAGAACTCAATTTAGGGATAAATCAATAAATCAATGGTCCAATTCGTTTTCAACTTCAAATTGGACCAAATAAGCTGCAACTAAGAACTAACATTCGACTTCAAGCTCGGATTTCAAGTTAGAAAAATAAATCAGAGAGAGGGTTAAGAACTTACCTTAGGGTTCCCTTTGTTCCTCTCCGTCGAGGCCACTGCGCTCGTCGGAGAAGGTGGAGGTGCCACCACCGAAGACCTCCTCGCCGGATCCTCGGGTATGACGACTCAAAGTCATCAAACTTAGCCGACACTTGGCACCTCACGAGCTGCTCGAAGACGACACGCTCACCCAACGGTGAGCATCGCTCGCCGTCGAGAGGGCCATGGAGGTGCTCTCCTAACTAGTTTTGCCGCGGGGAAGGGTAAACCCTAACCCTAGCGCATGCGAGCATTCCCCCTTTCTAAGCTTCTAGCCAGCAGACCACTCCACGACGCCGAGCTAGGCTCGCGCGCCGGCACAGAGGCTGCGACGGAGCCAGCGTGCTCCCCGCCACCTAGGCAGTGCCACCACTTTCACCTTCTCTCTGTCGGACATAATGAAGGATAAGGGGAGAGCTCAAATGATTAGGTTTTTTGACCGATTAGCTTAAGTATCATCCTCCATTCAGTGGTAGCCGTTTGTCGTTAGATCAACGACACTGATTATTAGGGCCACATTACTCAGATGTGCCAGGCCGTCCCATTGAGATCCTATGATCCTGGCGTATTGCTGGCGCGTATGTAGGCCGCGAGGCCCATGCGGGAGAGGTTTACGGGCCACTGGCCGTCCTTTCGTTTAGCAACATTTTGTCCAGTATTTTTTAGCAGGCCGTGGGCCGATTCTGAGTGTAGCTGGACCACAAGGCTGAGTTTTTCCTTTTTGATTTTCTGGATTTAGCCACGATTTTTTAGTTGGGCTTTGGGCCTATTCAGTAAGAAAACAGAGCCTTTGGGCCAAATTTTTCTTCATCTTTTTCGTGGAATTTCAGAAATATTAGATTGGGCCTCTGGGCCTACTACTCTTATTGGGCTGGTTCCAAATTTTTGGGCCACCCGAATAAATTTAGTTTTATCTCACTTTTCTCTAAGTTGGCTGGGCCAAATTAAAATTTTTTAGCAGTGGGTTAATTTTTAGTTTATTTTATGTTTTTCTCAAGAAATAAATTATGGGCAATAATTTTTGTGGGACCCACTGATTGACTTAAATGGTTGTAAATCATTTTAGTAAATTATTAAAATAGTAAAAAATAGTATTTTCTGTTTTACGGAAAATGAAAATAACATTTTCAGTTGTTAGAAAATAAATTAGCATTTTAGTTAATATTTCAGTAATTTTATTTATAAACTAAAATTCATTAATTTTAGTATAATGGACATTTTATTTTTCAGTGATTTTAGTATGGGCTAAAACAAATTTAGAACTAAGTTTGAAACGTGAGAATAATTATATTATGTTTTTAGTAATTCATGTTAAGATATATTTTCTATATGTATTATAGTATATTTCTCAGGAATTTATTATTTTGATGGATTTATTATATTCTCAGCTATACTTATGATTATTATGCACTACGTAAGAAAGACTCATCCAAGACGTGCCCGAATGAAGAAGGGAGACGAACAAACCATGTGTCTTCGTCGTCGCGTCTCGCATTACGTTGTCATTAGAGACGTGCGGCTGGCGCGTCGCCGATCAGCCTAAGTGCAAGACAAGCACAAAGATAGTGCGTCTCCTTTCTTTGAGTCATAATAGATGTGCTTTACGGGGTAATTGGAGATGTGAGTCGCGCGCATCGCCCATCGGCATACATGCGAGACAATCTCTAATATAGCGCATCGCCGATTTATTGACTGATCCGAGATGAGATTTATGGTAGCGCATTGCAGATTTTTTTGATTGATCTGAGACGGTCTTTAAGGAAGTTTGTTTCCTTTATTTAGATAGTCCGAGATGATCTCTGTTACATCTCGTCACAAATTGTTTATAGGAAGAGTCTGCTATTAGGTGTCCCTCACCTCTGATTATCCTGGTTGCCGGCTGCATCCTCGAGCTAGCCAGGATTTGGCAGCCGCATTACCAGTGTCAACAACATACACATACATGAACATATGTATAGCAAAAAAGATCACATATTAAATTATATTGACCAATCAAATATTAGCAAAGTATCAATCGTGGTTATCAAGTATACTAATTACACAAAGAATGCCCTTCGGTTCATCCTGATTACAAATTAACTAATTACACACATCGTAACTGTCATCATCTAATCCTTTATACCGTAATGAAAATTCTCACGATCAATGACTTCATTAACGATGAGCCTTCATAGCCTCTAATGCTTTCACCGAGACATCTTCAAATTTAATAAAATCACAAAAATCACATAAAACATTATCAAATTGCAGTAACATTCGCTTAAACAGTCACATAAGCAAATATATGAAGGCTTAGGAACAAATTGATATACTTTTATAATAAACACAGGAATTGTTATTGAATGGAGAACCGAACTTACTTGTAGCACAGGCAGCTGATGAGCATCTATAAAGCATCAGCAGAGAAATTGTTCTCATCATAGAGGACATGGTAGTGAACTGGTGTGCTTGTCCCCTGAAAAAATAAATAATTTATATTCTACCAATGCATTAATAGCTTGATATCAAAAACTCGTTAGAGAAGCACCAATTATCGAATAGGTACCTTGATTCTAGCTTGGCTGCAGAGGTAGAAATCAAACTCATTGGGATGGCATATGCTAGTGTCAACCACAATTCCTGCAGTTTCAAGGGTTTGCAAACCCGAATTCATTATATACATTGATAGTCAAAACAAATACATTACTTCTGCATTGGATATAAGCAAGGAAGATTAATGTATACTGTAATAATCCTTTGGTTTAGTGACTTCATTAACGATGAGCCTTCATTGGACATCCTCAAATTCAACAAAATCATTGAAATGCATGCTCTGAGGTCATGGTCGAGGCGGTAGCGTGCTCCAAGGACAGGGGACGAGGTGGTGGCGTGCTCCGGGACGAGCTGGCAGAGGCGCCGGAGCGGCAGTTCCTCAACTCTCTGATGACAGCAGGCCGATGTGCTCCGGGGACAGTAAGAACATTGCTACTTACATGAAGGCGGCGGCACGCTCATACCGATTACCGAGGTTGGGGTCAAGGCGGCGGCGTGCTCCGGGAACAGGGGACGAGACAGCGTACTCCAGCGTGCTCAACTCTCTGATGACAAAGATCGGGGTCAACGGCGTGGTCGGGGTTGACGACGGCAGCGCGTCAATGATGAAGAGCGAGTTGAGTAAGAGGGACGACGAGTGCGTGCTCAAGAGCTGCGGTTTCTAGGTCGAGAGAGAGCGCGAGAGCTAAATTTTTTTGACAAGTGTTGGGAGAGCGCGCGCGAGAGATAAAAATAGCAAAACTCAGAGACGAGCCTCTATAACATCTGTCTCTCATTTGAGGGTCAACCTTTGGTCCAGAGAGCGTGAGTAAGTTTTGCGTGAAAATTTTTGTCAGAGAGCGCGTGAGAGCTAAAAATAATTCAAAAATCGGAGACAAACATACATCTCGCACTATTTTGTGACCGAACGGGCACGCCGCATGCCAAAGATGCGCCACGGTGTGCTGAAGCCAGGAACAACATCTTTGACATCCGGGCATGTCCATCTGGCAACTGTGCACAACGTCTTATATGATCGTTGGAACACGCTCAACTTTTCATGGTGGGATAAAAGATCTTCCGCTTGAATCAGAGGCGAGCCGAGGTATGGGGCGTCTCGCATTATTTTGTGGCCGAACGGGCACGCCACATGCAAAAGATGTTGTTTGCGGGTACAACGCCATCTTTTCCATGCGGGCATGTCCAACTGGCAACTGTGCGCAATGCCTCATATGATTGTTGCAATGCACTCATCTTTCCGTGGTGGGACAAAAGATCTTTGGCATGAATTAGAGACGTGCACAGGTAAGGCACGTCTCGCATTAGCTTGTCTCCCACGTGCCTTAATACAGCGCGTCTCTCATTCGCCCACCTCCCTTTTACAAGAGGTCAAAAATCGAAGACGCTCCATTTTAATGTTCGTCTATCATGTGCTCATATTTCCTTTGCCACTCGCACGACATCGTGAGTGTCCGTTGCCACTCACGCGCAGAGTTAACATCGTGAGCATCCATTGCAGGGATAAACAAACGCAATGACATTGCAATTAAAAGATATTATTGAAATTCAGGGATAAACAAATGTAATGATATTGGAATTCAGTGATAATTTGCAACTCAATGAATTTCTTAGTTCTTACACTTTGCATGCCCTCTAAACTATACGTTTTGATTCTAAACTTATCCCTATGAAGCTCCCATCGATCAATCTAAACTGTACCATCCAGCTTGCTTCCGAACACGTCCTTATATTCCCCTAGATCCTGAAAATATTGACATTCTTTAAATTAACAAACGTCAAATGAAGAATGATATATAACATACGTTGGTCACTAACACAAAATTACTAACTTTGACAAGTAGATTATAGCAATAATTTTCAACATCGGGCACATTTGGCTGATGAAGCAAACACGGAACTTCAAGTAGTATAGTTTTGATTATAAACCAGACCACCACCCTTAGAAATATCAATTTAAGCAACATAAGAAACCGTTCAAATAAGTTCGGTGTTGACGGCTGTTATATACCAATTTTAGCCGCCAATATAACTCAATTATGTGAAGGATATCATTTCTTGCACACATCACCTTTCTACTTGACCTATTTCCACTTGTACTTGGAGAAAAATGTGTATGCAGATATTTATACAGGAATTGAGGAAAAGTATGGGGAGCAATCCTATAAAATATTATCCCAGCCAATCAGGCAACGACACATGGCACCACATGGATCAAATGGCCCACAAACAGAAGTATCCGAGCCCATCCAACGGTGTAGCACCAATATCAGTCAATGGGTCCCACCTGGCAGCCACCTGGAGGAAGTATGGGCTGTTTGGTGCCCGGACCAGGTCGGCCGAACCAGGGGGTCGACCGACCTGGTCCTGGCGCCAAACGCGATCAACTTCCACATGTTGGCTCCTCCTGGCTCCCTGGAGTCAATGGCGACTGATTCGTGCGCTTTTGGTGGCGGGAACTGACCTCAACACTAGTATAAATAGAACCCCATTGTCGGTACCCTGGGTACCGTATACCCTTTGAGATTGCAAAGATCTCAAGGAAATGTCATCTACTTGATTTGAAGAACTTCGGAGGCCCACATGTCAGACATAACCAGACCTGCTTCCCCAACATGGTTAGCCCCAGGGTCGCCATGTGTACCATCAAACCGGAGCTACCGCCCACAAGGGGGAAGCTCCAGGCTATGTACCATAACAGCACCCCCGGACCTAACCCCAAACCGAGGGAAGCTCTAGAACTGACACGTGTCTGGTGGCACCGGACCTATCTGTTCCCCATAGTATGCTCCAGAGCTGCCACGTGTCCAACCGTCGGATCTTCACCCTCAAACCTCCGGAAGACTCCACAACGGCTCCGGATCTTCAAAGGGGAATCAAGGAATTCAAGACCCGATTAAGTGTCATTAATACTATGTTAATGACACACGATCGGATGACGTTAATTACCAGTAACGGTGCTGTCAAAGCCCGTAACTCGGTCATTAAGGGTAATTAAGCGCATCAAATGTGAATCAATATTAGTAACCGCCAGGGCAACATGTCGGGCCAGGCCAACTTGTAACGGCCTGTCCTTGTACTATAAAAGGACAGACCGACGATAAATAGAAGGGAGGATCTGACCTGCTCTGATCTGATCGCGCTCTCTCAACTCACGTCACCTGAGTTGAGTTCGTACACCCAATACAACACCAACACATCCCGTGGAGTAGGGTATTACGCTCAGGCGGCCCAAACCACGTAAATCTTTGTGTCTCCTGTGTTATTTTACATTTCACCTTCTTGAATCTCCGCACGCCCACACCGAACTTCAAACTCTGCAAACACTTTAGTAGTGTCGGGAGATCTGCCAGATCAAAACCACTGACAGTTGGCGCGCCAGGTAGGGGTGCCTGAGATTTCAAGAATGGTGAACTCAGCTGCTGGATCATCCAATGGTCATCCTGCTGTTCAAGCTGCTGCGGGCAATCCTTCCAATATGCAGCCACCAGTAGGAACCTCAGTTCCAGCAGGAGTCACACTTCCACCACCGCCGCTTTCACCAGCAAATCAAGCTGGGCAGCGCGATGGTGCACCAGCGTCAATCACTGTGTCGGCGAATCATGACAACCCGGAACACGCACTCCATGCAACACGTGCTCTCCTTCAGCGCCCACCACCTCCAGACGCATCTCGGGATGCAATGGAGAAGTGGAGGGCCGATGTGGAACACTTGGTTGCAGCAGCAGCCGACCGCATCAGCATCCAGGGTCCTCCTCCTTCAGGACGGGCCCCGTCGCAGCGACGGACCTTGTCTGGCAGACTTGGTCTGCATGTTTCCAACAACACGAGACGTGTTGCATCACAGCATGTGATGTTGTTGCCCTCCGGGGCGCGACGCACTCACACGGTATCAAGGCTTTCAACTCATGACCTCCGGGCGGAGCTTGATCGCCAATACCGACAACAAGACGGCCGAGTCCATATCGAGCGTGCTCGTGAAAGACGAGAAGCTCAGGACATTCCTGCTCTTGAAGGAGTAGGAGGAGGCTGTTCAGCCCTGGCCATGCATCTGCGTATGGTCAGGTGGCCACAGAAATTTCGGCCTCACGTGCCGGAGAAGTTTGACGGGACCGTTAATCCCGTCGAATTTCTTCAGATTTACTCCACTGCAATCCTGGCAGCTGGAGGAAATGGGGCCGTAATGGCCAACTATTTTCCAGTGGCTTTAACTGGGACCGCCCGGTCCTGGTTTATGAGACTTCCACCCAACTCCATCAACAGTTGGGAGGAGTTGTGCCGGCAGTTCACCGCCAACTTCGGGAGTTCATACACCCGACCAGGCACCGAACTGGACCTTTTGCAGTTGTGCAAAAAGGGGGAGAATCCCTGCGATCATTCCAGAGATTCTCTCAGGTACGAAACACTATCCCTTCTATCTCTAGCGCTTCTGTCATTGTGGCATTTAGACAGGGCGTACGGGATAAGAAGATGTTGGAGAAACTGGCGATCAAGGAGATCACCAGTGTCACGAAACTCTTCAGCTTGGCTGACAAATGTGCCAGAGCTGCGGAGGGCTGTGAAAAGCACTCCAAACCACCTTCAGAGGATCACAAAAAATCCTCCAAAGGAGAAGCCACTACCTCCGGGAGTGGCAAGAAGAAGAAAAAGACCAATGGCAAGAAGAAGCCGTCGCCCGGTGCATCTAATGTTGCAGCAGCTGCAGCTCCGGATGGCCAGGGGCCATGCCCCGAGAAGCAACCTCGACCGTCTTCTAAAGACGGTGGCAAACCCAAGGTGCGGTGTCCAATTCATAAGATGGACAGCCACAGTTTGGAAGACTGCCGGGAGGTCCAAAACCTTGCCGAGCGCTACAACAAGCGCCGGGAAGAAGTTCCTTTCCGACAGAGGGAAGGAAAACAAAAAGTTGACGAAGCTCTGGCTGTAGAGGAGTTAGGTTTTCAGGATACCAAAAAGGTCCTGAAGGCCGTCTACACCTCCGTCGAAGACGATTCTGACGTCTCTAACAACGAGCGTCGGAATACCATGAACACCATTTTTGGTGGATCATGGGACATCACCTCCCGTCGCGTCCTCAAGACAATGCGTCGGTACATGGTCATTGTAGCTCCTACAGCCAAGGCGGAGCCTCATCGGAAGTGGATGGACACGGCCATCCCTTTTGATGCTTCAGACTGCCCTCGAAGCATGGTTGGAGCAGGGCAGTTACCTTTGATGGTATCTCCTACCATCAATAACATTCAGCTCCACCATGTTATGGTAGACGGAGGTTCGGGGCTGAACCTCATAAGCTTTGAAGCCTTTATCAAGCTTCAGCTCTGACCTTCGGATCTTCATCCCTCTCGACCTTTCTTCGGAGTAGGTCCAGGAGCCATTACCCCACTCGGTGCTATTACTCTCCCCGTTACCTTCGGGACCCGGGAGAAGTATCGCACTGAGAAGTTGGTCTTTGACGTGGCTCAGATCAACTTACCTTTCAACGCCATCTTGGGCAGGCCTGCCTTGTACAAATTCATGGCAGCTGCTCATTATGGCTACTTGGTGTTAAAGATGCCAACACCAGTAGGCGTTCTCTGGATCCGCGGAGATCGCACTGCAGGAGTAACTGCTCTGGAAGAACTTCATGCGCTTACTACGGCGCAAGAGGAGGACTCCAGGCAGGAACAAGCTCCAAAACCCCCGAGCATTTGTCAGCGAGGCTCAACTTCTGCACCTCGTGTGCAACCAAGCAGCGACACCGACATTCCCGTCAAAGTCGTCCAAATCGGTTCTGATGCCGCTCAGACCACCCGTATATCGGGGGGACTGAACGACAAATAGGAACTCGCGCTCATCGCTTTCCTCCGGGCTAATGTCGATGTGTTTGCCTGGCAACCGTCACAAATGCCTGGGATCCCCAGGGAAGTGATTGAGCACAATCTGAAGATCTACCCTGACGAACAGCCCGTGCATCAGAAGCCTTGAAAGCAATCCGTGGAGCGATAGAACTTCATTCGACAAGAAGTGAAGAAGTTGCCCGAAGCTGGATTCATCCGAGAAGTCTTCCATCCAAAATGACTGGCGAACCCAGTCGTTGTGCCCAAGGCCGGCAGGAAGCTTCGGATGTGTATTGACTACACAACACTAAATAAGGCATGTCCAAAAGATCCATTCCCACTACCTAGAATAGATCAGATAGTGGATTCCACCTCCGGGTGTGAATTACTGTGTTTCCTAGACGCATATTCTGGGTATCATCAAATCAGAATGTCTAGGGAAGATGAAGAGCATACCTCTTTCATCACAGTAGATGGATTGTACTGTTATACAGCCATGCCATTTGGTCTCAAGAATGCAGCTTCAAACTTTGTACGAGCTATGTACAAAACTTTTGAAGAACCCATTAGAGACATAGTGGAAGTGTACGTCGATGACATCGTGGTCAAGATCAAGAACAAGCAGTCACTCCTCGACACCTTACAGGCCGTCTTCGACAAGCTGCAGGCCACCTGCACAAAGCTAAACCTAGACAAGTGTGTCTTCGGGGTTAGCTCCGGAAAACTTATTGGTTTCCTGGTAAATCACCGGGGCATAGAAGATAATCCGGTGAAGATCAAAGCCATTGAAGACATGCGGCCACCAGCCCGCATCAAGGATGTCCAAAAGCTGACTGGATGTCTAGCAGCCCTCAGCCGGTTCATTTCAAGACTGGCGGAACGGGCACTTCCCTTCTTTAAGTTATTGAGGAAGTCCGAACCATTCCAATGGTCTGAAGAAGCAGAAAAGGCGTTCCAGGAGCTAAAACAGTTCCTCACCACCCTACCAACTATGGTAGCTCCGAACCCTGGTGAGCCTTTGCTGCTTTACATTTCAGCAATTGATGAAGTCGTTAGTATGGTCCTGGTTGCGGAGAGACCAGAACTATCCCATACTCAGGAATCCAGACCCCTCCAGGAGAGTCCGGAGGTTCCTGAGAGCGAGTCTGGGTCCCAGTTCCCAGACTTGAGACCACAAGAAGTTACTTCAGAAGACCCGGACCCCTCCGGGAGGGTCCAAGTCGCTTCTGAAGAAGCTCTGGGTCCCTCCAGCAAGGACCCGGAGGTCCCCGAAGAAGGTCCGGATCCCTCCGGGGGGATCCGGGTCAATGAAGAGGAAGCTCCGGGCCCCTCCGGGAGGGTCCGGACCATCCAGCGCTCAGTGTACTTCATCAGTGAAGTACTTCATGATGCCAAGACTCGATACCTAGATGTGCATAAGCTGCTCTATGCAGTTCTTATCGCCTCCAGGAAGCTTCGCCATTACTTCCAAGCTCACAAGATTTCAGTGGTGACTTCTTACCCACTTCGAGCAATCTTGCATAATCCCAATTCAACTGGGAATATTGCAAAGTGGGCAGCGGAATTGGCTGAATTCGATCTCGAATTCATTCCAAGGCAAGCAATCAAGAGTCAAGCATTAGCAGATTTTGTGGCGGAATGGACTCCCTCTCCATCAAACCCTGGGGGCCCCAGTGAGCAGAAGCCGGAACATAAGGCTCCGGTCTTCACCGAGCCTCACTGGACCCTCTACTTCGACGGCTCCATGCAAAAGCAGGGGGCCGGAGCTAGAATCCTTCTTCTCGCACAAACCGGGGAGAAGGTAAAATACATGGTACACCTTGACTTCAAGGCGACCAACAACATGGCGGAGTACGAAGCGCTCATCTACAGACTAAAGGTGGCACTGTCATACGGTGTCAAGCAACTTCTGGTCAAGGGAGATTCACAGCTCATCATTAAACAGGTGAAGGGTGAATGCTACTGCAGCAATCTCCAGCTAGCTGCTATCTCCTTGAAGTCCAGAGGCTTCAGAAGGACTTCGAAGTCCTAGACCCCCACCACGTTCAGCGTGTCCACAACGCTGAAGCCGACGAAATCTCGACGAAAGCGTCAACCGGAGCTCCATCTCCTGACAGAACTTTTATCCGGAGGTTGTCAAAACCCACAGCTCAGCCTGCCGAACTGAGCGAAGGGGGCGAGATCAGCATCCTGAAGCTGATGGTCCTGATGGCTCTGTTACCATGGCAGCCATCAAGGGTCGTAGGTGCTACCGGAAGATCCAAGCAACCCAGCACGCAAGACTCAAATGCTCAAGTTAGCTCCGATGCATGGATCTCGGAGGTCCGGAGCTACTTGAAAGACAACATCCTTCCTGACGATGATGTATCCGCTGACCGGATAGTCAGATTGGCTAAAAGATACACGTTGGTAGAAGGGGATCTCTACCAGCGCGGTGCCAACGGCGTCCTAATGCGGTGCATCACAAGGGAAGAAGGCTGCGAGCTCCTCGCAGAAATCCATGGAGGCGAGTGTGGGAACCACGCGTCTTCCCGCACGCTGGTCGGTAAAGCCTTTCGGCATGGATTATACTGGCCTACAGCACTCCAGGATGCAACTGAGCTGGTGAAGAAATGCAAAGCATGCCAATTTCATGCAAAGCAAATTCACACACCGGCTCAGCCTCTACAAATGATACCTCCTACATGGCCCTTCGTTGTGTGGGGGATGGACATCTTGGGACCTTTCCCAAGAGCCGTCGGAGGTTACAAGTTCCTGTACGTCGCCATTGACAAGTTCACCAAGTGCCCGGAAGAAACTCCAGTTGTGACAATAAACAATCAATCTGCTATCAACTTTTTGCAGTCCATTGTATGCAGATTTAAGTTCCAAGCAAAATCATTACTGATAACGGGACCCAATTCATAAGCTCTGCATTTCAAGGATATTGCGAAGACCTCGGCATTCAAGTTTGCTACTCCTCCGTAGCTCACCCGGCAAGCAATGGCCGAGCCGAGAGAGCAAATGCTGAAATCCTGAAAGGAATCAAAACGCGCACCTATGAGCGCTTGAAAAAACATGGAGCCAACTGGATTGAACAGCTTCCGCCCACTCTATGGGCCAACAGGACAACTCCAAACCGGTCAACTGGAGAGACACCCTTCTTCCTGGTGTACAGAGCTGAAGCAATCCTTCCTCCGGAAATCACCTTGGGGTCACTCCGGGTCCGGACCTTCGACGAAGCCACGCAGGACAAGCTCCGGCGTGAAGACCTAGACCTCCTTGAGGAGGGAAGGTGTCAAGCAGCTGTTCGGAATGCCCGATACCACCAAGCCCGTCGGTGCTATCATCGGCGGCATGTGCACAACCGATAGCTCGAGGAAGGCGATCTGGTGCTACGGAGAATACAATCCAGAGAAGGGTTAAACAAAATCTCCCCCAGCTGGGAGGGACCCTTCCGAGTGATTAAAGTATCCCATCCCGGAAGCGTTCGCTTGGCTACCGAGGATGGGACACCTCTCCCAAATCCTTGGAATATTGTGCACCTTCGTAAGTTCTACACTTAATATCACGGAGGTGAGTCTATAGTAACTTGAGGTGTATGTTATAGAGTCATTGTACAGAGTCGGGTAGTTCCTCCGGAAGAACAGCCGGACCTTTTCTGGAAGGTTCGCAAAGTTCATGCAACAGTTGTCACAGTCTCAGGACTAAAAGTGTGGCTAGCTACCCTGGGTCAAACGAGAAATTAAACACGCTTAGCCTGGTTCCGTACCCTAAGAGTGTACTTGTTTCCCCTGTACTCCGTACCTATAATGAAAAACATCTTCATGTGAAACAGACTCCACGTGCATTTATTTTGTACAGGCTCAACATTTTTTATTTTTCTCTTTGTTGTCTATAACAAAGTTGTGCAATTCTTAAGAAATTTTAGTTCGACCAGTTCATGTACAATACGAGATGTATTGTCAATTCTTTTGGATTCAAATATTGTTCATGGCCCACTCGCCCGAATGCCGCCAAGCCAATCTAGTGCCAGAGTGTGCTATCGACTTAGCCTGGTCAAGAACCCTAAGTACGCCACTCTACCTACACCCCGGCAGGCCGAAGTAAGGCGAGTCCAAGTACAATTGGATCTGGAAGAAATAAGGCAATGCATTCGGTTGTATTCAGAATTGTGTTTGACCTAAAACTTTCTTGGGAATCGTAAGCCACGATGAAGTTATAGGCAAGGAGCAAATTTTACTATTTTTCTTGGCTTCAGTGTGCAGGAAAAATAAAGAATCCACGTTGATGGAGAAAAGCCGGAGCTAACAAAGCTCCGACTCTTCCTAGGTGGCTTGTGATCGATGTTAAACATTGAAAACGAGCATTACCGGAGCAACCAAGCTCCGGCAAAGCTAGGGGGGCCAGCCGTCGACGCAGAATAAAAGATGGTGAGAAGGCCTCACAAGCGGAGTCTGCTGCCGACAAACTACGCGTTGGCAAAGGTCACTGCCGGAGCTACTAAGCTCTGACACCCCAGAGGGCTAACTATTGATGCTCTACGCGTTGATATGGACTATTCTCGGATCTACTAAGCTCCAACAGTAATCAATGCCAAAGCTTCTAAGCTCCGACAACCTCAGGGGGCCTTCACTATCGAAGACTTCGGACCTACATTCTACAAGTTCGAAGCAAACAAGTCTTCAACAAAACACAATGTCCTCTTTGTACATGTTCACAATCAAATTGTGTACATCTACCAGAGGGCCAAGTGAAGACAAAAGTGTTGAAGAAAAAAAATGAAATTCGCAAAAATTTGGATTTCATTCATCTGAAGACAAGGGATTACAAAAATGGGGAAGAAAAAGAGAGAATACAAGTGGGAGTTACAGAGATGGTCCTAGCCCCTATGGAAGAACTGGGCGACCTTCTGAGCAACTTCCGACACGTTGGCTCGGGTGGCTTCACCTTCTCCTTCGACGGGACCTTCAAGCACCGGGTCCAGAGGGAATTGGGGATCCCGGCTGGTGTAGCACGTCAGCACATACTCTGCGACGTTCTTTGCCAGGGACTGCCCCTCAACTTCCAACTGGTCTGCGATGACGTCACCCACCTTGGAGAGTTTGTTACCCACCGAGCTCAACGCTTGCAACGCCAGTTCCGGCTCCGACTCCGGATCATCTGGATGCACGGGACTGAAACCCATTGGTGTCAGCACGTCATTGGCTTTGCTCAGGAACTCCCAAACCTGTAGGGAGTCCGCAATCCTCAAGCCCTTCAGTTCCTCCAAGGATCTTTTGGCCGCCGCCAGTTTAGAATTCTCATGAGCAAGGTGCTTAACCTCTTTGGCATTTTGCTGAATCTTTTCAGCAACCTGCTTCTCGAGTTTTCCGAGCTCCTCCTCCCGGAGGTGGATCTTGTTCTGGCGGTCGACCAGGTCCTTCTCCCGGCCCCTAACTTTCTTCTCCCTGGCAGCGATGGCACACTCTTGCTTGTAGAGTTCCTGCCCTCGCACCCAGGCCTTCTCCTCCTCCTTGACGCAACGCTCCTCCAATTTCTTGGCACGTTCCTCGAGGCCCTTGTTAGCCAGAGCCACCTTTTTGGCGAGCTCCTCCTCCCTCTTCAAGACGTCATCCCGCAGCTCTAGGAGTTTTTGCTCTTCGTCTTCGAGCCTCTTCTCCCCCTCCTCAAGTGCCTCCCGATGCTTGATGAGAGTAGTGTTAATGGCTTCAAGCCTTTCTTGGCGATCATCAGTCGCACTATTAGCAGCCTTGGTCTTCTCATAAATGGCCCGGGATTGAGCATCGAGGGCACGAGTCAAGCTCTCCCTATCATCCAACAATTTGCCCCAGTATTCCAGGCAGACCTTCTCCTGTTTGATCCACTCCTTGTCGTCTGCCAGCCTCGACTGCGCCAGCTTGGTCTCGAAGTAGAGCCGGTTACGCCACCGCCTAAGGGTTTGACGCTCCTCTTCAAGAGTCTTGCTGTCGTGGTAGAACGCCAGCTGGACTTGACGCAAACTGGAGCAAGCGTTGTCAATGGACAACGACAGGGGAATGGGGTCCGGACCTGCTGGAGTCTTCTCTACTGGTTCCAGCGGGTTCTTGCTTACAAAAATTGGGTCCCACTCCACAAGAGTGGTCCCCTGAGCCTCCGTGGCACTAGGGCCGTCCTCTGGGATAGCCTCAGTCGCCACCGAGGAGGGTCCCGCAGAAGAAGTTTTGACCTCCGGAAGTGGTTCCGAAGGCCCTGCCGCCAGGTCTTCATTTGCCCCCTCAGGCAGGGGGCCAGCGACTTCATCTGGGTACCCTGGCTCAACAGCAGGCACCTCCGCTGTCATCACTTCCGGAGCAGGGGCAACTTCAGGCTCTGGCCTGAGCTCCTCCCCCACTGGTGGCTTAGGTGTTTGCACCTCGACCACCATGGGTTCGAGTGCTGATGCCTCCGCAACTATCGGCTCAGGCGCCGGAAGGTCTTCAACCGCAACCGGCTCTGCTGCTGGAGCTTCAGTGGCAACCGGCTCTGAGGCTGGAGCTTCGTAGGTAGCCGGCTCAACCGCCGGGACTTCCTCACCATCCGGCTCAACCGCTGGGACTTCAGTAACCTCCGGCTCAACCGCCAGGGCTTCGACAATTTCTGGCTCTGGGGCCGGAATCACTGCTTCCTCCGGCTCAACGGCAGAAGCTTCCATCATCTTAGCATCAAGACCCGGGGCTTCCACCTCCGGGGCAGGTGCCGCTGGCGCATCTTCTCTCCCGTGGTCCGACGCTACCACGGGAGTCTCGGGAGACGAGTCGAGGTCCATGACCACGACAGCTGGCGCCGGAGCTGCCGCAGCTTCAGCCACCACTTGGGGCGGCACCGGGACAGGAGCAGAAGCCTCTGCCCTCACAGCTTCAGCTGCTATGGCTGAGGGTGGAGCCTCACTCCTCTTCTTGGGGACGCTGCAGATGATGGTTGAAAAAACTTAAAAAACAGTTACTACAACAAAACAACTGTCTGAGGTAAAGATTAAAAATTACCTTGGAAGGCTTCCGCACCAGCTTGCACGGAATCTCTTTCCCGAGCGTTCTGGAATAACCATAGCCGTTGCCGGCGTGGTAGCTCTGGAAGTCCCCCCGGAAGCCACGGGCATTTCCTTAGTCGAGGCCCTCCTCGACCGGGAAGGACCTCCGGACCCAGACGCTTCAGCTGGCCCTAGTGCTGGAGTCACATGCCCGGAGCTAGCACCCCGGGAAGACGCTGTGGGTACAGTCGCCACAGTTGTAGAGGACCTCCCCCTCCGGGGAGAAGGAGCTACTGTAGAGGATGTAGGCCTAACGGACCTTCCATCGGCATGCTTCAGTTTCCTCTTCCGGCTCGAGGGTTCGTCTGCTGGCTCCTTGCCCTTGCCGACGACTTCGGTCCTTGGCTTCGGGGCAGGGTCGGAGCCACCTTCAGAAGCCCCAGGGATCACCACCCTAGAGGTCGATCTTCTCTCGACGACACCAAGGTCGTCAAGCACCGGCATCGTCCACCGGAGCTCCCTGCTGAACTCTACTTCCACGTTCAGAGGGAGGAAAGCTGGTGGCGGGGTCAAGTCATCACCCGCGACGTCGATGCCGTGCTGGAACTTCTTGAGATGAAACTCCAAGGTCGCCCCCTCCATGTTGGACTTCGGCCTGGTCTCGACCCGGTCGTCGTCCATCACACTGTTGAGGGCCCAAGCGAGTTTTTCTCTCCTCTTCAGCGGTGCCCACCTGTTGACCAGGAAATTGCAAAATACCGCCTGAGGAGTTAATCCTCCCTCCACACACTGGAGGATCCTGGTCAGAGCAGGGTTGAAGGCATCTGAGAACACCAGAGCTTCATTCCAGACTGCAGTGTCGATGTTGGGGAGGCCTTCGGGCAGCTCCAGCTTCTTGTGCTCCTCCACCTGGATGACTATCCAATCCTTCTTCCAATCATCCCACTTTCCAGAGGGAAACGACTGGAGGTACTTGAATGGGCACTTCTTGCGCCTTACGAAGTAGTAGAAGCCAAGGTACTCATTACTCCTTCCGGTGGTATGGACGGTGAAGAAGGTCCGGAAAAGCTCAATGCAGGGGGGATGCCCACCCACATTTCACAGAAGTGGACGAAGACAGACACTAGAAGAATGGAGTGGGGGCCAAGGTGGTACAGCTGCAGACCATAGAAGTCTAGCAGCATCAAGAAAAAGGAGGAAAAAGGCGGGATGAACCCCACCATGGCGTATGCAGAAAAGTACACCATCTCGCCGGCGTGCTCCTTCTCGAATGGGAGCTCTCCCCCGGCGCGGACCAGGCGGTTGAAGAAGTCCGGGGACCACCCCATGAGGGCCTGGACCTTCTTCAGGTCACCTTCGGTCTTCAAGCGGCTCTCGCGGAGACCCAACTCCATCGCAGCACAGCAAGGCAAGAGAGGAAAAGCAAGCACAAGTTTGGGAGTTCGAGCGTAAGATCAGATGAGAGGCATAAAGAACCCCAGACGGTGCGCGCTTTCCTTCTTAAGTAAGCCCTCGCAACACTTGGATGGAAACCGCAGGGAAGTCGAAGATACTACTCAAAAATTTCATCCTGCCGATGACAAGAGGGCCCGGGACCACCCTGACGATCAAGTCGAGGTTCTTACCCAGGTGAACAGTTGTCATCATGAAAGGCGGGAAGCCCGACGGCAACGGCCTGACAAGGCGCGTGGAACCGATACGTTTTTCGTATCGGGAACTGGTGACCTTCAATTACGTGAGATCCGCACGCCAAAGATCTCATTTGCCGCACCTGGGATGTGCCACGCGGCGAGGATTTAACTCCAAAACTATCTCCAACGGCACATCTGAAGACCTTTGAAGACTCCACTCAAAAGTCGAAGGATGGACCCACCTCCCGCGGAATGACTTCACCCAAGGGGTCTTCCCTAGAGGTGAGCCCAGGGGGCCACTGTTGGTACCCTGGGTACTGTATACCCTTTGAGATTGCAAAGATCTCAAGAAAATGTCATCTACTTGATTTGAAGACCTTCAGAGGCCCACATGTCAGACATAACCGGACCCGCTTCCCCAACATGGTTAGCCCCAGGGTCGCCACGTGTACCATCAAACCGGAGCTACCGCCCACAAGGGGGAAGCTCCGGGCTATGTACCATAATGGCACCCCCGGACCTAACCCTAGACCGAGGGAAGCTTTGGAACTGACACGTGTCTGGTGGCACCGGACCTATCTGTTCCCCACAGTATGATCCATAGCTGCCACGTGTCCAATCGTCGGATCTTCAGCCTCAAACCTCCGAAAGACTCCACAATGGCTCCGGATCTTCAAAGGGGAATCAAGGACTTCAAGACCCGATTAAGTGTCATTAATACTATGTTAATGACACACGATCAGATGACCTTAATTACCAGTAACGGTGCTGTCAAAGCTTGTAACTCGGTCATTAAGGGTAATTAAGCGCATCAAATGTGTATCAATATTAGTAACCGCCAGGGCCACATGTCGGGCCAGGCCAACTTGTAACGGCCTGTCCTTGTACTATAAAAGGACAGACCGACAATACATAGAAGGGAGGATCTGACCTGCTCTGATCTGATCGCACTCTCTCAACTCACGTCACCTGAGTTGAGTTCGTACACCCAATACAACACCAACACATCCCGTGGAGTAGGGTATTACGCTCAGGCGGCCTGAACCACGTAAATCTTTGTGTCTCCTGTGTTATTTTACATTTCACCTTCTTGAATCTCCGCGTGCCCACACCGAACTTCAAACTCCGCAAACACTTTAGTAGTGTCGGGAGATCTGCCGGATCAAAACCACCGACACCCATACCCCTCACTTCAACACACACCACTTGGGCATCATTCTATTGTATACACTATCTTCCATAGTCCTTAGAAGAGTTAGGATGTAGAGAGGAGAGCCTCTAGTCCCAAGTCCAAATTGGGAAAGGAGTAGAAGGAGTCTCTCTTCCCAATTCCACATTGGGAAAGGTATGTCTCATGTATTCCTTCTTGTATTTGTGACTTTGTGCTCAATTAAAAATATTATCTTTAGTCTTCTTTTATACGTATACTTGGACAAAGCGTTTCTTGTTTGATTGTGGAGTCCATGTAAGTGGAAGGTATAGTCTTTATGATTGTACTCTCATGATCACATCTTATGGTCACAACACTATATACCCCCACTATAGTCTATGTAGTTATGATATGATTATGTTAATATGAATAACTATGCTATGCAATCAACATTGGTTCAATGATGATTTAGTTCATTGCCTTAGGATGGCTTGTGTTGCAGCTCTTAAGGTATTTGCTTAGTATGCTAGCATGGTGCTAGGGTATTTAAGTAGCGTTGGATGTCTCGTAGACCCACAGATTTAAGAGGTAGGCAGTAGGTGGTGACAACCCTATCTGTCCTTTGTAATCCTCCACGTTTGGCTATGCCATAGGCTCTTGGCGGGAGTTGCCCTAGTATTGCTAGGGGTAAGCCCGTGCCCGATGTGTTGAATAGTATTGCATATGAATTCATCATTGAAATGACCATTAGTATCTACCTTAGGCTATGTATATGTATTAGGAGCATTGTAGGAGCAACTCTCCAACTCTTAATCCAATCTCCCTCTAGGACCCATTTACCCTTTAGAATAGATTGCCTAGGTGTGTGTCACACTACCCCTATTATCAACTTACCCCCTGTTCGGATAATTGATTAGTATCCCATAGCTTGACCATAAGAGTAGTATATACTTTACTCCATTGCCTTCCTTTGGGATAAATACGATACCCTTGGGAATACTCATGGGTGAAATGCTACAACGATATCTTCCGTGCGCTTGCGGATCTCATCTCTTTACCGGAGATGATCTGTGGTGTTAAGAAATACCAATAAGCATTTCTGGCACCGTTGCCGGGGATGATTTGTTAGTATATCTTAGGAGCCATCAACAAGCATTTCTGGCGCCATTGCCGGGGAAGACAAAGGAAGTGAAGGATAGCTATCACTTGTGATTAAGCTATAGGTACTAATAGTTGTTAGACAGGATTACCCTTGTTTGTTTTCTCCTTTGTGTGAAAACAGGTTAGTGTTGGCCAACCCATTGTATGGGATGGCCAACAAGGACGCAAGTGCTAAAATGCAAGATGATTCAATGCGTACCTCAACAAATGTCCGCTAGGCAACACCATTGCCTTTTGCGAGAGAATTCCAGCTTTCAGTTGGATCCAAAGTCATCCATACCCAAGCTTGGGGAAGGCTCAAAGAAGTTATTCTTGGTTTGCCTCCACCATGGGGTGGATAGTTGGCTCTTCATCCAACACTCGTGTCATGGGTTGGCTCCACCAATCCATGACTACATTCATGCTGGAGCTGAAGGAGTCCTATTCTCATTCATCATGGATGAGAAGAAGGTCTCCACTCAAGGGGTGGATTGAAGAATGCTCGAGTTCCCATAGCTTGTCATGCACACCACTTCACAAGGTGGATATGCTAGTTATGGAACTACACCTCCCATTGAAGTATCATGAATAGCCAAGTCGTTGGAGATTTGTTTGGATAATCCAAGTCATGGATATTCACATGATTTATGAAAATCCATGTCATCATGGGATGCGTGGGAATTATTTCCCTAAGACCCATGAGAACCTTTTTCGAACAACAACTCCAATGGCTACCATTCACAAGGAGGCCAAGGGTGGAATTAACATCACCCTTGTATTCAAGGAGGGTATGGCTTTCCAAGGGATTTAAGTTCAACTAGCCTACCTTGAAGTATCTTGGCCAAGCAGAAATCAAGATAACATTCACATGAAGATCTTGGCCAAGGACAAGAACTTAAGGAGCATTTAAAGTCCAAGATATCCCACATAACTTGTTGGGATTCCCACACTTCAACCAAACCCATTCAACCTAGGGCAAGTGACATTGTGGATGAAGCATTTCTTGTTTGATTGTGGAGTCCATATGTCATCATGCCCATGGAAGCCTTTGATCCATGATCAAGGTATAGGTTGATTCAACGGAATATCAATATGGTCAGAGTGGCACTCCTAAGAAGGACAAAGCCTCACCATGCTCATGAAGGAATACATTCAAGAGGGAGAACCTGTCGCTACAACAACATGTCTATATCAATACAACGGGGAGAGGCTAGGGCCACCATGTGGCTCACATGTCCAAATGACAGCCAAATGAGTTTGGCATGTCAAAACAGAAGAAATTGTCCACATCTTCAACCCTGGGATTGGACAACAAATCATCACGCTGAACAGAACGGAGGTAAGTCCTACTCATCGGACTTCAAAAATTCGGTGAGTCCTTGCCAATAGGTTAATTGTTAGTTATTTCATATTTGTTTTCCAAATTGCATCAACCCTTGCATTTGCATGTTTGAAATTCCACACTTGCATGTTGGAAAGCATAATTTCCATCCATCATAAAACTAAAAATTTGAATTAGGGGAGAAATTTAATTGGATATGAACTACATGCATGACCACTTGAATTTATCTTCCTAGTTCAAACCAAAAAGATTTGCTTTGACCCTCATTGCATTTACAAGTTATTTCAAGCTGGGCAAGACAATTTGAAAATTGGGTTCAATTTGCTTTTGGCTAACGTAACCCATTTTCGAGTTGTTTTGTGTGCTCTTAATTTAAGTGCAGCTAGGTCAAAATTGTGAAGAGGTGGTATGACAAGAAAGTGGAAGGTTTCATCAAGCTCAAGTCACCATTGGGAGGATTTGAGAAACTTCTCTCCTTCAAACTCATTTTGAGTTTGAGGAAGAGAAATGTTCAACATGATGACCCAATGGAGGAGCCAGAACCAAATCCATTGCCAAATCCAATCTCAACTTGGCATTTGACATCAACCATCAAGCCTACGCTGAAAATCAAGGTCGCGAGTTTCTCACACAAAGACCTTCGTCACCAACTACTCTTCAAATGAGGTATGAGTTTATAATTTTTCATTGTTTGGTTTGCCATAGAATTGAATGCATTTGCTTGCGTTTGTGAGGAAGGTTGACACTTCCTCATCATTTAATTCTCATGTATCCTCACAAGAGTAAGTGTGGGTATTGACTTTTGGGTCTCCAAAAGGAAATCCCACCTTACTTGGAAAAATCTAAAACAAGTACCTAGAATCCTTTAAGCATTGTTTTGTAGACTTAGTCATTTTTGTCTAGGTTTAGAAAATAAAACTTTTGGGCATGACTTAATTGGTGAATTGGCATATAGAAACTTGGGCATAGTGACAACCATAATTTTTAATTGAGCTTCATGCATAGATAGTGTCACTAGATTTCAAACTCCTAGGAATAAGTGATATCCTTGCTCTAAAATTGAATTGCATTTTTGGAGGAGTCACTAAATTTTAAATTCCTAGTGAAGTTCAGGAGGATAAAATTGAGAATCTTGTTTGTCATGGTCTAAATGATAAAATTTGCTCTTGAAAGCTAAGATGGTTAGAAACTTTAAAAGATGTAGGGATCCATATAGTATATTTCTATCACATGCATTGCTATGAGTAGGAGCTTTAGAAAATATGCAACATGAATTATCCATAAAGCTCCACTCTTATCAATGAATAACACATTGATCATGGATACACTTGACATTGAAACCAATGCATCTTTGATTTTGTTCTTCACCGTATGTACAAATGAAAGTTCGGTTACCTAACCTGAACGTTCATTTGTACAAGTATCGGGAGCTAACCATCCCTCTCTATTCAAGAGAGGAAGTTTGTAGGAGTAATATTACTATGCAGGCATTCAAGAAGCTGATTGTTGGGATCCCTAGAGGATCCCATTTCAACATCTCTTGGCCAAGGAGTAACTGAGGATGGTTGCTACCTATCGGAAATTATGCCCGAAGGTCAATCATAACTATACGAGGCTAGAGATTTGAAATGGGAACCCTCCATGAGCAACCAATGGGCTGCCACGAATGGGTGAGTGCATTATGCTCTCAACTATTCTAAGCACTCATTCAAGCACAAGGGATTTGCCACCATCATTGGGTACCAGTTATTCCTATGTGGCTAAGAGTTATGATGTACCATAACCAAGGAAAGACAAGAGCACACCCAATTTATATTGGGTGCAAGTTATTCCTATGTGGCTAGAAGGTATGTTGTACCTTGCCCAATGAACAACTGATCATACCCAATGCATGTTGGGCACATGTCACTCCCTTATGGCAAAAAGATATGATACACCTTAGCCAAAGAATGACGAAACATACTCAATGTATGTTGAGTGCACGTCATTCCTTTGGATCTAAAGGTTATCATTATCCTAGCCAAGGAATGACAAATCACACCCAACACATGGAGACCCTGATGTGCGGACGATCAACATCAAAAACACTCTATTCAACCACACTCATGGTGTCCATGGGAGGCAACACAACAATCAACAATCAACACTCAACCCTCCATTGTCAAAGCCACGCTGCAACAAGGATAGGCCAACTCATGGCCTACCTCCGTCGTTAGGGTTTCAACCCCTATCACGGACCTTGATCAAGAATAAGCTTGGGGTAGGACCTCCACTTGAGGTAACTTCTATCACACCCACTGCATTTTTATTTCATCCATTGCATATTTACTTTCCATTCATCCACCATCCACCGTGCATCTAAAAAAACATAAAAATAGGAACTTAGATTTGCTTTGCTTATCAAATAAAGATGTGTTGTAAGAATGATTTAGAATTCACATAGATGAAATGATGAATACTTGCTCTGTTTTATTTTTCCTAAGTCCCTAGATTACAACTTGCTACTCTCCGAATATTGCGTAGCCAATTAACTTTGCCTTGATTTAGAAATTGTGGGTAGCAAAAGCTTAATCTACTTCTAGGTTGTTGGGAGATTTGAATTAGTAATATGGCTGCTATTCCTATTTTGAAAGTGAAACTTGGATTTCCGGAGAAATTCTATCAAGTTTTAAGTTTCCCTCATTTGATTGGAAATACATACCAAAGCCATATGATATTCATACATAGACAACACCTTATGCATATGCTATTTGCTTTCACATTGAGCCTAGTCAAATAGTATAGACCTATGTGAGAAATCATTAAATTCCTTTTGAATTCAAGACTTCACTTGCACATGCTATACTTCTACACTAGAAGGAAGCAAAATTCCATCATATCCACCATTCCACAATAAAAAGAGAAACTCCATGCTATTCATAGTTAGCACTCCCTTCAAGTTATTGCATAAAAAGGAGTAGAAGACATGGCTACAAGAAAAAGAAAAAGAAAATGCATGCTTATATCATAAGCATGAGAAAAAAAAGAAGAAATAATATGCTTACTCCATAAGCATAAAAAAATAGGTATCCATAATTCATCCTTGCAATAAAGAGAGTCCACATCAAAAGGAGTCATCTCAATGTTTCCACATCCACCTCCATTCCATCACACATGCACAAGTCTTGATTCAAAAGTTTGAATTGATTTCTCCTAGGGCTTGCTCTTTTGACTTAGCAATATTATGTGTTGCAAATATGCCTACTTACTTTCCCTATCAAGCTCCACATGCAAGCCATATTCAAAGAGTAGGAATAGTATAAGCATAATGCCTTGGTGAGGTCATATTTCCACTATACACAAAGGAGTGATTGAGAGAATCAATCGAGGTACTTATAATCTAATTTGAATCTCTCCGAAATTTAAGTGGAACTTGATATCTAGGCTATGCTTGCTCCATTTGCTGTTCTATCTTTCAATTACCCATGAATAGGAGAAGCATAACTCCCATAATGACTTAAGAAGGGTGAAGTACCATAGCCACTTTTTGCAATACTAGGTAGAGTATTTTCTTGTGCACTTGGTACTTTCAAAAGGTAGAACATTGTAGCAACTCCTAATCATCAACCTAAAGTCTTGACTTTGCTCAGGACGAGCAAAGGATAAGCTTGGGGGAGTTTGTTGACGGTTGTTATATACTAATTTCAACCGTCAATATAACTCAATTATGTGAAGGATTGATCATTTCTTGCACACATCACCTTTCTACTTGACCTATTTACACTTGTACTTGGAGAAAAGTGTGTATGCAAATATTTATACAGGAATTGAGGAAAAGTATGGGGAGCAATCCTATAAAATATCATCCCAGCCAATCAGGCAACGACACGTGGCACCACATGGATCAAATGGCCCACAAACAGAAGTATCCGAGGCCATCCAACGGTGTAGCACCAATATAAGTCAATGGGACCCACTTGGTAGCCACCTGGAGGAAGTACGGGCCGTTTGGAGCCCTGACCAGGTCGGCCGAACCAGGGGGTCGGCCGACCTGGTCTTGGCACCAAACTCGGTCAACTTCCACGTGTTGGCTCCTCCCGGCTCCCTGGAGTCAATGGCGACTGATTTGCACGCTTTTGGTGGCGGGAACCGACCTCAACACTAGTATAAATAGAACCTCATACCCCTCACTTCAACACACACCACTTGGGCATCATTCTATTGTATACACTATCTTCCATAGTCCTTAGAGGAGTTAGGATGTAGAGAGGAGAGCCTCTAGTTCCAAGTCCAAATTGGGGAAGGAGTACAAGGAGTCTCTCTTCCCATTTCCACATTGGGAAAGGTATGTCTCATGTATTCCTTCTTGTATTTGTGACTTTGTGCTCAATAAAGATTTTATCTTTAGTCTTCTTTTATATGTATACTTGGACAAAGCGTTTCTTGTTTGATTGTGGAGTCCATGTAAGTGGAAGGTATAATCTTTATGATTGTACTCTCATGATCACATCTTATGGTCACAAACACTATAGACCCCCACTATAGTCTATGTAGTTATGATATGATTATGTTAATATGAATAACTATGCTATGCAATCAACATTGGTTCAACGGTGATTTAGTTCATTGCCTTAGGATGGCTTGTGCTGCAGCTCTTAAGGTATTTGCTTAGTATGCTAGCATGGTGCTAGGGTATTTAAGTAGAGTTGGATGTCTCGTAGACCCACAGATTGAAGAGGTAGGTAGTAGGTGGTGACATCCCTATTTGTCCTTTGTAATCCTCCACGTTTGGCTATGCCACGGGCTCTTGGCGGGAGTTGCCATAATATTGCTAGGGGTAAGCCCGTGCCCGATGTGTTGATTAGTATTGCTTAGGAATTCATCATTGACATGACCATTAGTATCTACCTTAGGCTATGTATATGTATTAGGAGCATTGTAGGAGCAACTCTCTAACTCTTAATCCAATCTCCCTCTAGGACCCATTTACCCTTTAGAATAGATTGCCTAGGTGTGTGTCACACTACCCCTATTATCAACTTACCCCCTGTCCGGATAATTGATTAGTATCCCATAGATTGACCATAAGAGTAGTATATACTTTACTCCATTACCTTCCTTTGGGATAAATACGATACCCTAGAGAATACTCATGGTTGAAATGCTACAACGGTATCTTTCGTGCACTTGCGGATCTCATCTCTTTACCGGAGATGATTTGTGGTGTTAAGAAATACCAACAAGCATTTCTGGTGCCGTTGCTGGGGATGATTTGTTAGTATATCTTACGAGCCGTCAACATTCGACAGCAGTTACTAATTACTTGATCAAAATAACTCTATCTTACAATCTTTTGATCAAGAACCCCAAGGCAGAGTGCTCTTGAGTGATGGACATTCAGGTGGAAGAAACCACATGGAAAGGTGCATCTTGGAGGCACTAACGGATAGTCCTTCGAGAAGGAGATTGTCAGGGGTTAGTAACCACCTTCCCAATCAGTCTACCAAGGAAATTCATTAATAAGAGGACAATGGTTATACTCATATGAAGGTTCTTGTTCTTCATGACTTACCCTTTCCTTATTGGGGACGATGCACTGCCACTTCAATAAATCTCCCAACTCAGGCTTCACAGAGAAACCCTACTCAGAGAAATTGGAAATACAAAAAACAAACAAGACAAAAACAAAACTACAGTTATGTTCATCAGTCCATTGCAGAGCTAAATACAAATATGCGACCGGTGTGCCATATGTACATACATGGGGATGGTTCTTGCGCCACGCCAAGCGCTCCTCCTTTAGTCAGCTACGCGCCAAGCCGATATCTAACCCAACCATGAACAATGACGATGATGATGAGGACAGCGACAATGACGGCGATGGTGAACAAAGGCGGCGATCGCACTGGAGTTTGTCGAACAGAGGCGGCGGTCGCACTGGAGTTGGTCGACTAGTAAAGGAGCACCGGAGGCGAAGAGACGCGCGAGATAAATGTGGGACGCGCGAGACTAAAGTGAGATGCACGAGATATGAAAGCGCGTCTTCCATTGTTGAAAGATAGACGTGCGGCATGAGGACCGCATAGACCTTAATTTTGGTGGCGGTGGTGCAGAGACGCGTGCAAATAGCGTGCGCAACCTTTTGTTTCCCTGAGGCAGTATCTATGGATCCTATCATTCCTTCAATGCACAGGAAACCAACCGCTCCATCGTCGACTCCGCACAGACCTTATATAAGACGCGCTATCACCTGTTAGTTCTCCACAAGTGTGTCTCTCATTTTTCATCCATTTCTTCTCTTTTGCCATCTCCGCTTCGACGACACACCACCACCATAGCCAACGTTCCGCCGTCAAGCCCGCCGAGGGAGCCACGCTGCAAAAAACTGTGCTGCAGCTCCCATGAGAGGCTCAACACCGAGCAACGCCTCGTTATGGCGCAAGAGGCGTATAACAGTACGTCTCTTGCCATGAGTTCCTTGGGTTTGGGTACCCTTTCAGAGTTTACTGGAATGGGCACCATTGGCCACTACCTCCATGCTCTCATGGGAGTGGCTGATCGTCTCGACATTCTGTTCGAGACGATGGCCCAAGTGCTCGGCGTCGAGGGCCGCTGAAACATTGTTTTGATGACAGATAGGAACCTCGGTCGTAGGGTTACACCGCCGGTGCAGCCCGAACAACTGACGCAACTGGCCCAGGCTCCTGTTGTATCGGTGCCAGAATCGCCGTTGGAGGAGGAGGGGGGAGGAGGAGTAAGATTTAGTTTTTCTTTGTTGTTTTTAGTTGATGCTTTTCTTTTCCTTTGTCTTCTTGTACTCTTTTCTTGTGTTTTGTAATATATTGTGTTAATGAATGAAATTTATCTGTGTTCATCTGTGTGAATGAATATTATCTTGTGTGGTCAACTATGTGAATGAATGAATGTGTGGTGTGTTCACCGTATTCCTCAGAAATCATAAGGAAGGATTTGATTATTTTCTGGACCAATGAATGATTTAGTTATCAAGTGAATGTGCTCTAACTTCAGTGATGTATGATATCAACAGTGAACTGAAGTAAAATGGAGAAAATCACAAAGCTAAATGGGACGTGGGGAATAGGAGGCGTGCTTTTCATATAAGACTTTCTCCCTTTTAGCAGAGAAGAGGGAGACATCGAGCATAGCAGACACACTTCGCTGCTAAGTGCATCTCCATTTTGCATCTCTGCACAGACCTTATATAAGGCACCATCAGTCTCTCCTCTTCTCTTAATTCGTCTTCTCCGAGCAGGCAACCCACCATGGCCAATGTTCCGCCACCAAGCCCACCGAGGGAGCCACCCTGCAAGAAACAGTGTTGCCGCTCCCCCGAGAGGCTCAACAACGAGCTGCTCGAGAAGATTGCCCAGGTGCTCGAAATGTTGTTCGACAGGTTCCTGAGGCTGCTTGAGACGATGGCCGAGGTGCTCAGCATTGAGGGCCACAGTAACCTGGTGGCAGCGATGGCGAGGAACCTCGATTGCAAGGTTGCACCGCCGGATCCGGACCAGTCGGAGCAACCGACAGAGCAGCCGGAGAAGACGGCTAGGGCTCTTATTGCACTGACGCCGGATGGCCACCGGAGGAGGAGGAGGGGGAGGGGGACGAGTAGTAGGATTTTGGTTTTCTTTTGTTGTTTTTAGTTGATGTTGTTTTTGTTTTCTTGTGTCTTGTACTTTTTTCTTGTGTTTTTTAATATATTGTTAATGAATGAATGTGTTATATGTGTTCATCTGTGTGAATGAAAATTATCTTGTGTGTTCAACTATGAATGAATGATTGTGTTCATCGTGTTCCTCAGGAGTGACAATTCATAAGGAAGGATTTGATTATTTTTTGAATTTAAAATACTACAGTGAAGGTACTCTACATTGGAATGATTATTTAGTTATCAAGTAAATGTGCTATACACTCGTTCAGTGATGTGTTCATGTCTGTATGTAACTGAAGACAAAGGAAACATGCTTTCTGTAAAGTTCGTTTCTTTCTTTCGCAAATAGGAGATGAGCTTTCTTAGATTCGTGTCTCCTGTTTGTCAGAGGATTAGGCGCGTCTCAGATATTTCATTAAATGAGACGTGCCTTATAGTACACCGTCTCCTTTTATGATTTCTTTCGTGAACCAACATCCTCGCTAAGGCGGGCATGTCTCATTTACCCATATCAGTGACGATCGCCTTTGCACTCGTCTTTGATCTTTGTCTCTTATTTGCGTTTCTTACATAGTGATATTTCTTAATTATGTATGCCCATAGTTAAACTTCCACTGTGTTATTTAGTTATACATAGTGATTTTTAGTTAAGTAGCCAACGTGAACATTAAATTTAAATTATGCTATCAGTTTATTCAGTTTCATAGTAATTTTATTAAGTAAGCCAACGTGAACGATAAAGTTACTATGTTCTGAGTATAGGTGGCCAACGGGCCATGCTGGGCCAGCCCGGTCCGAGCCCGGCTGGGCTCGTGCTTGAAAAGCCTCGGCCCCACACGGCCCAGGAAAAAATCGGGCCGTGTCGGGCCGGCCTGCGGACCGGAGGTCCAAGCCCGAGCACGACCCGAACTCAATTTAAGCGTGTTAGGCCGTGTCGGGCCGTCAACGGGTCGTGCTGTGTCAGGTCAGCCCGTGGCCTGTTTCAGTTAAAAAGACACTAAAAACAGCAAAAAAACATTATTTGGGCCTAGACGGGCCATGTCAGGTCGGGCCAGCCCGCCGTGCCAGGCCTAAACGGGTCGTGCCTACAAGCCCGACGGGCCAGATGTCCAGGCCTGGGCACGGCCCGCACCGGGCTTTGGGCCAGCCCGGGCCTATTTTTCGGGCCACGTCGGGTTCGGGCGTGCTTTTTTGTGGGCATTCGTGTCGGTCCATCTGGCCCAGTCCATTTGGCCACCTATAGTTCCGAGTCATTAAGTTGCATGGAAAATTGAGTAGCCAACATGAAAAATAAAATTTTTCCATGCTCTAAGTTATGAATATTGTATTTTTGTTCCAATAGCCAACGTGAAAGACAAAGATAACATTCCCACTATGTACATAGAAAACTTTGTTCGAGTAGCCAACGTGAAGACAAAATTTACTATGTTTAATAAGTTAATTAGTGAATGTCGTATTTTGTTGAAAGACAAAATATGACCATTCTCCTTATCTAAGTTGTATAAATTAGTTCATAGAAAATTTTGTTCAAGTAGTCAACGTGAAAGACAAAGTTTGCTATGATCTGATAAGTTTATCAGTGAATCTCATATTTTGTTGAAAGACAAAATATGACGATTCTTCTTGTCTAAGTTATTTACATTAGTACAATAGGAAATTTTGTTCGAGTAGTCAATGTGAAAGATAAAATTTCCTATGATTTTAGTTTATTACTAAGTTTTATTATGCATTCACTTGTGTTACTTAGTTTGTCATTCAGATGATTCCTCCATCATCAGTTCAGCACTCAGTTACCTCTCTACCATTGAACCTCTTAACAAAGTTAATTATGACTCATGGAGAGAGAAGTTGAGGATTGTTTTGGCAATCTCCAAATTAGATGTGCCACTGATTAGTCCTTGCCCTACTAAGCCTCAGGTTCCTATGTGTCAGTGTTTGGATCCGGCAGATCTCCCGATACTACTGTTGGTAGATCGCGGAGTTGTAGTTTGGTAATGGGCGCGTAGAGATTCAAGAAGATGAATGACAAGTGGACACAGAGATTTACGTGGTTCGGGCCACCTGAGCGTATTACCCTACTCCACAGGGTGTGTTGGTGTTGTATTGAGCGTGTGAATCTAGAAGAAGCTCCAGAAGAAGAAGCTCGTCTAGGTCAGGGAGTCCAGAAGAGGTCTGGAGAGGTCTGGAGAGGTCTCTCGTGTATCGTCAACCAGTCCCTTTATAGTACAAGGACTGGTCATTACACCGTTAGCCTGGTCCGACATGTGGCCCCGACGGTTACACATGCTTGATACACAATTAATGAGGTTAATTACCCTTAATAGCCCGGTAACGGGCCTTAACAGTGTCGTTACCAATATTAAGGGCCATCCGATCGTGTGTCATTAATATGGCACTAATGACACTTAATCGGGTCTTGAAGTCTTTGATTGCTCCTTGAAGGTCCGGAGCTGTTGGGGGTCCACCAGCTTGATTGTTGAAGTTGAAGGTCCAGCGGTTCGGCCACGTGGCAGCTCCGGAGCTTATCGTCGTGGATGGCTAGGTCCGGTGCTATTGGACACGTGTCGGCACAGGAGCTTCCCTCTGTCTGGGATTAGGTCCGGGGATGCCATACCAGTGTCTAGTCCGGAGCTTTCCCATGTGTGGGTGATAGCTCCGATCTTATGATACACGTGGCGGCCCTGGGACTAACCATGTCGAGGAAGCAGGTCCGGTTACGCCTGACATGTGGGGCCTTCAGAGGTCTTCAAATCTGGTAGATGAAGTTTCCTTGTGATCTTTGCAATCTCAAGGGGTATCCGGTATGTAGGGTACCGACAGTGGCCCCCTGGGCCCACCTCTTGGAGAGACCTTTTGCATGAAGTCATTCTGCCGGAGGTGGGTCCATTCTTCGGTTTTTGAGCCGTGTCTTCAAGGGTCTTCGAACGTGTCGTTGGCGATAGTTCGCAGTTAAACCACCACCGCATGGCATATCCTGGATGCGACAGGTGAGATCTTAGCATGCGGATCTCACGCAATTGAAGGTCGCCGGTTCCCGATACGAAAATCGTATCGGCTCCGCGCGCCCTGTCAGATCGCCGCCTTTGGGTTTCCTGCCTTTCATTATGACAACCGTTCGCCTGGGGTAAGTACCTCGACTTGATCGTCAGGGTGTCCCCAGGCCCCTTTGTCATCGGCAGGGTGAACCCTTTGTCATCGGTAGGGTAAATTTTTTGAATGGTATCATCGACTCCTCTGCGGTTTCCATCCAGGCGTTGCGGGGTCTTACTTAAGAAGGAAAGCACACACCGTTTGGGGGTTCTTTACGCCTTTCATTCGAACTTGCGCTCAAATCCTCCAAACTTTCACTTCTTTTCCATCCCTTGCCCCGCTGTGCCGCGATGGAGTTGGGTCTCCGCCAGAGCCGACTAAAGATTGACGGTGATCTGAAGAAGGTCCAGGCCCTCATGGGGTGGTCCCCTGACTTCTTCAACCACTTGGTCCGCGCCGGCAAGCTTCTGTTCGAGAAGGAACACGCCGGCAACATGGTGTACTTCTCCGCGTACTCCATGGTGGGACTGATCCCACCTTTTTCCTCTTTTTTCTTGATGCTGCTAGACTTCTATGGTCTGCAACTGTACCACCTTGGCCCCCACTCCATTCTCCTGGTGTCGATCTTTGTCCACTTCTGCGAGATGTGGGTGGGCATTCCCCCCTGCGTTGAGCTCTTCCGCGCCTTCTTCACTGTCCACACTACTGGCAGGAGTGACGAGTACCTTGGCTTCTACTATTTTGTGAAGCGCAAGAAGTGCCCGTTCAAGTACTTGCGGTCGTTCCCTTTTGGGAATTGGGACGACTGGAAGAAGGATTGGATCGTCATCAGGGTGGAGGAGCACGAGAAGCTAGAGCTGCCCAAAGGCCTCCCAAACGTCGACACTGCGGCTTGGAGTGAAGCTCCGGTGTTGTCGAACGCCTTCAACCTTGCTCTGACTAGGATCCGCCATTGCGTGGAAGGAGGGGTGACTCCTCAGGCGGTGTTCTGTAACTTCCTGGTCAACAGGTGGGCTCTGTTGAAGAAGAGGGAGAAGCTTGCTTGGGCCCTCAATAGTGTGATGGACGACGACCGGATCAAAACCGGTTTGAAGTCCAACATGGAGGGTTCAACTTTGGAGTTCCACCTCAAGAAGTTCCAGCACGACATCGACGTCGAGGGTGATGACTTGGCTCCACCGGCTGCTTTCCTCCCTCTGAACATGGAGGCAGAGTTCAGCAGGGAGCTCCGGGGGACGATGCCGGTGTTTGACGACCTTGGTGTCATTGAGAGGCGTTCGATCATCGGGTTGGTGATCTCCGGAGCAACTGAAGGCGGCTCTGCTCCTGTCCCAAAGCCAAGAAACGAATTCGTAGGCAAGGGCAAGGAGTTGGCTGAGTGTAACACCCTCATTTTCATGCATCATGCCCTACATGCACTCATATACATGTTTAACATTAACCCATAACAAGAGGAACAAGTTTAAAATTGATTTGGAACAAAACCGCACTTAAAAATGTAGGAAAGTGCGGACTAGTCCGGATTTGCTGAGGACTAGTCCGATTTCCCTCTGACTAAAAACGGACTTGTCCGTTTTTGCTGCGGACTAGTCCGATTTTGGCTCTGGAAACTTTCGGACTTGTCCGATTTTGTGCGGACTAGTCCGATATTCCATGAATCCTTGAAAATTTGCTAAGTCCCTGGACTTTTCCGGACTAGTCCGGTGTTCCAGCGGACTTGTCCATTTTCCTTTCTGACTAAGATCGGACTTGTCCGATTTTTGGCCAGACTTGTCCGATATTTCGCGACTCCGAGTTGATCTTTTGTTTTACGACTTGTTTCTTGGGTTTCACGTTAAGTGGGCCTAGGTACGTCGTGCCTAACTCTTTTGGAGCCCATGTGGGACTCTAAACCGGCCTCTACTCATCCCAAAACTCGAAATCCATCTAACCCTAGCCTCCACCTCTATATAAACAACCCCACCCCTTGGTTTGACATCTATTTGCCACCTTTCCACCCACCCAAACCCTAGTTCGTGGGGAGCCACCATCAAGGAGGGAGGAGAAGATCCCAAGCAAGAGGAAGAAGAGGAGGAAACGAAGGAGGATCAAGATCTCCACCAAGTTTCGTCCTTCACCACCAATTCATCTCCAAGTTCATCACCAACCCTAGATCATCAAGATCCAAGTGTTACCTCCAAGTTTCTTGGTTCATTGGAGTTCTAAACACCTGGTATACCTTCTATTCTCTTTTCCTTATGTGAATTCAACCCCTAATCTCCAAATTCACGTCGATCTAGAAAACTCTAATCTGCTGATCTCGTCAAGTGCGGACTTGTCCGGTCCCTAGCGGACTAGTCCGATCTTTCTGGTTAAATTGTGTTGAATTAATTCTAAAATTTGATCTAATCAACCCCAAACTTGTATAAACTTGTTATTATCTATTAGAGCTAGTTAGTGATCATTAAAAGCAATCTAGTAACAAGTTCTACCTTGCATTTGCATTAATCATGCATATCATGTCATATTGAGTAATATTTGTGCACTCTTGGATTGTGTTTCTTGTTTTGTATGTTTATTGTGTGGATTAGACGGATTTGCGCTAGAGAGTGCCGCGGAGGATCTACAACATCAAGAGGTTGAAGGCTTTGACCCTAATCAACAGCAAGAGCAAGGCAAGTGTCCTTGAAGCATAATGATCCTATTTTAAATTAAATGTTTTGTTTGCAAAACTGCATGCTGTGTCAATTTGATGGGAATCCTATGGTAGGAAGTTTACTAGTTTTGTTCGACCACCCTTGTCACCTGGAATTTATGGTAGAGAGAGTCGGGAAGGCTTTTTACCTTTTTGCTTCGCTTAATCAACTGGGATGGGAAACAACTATATCACTCAATTTAATTATGCATGGATGAGACTATGATTAACATGAACTGGTTAAACATGGTATGGTAATGGATGATCTAAGCAAGCCTGGTATGTGGATGGGTTGGACGTTATGGTGGTTTGCTTGCTTTAGATCTAAGGACCGGTTCATGCGAGAATAAGCCAGGACTACAGTGCCACCACGAGGCCAAGTTATGGGTGCGGCGTAGCTGATTAATTAGGGCTTTGCTAGTGCTGTTTGGACCATTGTGGATGCTCGGGGAAGGGGTAGTCGGATTGGGTTTGTTGATGATTGGTGGGACTACCCTGGGATCCGAATGGCTCAAGAGGGGGCCCTTGGTTGAAGATGTGCTCTGCGGGAGACATCGCCACCGGTGAAACCTCAGTGGGGTCTAAATGGGCTAGTAATTCCTTTGTAAAGGCTATTTTGTGATCTCTTGGCCACACACCAACGGAAGTGTGTAATGTGACCGACGGGTCATGGGCATAAGGGAGGTTCTTAGTCGCCGAAGGGTGATGAAATCACGAACACGTGGGTAAAGAGGTACAAACTCTGCAGAGTGTTAAATAAAACTATCATGATAGCCGTGCTCCCGGTTATGAGCACCTGGACAACTTCCATGATTAGAGGCAAATTGGAATTTGGGATGGTTATGGTTGGGTAATGGTTAAGGTTGATATTATGGTTATGGTTTGGTAATGGTTATGGATGGTTATGGATTAATCTCTGTTATCGAATATGGTTATTGGCAATGGTGAAATCTGGACTTATTGATGATGGTAATGAATTCAGTTTGGTATTATGGTGTTACTTACGATTATGTTGGGATTACTTCACATACTTATACTATATTGCCTTTCAAATGTTTTAATGTACTTTTCAGCACTTTACCATTATTACTGTCGACATTTGAATAAGCCACATGTCATACTTTCCACACTTGCTGAGTACGACATGTACTCACTCTTGCAATCCCCCACCCCAACAGTTGCAGGTCAGGATTGGGAGTTTAATGGCGATAATGCGGAGTTCTAGGCCGTGTCTACCGTCAGCTTTGCCTGTGGTGTTGATTGGAGCTGCGCATACATACCCTGTCGCTTATGTTGCATAGTTGCTTAGTTGTTTAATTAGTTTATTTCTGCTGCATTAGTTGAACTTGTCATTAATATTCATTAGAGCTTGTATTCGAGGATGATATGGTTTGTGTAATAAAATTTGGTTAATTAATCTTGTCTTGTGGTAATTATCTGTTTATCATTTGTGATTGCACTCGTGTATGTGTGATGAACATCCTGGGCACACATATGCGTTAGCTTGGTTCATTTTCGGAACCGGGCGTCACAGATTGGTATCAGAGCCACAGGTTGACCGTAGGATGCAGCCTAGATAGAATGGACACTTTAGAGCACATAGGAGCACTCAGGAATCGATGTGTTCTTGCTTGGTGTGCTGTTTGCTATATATATTGCTTGCTTGTGTGCTTAATAGAGGATTTTGGGATGCCTTAGCATTGCCATGTCCACCTAGGCTAGTGTAGCTAGTTGTTTAGTTTCATATCCCTTGATGCATATAGTTGGGCGTTTTCTAATTCTTACCTATTGCTTTTCTTCAGATGGTGAGGACTCGCAACCAGAGAGATGGCAATGATGAAGAGGAGAACAATGGAGTGCCTCAGAACAACAATGGGCAAGGATCTACTCAGGGAGCTATCAACATCGAGCAGCTATTGGCCATGCAAAACCAGCTCATGCAGACCATGATACAGACTATGGGACAGCTGCAGGCTGGCAATATCAACAATCAGCCCCACATGCCTCCACCGCCACCCCCACCTCCTCATAACCGATTGGGAGAGTTTATGAGGACTAGGCCGCCAACCTTTGCTCAAGCCGCAGACCCTATGGATGCGGATGATTGGCTCAAGTCCGTGGAGAAGAAGCTAGCCATTGTCCAATGCAGTGACCGAGAGAAGGTGCTATTTGCTTCTCATCAACTCGTTGGAGCAGCTGCAGATTGGTGAGATTCTTATTGCAATGCTCATGAGAACCAAGAGAGAATTACCTGGGCGGAATTCAAGGAGAGTTTCCGTTCTCATTATGTGTCGGAAGGTGTTATGCTCTTGAAGAGGCAAGAATTTGAGAACTTGAGACAAGGAAGATCAAGCGTGAGTGAATACCTCAATAAATTCACTCAACTCTCAAGATATGCGCCTGAGGATGTTAGCCGGGACAGCCGGAAGCAATACTTGTTCATGAGGGGATTGAACAATACGATCCAAGTGCAATTGCTCAACTGTGATTATGTCAATTTTCAGAAGCTTGTGGACAAAGCAATTGTGGTCGAGAACAAGATCCGTGGGATGGAGCAAGAAATCAAGAGGAAGGCACCATATCAAGGACAGCAACAAGGAAGTAATGTGTGCCCTCGCTTTGCGCCACCCAATGCGCCTCATTACAGCTCCTCTATTCCTGCTCAACGCCCTGGTTATGCACCGCGCCCAACTCAGTTTGTGCAGCAGCGCCCTGTCATGCAAGCACCTAGGCCTCCGATGCCTTATGCACCTCGTGCTGATTTTCCTGGAGCCAATGTTCAAAACCAAGCTCGTCCCAATAATTCTGGTGGAGTCAAGAGGTGCTATACTTGTGGAGAAGCTGGACACTTTGCGAATCAATGTCCTAAGTCGGGCCTTGGTCAAGGAAGCAATGCATCGAGGCAAAACCCAAGACCTAATGGAGGACAGCCACAAGGAAGCCGTGGACAGCAAAATTTTGCTCGTGGTAATGTGAACCATGTCTCTACGGAGGACGCTCAACAAGCGGACGACGTGGTCATTGGTATGTTTCTCGCCAACTCCAATCTCGCGACTATGCTATTTGATTCTGGAGCATCGCATTCATTCATTGCATCGAAGTATGTTGCTAAGTATAGTTTGCCTATCTCTCATATGAAGTTTACTCTGTTGGTCAAGTCTCCTGGAGGAGAGATGAGGACAAATATAGTATGTCCAAAAGTAAGCCTTAGAATAAGGGGGGTAGACTTCTCTGCCAACCTCATTGTTTTAGATTCTCAAGGGTTGGATATTATACTTGGTATGGACTAGTTGAGGAAGCACAATGGGGTTATTGAATGTGCCACAAAGACAGTGAAGTTGACCAATGAGGAAGGGATAACCGTAGAATTTGAAGCATCTCAAACCGCACCGAAGCAATTGGAATTGAATCATATAGACGGTGCCACAATTGAGGAGATTCCGGTTGTATGTGAATTTTTGGATGTGTTTCCGGATGAGTTGCCAGGTATGCCACCCGATCGAGACATTGAGTTTGTTATTGATTTAATACCTGGAACTGCACCTATAGCTAAGAGGCCGTATAGGATGCCTCCTATGGAATTAGCGGAGCTCAAGAAACAAATTCAAGAGCAATTAGAGAAGGGTTTTATTCGCCCTAGCTCTTCACCTTGGGGAGCGCCCGTTCTATTTGTGGACAAGAAGGACGGATCCCAAAGGATGTGCGTGGATTACCGAGCTCTCAATGAGGTAACAATCAAGAACAAGTACACCTTGCCCTGTATAGAGGATTTGTTTGATCAGATGAAAGGTGCCTGTGTGTTTTCCAAGATTGATTTGAGGTCAGGTTACTTTCAAATGAAGATTAGACCATCGGACATACCCAAGACAACTTTTAGGACACGGTATGGATCTTATGAGTACACCGTGATGTCTTTTGGATTGACAAATGCACCTGCCTACTTTATGTACCTCATGAATAAGGTCTTCATGGAGTACTTAGATAAGTTCGTTGTGGTGTTTATTGATGATATTATGATCTACTCGAAGGACGAGAAGGAACATGAGGAACACTTGAGGCTTACGTTGCAAAAATTGAGGGAGCATCAATTGTATGCCAAGTTCAACAAGTGCCAGTTTTGGTTGAAAGAGGTGCCATTTTTGGGTCATATAATCTCAGGAGGAGGAGTATCGGTTGACCCCGGAAAAGTGAGAGACGTGTTGAAGTGGGAACCACCGCAAAACGTCAAGGAAATAAGGAGTTTTCTTGGGATGGCTGGATATTACCGTCGGTTTGTCAAGGATTTTTCCAAGATAGCCAAGCCTATGATGGAGTTGCTAATGAAGGGAAAGGCGTTCCAATGGACTGAAGCTTGTCAGAATAGTTTTGAGGAGTTGAAGAAGAGGTTGACAACAACCCCAGTTTTGGTATTGCCGGATGTAAGCAAGAGTTTTGACATTTATTGTGACGCATCAAGACAAGGGCTTGGATGTGTATTGATGCAAGGAGGTCAAGTGGTCGCCTATGCGTCGAGACAATTGAAGAAACATGAGCAGAATTACCCCACGCATGATCTTGAACTAGCAGCCGTGGTACATGCATTGAAGATTTGGAGACACTATGTTCTTGGACATAGGTGTGAAATTTATACGGATCATAAGAGTTTGAAGTATATTTTCACACAAACGGATCTGAACTTGAGGCAACGAAGATGGTTGGAGCTCATCAAAGATTATGATTTGGGGATCAACTATCATCCGGGAAAAGCCAATGTAGTGGCCGATGCTTTGAGTAGAAAAGGAGTAAGTCATCAACTTACAGTTCGAGAGTTACCGTCCGAGTTATGTAAGGAGTTTGAACGGTTGAACCTCGGGTTTGTAAATGAGATGGAGATGATGGAGTTAAACCCAACCTTGGAGCAGGAAATTCGAGAGGCCCAAACCGCAGATGAAGGGATCAATGAAATCAAGGAAAGGACCAAAGAAGGGAGAGAATTCAGATTTGATGAGGACGAATACGGTACCTTATGGCTTGGAAAGAGGATCGTTGTGCCTAATGTAAAGCATATTCGGGAGACAATATTAAAGGAGGCACATGACTCGCCTTACTCGATTCACCCCGGTTGTACGAAGATGTACAAGGACTTGAAGACTTGCTATTGGTGGGATAGCATGAAAAAGGACATAGCCGAATATGTTGCATTGTGTGATGTGTGTCAACGAGTCAAGGCGGAACATCAAAGGCCAGCCGGATTATTGCAACCGTTGAAGATTCCGGAATGGAAGTGGGAAGAAATTGGTATGGACTTCATAGTTGGGTTACCGCGTACTCAGTCCGGGTATGACTCAATTTGGGTAATTGTGGATCGCTTAACCAAGTCAGCTCATTTTGTCCCTGCGAAAACCAAGTATACAGCTGCACGATTGGCCGAAATATACATGGAGCATATTGTGTGTCGACATGGAGTCCCTAAGAAGATAGTCTCGGATAGAGGTTCTCAATTTACCTCCAGATTTTGGCAAAAATTGCATGAAGCTTTGGGAACGAGGTTGAATTTTAGTTCAGCATATCATCCTCAAACGGACGGACAAACCGAGAGGACAAATCAGATTTTGGAGGACATGTTAAGAGCTTGTGCTTTAAAGTATGGGAAAAGTTGGGGCAAAAGCTTGCCATACGCAGAATTTTCATACAACAATAGTTACCAAGCAAGCTTGAAAATGTCACCATATGAAGCGCTTTATGGGAGGAAGTGTAGGACACCTTTATTCTGGAATGAGGCAGGAGAAACTCAAGTATTTGGTCCGGACGTGTTGCAAGAAGCCGAAAAGCAAGTCAAAATGATTCGTGAAAACTTGAGGGCTGCCCAATCAAGGCAAAAAGGCTATGCGGATAATAGGAGAAGGAAATTAGCCTTTGAAATAGGAGATTTTGTTTACCTCAAGGTGTCACCAATGAGAGGTCATAAGAGGTTTAACATAAGAGGCAAGCTCGCACCTCGTTATATTGGACCATTCAAGATTTTGGACAAAAGAGGAGAAGTAGCATATAAGTTGGAGATGCCAGCTCATCTTTCAGACGTACATGATGTGTTTCATGTTTCCCAGCTCAAGAAGTGTTTGAGAGTACCGGAAGAACAAGTGCCAATGGAAGAATTGGAACTAGAGGAAGATTTAACGTATGCCGAGCAACCGGTCAAAATCTTGGAAACCAAGGAGAGAGTCACAAGGAACAAGGTGATTCGATGGTGTAAAGTCCAATGGAAGCACCATACCGAAAAAGAAGCAACTTGGGAGCTAGAAGATGATCTCAAGAAGGAATTTCCCTATCTCTTCTCTTCCGCGTCGAATCTCGAGGGCGAGATTCATTTTAAGGGGGGTAGGTTTGTAACACCCTCATTTTCATGCATCATGCCCTACATGCACTCATATACATGTTTAACATTAACCCATAACAAGAGGAACAAGTTTAAAATTGATTTGGAACAAAACCGCACTTAAAAATGTAGGAAAGTGCGGACTAGTCCGGATTTGCTGAGGACTAGTCCGATTTCCCTCTGACTAAAAACGGACTTGTCCATTTTTGCTGCGGACTAGTCCGATTTTGGCTCTGGAAACTTTCGGACTTGTCCGATTTTGTGCGGACTAGTCCGATATTCCATGAATCCTTGAAAATTTGCTAAGTCCCTGGACTTTTCCGGACTAGTCCGGTGTTCCAGCGGACTTGTCCGTTTTCCTTTCTGACTAAGATCGGACTTGTCCGATTTTTGGCCAGACTTGTCCGATATTTCGCGACTCTGAGTTGATCTTTTGTTTTATGACTTGTTTCTTGGGTTTCACGTTAAGTGGGCCTAGGTACGTCGTGCCTAACTCTTTTGGAGCCCATGTGGGACTCTAAACCGGCCTCTACTCATCCCAAAACTCGAAATCCATCTAACCCTAGCCTCCACCTCTATATAAACAACCCCACCCCTTGGTTTGACATCTATTTGCCACTTTTCCACCCACCCAAACCCTAGTTCGTGGGGAGCCACCATCAAGGAGGGAGGAGAAGATCCCAAGCAAGAGGAAGAAGAGGAGGAAACGAAGGAGGATCAAGATCTCCACCAAGTTTCGTCCTTCACCACCAATTCATCTCCAAGTTCATCACAAACCCTAGATCATCAAGATCCAAGTGTTACCTCCAAGTTTCTTGGTTCATTGGAGTTCTAAACACCTGGTATACCTTCTATTCTCTTTTCCTTATGTGAATTCAACCCCTAATCTCCAAATTCACGTCGATCTAGAAAACCCTAATCTGCTGATCTCGTCAAGTGCGGACTTGTCCGGTCCCTAGCGGACTAGTCCGAACTTTCTGGTTAAATTGTGTTGAATTAATTCTAAAATTTGATCTAATCAACCCCAAACCTGTATAAACTTGTTATAATCTATTAGAGCTAGTTAGTGATCATTAAAAGCAATCTAGTAACAAGTTCTACCTTGCATTTGCATTAATCATGCATGTCATGTCATATTGAGTAATATTTGTGCACTCTTTGATTGTGTTTCTTGTTTTGTATGTTTATTGTGTGGATTAGACGGATTTGCGCTAGAGAGTGCCGCGGGGGATCTACAACATCAAGAGGTTGAAGGCTTTGACCCTAATCAATAGCAAGAGCAAGGCAAGTGTCCTTGAAGCATATTGATCCTATTTTAAATTAAATGTTTTGTTTGCAAAACTGCATGCTGTGTCAATTTGATGGGAATCCTATGGTAGGAAGTTTACTAGTTTTGTTCGACCACCCTTGTCACCTGGAATTTATGGTAGAGAGAGTCGGGAAGGCTTTTTACCTTTTTGCTTCGCTTAATCAACTGGGATGGGAAACAACTATATCACTCAATTTAATTATGCATGGATGAGAATATGATTAACATGAACTGGTTAAACATGGTATGGTAATGGATGATCTAAGCAAGCCTGGTATGTGGATGGGTTGGACGTTATGGTGGTTTGCTTGCTTTAGATCTAAGGACCGGTTCATGCGAGAATAAGCCAGGACTACAGTGCCACCACGAGGCCAAGTTATGGGTGCGGCGTAGCTGATTAATTAGGGCTTTGCTAGTGCTGTTTGGACCATTGTGGATGCTCGGGGAAGGGGTAGTCGGATTGGGTTTGTTGATGATTGGTGGGACTACCCTGGGATCCGAATGGCTCAAGAGGGGGCCCTTGGTTGAAGATGTGCTCTGCGGGAGACATCGCCACCGGTGAAACCTCAGTGGGGTCTAAATAGGCTAGTAATTCCTTTGTAAAGGCTATTTTGTGATCTCTTGGCCACACACCAACGGAAGTGTGTAATGTGACCGACGGGTCATGGGCATAAGGGAGGTTCTTAGTCGCCGAAGGGTGATGAAATCACGAACACGTGGGTAAAGAGGTACAAACTCTGCAGAGTGTTAAATAAAACTATCATGATAGCCGTGCTCCCGGTTATGAGCACCTGGACAACTTCCATGATTAGAGGCAAATTGGAATTTGGGATGGTTATGGTTGGGTAATGGTTAAGGTTGATATTATGGTTATGGTTTGGTAATGGTTATGGATGGTTATGGATTAATCTCTGTTATCGAATATGGTTATTGGCAATGGTGAAATCTGGACTTATTGATGATGGTAATGAATTCAGTTTGGTATTATGGTGTTACTTACGATTATGTTGGGATTACTTCACATACTTATACTATATTGCCTTTCAAATGTTTTAATATACTTTTCAGCACTTTACCATTATTACTGTCGACATTTGAATAAGCCACATGTCATACTTTCCACACTTGCTGAGTACAACATGTACTCACTCTTGCAATCCCCCACCCCAACAGTTGCAGGTCAGGATTGGGAGTTTAATGGCGATAATGCGGAGTTCTAAGCCGTGTCTACCGTCATCTTTTCCTGTGGTGTTGATTGGAGCTGCGCATACATACCCTGTCGCTTATGTTGCATAGTTGCTTAGTTGTTTAATTAGTTTATTTCCGCTGCATTAGTTGAACTTATCATTAATATTCATTAGAGCTTGTATTCGAGGATGATATGGTTTGTGTAATAAAATTTGGTTAATTAATCTTGTCTTGTGGTAATTATCTGTTTATCATTTGTGATTGCACTCGTGTATGTGTGATGAACATCCTGGGCACACATATGCGTTAGCTTGGTTCATTTTCGGAACCGGGCGTCACACTGAGCCCTCGAGCCGTAAGAGGAAGCTGAAGCATGCCGACGGAAGGTTCGTCAGGCCTGCTTCTTCCGTGGCGGCTCCTTCTCCTCGGAGGGGGAGGTCTTCAATGGCGGCATCTAATCCAGCTGCGGCATCTTCCCGGGGTGCTAGCTCTGGCCATGTGACTGCAGTACCAAGGCCAGTTGAGGGCTATGGGTCCGGAGGTCATTCCCGGTCGAGGGGGGCCTCGACCAAGGCAACGCCGATAGCAGCAGCAAGCTCCGGGGGACCTTCTCGGACTACCACGCCAGTGGCGGCTGGGGCCAGTCCGGAGCGTCCGGAAAAGAGGTTCCGTGCTAACTGGTGCGGAAGCCTTCCAAGGTAATTTTTGATTTTTACCTCAGTTAGTTGTTTTATTGTTATAAATGTAGTTTGAGTTTATTCGTCCTTCATCCACAGCGTGCCTAAGAAAAGGGTTGAAGCTCCGGTCCCTGTAGCAGCAGTTGAGGCTGTGCAGGCTGAAGCCCTAGCTCCAATTCCAGTGCTGCCCCAAGAGGTGGCTGAGGCTGCGGCAGCTCCGGCGCTAGCTGTCGTGGTGTTAGACCTCGACTCATCCCCAGAAGCTCCCGTGGTAGAGACAGACCACGGGAATGAAGATGTACAAGCGGCACCAGCCCCGGAGGTTGAAGCGCCGGGCTTGGATGCTAAGATGTTGGACGCTCCGGCCACAGAGCCGGAGGTAGGTGTGATTCCGGCCCTAGAGCCGGATGTTGTTGAAGCCCCAGCAGTTGTGTCGGTGGTTGATGAGGTCCCGGCGGTAGAGCCGGGTGTTGTTGAAGCTCCGGCACTTGAGCCGGTTGTTGAGGAAGCTCCGGCAGTAGAGTCGGTTGCTGCAGAAGTTCCAGCTACAGAGCAAGTCGTTGAAGAGGTTCTGGCATCCGAGCCAATTGCTGCAGAGGTGTCGGCGCCTGAGCCCATGATGGTCGAAGCGCCAGCACATAAGCCAGTGGCGAAGGAGGCGCATGCGCCGGAGCCGAAAGTAGCTTCTGCTCTGACCGAACCTTCAACACCTGCTCCGAAAGTGGTGATCTCGGAGGTGACCGCTTCTGGGCCAGGGTGCCAAGATGAAGCTGCTGGACCCCCGCCTGAGGGGCCAATTGTTGATGACCTGGCGGCGGGACCTTCGGAGTCAATTTCGGAGGTTGGAACTTCTGCTGCAGGACTTTCCTTGGCGGCGGTCGAGGCTATCCTGGAGGACGGCCCTAGTGCCGTTGAAGCTCAGGGGACCGCTCTTGTAGAGTGGGACCCAATTTTTGTCACTGAAGACCCGCTGGAGCCATCGGAGAGGACCTCGGCAGGTCCGGACCCGATCGCCCTATCCTTGTCTATTGACAACGCCTGCTCCAGTCTTCGCCAGGTCCAGCTGGCTTTCTACCACGACAGCAAGGCCCTCTAGGAGGAGCGCCAAATCCTTAGGAGGTGGCACAACTGGCTCCAATTCGAGACCAAGCTAGCGCAGTCGAGACTGGCTGACGACAAGGAGTGGGTGCAGAGGGAGAAGGTCCGCCTGGAGTACTGGGGTAAGCTGTTGGATGAGAGGGAAAGCATGACGCGATCCCTCGACAACCAGTCCCAGGCCATCTATGAACAGGCCAAAGCTACTAATAGTGCAGTGGACGATCGCCAAGAGAGGCTCGACACCATTCACGCTAGTCTCATCAAGCGCCGGGAGGCTCTTGAGGAGCGGGAGAAAAAGCTCGATGATGAAGAGCAAAAACTTCTGGAGCTGCGGGACAACCTCGTGAAGAGGGAGGAAGAGCTTGTCCAAAAGACAGCTCTGGCTGACAAGAGCCTCGATGAGCGCACCAAGAAATTGGAGGAGCGTTGCGAGGAATAGGAGAAGAAGGCCTGGGAGCGAGGGCAAGATCTCTACAAGCAGGAGAATGTTGTTGCCGCCAAGGAGAAGAAAGTGTGGGGCCGAGAGAAGGATTTGGTCAACCGCCGGAACGAGATCCACCTCCGGGAGGAAGAGCTCAGTAAACTCGAAAGGCAGGTTGCTGAAAAGATTCAGGAGAATGCCAAAGAGGTGGAGCGTCTTGCTCGGGAGAACTCAGAGCTTGTGGCGGCCAAAAGATCTTTGGAGGAGATGCGAGGCACAAGGGCTGCAGAGTCCCAACAAGTTTGGAACTTCCTGAGCAAAGCCAACAACGCGTTGACACCAATGGGCTTTAGTCCGTGCGTCCGGATGATCTGGAGCCGGAGCTGGACCAGGCGTTGGAGGCGCTGAGTTCAGCAGGCAACAAGCTCACCAAGATGGGCGATGTCATTGTGGACTAGCTGGAAACTGAAGGACAGTCCCTGGCGAAGAACGTCGTAGAGTTCATGCTGACGTGCTGCACCAGCCGGGACCCCCAATTACCCCTGGACTCGGTGCTTGAAGGCCCCATCGAAGGAGAGGGAGAAGCCGCCCGAGCCAGCGTATTGGAGGTTGCCCAGAAGGTCGCCCAGTTCTTCCGCAGGGTCTAGGACCATCTCTTTGTAGCTCCCGCTTGTATTCTCTCTTCTTCTTCTCCAATTTTGTAATCTCTTGTCTCCAAATGAATGAAATTCAAGTTTTTTGTGAATTCCATTTTTTGTATTCAACACCTTTATCTCACTTGGCCCCCTGGTAGATGTACACAATTTGATTGTGAACATGTACCAAGAGGATGTAACAGTTGTTGAAGACTTGAGTGCTTCAAACTAGTAGAATGTAGGTTCGAAGTCTTCAATAGAGTAGGCCCCCTGAGGTTGTCGGAACTTAGTGGCTCCGGCATTGACCATCATCAGAGCTTAGTAGCTCCGGCAGTAGTCTCCATCAATGCGTAGAGCATCGACGGTTAGTCCTCTGGGGTGTCGGAGCTCGGCAGCTCCGGCAGTGACCTTTGTCAACACATGGTGTGTCAACGGCAGACTCCACTGTAGAGTCTTCCCATCATCTTTTCTTCACATTGACGGCTCGCCCCCTAGCTTTACCAGAGTTGGGTAGCTCCGGTGACGCTCGCTATCAATGTTTAAACATCGAACACAAGCCACCTAGGGGACATCGGAGCTTTGGTAGCTCTGGTTATTCACCATCATTGTGTGGTCTTTATTTTTCCTACACACTGAAGTCAAGAAAAACAGTAAAATCCGTTTCCTGTCTATAACTTCATTGCGACTTACTATTCCCGAGAAAATTTTAGGTCGAACACAATTGTAAATACAGTCAAGTGCACGCCCTTGTTTCCTTCAGGTCCGATCATTTCAGGACTCGCCTTACTTCGGCCTGCCGGGGTGTAGGTAGAGTGGCGTACTTAGGGTGCATGACCAGGCTAAGTCGATAGCACACTCCGGCCCTAGATTGGCTTGGCGGCATTCAGGCAAGTAGACCATTAACGACATTTGAACCCGGGAGAATAGACAATGCAGCTCGAATTGTACATGAACTGGTCGAGCTAAAGTTTCTTAAGAATTGCACAACTTGTTATAGACAAGAAAGAGAAAAATAAAAAATATTGAGCCTGTACAAAATAAATGCACATGGAGTCTGTTTTCACACGATGATGTCTTTCATTATAGGTCCGGGGTACAGGGGAAACAAGTACACTCTTAGGGTACGGAACCAGGCTAAGTGTGTTTTGATTCTCGTTTGACCCAAGGTAGCTAGCCACACTTTTAGTTTTGAGACTGTTACAAGTGTTGCCTGAACCTTGCGGACCTTTCGGGGAAGGTTTGGCTGTTCTCTCGGAGGAGCTACCCGACTCTGTACAATGACTCTATAACATACATCACATGTAACTACAGACTCAACTCCGTGATATTAAGCATAGAACTTACGGAGGTGCTCAATGTTCCAAGGATTTGGGAGAGGTGTCCCATCCTCGGTTGCCAAGCGAACGCATCCGGGACGGGATACTTTGATCACTCGGAAGGGTCCCTCCCAGCTGGGGGAGAGTTTGTTTAACCCTTCTCTAGATTGTATTCTCCATAGCACCAGATCGCCTTCCTCGAGCTGTCGGCTATGTACATGCCAATGGTGATAGCGCCGAAGAGCTTGGCGGTATCGGGCATTCCGAATAGCTGCTCGACACCTTCCCTACTCAAGGAGGTCTAGGTCTTCACGCCAGAGCTGGTCCTGCGTGGCTTTGTCGAAGGTCCGAACCTGGAGTGACCCCAAGGTGATTTCCAGAGGAAGGACTGCTTTAGCTCCGTACACCAGGAAGAAGGGTGTCTCTCCAGTTGACCGGTTTGGAGTTGTCCTATTGGCCCATAGAGTGGGCGGAAGCTCTTCGATTCAGTTGGCTCCATGTTTTTTCAGGCGCTCATATGTGCGCGTCTTGAGTCCTTTCAGGATTTCAGCATTTGCTCTCTCGGCTTGGCCATTGCTTGCCGGGTGAGCTACTGAGGCATAGCTGACTTGAAGGCCGAGGTCTTCACAATATCCTTGAAATGCAGAGCTTGTGAACATGGTCCCATTATCAGTTATGATTTTGTTTGGGACTCCAAATCTGCATATGATGGACTGCAAGAAGTTGATAGTTGATTGCTTGTTTATTGTCACAACTGGAGTTGCTTTCGGCCACTTGGTGAACTTGTCAATGGCAATGTACAGGAACTTGTAACCTCTGACGGCTCTTGGGAAAGGTCCCAAGATATCCATCCCCCACACAGCGAAAGGCCATGTAGGAGGTATCATTTGTAGAGGCTGAGCCGGTGTGTGAATCTGCTTTGCATGGAACTGGCATGCTTCGCATTTCTTCACCAGCTCAGTTGCATCCTGGAGCGTTGTAGGCCAGTAAAAGCCATGCCGAAAGGCTTTACCGACCAGCGTGCGGGAAGATGTGTGGTTCCCACACTCGCCTCCATGGATTTCTGCGAGGAGCTCGCAGCCTTCTTCCCTTGTGATGCACCGCATGACGAAGCCGTTGGCACCGCTCTGGTAGAGATCCCCTTCTACCTGTGTGTATCTTTTAGCCAATCTGACTATCCGGTCAGCGGATACATCATCATCAGGAAAGATATTGTCTTCCAAGTAGCTCCAGATCTCCGAGATCCATGCATCGAAGCTAGCTCGAGCATTTGAGTCTTGCGTGCTGGGTTGCTCGGAGCTTCCGGCAGCACCTACGACCCTTGATGGCTACCATGGTAACAGGACCATCGGGACTGCCAGCTTTGGGACGCTGGTCTCACCTCCTTCGCTCAGTTCGGCAGGCTGAGCTGTGGATTTTGACAACCTTTGGATGAAGGTTCCGTCTGGAGCCGGAGCTCCGGTTGACGCTTTCGTCGAGAGTTCGTCAGCTTCAGCGTTTTGGAGACGCTGGACATGGTGGAGGTCCAGGACTTCGAAGTCCTTCTGAAGCCTCTGGACTTCAAGGAGATAAACAGCTAGTTGAGGATTGTTACAGGAGCATTCACCCTTTACCTGTTTAATGATGAGCTGCGAATCTCCCTTGACCAACACCTGCTGGACACCATATGATAGTGCCACCTTTAGTCCGTAAATGAGTGTTTCATACTCCACCATGTTGTTGGTCGCCTTGAAGTCAAAGTGGACCATGTATTTTACCTTCTCCCCAGTTGGTGCGAGGAGAAGGACTCCAACTCTGGCCCCCTGCTTTTGCATGGAGCCGTCAAAGTAGAGAGTCCAGTGAGGTTCGGTGAAGACCGGAGCCTTGAGTTCCGGCTTCTGCTCACTAGGGCCTCAGGATTTGATGGAGAGGGTGTCCATTCCGCCATAAAGTCCGCCAGTGCTTGACTCTTGAGCGCTTGTCTTGGGACGAATTCAAGATCGAATTCGGCCAATTCCGCTGCCCACTTTGCAGTATTCCCAGTAGAGTTGGGATTATGCAAGATCGCACACAGTGGATAAGAAGTCACCACTGAGATCTTGTGAGCTTGGAAGTAATGGCGAAGCTTCCTGGAGGCGATAAGAACTGCGTAGAGCAGCTTGTACACCTCTAGGTATCGAGTCTTGGCATCATGTAGTACTTCGCTGATGAAGTACACTGGGCGATGGACTGTCCGGACCCTCCCGGAGGGGCCCGAAGCTTCCTCCACATCGACCCGGACCCTCCCGGAGAGGTCCAGACCTGCTTCGGGGACCTCTGAGTCCTTGCGGGAGGAACCCGGAGCTTCTTCTGGAGCAACCCGGACCCTTCCGGAGGGGTCCAGATCTTCTGGAGTAACTCCTTGTAAATCCAAGTCTGGGGGCTGGGACCCAGACTCGCCTTCAGGAACCTCCGGACCCTCCCGGAGGGGTCTGTATTCCCAAGCTTGGGATGGTTCTGGTCTCTCTGCAACCAGGACCATGCTGACAACCTCGTCGGTTGCCGAAATGAAAGCAGCAGAGGCTCACCAGGGTTCAGAGCTACCAAGGTTGGTATAGTGGTGAGGAGCTGCTTTAGCTCTTGAAATGCCTTTTCTGCTTCTTCGGACCATTAGAATGGTCCGAACTTCCCCAACAGCTTGAAGAAGGGTAGTGCCCGTTCCGCCAGTCTTGAGATGAACCGGCTGAGGGCGGCTAGACATCCAGTCAGCTTCTGGACGTCCTTGATGCGGGCTGGTGGCCGCATATCTTCAATAGCTTTAATCTTCGCCGGATTTGCCTCTATGCCTCGGTGGTTCACCAAGAATCCAAGAAGCTTTACGGAGCTAACCCCGAAGACACACTTGTCTGGGTTCAGCTTTGTGCGGGTGACCCGCAGCTTGTTGAAGACAGCTTGCAAGGTGTCAAGAAGTGACTCCTCGTCCTTGATTTTGACGACGATGTCATCAACATACACTTCCACTACGTCTCTGATGAGCTCTCCAAAGGTTTTGTACATAGCTCGTACAAATGTTGAGGCTGCATTCTTGAGACCAAATGGCATGGCAGTATAATAATACAATCCATCTACTGTGATAAAAGAAGTATGTTCTTCATCTTCTCTAGACATTCTGATTTGATGGTACCTAGAATATGCGTCTAGGAAACACAGTAATTCACACCCGGAGGTGGAATCCACTATTTGATCTATTCTAGGTAGTGGGAATGGATCTTTTGGGCATGCCTTATTCAGTGTTGTGTAGTCGATACACATCCGAAGCTTCCTGCCGGCCTTGGGTACAACGACTAGGTTTGCCGGCCATTTTGGATGGAAGACTTCTTGGATTAATACAGCTTCGAGCCTTCACTTCTTGTCGTATGAAGTTCTGTCACTCTACTGATTGCTTTTGAGGCTTCTGGTGTACAGGCCGAGCGTCAGGATAGATCTTCAGATTATGCTCGATCACTTCCCTAGGGATCCCAGGCATTTGTGACGGTTGCCAGGCAAACACGTCGACATTAGCCTGGAGGAAAGTGATGAGCATGAGTTCCTATTTGTCATTCAGATCTCCCGATATACGGGTGGTCTAAGCGACATCGGAACCGATTTGGACGACTTTGACGGGAATGTTGGTGTCGCCGCTTGGTTGCACACGGGGTGCAGAGGTTGAGCCTCGTTGACGAATGCTCGGGGGTTTTGGAGCTTGCTCCTGCCTGGATTCTTCCTTCTGCGCTGTAGCAAGCGTGTGAAGTTCTTCCAGAGCAGTCACTCCGACAGTGCAGTCTCCGCGGATTCAGAGAACACCAGCTAGTGTTGGCATCTTCAACACCAGTAGCCATAATGAGCAGCAGCCATGAACTTGTACAAGGCGGGCCTGCCCAGAATGGCATTGAAGGGTAAGTTGATCTGAGCGACGTCGAAGACCAACTTTTTAGTGCGATAATTCTCCCGAGTCCCGTATGTCACGGGGAGAGTAATGGTACCGAGTGGGGTTATGGCCCCCGGACCTACTCTGGAGAAAGGTCGGGAGGGGCGAAGGTCCGAAGGTTGGAGCTGAAGCTTGACAAAAGCTTCGAAGCTTATGAGGTTCAGCCCCGAACCTTTGTCCACCATTACTGATAGGAGAATTGGTTTGATCTTCCGAAAGGTATGTTGATTAGGGTGGAGAACTCGACGTTGATGATCCGCAGGCGATATGAGTATGCTGAAGCAAGAACGTCGAAGACATGATCGGAAATCACGAAGTTGGGGTCTCACAAATCGTAGAACGACGATATTATTGATCTAAGCAAAACCCACCGAATATGACCAGCGGCTGCGGTATTTATAGGCTAGGGTTCGACCAAAACACGATTAGACGCATCCCTAATGGACTCTTATGTGATACAAGGCCCAAAGGTCCGATTCGGTGACGCAGCACCGGACAGAAATCTGGACTCGACTTGTTTCGACGATTCCCAATGACTCCGGAGGAATTTTGAGGTGGGACTAGAACCATTGGAAAGTTTATCTTCTCCTCTTTCCGTGCATATATAGAACGTCGAAAACAGAGTCTGTATGCCTCTTGGACGTCCATTTTAAGGTGGACTGCTCCTGGACTCCGAGTTGAACTCGAGTCCGAGTTGTAAACTGTTTCCATCAACTTGTGGACGTCCCAGCTGGTTCTCCACGCTCCCAACGTCTCTTTCCTTCACTTGTTGATCTTCTCCATTATTCCTAATAACAATTAAATCATCACATAGCAACCTATTCTCAAACTCACATGCAAAAGAAGATAGGAACGAATTCAACTGCTGATTTAATAACTGTGCTCGTGCTCTAGTGATTGGTCCTTGCAGTTCAATGTGCGTCTCCGCTGTTGGGATGTCCTCATCATCCTCCCCCTCTTGAATTGGAGTCGTCCTCGACTCAAGTTCATCTTCTTCTCCCAAGTACGGTCGCAAATCTGAAATGTTAAATGTAGGACTAACCCCAAAATCGGGAGGCAATTCAAGCTTATATGCATTATCATTAATTTTTTCAACGATCTTGAAAGGACCAGCAGCTCGTGGCATAAGTTTAGATTTTCTCAAGTCGGGAAATCGCTCTTTTCTCAAATGTAACCACACCAAATCACCCGATTCAAGTTTTACTTATTTTCTAACTTTACTACCTGCAATCCTATACTTCTCATTCATCATTTCAATATTTTTCTTTGTAGTTTCATGCATCTTAAGAATGAATTCAGATCGTTGTGTAGCATCGAAATTTATAGTTTCAGAATGAGGCAAAGGCAGTAAATCAATAAGAGCACGGGGATTGAAACCATACACTACCTGAAATGGACTTACCTTTGTCGTGGAGTGAACGGATCTGTTGTAAGCAAATTCTATACGTGGTAAACACTCCTCCCACAACTTCAAATTTGTTTTCAAGACAGCCCGCAACATAGTGGATAAAGTACGATTAACTATCTCAGTCTGTCCATCCGTTTGTAGGTGACATATAGTTGAAAACAGCAACTTGGTTCCCAATTTATACCACAAAGTTCTCCAAAAATGACTTCAAAAATTTGCATCATGATCAGAAACAATGGTTTTTGGCACACCATGTAAACGAACAATTTCCGTCATAAATAAATCAGCAATGTGTGAGGCATTATCATTCTTATGACAAGGTATAAAGTGTGCCATTTTGGAAAAACGATCAACAACTACAAAATACTATCCCTCCCCCTCTTAGTCCTAGGCAATCACAAAACAAAGTCCATAGAAATATCCTCCCAATGTACACTAGGAACAGAAAGAGGCATATAAAGACCACGTGGGTTAAGGCGAGACTTAGCTTTGTTGCAAGTAGTGCATCGTGACACGTAGCGCTCGACATCATGTCTCATCTTTGGCCAAAAGAAGTGTGTGGACAGCACGTCTTCAGTTTTCTTCACTCCAAAATGTCCCATAAAAACCTCCTCCATGTGCTTCCTGCAAAAGTAACAGACGAACAGAGCTAGCTGGAACGCATAGCTTGTTAGCACGATAGAGGAGACCTCTCGCAGCACATATTTATTCCAAGTTCTTCCTTCTCTACAATTTTCAAAAGAATCTTTGAAGTCCAAATCAGTAGGATATAATGCTTTAATTGTTTCCAAACCAAAGATTTTATGATCAAGTTGGGACAGTATGGTATAACGCCTAGATAATGCATCGGCAATGATATTTTCCTTCCCTTTCTTATGCTTAATGATGTATGGAAACGACTCTATGAACTCAATCCATTTAGCATGTTGTTTATTCAGATTGGTTTGACACTTAAGATACTTCAATGATTCATGATCGGAATTTATGACAAACTCCTTAGACCAAAGATAATGTTGCCAAGTTTGTAATACATGCACTAAGGCATACAATTCCTTATCATAAGTAGAATAATTCAGAGAAGGACCATGAAGTTTTTCACTAAAGAAAGCAACAGGTTTACCTCCTTGTATGAGAACGCCTCCAATACCAATGCCGCTTACATCGCATTCTAGCTCAAAGGTCTTGTCAAAATCAGGAAGTTGTAGTAATGGTGCTTGTGTAAGCTTCGATTTGAGAGCATCAAAAGCATATTGCTGCTGTTCGCCCCATCAAAATGGAACTCCCTTCTTCGTTAGCTCATGTAGAGGTGCTGCAATGGTGCTGAAATCCCGCACAAAGCACCGATAAAAACCTGCAAGACCCAGAAAACTACGAATCTGTGTGACGGTTGTTGGGGCTGGCCAGCTGGTGATTGCTTCAATTTTTTCCTCATCCATCTCAATTCCCTGCAAGGAAACGACATAGCCAAGAAACGAGACTCGATTGGTGCAAAAGACGCACTTTTCGAGGTTACCAAACAAATGTGCATCTCTCAAAACAGTAAAAATAGCACGTAAATGATCAAGATGTTCATCATATAACTTGCTGTAAATGAGGATATCATCGAAGTAAACCACCACAAATTGTCCAATGAAAGCACGTAAAACCTCGTTCATTAATCACATAAAGGTGTTGGGTGCATTAGTTAAACCAAAAGGCATGACTAACCACTCATAAAGTCCAAACTTGGTTTTAAATACAGTTTTCCATTCATCTCCTAGTGCCATTGTAATTTGGTGGTAACCACTACGCAAGTCAATTTTTGTGAAGATGATAGCACCACTCAATTCATCAAGCATTCATCTAATCGAGGAATAGGATAACGAAATCGAATGGAGATGTTATTAATCGCTTGACAATCAACACACATGCGCCAACTACCATCTTTCTTAGGAACCAAAAGAACAGGAACGGGACAAGGGCTAAGGCTTTCACGAATGTACCCGCGGTCCAAAAGATCTTGGACTTGTCGCTGAATTTCCTTAGTTTCTTGTGGATTCGCCCTGTATGCTACACGATTTGGCAAACTTGCTCCTGGAATCAAATTGATCTTGTGTTCAATGCCTCTCATCGGTGGTAAACCAGGGGGTATCTCGGAGGGAAACACATCCTCAAACTCCTGCAAAAGGTTAGCAACAGCAGGGGGCAACGCAATAGACAATTCATGAAGTGAAAACATGGCTTCTTTGCAAACTAAAGCATAGCACATCCCCTTAGCATCGAATAAATCAGCAAGTTCAAATTTAGTTGCAAGCAATGATGGTGATTTTAACTAAATAACTTGCTATTTTTCAGATTCTAATTTTGTTGCTTTGCCATCACGAATTTTACTCTTCTCAAAATGCACAATTTCAGCAGGAGTCATGGGGAGCAAAGTGATTTTCTTTCCCTTATGCATGAGAGTATATTTATTGGTTCTACCATGATGAATAGCATCTGTATCAAATTCCCAAGGACGACCCAATAAAAGAGAACAAGCATCCAAAGGAACAACATCAAAATCAGCAAAATCATGGTATGAACCAATTGAAAAATGTATTCTCGCTGTTTGTGTTACCCGAACCTTACCGCTGTTGTTGAACCATTGAATGTGGTACGGATGAGGGTGTGCTCTTGTTGTCAAACCGAGTTTCTTGACGACGTCCGTATTCACCAAGTTATTGCATCTACCTCCATCAATTATAGTGTGTACACGGCAGTCCTTGACGACGAGAAACATGTGGAAGAGGTTGTGTCGTTGTAGCTTGTTGTCGGTCTCCACTTTGGAGCTCAAGGCACGCTGCACAATGATGCTCCTATAGTTCTCTGTCGCCGCTGTACCAAGTACCTCTTCTTCGGTGTGTTCATCATTTGTATTTGTAAAGTTAGTAGCAATAGAATATTCATCTTCAACATCCGAAGTACTATCATACCCGCCATCGTCGCGTGCTATGTATGCTCGTTTGCTCGGGCAATCTCTCATCATATGACCAAGTCCCTGGCAGCGGTGACACTTAATGTTGGAAGTACGACCCGTAGAAGGAGTGGACGACGAAGGCTTGAATGATGTCTCCTTGCTGCCTTCCGGCACGCGAGAAGGTGGAGCAGCAGGTATAGTTTGTTGGCCACCATTGGGTGGTGTAGTCGCTGCACAGGGGGTCGAAGATGGTGCTTTTTTGTATGGTGTAGTCGCTGCACGCGGCGTGAAGTTGCTCCTTGTGCGATGTTGTTGTTGTTGTCGGTCCTGCAATTCTTTTTCTGCCAACATAGCAAGCTGAAACAATCTGTTAACAGTATCATATTCCTTGTAATCAACAATGTCCTGAATTTCACACCTCAACCCCCCATAGAAACGAGCTATTTTATCATCCATGTCCTCTACTACCCCACAACGCAGCATACCCTTTTGTAAATCTTGATAATACTCCTCTACGGACATGTTACCTTGGTCTAAACGCTGCAATTTTTTGCAAAGGTCCCGCTGAAAAGATGTAACACCCTCATTTTCATGCATCATGCCCTACATACACTCATATACATGTTTAACATTAACCCACATAAAGAGGAACAAGTTTAAAATTGATTTGGAGCATTTAAAATTGATTTGGAACAAAACTGCACTTAAAACGCAGGAAAGTGCGGACTAGTCCGATTTTGCTGAGGACTAGTCCGATTTCTCTCTGACTAAAAACGGACTTGTCCGTTTTTGCTGCAGACTAGTCCGATTTTGGCACTGGAAACTTTCGAACTTGTATGATTTTGTGCGGACTAGTCCGATATTCCATGAATCCTTGAAAAATTGCTAAGTCCTTGGACTTTTCCGGACTAGTCCGGTGTTCTAGTGGACTTGTCCATTTTCCTCTCTGTTCAAAGTCGGACTTGTCCGATTTTAGGCCAGACTTGTCCGATTTTCTCTCTGGACAACTTCGGACTAGTCTGGTCCTTTCCGGACTTGTCCGATATTTCGTGACTCCGAGTTGATCTTTTGTTTTATGACTTGTTTCTTGGGTTTCACGTTAAGTGGGCCTAGGGGCGTCGTGCCTAACCCTTTTAGAGCACATGTGGGACTCTAAACCGGCCTCTACTCCTCCCAAACTCAAAATCCATCTAACCCTAGCCTCCACCTCTATATAAACAGCCTCACCGCTTGGTTTGACATCTATTTGCCACTTTTCCACCCCACCCAAACCCTAGTTCATGGAGAGCCACCATCAAGGAGGAAGGAGAAGATCCCAAGCAAGAAGAAGAAGAGGAGGAAACGAAAGAGGATCAAGATCTCCACCAAGTTTTGTTCTTCACCACCAATTCATCCCCAAGTTCATCACCAACCCTAGATCACCAAGATCCAAGTGCTACCTCCAAGTTTCTTGATTCATTGGAGTCCTAAATACCTGGTATACCTTCTATTATCTTTTCCTTACGAGAATTCAACCCCTAGCCTCACAATTCACATCGATCTAGAAAACCCTAATCTGCTGATCTCGCAGAGTGCGGACTTGTCTAGTCCCTAGCGGACTAGTCCGATCTTTCTGGTTAAATTGTGTTGAATTGATTCTAAAATTTGATCTAATCGAATCCAAACCTGTATAAACTTGTTAAAAGCTATTCGAACTAGTTAGTGATCATTAAAAGCAATCTAGTAACAAGTTCTACCTTGCATTTGTATTAATCATGCATGCCATGTCATATTGAGTAATATATGTGCACTCTTTGATTGTGTTTCTTATCTTGTATGTATATTGTGTGGATTAGGCGGATTTGCGCTAGCGAGTTCCACGGAGGATCTACAGCACCAAGAGTTTGAAGGCTTTGATCCTAATCAACAGCAAGAGCGAGGCAAGTGTCCTTGAAGCATATTGATCCTGTTTTTAAAATAAATGTTTTGTTTGCAAAACTGCATGCTTGTGTCAAATTGATGGGAACCCTATGATAGGAAGTTTACTAGAATTGTTTAACCACCCTTGTCACCTGGAATTTATGGTAGAGAGTCGAGAAGGGCTTTTTACCTTTTGCTTCACTTAATCAACTGGATGGGAAACAACTATACCACTCAATTTAATTATGCATTAATGATTTTTTGGTTAATGTGTCAATATGATACGGTAATGGGTGATCTAAGCAAGCCTGGTATGTGGATGGGTTGGATGTTATGGTGGTTTGCTTGCTTTAGATCTAAGGACCGGTTCATGCGAGAATAAGCCAGGACTACAGTGCCACCACGAGGCCAAGTATGGGTGCAGCGTAGCTGATTAATTAGGGCTTTGCCAGTGCTATTTGGACCATTAAGGATGCTCGGGGAAGGGGTAGTCGGATTGGGTTTGTTGATGATTGGTGGGACTACCCTGGGATCCGAATGGCTCAAGAGGGGGCCCTTGGTTGAAGATGTGCTTAGTTGGAGGCATCGCCACCGGTGAAACCTCAGTGGGGTCTAAATAGGCTAGTAATCCCTTTGTAAAGGCTATTTTGTGATCTCTTGGCCACACACCGATGGAAGTGTGAGACGGCATAATAGAGGTTCTAGTCATCGAAAGGTGATAAAATCACAAACACGTGGATAAAGAGGTACAAACTCTGCAGAGTCTAATAAACTATCATGATAGTCGTGCTCCCGGTTATGAGCACCTGGACAACTTCCATGATTAGAGGGTACTTGGTATTGGGATGGTTATGGTTGGTATTATGGTTATGGATTAATTTCTGGTATTTAATATGGTTATTGGCAAATGGTGAAATCTGGAATTATTGATGAGGATGGTGAATCGTGGACTGGTATTATGATATTACTTATGATTATGATGGGTTTGATTCATATAAGTATAATATATTGCTTTTCAAATGTTTTAATGTACTTTTCAGTACTTAACCATTATTATTGTCGTCATTTGAATAAGCCACATGTCATACTTTCCACACTTGCTGAGTACGACATCTACTCACTCTTGCGATTTCCCTCTCAACAGTTGCAGGTCAGGATTGGGAGTTTAATGGTGATAATGCGGAGTTCTAGGTCGTGTCTACCGTCAGCTTTGCCTGTGGTGTTATTGGAGCTGCGCTATCCCTTATGCTTAGTTTGCTTAGTTGCTTAATTAGTTTATTTTTGCTGCATTAGTTGAATTTGTCATAAATATACATTGGAGCTTGTATTCGAGGATAATATGGTTTGTTTAATAAAATTTGGTTAATTAATCTTGTTCTATGGTAATTTTCTGTATACTCTTGTGATTGCACTCGTGTATGTGTGATGAATATCCTGGGCACACATATGCGTTAGCTTGGTTCATTTTTCGGAACCGGGTGTCACAGATTGGTATCAGAGCCACTGGTTGACCATAGGATGCAACCTAGATAGAATGGACACTTTAGAGCACATAGGAGCACTCAGGAATCGATGTGTTTTTGCTTGGAGTGTTGTTTGCTATATATATTGGTTGCTTGTGTGCTTAATAGAGGATTTTGGGGTGCTTTAGCATTGCCATGTCCACCTAGGCTAGTGTAGCTAGCTGTTTAGTTTCATATCCCTTGATGCATATAGTTGGGGACGTTTTCTAATTCTTACCTATTGCTTTTCTTCAGATGGTGAGGAATCGCAACTAGAGGGATGGCAATGATGAGGAGGAGAACAATGCAGTATCTCAGAACAACAATGGGCAAGGACCTGCTCAGGGAGCTATCAACATTGAGCAGCTATTGGCTATGCAAAACCAGCTCATGCAGACCATGATACAAACAATGGGACAACTGCAGGCTGGCAATATCAACAATCAGCCCCACATGCCTCCACTGCCACCCCCGCCTCCTCATAACCGATTGGGAGAGTTTATGAGAACTAGGCCGCCAACCTTTGCTCAAGCCGCTTACCCTATGGATGCGGACGATTGGCTCAAGTCCGTGGAGAAGAAACTTGCTATTGTCCAATGCAGTGACCGGGAGAAGGTCTTGTGCTTCTCATCAACTAGTTGGAGCAGCTGGAGATTGGTGGGATGCTTATTGCAATGGTCATGAGAACCAAGAGAGAATTACTTGGGCCGAATTCAAGGAGAATTTTTGTTCTCATTATGTGCCCGAGGGTGTTATGATCTTGAAGAGGCAAGAATTTGAGAATTTAAGGCAAGGAAGATCAAGCGTGAGTGAATATCTCAATAAATTCACTCAACTCTCAAGGTACGCGCCTGAGGATGTTAGTCGGGACAGCCAGAAGCAATACTTGTTCATGAGGGGCATGAACAATGAGATCCAAGTGCAACTACTCAATTGCGATTATGCCAATTTTTAGAAGCTTGTGGACAAAACAATTGTGGTTGAGAACAAGATCCGTGAGATGGAGCAAGAAATCAAGAGGAAGGTGCCATATCAAGGACAGCAACAAGGAAGTAATGTGCGCCCTCGCCTTGCACCACCCAATGCGCCTCATTTCAGCTCTTCTATTCCTGCTCAGCGCCCTGGTTATGCACCACGCCCAACTCAGTTTGTGCAGCAGCACCCTGTCATGCAAGCACCTAGACCTCCAATGCCTTATGCGCCTCGTGCTAATTTTCCTGGTGCCAATGTTCAAAACCAAGCTCGTCCCAATAATTCTGGTGGAGCTAACAAGTGTTATACTTGTGGAGAAGCTGGACACTTTGTGCATCAATGTCCTAAGTCAGGCCTTGGTCAAGGAAGCAATGCGCCGAGGCAAAACCCAAGACCCAATGGAGGACAGCCACAATGAAGCCGTGGACAGCAGAATTTTGCTTGTGGCAACGTGAACCGTGTCTCTACGGAGGATGCTCAACAAGCGGATGACGTGGTCATTGGTATGTTTCTCGCCAACTCCAACCCCGCAACTATGTTATTTGATTTTGGAGCATCGCATTCATTCATTGCATCGAAGTATGTTGCCAAGTATAGTTTGCCTATCTCTCATATGAAGTTTACTCTGTTGGTTATGTCTCCCGGAGGAGAGATGAGGACAAATATAGTATGTCCAAAAGTAAGCCTTAGAATAAGGGGGGTAGACTTCTCCGTCAACCTCATTGTTTTGGATTCTCAAGGGTTGGACATTATACTTGGTATGGACTAGTTGAGGAAGCACAATGGAGTTATTGAGTGTGCCACGAAGACGGTGAAGTTGACCAATAAAGAAGGGATCACCGTAGAATTTGAAGCATCTCAAACTGCACCAAAGCAATTGGAGTTGAATCAGATGGACGGTGCCGCAATTGAGGAGATTCCGGTGGTGTGTGAATTTTTGGATGTTTTTCCGGACGATTTGCCAGGTATGCCACCCGATCGAGACATTGAGTTTGTTATTGATTTAATACCTGGAACTGCACCTATAGCTAAGAGGCCATATAGGATGCCTCCTTTAGAATTAGCGGAGCTCAAGAAGCAAATTCAAGAGCAACTAGAGAAGGGTTTTATTCGTCCTAGCTCTTCACCTTGGGGAGCGCCCGTTCTATTTATGTACAAGAAGGACAGATCCCAAAGGATGTGCGTGGATTACCGAGCTCTCAACGAGGTAACAATCAAGAGCAAGTACACCTTGCCACGTATAGAGGACTTGTTTGATCAGATGAAGGGTGCTTGTGTCTTCTCTAAGATTGATTTGAGGTCGGGATACTTTCAAATGAAGATTAGACCATCGGACATACCCAAGACAGCTTTTAGGACACCATATGGATCTTATGAGTACACCGTGATGTCTTTTGGATTGACAAATGCGCCTGCCTACTTTATGTACCTCATGAATAAGGTATTCATGGAGTACTTGGATAGATTTGTCGTGGTGTTCATTGATGATATTATGATCTACTCGAAGGATGAGAAGGAACATGAGGAACACTTGAGGCTTACGTTGTAGAAATTGAGGGAGCATCAATTATATGCCAAGCTCAACAAGTGTCAGTTTTGGTTGAAAGAGGTGTCGTTTTTTGGGTCATATAATCTCAGGAGGAGGAGTATCGGTTGACCCCGGAAAAGTGAGAGACGTGTTGAAGTGGGAACCGCCGCAAAATGTCAAGGAAATAAGGAGTTTTCTTGGGATGGCTGGATATTACCGTAGATTCATCAAGGACTTTTCCAAGATAGTCAAGCCTATGACAGAGTTGCTAATGAAGGGAAAGGCTTTCCAATGGACTCAAGCTTGTCAAAATAGTTTTGAGGAGTTGAAGAAGAGGTTGACAACAACCCCATTTTTGGTATTGTCGGACGTGAGAAGAGTTTTGATATTTATTGCGACGCATCAAGACAAGGAATTGGATGTGTATTGATGCAAGGATGTCAAGTGGTCGCCTATGCATCAAGACAATTGAAGAAACATGAGCAGAATTACCCAACGCATGATTTGGAACTTGAAGCCGTGGTACACACATTGAAGATTTGGAGGCACTATATTCTTGGACATAGGTGTGAAATTTATACAGATCATAAGAGTTTGAAGTATATTTTCACACAAACGGATCTGAACTTGAGGCAATGGAGATGGTTGGAGCTCATCAAAGATTATGATTTGGGGATCAACTATCATCCGGGAAAAGCCAATGTAGTGGCCGATGCATTGAGTAGAAAACGAGTAAGTCATCAACTCACGGTTAGAGAGTTACCATTCGAGTTATGTAAGGAGTTTGAACGGTTGAACCTCGGGTTTGTAAATGAGATGGAGATGATGGAGTTAAACCCAACCTTGGAGCAAGAAATTTGAGAGGCACAAACCGCAGATGAGGAGATCAAGGAAATCAAGGAAAGGATCGAGGAAGGGAGAGAATTCAGATTTGATGAAGATGAACATGGTACCTTATGGCTTGGAAAAAGGATTGTTGTGCCTAATGTAAAGCATATTCGGGAGACAATATTAAAGGAGGGACATGACTCGCCTTACTCGATTCACCCTGGTTGTACGAAGATGTCCAAAGACTTGAAGACTTGCTATTGGTGGGATAGCATGAATAAGGACATAGCTGAATACGTAGCATTATGTGATATGTGCAAACGAGTCAAGACGAAACATCAAAGGCCAGCTGGATTATTACAACCATTGAAGATTCCAGAATGGAAGTGGGAAGAAATTGGAATGGACTTCATAGTTGGGTTACCACGTACTCAGTTCGAGTATGACTCAATTTGGGTAATTGTGGATTGCTTAACCAAGTCGGCTCATTTTGTCCCTGTGAAGACCAAATATACAGCTGCACGCCGAAATATACATGGAGCATATTGTGTGTCGACACGGAGTCCTGAAGAAGATCGTGTCGGATAGAGGTTCTCAATTTACCTCCAGATTTTGGCAAAAATTGCACGAAGCTTTGGGAGCGAGGTTGAATTTTAGTTCAGCATATCATCCTCAAACGGATGGACAAACCGAGAGGACCAATCAGATTTTGGAGGACATGTTAAGAGCTTGGTCATTAAAGCATAGGAAGAGTTGGGACAAATGCTTGCCATACGCGGAATTTTCATACAACAATAGTTACCAAGCAAGTTTGAAGATGTCACCATATGAAGCGCTTTATGGGAGGAAGTGTAGGACACCTTTATTCTGGAATGAGGCTGGAGAAACTCAAGTATTTGGTCTGGATGTGTTGCAAGAAGCCGAAAAGCAAGTCCGAATAATTCGTGAAAACTTGAGGGCTGCCCAATCAAGGCAGAAAGGCTATGCGAACAATAGGAGAAGGAAATTAGTCTTTGGAATAGGAGATTTTGTTTACCTCAAGGTGTACCCAATGAGAGGTCATAAGAGGTTTAACATAAGAGGCAAGCTCGCACCTCGTTATATTGGACCATTCAAGATTTTGGACAAAAGAGGAGAAGTAGCGTATAAGTTGGAGATGCCAGCTCATCTTTCAGACGTACAAGATGTCTTTCATGTTTCCCAGCTCAATAAGTGTTTGAGGGTACCGGAAGAACAAGTGCCAATGGAAGAATTGGAAATAGGGAAAGATTTGGCTTATGCCGAACAACCGGTCAAAATCTTGGAAACTAAGGAGAGGGTCACAAGGAACAAGGTTATTAGATGGTGTAAGGTTCAATGGAAGCACCACACAGAAAAAGAAGCAACTTGGGAGCTAGAAGATGATCTCAAGGACTTTCCCTATCTATTGTCTTCCGCATCGAATCTCGAGGGCGAGATTCATTTTAAGGGGGGTAGGTTTGTAACACCCTCATTTTAATGCATCATGCCCTACATACACTCATATACATGTTTAACATTAACCCACATAAAGAGGAACAAGTTTAAAATATATTTGGAGCATTTAAAATTGATTTGGAACAAAACCGCACTTAAAACGCAGGAAAGTGCGAACTAGTCCGATTTTGCTGAGGACTAGTCCGATTTCTCTCTGACTAAAAACGGACTTGTCCGTTTTTGCTGCAAACTAGTCCAATTTTGGCACTGGAAACTTTCCGACTTGTCCGATTTTGTGCGGACTAGTCCGATATTCCATGAATCCTTGAAAAATTGCTAAGTCTTTGGACTTTTCCGGACTAGTCCGGTGTTCCAGCGGACTTGTCCATTTTCCTCTCTATTCAAAGTCGGACTTGTCTGATTTTAGGCCAGACTTGTCTGATTTTCTCTCTGAACAACTTCGGACTAGTCCGGTCCTTTCCGGACTTATCCGATATTTCGTGACTCCGGGTTGATCTTTTGTTTTACGACTTGTTTCTTGGGTTTCACGTTAAGTGGGCCTAGGGGCGTCATGCCTAACCCTTTTAGAGCCCGTGTGGGACTCTAAACCGGCCTCTACTCCTCCCAAACTCGAAATCCATCTAACCCTAGCCTCCACCTCTATATAAACAGCCCCACCGCTTGGTTTGACATCTATTTGCCACTTTTCCATCCCACCCAAACCCTAGTTTGTGGAGAGCCACCATAAAGGAGGGAGGGGAAGATCCCAAGCAAGAAGAAGAAGAGGAGGAAACGAAAGAGGATCAAGATCTCCACCAAGTTTTGTTCTTCACCACCAATTCATCCCCAAGTTCATCACCAACCCTAGATCACCAAGATCCAAGTGCTACCTCCAAGTTTCTTGATTCATTGGAGTCCTAAACAACTGGTATACCTTCTATTATCTTTTCCTTACAAGAATTCAACCCCTAGTCTCCAAATTCACGTCGATCTAGAAAACCCTAATCTGCTGATCTCGCAGAGTGCGGACTTGTCCGGTCCCTAGCGGACTAGTCCGATCTTTCTGGTTAAATTGTGTTGAATTGATTCTAAAATTTGATCTAATCGAATCCAAACCTGTATAAACTTGTTAAAAGCTATTAGAACTAGTTAGTGATCATTAAAAGCAATCTAGTAACAAGTTCTACCTTGCATTTGCATTAATCATGCATGTCATGTCATATTGAGTAATATATGTGCACTCTTTGATTGTGTTTCTTCTCTTGCATGTTTATTGTGTGGATTAGACGGATTTGAGCTAGAGAGTGCCGCGGAGGATCTACAGCACCAAGAGTTTGAAGGCTTTGATCCTAATCAACAGCAAGAGAAAGGCAAGTGTCCTTGAAGCATATTGATCTTGTTTTTAAAATAAATGTTTCGTTTGCAAAACTGCATGCTTGTGTCAAATTGATGGGAACCCTATGATAGGAAGTTTACTAGAATTGTTTAACCACCCTTGTCACCTGGAATTTATGGTAGAGAGTCGGGAAGGGCTTTTTACCTTTTGCTTCGCTTAATCAACTGGATGGGAAACAACTATATCACTCAATTTAATTATATATTAATGATATTCTGGTTAATGTGTCAATATGATACGGTAATGGGTGATCTAAGCAAGCCTGGTATGTGGATGGGTGGGATGTTATGGTGGTTTGCTTACTTTAGATCTAAGGACCGGTTCATGCGAGAATAAGCCAGGACTACAGTGCCACCACGAGGCCAAGTATGGGTGCGGTGTAGCTGATTAATTAGGGCTTTGCCTGTGCTATTTAGACCATTAAGGATGCTCGGGAAAGGGGTAGTCGGATTGGGTTTGTTGATGATTGGTGGGACTACCCTGGGATCTGAATGGCTCAATAGGGGGCCCTTGGTTGAAGATGTGCTCAGTTGGAGGCATCGCCACCGATGAAACCTCAGTGGGGTCTAAATAGGCTAGTAATCCCTTTGTAAAGGCTAATTTGTGATCTCTTGTCCACACACCGATGGAAGTGTGAGACGGCATAATAGAGGTTCTAGTCATCGAAAGGTGATGAAATCACAAACACGTGGGTAAAGAGGTACAAACTCTGTAGAGTCTAATAAACTATCATGATAGCCGTGCTCCTGGTTTTGAGCACCTGAACAACTTCCATGATTAGAGGGTACTTGGTATTGGGATGGTATTTGGGATGGTTATGGTTGGTATTATGGTTATGGATTAATTTCTGGTATTGAATATGGTTATTGACAAATGGTGAAATCTGGAATTATTGATAAGGATGGTGAATTGTGGACTGGTATTATGATATTACTTATGATTATGATGGGTTTGATTCATATAAATATAATATATTGCTTTTCAAATGTTTTAATGTACTTTTCAGCACTTAACCATTATTTTTGTCGTCATTTGAATAAGCCACATGTCATACTTTCCACACTTGCTGAGTACGACATGTACTCACTCTTGCAATTTCCCCCCCAACAGTTGCAGGTCAGGATTGGGAGTTTAATGGTGATAATGCGGAGTTCTAGGCCGTGTCTACCGTCAGCTTTGCCTGTGGTGTTATTGGAGCTGCGCTATCCCTTATGCTTAGTTTGCTTATTTGCTTAATTAGTTTATTTCCGCTGCATTGGTTGAACTTGTCATAAATATACATTGGAGCTTGTATTCGAGGATAATATGGTTTTTTAATAAAATTTGGTTAATTAATCTTGTTCTGTGGTAATTTTATGTATACTCTTTTGTTATTGCACTCGTGTATGTGTGATGAACATCCTGGGCACACATATGCGTTTGCTTGGTTCATTTTTCGGAACCGGGCGTCACAAAAGATGGAGGAACAAATCGAAAACGCATAGATTACTTTAATCTATCCCATGTTGGAGGGTCAGTTCTAGTTTTAACAAGTTCATTCCACCATATGATAGCAAAGTCCTTAAACTCACTAGTGGCTTGACGAACTCTATGTTGTTCAGGAACAAGATGGGAATTAAATTTTTGCTCTATTGTCATCTCCCAATCAAGATAAGCCTTAGCATTATAAGCACTAGAAAAAGAGGGTATAGTAAATTTCACTTTAGCAAAAGGAGCATCAGGAGGATGATTATAATAATTGTTATGATTATTACCTCCCATACCTCGACGATAAAGTGACTGTCTTGGCTGATTATTGTGATCTTCCAGTTCATCATAAGCATTGTCTTCTTGTCTTCCAGCGAGAGGCAACCGAGCCTCAAAAGTATTCATCCGAAGAGCAAGGTCATCCAGTTGGCGAGTCAAGTTCGCCAATGACTCCTCCGTTGCTGCGTTATATTTGGCGAACATATCCGTCATGGTCTTCATCATATCACGTAACTCAGCATGTTGAACACATTCGTCATCATTGTCTTCTCCTGCCATTTTTAGTAGGAAACAAAGGACAAAAAAAAATATGTTATCCCTATCAACTACAGTGACAATGTGGAAGGTGGAAGAAAACAATCTCTCTCGCTCAAGCGTCTTACCATGCTCTTACAAGTGTTTTTACTGACACAGCAGGTGGTGTGGACGGTGAGATGAACCAATGAAGTGTGGGGTGATTGCAAAGGTACCTGTTATGCTTAAGAGAAACGTGGAGCTTGGATGGCACAATATGGTGGCTAATAAGCAGAAAATTGTTAACAGCTAAACAAAGTTGAATAAGTATTCAATGTAAGAAACTGTTGCTGGTCAACCAAGTGCCCTAGAGCCTATCACAACACAAGGAAGTATCAAGGCAAAAGAAAGACAGAATGATATAGCCAACAAAACAGCACCAAGTGGTATAGGTCAATTGCTTTAATATGCGTGCTCTTCACTATTTTTTCCTTTTTTGTAATATTTTTTCATATTTTTTCTTTACTCAGGAGCACAAATATAGGAAGCACACAAATTTGCAGCTCAATTGGATGTAATATGCGGCCTATAAAAAATCAAGAAGATTCTTTAAAATTCGTGTTGAAACTTCGGAGGTCGGATGGCCTATTTTCCGAGGGGAATTTGGGCAATCTAATTTCCTCGAACGCGGCTACGCGGCGTAAAATCAGATGCAAAATTTCGCGTAGATCAATTTGAAAAAAAAATCGCCCGATTTCAAGTTCGTATGCAAAAGTTATGGCCGTTTTAAGGTAGGCCGCCCGAGTTACGTTTCTTTGGATGTTGATTCCAACTCGGTTTGAGAACAAAACTCGCAATCGAATATGAAAACGATCGGGAATTTGCACAGCAACTAATGGGGTGGTGTGTGATGATTCAAGGATGAATGGCACAAAGGTTTGTCACCTAATCTAGGGCTGGCGATGCGGGAGTTCACGCAAGGCGGCTAGCTAGGGCAAACCGATGAACGTGGTGGATCGGTTTGTTATTTAGGGATTGTGGAATAGGTGTCGAATAGCAAGAAAACAAGGACGAAACACGATAACTAGGACCCAAAATACAAAGCTAAACCAGTAACAGACTCGACCACACGAATGCAAACTCAACAATGCTAACTGAAAAATGAAACTGCAGGCACTATAGTCTGGGAAGCGGTAAAAACGATCTAATTTTTTGTGGCTTTTCTGTGGACTCTAGGTACGAAACAAAATCGATCTAATGGAAGGAAAACAAAGATACCTCATGGGCAACCTGGAAATCTGATACAATTGATAGGAGAATTGGTCCGATCTTCCGAAAGGTATGTCGATTGGGGTGGAGAACTCGACATTGATGATCCGCGGCACTCGAGCGGTTTGAGTATCCCTGCAATCACTACACCATGGCTCCGTTGGTTATCAACCGTGATGCACACGCTTGACCTCGCCAAGAAGTCTAATCCCTGCAAGTGCAACCGAGAACACGAGCAAGAACGTCGAAGACACGATCAGAAACCGCGAAGTTGGTGTCTCACAAACCGTAGAATGGCGATATTATTGATCTAAGCAAAACCCACCGAATATGACCGGCGGCTGCAGTATTTATAGGCTAGGGTTCAACTAAAACACGATTAGACGCGTCCCTAGTGGACTCTTACAGGATACAAGGCCCAAAGCCCGATTTGGTGGCGCAGCACCGGATAGAAATCTGGACTCGACTTGTTTCAACGATTTCCAATGACTCCGGAGGAATTTTGAGGTGGGACCAGGACCATTGGAAAGTTTATCTTTCTCCTCTTTCCGTGCATATGTAGAACTTTGAAAACGGAGTCTGTATGCCTCCTGGGCATCCGTTTTAAGGTGGACTGCTCCTGGACTCCGAGTTGAACTCGTGTCCGAGTTGTAAACTATTTCCATCAACTTGTGGACATCCCAGCTGGTTCTCCACGCTCCCAAGGCCTCTTTCCTTCACTTGTTGATCTTCTCCACTATTCCTAATAACAATTAAATCATCACATAGCAACCTATTCTCAAACTCACATGCAAAAGAAGTTAGGAACGAATTCACCTACTGATTTAATAACCGTGCTCGTGCTCTAGTGATTGGTCCTTGCAGTTCAATGTGCGTCTCCGCTGTTGTGATGTCCTCATCAATTACATGGTGGAGTTGAATGTTATTGATGGTTGGAGATACCATCAAAGGTAGTTGACCAGCTCCGATCATGTTCTGAGGGCAGTCCGAAGCATCAAAAGTGATGGTAGTGTCCATCCACTTTCGATGAGGCTCCGCCCTGGCTGTAGGAGCTACTGAGGCCATGTCCCGCCGCATTGTCTTGAGTACACGGTGGGAGGTGAAGTCCCACGAACCACCAAAGATGGTGTTCATAGTCTTCCGGCGCTCATTGTCTGAGACGTCAAAGTCATCGTCAACGGAGGTGTAAACAGCTTTCAGGACCTTTTTAGGGTCCTGAAAGCCCAACTCCTCTTCAGCCGGAGCTTCATCGACTTTCTGTTTTCCTTCCCTCTGGCGGAAAGGAACTTCTTTCCGGTGCTTGTTGTAGCGTTCGACAAGGTTTTGGACCTCCCGGCAGTCTTCCAAGTTGTGGTTGTTCGACTTGTGAATAGGACACCACACTTTGGAGTTGCCACCGTCTTCAGAGGATGACCGAGGTCGTTTCTCGGGGTGTGGCCCCGGGCCACCCGGAGCTGCAGCAGTAGATGTGTTGGCCGATGGCTTCTTCTTGTCGTTGGACTTTTTCTCCTTTTTGCCACTCCTGGAAGTAGTGGCTTCGCCTTGGAGGATTTTTTACCATCCTTCGGAGGTGGTTTGGAGTGCATTTCACGGCCCTCCGTAGCTTTGGCACACTTGTCTGCCAAGCTGAAAAGCTCCATGACGCTGGTGATCTTCTTGATCACCAGCTTCTCCAGCATCTTCTTATCTCGTACGCCCTGTCTAAATGCCACAATAAGAGAGGCACTGGAGATAGAAGGAATAGTGTTTCATACCTGGGAGAACCTTTGGATGAATGAGCGCAGCGATTCTCCCCCCCTTCTGCACGACAGCAAAAAGGTCTAGTTCGGTGCCTGGTCGGGTGTATAAAGTCCCAAAATTGGCGATGAACTGTTGGCACAATTCCTCCAAACTATTGATGGGGTTGTGAGGAAGGCTCATGAACCAGGACTTGGCGGTCCCAGTCAAGGCCACTGGGAAGTAGTTGGCCATTACGGCCTCATTACCTCTGGCCACAAGGATTGCGGTGGAGTAAATCTAGAGAAACTCAGCGGGATTAACAGTCCCATCAAATCTCTCCGGCAGGTGAGACTGGAACTTTTGTGGCCATCTGACCATACGTAGGTGCATGGCCATGGCAGAACAGCCTCCTCCTACTCCCTCGGGAGCAGGACTGTCTCGAGCTTCTCGCCTTTTGAGAGCACGCTCGATATGGACGCGGTCGTCCTGTTGACAGTATCGGTGATCAAGCTCCGCCCGGAGGTCGTAAGTTGAAAGCCTGGTTACCGTATGAGTGCGTCGCGCCCCGGAAGGCAGCGACATCACTTGTTGAGACGCAGAACGCCTCCTATTGTGGGAAATGTGCGGACCGAGTCTGCCCGACACAATCCGACGCTGCGATGGGGCCCACCCCAAAGGGGGAGGACCTTGGTTTCTAATGCGATCGGCTGCTGCTGCAACCAAATGTTCTACATCAGCCCTCCATTGCTCCATTGCACCCTGGGATGCACCTGGAGGTGGTGGACATTGGAGGAGAGCACGCGTTGCATGGAGCGCGTGTTCAGGGTTGTTGTTATTCGCCGATGCAGTGACCGACGCCGATGCACCGTCACGCTACCCAACTTGGTTTGCTGGTGTAGGCGGTGACGGTGGAGACATGACTCCTGCTGGAGCCGTGGCACCTGCTGGTTGCTGCATGTTGGAGGGATTTCCCCCAGCAGGTTGAACAGCAGGATTGCCGTTGGATGATCCAGCAGCTGATTCCACCATCCTTGAAATCTCGGGCGCGCCAACTGTCGGTGTTTGGATCCAGCAGATCTCTCGATACTACTTTTGGTAGATCGCGGAGTTGTAGTTCGGTAATGGGCGCGCAGAGATTCAAGAAGGTGAATGACAAGTGGACACAGAGATTTACGTGGTTCGGGCCGCCTAAGCGTAATACCCTACTCCACGGGGTGTGTTGGTGTTGTATTGAGCGTGTGAATCTAGAAGAAGCTTGTCTAGATCAGGGAGTCCAGAAGAGGTCTGGAGAGGTCTCTCGTGTATCGTCGACCAGTCCCTTTATAGTACAAGGACTGGTCGTTACACCGTTAGCCTGGCCCGACATGTGGCCCCGGCAGTTACACATGCTTCATACACAATTAATGAGGTTAATTACCCTTAATAACTCATTAACAGGCCTTAACAGTGTTGTTACTGGTATTAAGGGCCATTCGATCGTGTGTCATTAATATGGCATTAATGACACTTAATCAGGTCTTGAAGTCTTTGATTGCTCCTTGAAGGTCTGGAGCCGTTGGGGGTCCACCAGCCTGATTGTTGAAGCTGAAGGTCCGACGGTTCGGCCACGTGGCAGCTCCAGAGCTTACCATCGTGAACAGGTAGGTCCGGTGCTGTTGGACACGTGTCGGCACCGGAGCTTCCCTCTGTCTGGGATTAGGTCCAGGGATGCCATACCGGTGTCTAGTCCAGAGCTTTCTCATGTGTGGGCGATAGCTCCGGTCTTATGATACACGTGGCGGCCCTGGGACTAACCATGTCGGGGAAGTAGGTCCGGTTACGCCTGACATGTGGGGCCTTCGGAGGTCTTCAAATATGGTAGATGGAGTTTCCTTGTGATCTTTGCAATCTCAAGGGGTATCCGGTACGTAGGGTACCGACACTATGCCTATGACTGGAGAGACTGATGAGTCTTTCGAGTTGAGAAGGGACAATTCCTTAGTCTCATGCACATGTATGAGAATGAGCTAGCTAAGTGGAACCACTCAAATAAGCTGGTTTTAATGATAGTTAAGGGTTCCATCACTAAGACTATTCGGAAAGCAATTGTCGAATGCGACACTGCTACTCTGTACCTCAATGAGATTGAGAGACAGTTTGCTAGATCCACTAAGTCTCTTAGTTTTGTTGACCCTTTCAGCCGCACTAATGAAAATCATAAGGGCAAGAATAAGGTTTCATGGACACATTCTTTCCAACAAAATGCGAAGATGGACAAAAATAAGTGCTACTTTTGTAAGTAAGAAGGGCACTACTAGAAGGATTGTGTAGGCTTCCTCAAATGGTGTCATAAGAAGGGTAATACTTAGTACAAAAATCTCTATTTTCAGTATACTTTCAATCTACTTTTACTTTTTATATTGACTTAGTTGCAATTGTGTAAAATTTGTGCAGGGATTAAGTATGAGGAGGATTATAAGAGGAAGGATAAGGGTCACTAAAGTCGTTAATGACCATGAAGCCGAAGTAAAAGCCAACTTAGAACTCCCGTTAGTATTTATACATGACTTTGTACTTTTGTTTCACTATGATGCTTTATGTACTCCCATTTAGAGAAATTTGTATTGGTTTCATGCATGGATTATTCAGACTTGTAAGACTTTGGGCTAAATAAGTTTATAATAAGTTGTGAGTCTTGTCATCCGACAAGACAAGTTTCTTTTGTCCTCACATGATGATTATCTAAGTTGTATCAAATTCCTATCATTAAACTAAGTGTTTCGCAAAGCACATAAGAATCGATAGCGAAAAAATTTCGAAATAATGACACTACGTTGTTAGACCATATTTTGAGGGGGGGAGAATTGATTAAGTGTTTCTTAATCAATTCCTCTCCACTTAGATTAACAAAATATTAGCGAATGCATAAACAAAATTCAGCATATGTTCAATAAGACTAAGATCCGTGAAGGAGAGTACTATGATCGGAATACCCCGTATTGAATTAGAAATAAGTGATGTCCTTCAACTTAGTCGATTAGCTCATGAGTCGAGACTTAAAAACCTCTATTCAAATGCTACATAAAAAATGTAAATAGTTGGTGCCTAAAAACACCATATTAGATAAGGATAAGACATAAACCTTCATTAATATCTTATATGAGGTTGTTGTTATGTTGATTGGCCTGGACATTAGAAAGTAGCCATCCCGTTGGCAATTTAGTAAGTTGCCATTGTTTCCACCGTCCTGATCGACACTAAGCTTAATGGAAGTAATATATGCTAGAATCAGGGGGAGTAAGTTAATCTGAGTTGACGATTATGAGGAGAAGGGGGTGCATGCACTTACTTTCATGATTCAAGAATTGTTCATCATGATACCTGCTGTTGTTAAGACAACACAGTTGTCTCAACACCCTTTGTTAGTTCTTCATTGACATATTTAGTAAGACTTCTGTCTCACAGAAGCAACTCAGTTTGCTCATAATTAGTTGCTTCTAAAGATGAAGAGCAACAGTCGCCTTGATTAGTAAATAATGTGTCTCGTAATAAGATCCATATTCAAATGAAGGGTGATCCTGCCTCATTTGAAATAAGCTAATAAAGTTTGTACTTAGTTTCCTAAAAGAGCCAAAACAGTAGACCGTAATGTGTCTACATTATTAAACGTGACTCCAGAAGGAAAAGTCATTTTTGTTAAGGAGACATTGAGTACATTAAGTTGGATCTCATAATGTCTCGATTATTGATTCATTAAGAACTGATTAGATATTACTAACACATTATGACTTAGTATTACATCGTACTGATGTAATAATGACATTTTAAAATGGGATCTATAGAAGAATGTTTACATGACACGACCGAAAGATGTTGTCATTAAGCATAAGGAACATAGAGATACAAGTTAAGATAGTTCATTTTATTCATGAACCAAATAGGACCATGTTGGCAATTAGTATCTCAAGTTCAATAAGTCAATCAACAAGTTTGGATTATCACAAATAAGGAGAAAAAATTAGTTTCTTACTAAGATTCGTACCTTGTAAATGACATATTACTCTAGTAATGATGTTGATTTACTATTCAGTATTTGCCCTCCAAAGTTGGCGTTAAAGGGTATTAAGCTCATAAAGCATACTTGAGTTGTACTTCAAAAGTATGATGTGTATGTAAACAAATAGTCCGCTCAGATTAAAGTCAAGGTAAATTAGTATTAGAACCAATTAGAGAATGTTCGAAGAAAAGGAAGTTCCAAGGACTTCTACTGTCAGAAGTCTTTAAGTTGCTCAAACAATTAGTGACCTTGACATAGACTAAGTAACTGGGTTATTTTGACAAAAGTTAGACCAATCCAAGTTTTGGAACGGAAATAAAAGTCAACTGCAAGTAACAAAGATCTCATGATAAGATTAGTATTGTAATGAGCCATGGATCACTAAGACTAAGTTTCTGCGAGATGTGTAGTGAAATCCTCATTAGTAAAATAACACTCGCGGTAGGAGCTTTGTTGAGGAACTAGCTCCAAATCTAAAGTCACTACATAATGAATGATGTATACTAAATTATTGATGAGGCCACTGAGCAATTATTGATGAGGCCACTGAGCAGACACCATATAAAATCCTAGGCTAAGTGTGGTTGACAGCATAGAACCACCTCAGATTATGTACTTCTGAGGCAACAAGTCGAATGTGCCGCCAAACACATTGACATTAGTTGTGTGTTGCAAAAGAAGTAAATCGAGGAACATACTAAGCATTGATAATTGAGCAATAAGATTCAAGCGAATCCTCGCGGTACCGCATACAAAGGGACTTACACCCAATGTGTTCCGTGAACATATAACACGCATGAGTTTAAGGAAGAACCTATGATCTTCTGAATACTTAGGGGCCAAATTCAGTTTTAGGATATGTTTCTAAGTGTAAGATATAATATGGACATCGAGTTAAGCAGTACGTAACTGTTTGTTTTTGATGTGTCATCCCCTTTATGTCGAACATGAGGAAATAATATTAAAAGTCTATGTGCTAAGAAAAAATCAGTCTATGTGACCCGTGATCAAAGGGGAGAATGTTACGACTCAAATCGGTTTTGCCCACGGGGTTTTAGGAGTTGGTTACTTTATGTAACTGAATTTGTCTTCTTTTCCTCAGAGGTGTTGTGCTCGGGACACCTCCCCAACCGATTCAGTTGGGAGACCCCCTCGTGCGTCCTCTCTCACCCATATAAGGAGAGGTTATGGGCATTAGAGATTAACCAAGTTAATCATGCACAAAACACTCTTACTCATCTAAGAATACCGATCTAGATAGAGAGAGAAAAGCACGGGGAAGGTCCTCCTGACGCCGTTGCTGCTCCAACAAATGCACCGGTCAACGATCTTCTACGCTGCAACTCCATGGCGTCATCCTCACAGCGAGGTACGATCTCAGGTGTGGTTGCCTCTCCCCTCTTATGTCCTTCAACATAATCATGCATCTGTGCCTCTGTTCACACCCGTGGCTGATCCCTAATGGCCAGTTAGAGCTAAGTATCTCACCTCAGAATCTAACAGGCCAAACCCGTACTTGTGCTCCCTTTGCTTCAGAAATGTGGAAACGGTTCATCACATCTTTTCGGAATGTCCCCTGTCTCGCCAGGTATGGATGCAAGTGTACCAAAGCTTAGGACTGCCTACGGTAAACCCGATCGCCTGGTCTGCCAACGGAAGCATTGCTCTATGGTTTTAGAGGCTCAGTATCGATGGTCGGGGTCAGCAGGCTAGAGGCTCATGATCCATTGCCCTCTTGGTCTGTTGGGTCCTCTAGTGCGAGCGGAATTGGTGAGTATTCGACCAAAGAGAGAAGACGTTGAACCAGCTATTCTCTGAAATCACTGAAACGCTAACGCTCTGGACTGCAGCGGGAGCTAGGGGGGCTTGCAAGCTTCTGTCCCTGACTCTTGATCTTTGGTGTACTCCCAGTGCACCGCTTTGTATCTCAAAAACATATTGTAACTGTTTCCTCTGCCTATTAATATATGCCGTCTTGTCCGGATCTTTCAAAAAAGAAATTTACAGCTCGGTGAAAACTGTAAGGTTTATGGCTCGTGCATGCATGGCTGTTTCCGATGCTCGTCAGGAGCCGTGCTGCTTTGGGAACTCTGGGGAGTTTATCTCATACAAGCTAAGCTAACCAGTGACTAACGAATTTAACAATGCATCAAGTTTTTCTCATACTACAAGCTAAGCTAACCAGTGACTAGCTAACTAGCTTGCGCACGTAAGTTGCAACGAAAAGTTGAAGGCCGCAATAGACTTCATTTAGGCTTTGCATGCACTTTCTCGGAACGAGCGAAGTTTTGACCATGATAAACGTTTGAGAATGAACATTCTGACCGATTAACAGCTTGCTTCCTCGAACAGTTGAACTCCAGCTGCAGCCTGCAAGCAACGAGGGAAGAATTCCTCTCAATAAATAGAAAAATTGAGGCAAGAAAGAGTTCCAAGTTCCTGACCCATGTGAACAAAGAAAACGACCACGCATGGCAGCCCACGACAAGGGGGGTGACGGACCGCTGACCGGCGATCATTCGTTCTCAAGTCAAACTACTTGCTAGACCCCTCCAAACGGCCAAACTGGCCTTGTCTAACAAGGCAATCTAGCTTGCTCCTGGTCAAACTCTAACCATTTTGACACTTCGTAAATAACAACAACAACCCTGTTGCTGCCAGCTAACCATGGCTTCCTGACGAGTGACGAGCAACGGAGCTGAACTAGCGTTGTTGTCAAGGCTGGTTTGGCCCAATTAATCGGTCCGTGCCAGGTTGCCGTGCGCGCCAGCTCCCATGCACGCGCGCACGCGCATGTGACGTTCCCGTGTCTGACGACTCGCTGCCACCGGTACGAGCGTGTTGCCACATGGACGGCAAACCCGGCGCCGGTGCAATGCTGAGGTTTGTAACTTGACCGGCGCCACCGCCCGCCGGCCCGGCCGACGACTTTTCAAATGAACGCGCGGGCGGGTGAAACCAAGTCGCCGCACGTAACCAAGTCGGTGCAAGTCTCTTCCTCTCTCTCTCTCTCATGAGAGATCAACGCGCGCTGGCAGACTCGCTCAAATGTATCCTCTATATATAACACTGCGTGACACGTTCGTCCGCCTAAGCTAGCTTGCACTTCGCAAATTCTGAAGTTGCTGGTTCAAAGCCATATATACAGTTGCTGCAACGAAGAAGACAGCTAGCTCGAGGAGAAGGACCAGGACAACAAAGCAGCAGCAAATTAAGAAGAAGAAGAGAGAGACATAGGAGAAGAAGAGAGGCATTTTTTGAAGCTAATACCATGGCCATAACCATGATGAGGAGCGCGCGGCTCGCTCTACAGCTCATCGCGGCGGTGCTGCTGCTCTCGGCCGTGCTCGGCGCGGCAGCGCGGCCGCTGGACGGCGACGGCGCCTGGGTGATCGTCGGAGCAGGGCCGCTGCCGGGCGGCGGCGGCGTCACGTCCATCGTCGGCGCGCTCCGGCGGCTGTACATGCAGCAGCTAAGCGGCCCGGGTGCGTCCTGCGGGACCAACAGCCCCAACAACGGCTGCCCGCCGTAGGTAGGGAGGGGACCAAGGCCGACGGCGGATCCTGCGCCGCCCGTGGCCGCGCGCTTGCTCGTGTTCTCGCGTGGTTTCGTGCGTCATGAAGGATGAAGGCCATCGATCTCGTACGTCGAGTGATCGAAGGGCATGGAAGGATGGACGCGCGAGATTCATCGGTTGGCCTCGCTCCCTTAGCTGTAGGTGACGTGAAGGAGGCGTCACGATTTTTTTTTCTGGTTGGATTGGTTGATTAATTATTTTGTTTTGATAGAAGAATTTTTTTTAGGCTGATGTATTTTCCCCACTTACTTACGTTACGTCTGATGTACATACCTCGGTGGGTGGCAATTGATTTGTACAGACACAATATGTACAGTATTACTGTATACATTTTAAAATAACAGAAATATACCAGAATAATTTTGATATATTCTCACCTAGACAATTGATTGTGCTCACCTAGGCAAAGATTGCCAGGTTTTTCAGCAGAAGGGAAGTTTCTCGTACTGCAAACTATGTAATCCTATATAATCTCCGGCCCACTGTGTGGTTTCGGAAGTGTAACGAAAATTCCATATGTAAAAAAATTGATATATAGTTTACTTTGGCTTGCCCCTTGTTTGTTTGGCACCTCAGCACTCTGATTCAATATAAATAAATTTCAGAAAAGAATCTGTCTTCCGTCCTTGGATTTCGTATTTCGCCAGATTCAACCTCAGTCTTGAGAAACATCTGAAGATGTTTCGTCAGTGGTGGTCACCGGCAGGCACATTTACGGTTCGTGGTGGGCCAAGAAAGAACGACAATTAGAGTAACAGGCCCACGCGTCAGGCCACCATCAGTTCATCTCCTCCCTTTTAATTTGTATATGGCCTGTAAACTCTATGATGACGCCGATCGACGTAATAGAGAACATTAGCCCGTCAACTCGGCACCCGCCTTCTCCGAATTCTTTTTATTTTAGCGGGTTATTTTTAGCCGACATATTTTTTTAAAAGAATAGCCACCTCCTCGCCCTGTACTCAACGACTGCTGACGTGACACCAACGCAAGTCGCCCTATTACAAGGTCACTGATAACGTGGCAGCTGACATGATGGTCACGTCAGCACAAGTCACCCATTAAGTGGATGACTTGATGCCACATCAGCACGACACATGGCCTCAACATTTGTCACTTCATCCTCTCGTTTAAGCCGCTGAAAATATTAAATTCAAATTCCAATTTAATTTCAAACATCAAAGTTAAATTTTGGAAATTTAAGTTTGAAACATGAAATTTCATTAAATATGAAAATTGAAAAATATTAAAATTTATAATTTAAATTCATTCAAATATGAAATTCAAAGTCTTAAATTTCAAATTCAAGTCTGCTATTAAGTATAAAAAAATCAGAAAACTCTTATTACATAACTTGTTTAACTCAGTTGGTTAAGTAGTGTGGTCTTATGGTTGATATTTTTGGGCAAAATAAGAAAACTCTCATTGCATAAAAATAATGTTTTTTGATGAATTAAACAGGAGGATGAGGTAACAGAGGACATGGCGACAAGTTGCAAAGTAGCAGGACGACTTGCCATGTGTCGTGCTGATGTGGCTTCGAAGGTTTGCCGTTTTAAAATAACAGAAATATAGACGAATAATTTTAATATATATTTCTGGTCCTTTAAAGTTTGTCGCTTTTAGTTTAAAAATAAACTACAAAACGATAAATATTTAATAACGGAAGGAGTAGTTTACTTTGCGTTGCCCCTTGTTGGTTTGGCACCTCAGCACTCCGATTCAAGATAAACTAAATTTTAGAAAAGAATCTGTCTTCCATCCTTGGATTTCATATTTCGCCGGATTCAGCCTCAGTCGTGAGGAACATCTGAAGATGCCTCGTCAGTCGTGGTCACCGGCAGGCACATACGCGGTTCGAGGTGGGCCAAAAAAGAACGCCAATTAGAGTAACAGGACCACGCGTCAGGCCATCAGTCGTTCTCCTTCCTTTTGATCTGTATATGGCCAGTAAACCTTACGATGATGTCGATGGTCGACGTAATGGAGCACATTATATATTAGCCGGTCAACTTGGAACCCGCGTTGCGCCAGCCTCCGCGCCGCCACGTTGATTCGCCGTTGACGCGTCACGCGCGTCTGCCTCGCCGCTTGCGCCGGGTTGTTATACTGTATATCGTCGACAAATGCTGAAGCTAGGACGGCTTTCTTCCTCCATCTAAAACAATAACTGAAAGAAGAATATATTTCATATAATGAGATAATTTACATTGAGTCACATGGTTGTAATATATAAAATACAGAAGATATATTTCTATATATTGTAATATATCTCAGCTACCAAATTTATTTCTTATCTATGGTAGTTTATCTAGTCTACTAAACATACTCTAATAAATATGGTAGCTCCAAAAATCCCACCGCATCTAACTTCATGCCCAAAGCAGATCTGGACTTGAGTGATACTGTATCCTGCAAGGCTTCCAAGGGACACTCGGCCAATTCCCGTTTCCCGATAACCTATTTTGGACTCCCCCTGACCCTCGGACGCATGCGCATGGTTCACCTGTAGTATATCAAGGACAAGGCCCTGTCACGCTTGGCCGGCTGGCAAAAAAAAATTACTTAGCATGGGCGGAAGGAGGGAATTGATCAGGTCAGTGTTATCTGCCTTGCCTGTTTATGCAATGACGGCGCTGCGGTTGCCAAGGAAATTCCTTCATGAATTCGACAAAATCCGAAGATGGTTCCTATGGACTGGAACGGGGGACATTCGGGGGTGGGGAGTAAGGTTTCTTGAGGTCGGGTCTGTCTGCCAGTGCAAAAGGGGGGCTCGGGGTCATTGATCTTCATCGATTTAGTAGGGCACTCAGGATGCAATGGTTGTGGCTGCAATGGATCTCCCCCTGAAACCCATGGACCGGGATGGAAGTGCCGGTCAGTGGCACAGAGGAAACCCTTTTCTCAGCTATGACACAAGTGATTGTCCATAACGGGCGGATTGTCAAATTTTGGACCTCTTCCGTTGGAATAAATAGGCTAGATCTAATTAATATTCAGAAATAATTATCAATAAATCTCAAAGGCTCACTAGTTCAAGAGAGGGTGGTGATAAATGTTTAGTCTCACATGGGAAATAGAAGTGGAGCAACCCCTACATATAAGGCAGGTTGCTCTTTCACTCCTTGAGTGAGAGAGAAGAGGAGAAGAGAGGAGTGGTTCACGCGCGCTCCTCCTCCTCGCTCACCTCGCACCACCCTGCCCTGCACACGCGCGCGTGCGTGTGAATTCGAGCCTCGAGCTGAGCCCAAATTAAATTGGACTTTTAGGTTTCTGAATTTTTTGGGCTTCCGAGACCGAGTCTAAGTCGTTGGAGACGGACGCGTCTACGACTGCAGAGTCGGATCGGATGCGGATATTCCGGATCACAGCCGAAACGCCTCCGAGGGACTCTATAAATACGGGCTTCCGCGGCAGGAAAAATGACCCCAAGATCAGATCGTTCTCACATTCGCGTTTCTTGCACCGCCTTCTAGTCTACTCCATCCCGAGCGCCAATGTGCACCGACGATCGGGAGAGTAAGTCTTCGGAACCGCTCGCCCTTGCGATCCTGCACCAGGAGAAGGCGAATAAGGTTTTTGAGAAGCGCTCTGCGCGACTGCTCGCGTTCTTCACCACGAGTCGTCTACCGAAGAGATCGGGCGCTGTAGCCCAACGTCGTCACCAGCGTCTGTAGCGATTGTTCGTGGTCAGATATACAGCAGTTCCTCCGACTTCAAATCAGTACACGATATTTCTCGTCTCGTCTGTCTGCCGGTATTGACCGCTGTTGTTTTTGCGTGTTTTTCCGGAATTGTTCAGTAAATTTCCACCTATTTTCCAACAATCCAAAAACCTTATTAGGCAATTTCTTGAGTTGAACATGATGACTTTAGCCGATGCACTGAGGCCAGAGAAATTCTCTGGCGTGCACTTTAAGAGGTGGAAAGTTAAGGCCATGCTCTAGCTCCAGTCACTTAAGATCTTCTGGGTAACCGAGGCAGGCCTCAAGGTCCTTTGTCTGTTGAAGAACAAACGAGGTTCGGAGAAGCCAATTCTACCCTGAGAGGATGTATCTTAAGTGTTCTTGACAATAAACTCTGTGATGTTTATCTAAAAGTCACAGATGGTAAGGAGCTCTAGGATGCACTTAACGCTAAGTATGGTGCAGCTAATGCAGGCGGTTAACTGTATATCATGAAGAGTTTTTATAACTACAAGATGGTTAACAACCGTCCTGTAGTTGAACAAGCTCATGAAATACAGTGTATTGGGAGAGAGCTCAACCTCCTTGTAAGACCTATGTGTACTGAATACATTGGTTTGTAGTGAATACACTTGGCTTTGATGATAAAAGTTTTAAATATCACCAAAACACCTTTTTATCAAGGTCCGACTCTAGCTCCGAGCTACAGCAAGGTCCGACGGTAGGTCCGGCTTGTTTTGGGTAGCTCCGGCTACATTAGATGCTAGGTCCGGCTTCTTGGTAAGGTCCGACTAGCTTTGGTTAGCTCCGGTGAGCTTTATCTTTAGCTTCGGCATGTCTTTGATAGCTCCGACATATATTTGATAGCTCTGGCATGCTTTTGCTAAAGCTCCGACGTACTTTGTCTAGCTCCGGTTTTGGGTTGACTAGTTTTGACTAGTTTTTGGTAAGCTCCGGTGCTAGGATCTACTAGTTTTGGAAAGCTCCGGCGCTAGGTTCTACTAGCTTTTGTTAGCTCCGGCTCAAGCTCCGGGTTGCTCTGGCAAGGTCCAGAACTTGACCTAAGTGCTTCTGCTTTTCATTTGCAATGTTTCGTACTTGCTTTACATTGTTGGAAAGATAGCTTAGTATTCATTTGCTAAGTTTTTGGTGAGTTTTGGATGATATGGATGATATCGTGTTACTATGGTTTTGCAACATGCTTATGTGAGGTGCTCACATAAGGTGTTGTGTTCGGAACTAACTTGAGTCAAGTCGAGGACTTGGGCTCGTATGGATTGGCTGTTTATTCATGTGCAGGTGTTGCTTGAGTTCAAGTCATGGCTGGTGACAGGATCCATTGGACTAGTCTCAGGAGGAGATGAGGTTCCAACAACCAAGTTCGGGAGGAACTGTGGTTGAGCGGGTCAGGAGGTCGCGCAGGATGATTGAATCAAGGGCAGTGCATATGAAGATCGAAGGAAGGTGCTTGCATGTATGCATGCGGTGCATGACGTGGCAATATGCTTCTAGAGATGGATTATGGAAGGAAGATCTGATCGGAAGGATTGGATCGTATCGGTTGAAGACTTTGGCTGCTAGCTGAGTCGGTTATGGCTCGGTATGGAAATATCGAGTTGGTTATGTTAGGATATCGTGTGGGTCACGAATTTGAGTTGTTTAGGAATGTGGGATGCGTTCCTAAGGTGTTTGGAAGTCTTAAGATTGCTTCTATCTGCGTATAGAAGAGTCCTAAGCAGTTATGGAAAGTTCCGATTGTGATCGGATTAGGATTGGAGTCCTAGTTAAGATTGGGATGGCCTAAGGGCTGGTTATATAAGCAAGGGAAGGCCAAAGTTTCGGGAGACGACTTTGGGGGCTGTTCCTCTTGTGTTCTATTGAATAAAATTCATAGTTTGAAGGAACTTTTGTGCCTTGTTCGTCCGACTTGTTCCAGACAAGTTTTACTCGTCGAGTTTCTGGACAGCACTACCTTTTGTCGGTGGTTTATCATAACTCGAGTTTTATAGATCCAATTGACGTGATTCCTTTTGGGTTGCCTTCACAACTTGATTGTCTATCATCTGTCAAAATTTCACGGTCATTGGATTTGTGGTTTCTGCGCTACACGAGTTTCTTTGCAGCATTCCAGAAACTGTTTTTCTCGGGTAGGTCAGATTGACCATAGTCTGATCTTTCGATCATAACTTGAGTTTTTCTCGACGGATTTGAGTAATTATTTTTGTGTTGTCTTCGTGACTTGATTCTCTCTGATATATATATATCACTTTTGTCACGGTGAAACACGTTTAGATTAGTCTCATACACGATTTCTTTAAACAGATCGTTTTTTCTACCGAAAGAGTTTGGGGTTTTATTGTTTCCGCTGTGTAAGATTTTTAAATCTACCATTCACCCCCCCTCTGGTAGATTTTCACGTGCTCTTCGATCCTACAATTGGTATCAGAGCCACGGTGCTCTAATATTTGTGATTTGCACGTGTTTTTGACTAATCATCATGGAGAAGTACTCCGCCAAACCTTGTGTGTTTGCTGGTATTGATTTTCAGGTTTGGAAGGCACGCATGGAAGCCTTCATCCAGGCGCAAGGCTTCGCAATATGGGAAAAGGTGTACAAACCTTATGAAGTCCCACCTAACGACCAAGTTACGGCTACGAACCTCCGGGACGTCGACAATAACAACAAAGCACGAAACTTGATCATCCAAGGACTCACTCAAAGCGACTTTGATCGTGTCGCACACCTCCGATCAGCATACGATGTTTGGAGCGCTCTCTGTGATTACCATGAAGGCTCCAACACAATCAAAGAGGTAAAACAAGATATGTTCAAAAAGGAATATATGCGTTTTGAGATGCAAACCGGTGAGTCTATCGATGATCTCTTTGCTCGTTTCAATAAAATTCTCAGCAACTTACGTAGTGTCAATGTAAATTTTTCTGATGCTGAGAATGCTAGACAAGTCCTTAGTGCATTAGATATGTCAATTTGGGAGATGAAAGTAACGTATATACGTGAATCAACTGTCATGAGTTCTCTTACATTAGATGTACTCTATTCTAAACTAAAAACTCATGAAATTGACATCCTAGCACGTAAGAACCCAAACAAGTCTATTGCATTTGTCTCACAACGTGATATGTCTAGCTCCGGCCAATCATCATCTTGCAATACTCTTGCCTTGTTGTCCTCGCTAACCCTGGAACAGATCGAAGAATTTCCAGAAGAGGAGTTGGCACTCATCTCTACTAGATTCTCAAAAGCATTGCAAAATGTGAGAACTAGAAGGAGAGGAAGCTCCGGACCTCAACGCTGTTTTGAATGTGGTAAAATAGGACACTTTCGTACAGAATGCCCTAACCTTTCAGGTCCGACCACCCGGGAAGAAAAACAAAGCAAGGTCCGGACCCCCTCTGGAAATTCCAACAAGAAAAAGAAGGGTACCATAGGACGCAAGATGATTAACAGCTTCATCACCGCACTTCAAGAACTTAGTTCAAGTGATGTAGACTTTGAAAGTGATGAAGATGATGATGATCTGGCCAACTTATGCTTCATGGCGGGCAAAACAAGATCAAGATCAAGTCAGGAGGATGCAGAACACAGCAGTGAAGATGATGAGGTATGTTCAACCTGTAATGAAATGTGTGATGCTATTTCTCGTGCCACTGTTATTGTCAAGAAAAAGGACAAAAAGCTTAGGGACAATGCTGCTAAAATTGAGTCACTAGAATCTGAAATTAATCATTTGAAATCCTTAATTCCTAGTGATGATTCTTGTTCCTCATGTGACTTAATATATGAACAATTGTCCTCCCTAAGAAGTGCACATTCCTCCACTCTAGACAGATTTTATGAAGAAATTAAAAAGAACAAAGAGCTTGCTGCACTTAATGATAAAAACTTGAAAGATGCTAGCTGTTCTACAATTGACTTGCATTGTTCTACTTGTGATGATCTTGATAAGAAACTACAGGATGCGATAAATGAAATTTCTATATTGAACAATGCTTTACATTCTCATGAAGTTAAATTTTGTTCCAATTGCAAATTAAAAGGAAAAACTTCATGTGAAAATTGCCTTGATCTGTCCAATAAACTTGACAACATGCATAGGACATTAGATCGGTTTTGTAATGGGAATAAGAACCTAAACTTGCTGCTAAATTCTTCCAAGTCATGCAATAACAAAAATGGTTTAGGTTTTGATTCTCATGCTCATGCTACGGCATATCCACCTAAAATTGTAAAGTCACTAGGAAGTGGTTTGGTTCAAACAGTTCCTAAACAAAAAGAAGTGGTTTTCAAATCTGCGGGAATGTTGCTTCATTCGGTTTCAACTAAAAATATTGCTTGCTCATCTAGACATGAACACAAAGTTAAATTTCATTGTACCTTCTGTGGTAGAGATGGTCATGTCATAGATTTTTGTTATAGACTAGCTAAACAACAGAAAAAGGAAAGAAAAATTGCTAGATCTTATAACTTTCATGCAATTAGAAAAACACAACCTGCTTTAGTGAGTCAGAAACTTGAAAAGTTAGCTTCCGGACCTTCTGGTAAGAAATCCGCAAAAGCAGCTCCGATAGTTCCGATAGCTCCGAGAGCTCCCGGACCTTCTGTTGTTCCCTCCGAAGCTTCAGTTTTTGCCTCCGGACCTTCTGCTTTTATCTCCGGAGCTACTGGTTTTTGTGCTAAGAGACTTAAGAATAGAAAACCTCAAATTTCGACTCATAAACCTGCTGTTTTGTCTCAGCTTTCGCGTGTTTTTCCTGCTGCACGTTATGTGACTCAGTACTGGATACCTAAATGCCTTTTGACTAACCCCAGTATTGAGTCATCGACGCATTGTGCTTCTATGTAGGTTACACATTTGAGGAAGGAGAACATTTGGATTGTGGATTCAGGTTGCTCACGCCACATGACCGGTAACAAAGATTGGTTCTCCTCCCTCTCTTTTGTGTCACGTGTAGAGAATGTTACTTTTGCCGATAATTCTTCAACTCCTATAATTGCTAAGGGTTCGGTTAGAGTAAATGATCACTACACTTTAAAGGATGTGGCACTTATCAAAAATTTGAAATACAACTTGCTTTCTGTTGCACAATTGCTAGATGAAAATCTAGAAATTATTTTCAATAAAAGCTGCTGCAAAGTTGTAGGTTCAAATAGTGAGCTTATTTCTAACATGTCTCGGTTTGGAAGAGTTTTTAAAGTTGATTTTGATATGTCTTCCTCTAAGCATAGGTGTCTAGTTGCTAATGATTCAAATGACTTATATTTTTGGCATCGTAGACTTGGTCACGTAGGCTTTGATCATCTAACGCGTGTTAGTGCTCTTGATCGCATACGTGGGTTGCCTAAGCTTAAAGGGGACACAGAAATTGTGTGCTCTTCTTGTAGACATGCTAAGATGGTTGCAGGTTCACATACTCCTCTCACAATGATCATGACAACTGAACCATGTCAACTTTTGCACCTTGACACCGTAGGACCTTCACGTGTTCAATCCTTCGGAGGTATATGGTATGTTCTTGTTATTGTTGATGATTATTCTAGATACTCTTGGGTTTATTTTATGGCATCTAAGAATGAAGTTTTTAGTCACTTTATTTCTTAGATTATCAATTGATCACCTAGGATAATTAAAAGCAATTAGAAGTGATAATGGAACTGAATTTAAAAATCAATCTTTTGATCACTTTTGTGCTAAAAATGGAATAGATCATCAATTCTCTTCACCATATGTACCTCAACAAAACGGTGTTGTAGAAAGAAAGAACAGAACCTTAGTTGAGATGGCTAGGACTATGCTTGATGAATATCAAACTCCTAGGAAATTTTGGGCTGATGCGTTAGCAACCGCTTGTTATGTCTCAAATCGTGTTTTCTTGCGTGCTAAGCTAGGTAAAACACCATATGAGCTCCGGTTTGGACATAGGCCTAGTGTTACACACTTTCGGGTCTTTGGTTGCAAATGCTTTGTTAAGAAACATGGTAATCTTGATAAATTTGAACCTAGATCCATTGATGGCATGTTTCTTGGTTATCCATCTCATACTAGAGGCTACCGTGTGCTTTTACTTGACACTAACAAAATTGTGGAGAATTGTGAAGTGTCTTTTGATGAAGCTAGCCCAGGTACTAGCTCCGGTATTGCAGGACCAGATCCATATCCTCAGGGGGGGGGGTATTTTCAAAGATGAAGAAGAGCCGGTGATACTGCCTGATAGTTCCAAAGTTGACACATGTCCAGCTCCGAACATTGAACAAGCTCCGGCTATCACCTCTGCTGGTCCTGATCGTCCACAAGTCACAAGCTCATCAATCTACGATGAACCTAATGAAGAAGAAGCTTGTGAGACATCTGTTCCCCTACGTTTTTACAAAGATCATCCCCCACAACAGATGATTGGAAGCTTGCACGAACGAGTCACACGGTCCAGGTTTTGCGATCCAAACTCTCATGCTCATTCTGCATTTGTTGCTTCTTTTGAACCGAAAGATATATCACACGCACTTACTAATGAATCTTGGATTATTGCCATGCAAGAAGAGTTAGAAAATTTTGAAAGAAATAATGTTTGGAAACTTGTACCTCCACCTCAAGGTCACACTTTAATTGGAACTAAATGGGTATATAAAAATAAACAAAGTGAGGATGGGGTTGTGGTTAGGAATAAGGCTAGGTTGATTGCTCAAGGTTTCACTCAAGTTGAAGGTCTAGATTTTGATGAAACTTTTGCTCCTGTCGCTAGATTAGAAGCCATAAGAATTTTGTTAGCTTTTGCAGCATCTAAAGGTTTTAAGCTATATCAAATGGATGTTAATAGTGCTTTCCTTAATGGCTACATAGATGAGGAGGTTTATGTCAAACAACCACCAGGTTTTGAAAATCCAGATTTTCCTAATCATGTTTACAAACTGTCCAAAGCCTTATACGGTCTCAAACAAGCCCCTAGAGCGTGGTATGATAGGTTAAAAACATTCTTACTTGAAAAGGGGTTTACCATGGGCAAGGTTGATAAAACTCTTTTTGTGCTAAAGCATGGCAATGACTCATTATTCGTTCAAGTGTATGTGGATGATATTATCTTTGGTTGTGCTTCTCATAATCTTGTGTCCAAGTTTTCAGCAATGATGAGTTTGGAATTTGAAATGGGTATGATGGGTGAACTCACTTACTTATTGGGGCTGCAAATCAAGCAAACCAAGGAGGGTACCTTTGTGCATCAAACGAAGTATACCAAAGACCTCCTAAGGCGCTTCAACATGGACAAAAGCAAGCCTCTTCGGACACCAATGGGAACAGCAACAACACTTGAACTTGATGAAGATGGTGAATCCGTGGATCAAAAAGAATATAGAAGCATGATCGGATCACTTTTGTACCTCACGACATCAAGACCGTACATACAATTCAGCGTATGTCTTTGTGCACGGTTTCAAGCTTCCCCACGTGTTTCACATCGTCAAGCTGTCAAAAGGATTCTCAGGTACTTACATGGAACTCAAGAATTTGGCATTTTTCTTCCTTCTTCCTCAACCGTTACTTTGAAAGCTTTTTCAGATGCTGATTTTGGAGGTTGTAGGATTGATAGGAAAAGTACTTCCGGTGCTTGTCATTTTCTTGGTAATTCTCTTGTTGCTTGGTCCTCTAGAAAACAAAATTCAGTTGCACAATCCACAGCCGAATCTGAATATGTAGCTGCTGCTAGTGCTTGCTCACAAATTATTTGGATTGTTCAAACACTTAAGGACTATGGGGTTGATCTAGATAGTGTTCCACTGTTCTGTGATAACACTAGTGCTATTTGCATTGCCAAAAACCCCGTGCAACATTCTAGAACTAAGCACATTGATATTAGGTATCACTTTCTCCGAGATAACGTTGAAAAAGGAAACATTGTGCTTCACCATGTACATACCGAACATCAATTGGCTGACATTTTTACAAAACCTTTGGATTTCACTTGTTTTTGTTACATTCGTAGTGAAATAGGGGTTATGCATCCTCATGGCTTAAATTGAGGGGGAGTTTTTGAAACTTGGGAAGTCTATGTGTGAATCTGAAATTAAAATAATATGAGCATAGTATTTCATACATATATGACTTTGTGATTCCTTTTACATGCTAAAAGTTCTTACTACATTACTCGTGTTATACATTTTGTAGTTTTTGCCATGTCTAGTAATTGGATTAATTACTTACACTAAATCTGGTCATGGTCGAACTTTCTTGCTGTTTTGAACTTGTTGCATGCTCACAAATGCTTTTAATCATAAAGAATTAATCAAGTAATCAACTCACATGTTGAGTTTTTATGAACAAATATAAATTGAGAAAAGATCAAGAGAATATGCATGCATCACACTTCTTCTTTTGAGATGGCTTGTCATTGCACTTAGATATGAACTTGGAAGAAGTTGTGTATGACTAAAACCATGTCCTTAAGCTTCTGATTGTCAAATGACATAGGCTTGGCTTGGTTGGTTAGAATAAGGCAGATGCGCATATAATCTCTTGCAAATATCATATGATCAAAATTTATGCTTTGAAAAATAACAATATGCAGCAACTAGTGTCATGCTATCAGGTTTTGAGATAGTTAAGTTTGTGAGATCATGACTTGCTTAAATTGAAAATTACATATGATCTCTAGCATGGCTTACACTACTTTATGTATTTCATTGATGTGATAATGTAAGGTACTTGATAGTATGACTTGGATGAGCTTTGTTTATATGTATATGTTATAATATGCTCATAACAACTAAAGTTGGAGAGAAAATTTCTTTATATGCTCATGACTTGCTGAATACATTGTCAAAGGGGGAGAGATAAGCATGAAGAGAATATGTGCATAAGGAGAAATAAAGGGGGAGAGATAATATGGGATAACTTTTCATTTTTCATTTTTCTTCTCATTTTACTTTTGATTTACAAAAGGGGGAGAAATTGTTTTCAAAACTTTTAATGAGAATAAGCCAATGTTCGGATTTTAAATGGTGTTGCCAATGCATTCATCAAGGGGGAGATTGTAAGACCTATGTGTGCTGAATACATTGGTTTGTAGTGAATACACTTGACTTTGATGATAAAAGTTTTAAATATCACCAAAACACCTTTTTATCAAGGTCCGACTCTAGCTCCGAGCTACAGCATGGTCCGACGGTAGGTCCGGCTTGTTTTGGGTAGCTCCAGCTATGTTAGATGCTAGGTCCGGCTTCTTGGTAAGGTCCGACTAGCTTTGGTTAGCTCCGGTGAGCTTTATCTTTAGCTCCGGCATGTCTTTGATAGCTCCGACATATATTTGATAGCTCTGGCATGCTTTTGCTAAAGCTCCGACGTACTTTGTCTAGCTCCGGTTTTGGGTTGACTAGTTTTGACTAGTTTTTGGTAAGCTCCGGTGCTAGGATCTACTAGTTTTGGAAAGCTCCGGCGCTAGGTTCTACTAGCTTTTGTTAGCTCCGGCTCAAGCTTCGGGTTGCTCTGGCAAGGTCCGAAACTTGACCTAAGTGCTTCTGCTTTTCATTTGCAATGTTTCGTACTTGCTTTACATTGTTGGAAAGATTGCTTAGTATTAATTTGCTAAGTTTTTGGTGCGTTTTGGATGATATGGATGATATCGTGTTACTATGGTTTTGCAACATGCTTATGTGAGGTGCTCACATAAGGTGTTGTGTTTGGAACTAACTTGAGTCAAGTCGAGGACTTGGGCTCGTATGGATTGGTTGTTTATTCATGTGCAGGTGTTGCTTGAGTTCAAGTCATGGCTGGTGACAGGATCCATTGGACTAGTCTCAGGAGAAGATGAGGTTCCAACAACCAAGTTCGGGAGGAACTGTGGTTGAGCGGGTGAGGAGGTCGCACAGGATGATTGAATCAAGGGCAGTGCATATGAAGGTCGAAGGAAGATGCTCGCACGTATGCATGTGGTGCATGATGTGGCAATATGCTTCTAGAGACGGATTATGGAAGGAAGATCTGATCGGAAGGATCGGATCGTATCGGTTGAAGACTTTGGCTACTAGCTAAGTCGGTTATGGCTCGGTATGGAAATATCGAGTTGGTTATGTTAGGATATCGTGTGGGTCACGAATTTGAGTTGTTTAGGAATGTGGGATGCGTTCCTAAGGTGTTTGGAAGTCTTAAGATTGCTTCTATCTGCGTATAGAAGAGTCCTAAGCAGTCATGGAAAGTTCCGATTGTGATCGGATTAGGATTGGAGTCCTAGTTAAGATTGGGATGGCCTAAGGGCTGGTTATATAAGCAAGGGAAGGCCAAAGTCCGGGGAGACGACTTTGGGGGCTGTTCCTATTGTGTTCTATTGAATAAAATTCGTATTTTGAAGGAACTTTTGTGCCTTGTTCGTCCGACTTGTTCCAGACAAGTTTTACTCGTCGAGTTTCTGGACAGCACTACCTTTCGTCGGTGGTTTTATCATAACTCGAGTTTTATAGATCCAATTGACGTGATTCCTTTTGGGTTGCCTTCAAAACTTGATTGTCTATCATCTATCAAAATTTCACAGTTATTGGATTTGTGGTTTCTGCGCTACACGAGTTTCTTTGCAGCATTCCAGAAACTGTTTTTCTCGGGTAGGTCAGACTGACCATAGTCTGATCTTTCGATCATAACTTGAGTTTTTCTCGATGGATTTGAGTAATTCTTTTTGTGTTGTCTTCGTTACTTGATTCTCTCTGATATATATATATATATATATATATATCACTTTTGTCACGGTGAAACACGTTTAGATTAGTCTCATACACGATTTCTTTAAACAGATCGTTTTTTCTATCGAAAGGGTTTGGGGTTTTATTGTTTCCGCTGCATAAGATTTTTAAATCTACCATTCACTCCCCCTCTGGTAGCTTTTCACGTGCTCTTCGATCCTACACTCCTTAAGTGTTCTTTACCCGACAAGTTTGAGGTTGGGTGCATTATTGCAAAGTTACCTCCTTCTTGGAGGAACTTCGCCACGGCTCTCAAACACAAGCAACAAGAAATATCAGTTGAAAACCTGATAGCATCTCTTAATGTTGAAAAGAAGGCTTGGGCTAAGGACGCTACTGAGAAAGGAGGTGAGGGTCAGTCTAGCGCCAATGCTATTATGGTGCAAAAACCCAATGTCAAGAATAAATGGAACAACAAGTCTCAATTCAAGCCAAATAAAACTACTGCTTTCAAGAAGAAGAAGAAGTCAAACAGAGCCAATGATTGCTGCTGCTACACCTGTGGGGAGCAGGGACATTTTTCCAAGGATTGTCTTGGGAGGGCAGACCGTAGAGGAAAAGGAATGTTAACATCGTGACGTCTAGCAATGCAGATGGGTATGGTAATTCTTTTACTGTTCTTTCTGTTTCTCAAACACCGTCATGGTGGTTTGATATGGCTGCTAATGTTCATGTATGTTTTGACATGTCCATGTTTACTTCTTACCAATTCATTCGAGATTTCGCCGTCCTAATGGGGAATGGGTCACATGCTTCTGTTCGTGGTGTTGGCACAGCCGGTCTGAAGTTCACTTCGGGAAAGATTGTCCAGCTGAAGAACGTGCAACATGTCCCTACGATGAACAAGAATCTTATTAGCGGTACCCTTCTATGTAGATATGGGTTTAAAGTAGTTTTAGAATCTAATAAAATAGTTCTGTCAAAGCATGGACAACTTATTGGAAAATGCTATGAATGCGGAGGCTTGTTCCGCTTTTCTCTTTCGGAGTTTAATAATAAATAGGTAAACCATAGTTGTGGCAGTGTTAATGATGATGCGAGTGTTTGGCATTCTCGTTTATGTTATGTTAATTTTAGTTTAATGAATCGGCTATCCGGTCTCAAATTAATTCCGGAATTCACCACTGCCAAAGGTTCTAAGTGCCATAGTTCTATTTAATCAAAGCAACCTCGAAAGCCTCACAAGGCAATCGAGGAGAGGAACTTGGCACCATTAGAACTCATACAATCTGATCTATGCGAGATGAATGGTGTGTTGACAAAAGGTGGAAAGAAATACTTTATGACACTAATAGATGATTCAACTTGATTCTGCTATGTTTACTTGTTGCAAACTAAAGATGAAGCTTTAGACTACTTTAAAATCTATAAATCTGAAGTAGAAACTCAGTTAGAGAGAAAGATCAAACGTCTTAGTTCAGATCGTGGTGGCAAGTATTTTCCCAAAATATTTGATGATTTCTGTGCGGAACACGGTATTATACATGATAGGACGCCTCCCTATTCACCCCAATCAAACGGGGTAGCCGAGAGGAAAAACCACACATTGTGTGATTTGGTGAATGTCATGCTAGACACGCCCGGTTTATCTAAAGCATGGTGGGGGGAGACTCTATTGACTTCATGTTATGTCCTAAACCGCGTTCTAAAAAAGAATAAAGAGAAAAACCCTTATGAGGAGTTTGTTGCGAGAAAACCATCACTTTCATACTTGCGTACTTGGGGACGTTTAGCGAAGATCAATGTTCCAATTACCAAGAAACACAAGCTGGGGCCAAAGACAGTGGATTGTGTCTTTCTAGGCGATGCTCATCAGAGCATCGCATATAGACTTTTAGGAGTTAAATCAGAGGTACCTGATATGCATGTTGATACTATTATGGAATCTTGTGATGCAACATTTTTTGAAAATATTTTTCCTATGAAAGATATGCGTAACACTGCTAGGATCTCTTCTGAAATTTGTTCTGAATCAACCACAACTAGCGAGTTTCTTGATACACTGTTTGAGAGTGTCCGAGTGGAGGAATACAATGAAATAACTCAGTCGAGTAAGAGATCACGGATTGCAAAATCCTTCGGTGATGATTTCATTGTGTACCTTGTGGATGATACTCCTAGATCCATAGCATGAACATATGCATCACCTGATGCATATGACTGGAAAGAAGCAATTCATAGTGAGATGGACTCAATTCTTTCTAATGGAACCTAAGAGTTAACTGAACAGCCATACGAGTGCAAACCAGTAGACTGCAAGTGGGTGTTCAAGAAGAAGCTCATGCCTGACGGTACTAATGAAAAGTACAAGTCGAAGCTAGTTGCAAAGGGCTGTACTCATGTAGGATCAAAGAACACGTGAAAAGCTACCAGAGGGGGGTGAATGGTAGATTTAAAAATTCGTACGTAGCGGAAAAAATTAAATTCCAACCCATTCTGCAGAAAAACAATCTGTTAAAGAAATCGTGTGTGAAACTAATCTAAATGTGTTTCACCATGACAAAAGTAATATATATCAGAGAGAATCATGTCACGAAGAAAACACAAGAAGAATCACTCAAATCCGTCGAGAAAAACTCAAGTTATGATCAAAAGATCGAACAAAGGTCAATCTGTCCTACCCAAGAAAAACAGTTCTGGAATGCTGCAAAGAAACTCGTGTAGATCAGAAAAAAAACAATGACCGTGAAATTTTTACATATGATATATAATCAAGTTGTGAAGACAACTCAAAAAGAATCATGTAAATTGGATCTGTAAAACTCGAGTTATGATAAAACCACCGATGAAAGGTAGTGCTGTCCAGAAACTCAACGAGTAAAACTTGTCTGGAACAAGTCGAACAAGGCACAAAAGTTCCTTCAAACTACGAGTTTTATTCAATAGAACACAAGAGGAACAGCCCCAAAGTCGTTCCCCACGATCTTTGACCTCCCTTGCTTATATAACCAGCCCTTAGGCCAACCCAATCTCAACTAGGACTCTAATCCTACTCAGATCACGAATCAAAACTTTTCATAACTGCTTAGGACTCTTCTATACGCAGATAGAAGCAATATTAAGACTTACAAACACTTTAGGAACGTATCCCACATTCCTAAAACAACCCAAATTCGTGTCTCACACGAAATCCTAACATAACCAACTCAATTCTTTCCATATTTGAGTCAAACCCGACTCAGCCGCAGCCGGAGTCCATAACCTAGTCGGTTGGACCTTTCCGACCAATTCTTTACGTCCACATCTCTTCATCACGCCTCGGAACCATGTAGCCACGTCCATGCACTCCTTGCACAGTTGCAAACATCTTCCAACGACGTTCACGATACCTTCATATGCATTGTTCTTGATTCAAACATGTTGCGCAACCTCCTGATCAACTCAACCACAATTCCTCCCGAACTTGGTTGTTGAACCTCATCTTCTCCCTAAGACGAGTTCAATGGATCCCGTTACCAGCCATGTCTTGAACTCAAGCAACACCTGTACATGAATAAACAATCAATCCGTACGAGCCCAAGTCCGCGACTTGACTCAAATTAGTTCCGAACACAACACCTTACGTGAGCACCTCACATAAGCATGTTGCAAAGCATATCAAAACGATATCAGCCATGTCAAACAAAATGCACCAAAAACTTAGCAAATGAATACTAGCAATCTTTCTAAGAATATAAAGCAAGTTCGAAACATTGCAAGATAAAAGCACGAACATTGCGATCAAGCTCCGAACCTATCCAAAGCTAACCGGAGCTTGAGTCGAAGCTTACCAAAGCTAGTACAAGCTAGCGCCGGAGCTTACCAAAGCTAGTACAACCTAGCCCCGGAGCTTACCAAGGCTAGTACAACCTAACGACGGAGCTTACCAAAACTAGTCGGAACTAGTCATCCCAAAAGTCGGAGCTAGAAAAACATGTAGGAGCTAACCAACATAAGTTGGACCTAGTAAAATATATCGGAGCTTAACAAAGACATGCCGGAGCTATCAAAGACATGCCGGAGCTAAAGACAAACTTCACCAGAGCTACCCAAAAACATGTCAGATCTAGACAAAGAAAGTCGGACCTATTGTCAAACCTTGCAGAAGATCGGGGCTAGAGTCAGACCTTGCTAAAAAGATGTTATGGCAGCATTCAAAACTTTTATTGTCAAAGTCAATGTATTCAACACACTTTTATTTCAAATCCAATGTATTCAGCACACATAGGTCTCACGATCTCCCCCTTGATAAATGCATTGGCAACACCATTTAAAATCCGAACATTGGCATGAAAAGTTTTGAGAACAATTTTTTAAGAACATTTTTAGAACAATTTTCCCCATTTTAGAAAATCAAATGAGATAGAAATAAATTTCTCCCCCTATACATATTTCTCCCCCTTGCATAATTCAACATATTATCTCTCCCCATTTGGCAATGTATTCAACAAGGTTCAAAAGAGAAATTTTAATTGTTATGAGCATATTATAACATATACATATAAAACAAAGCTCATCCAAGTCATACTATCAAGTAAGTTACACTATCACAACAATGAGATACATAAAGTAGTGTAATCCATGCTAGAGATCAAATGTAATTTTCAATTTATGCAAGTCATGATCTCACAAACTTAACTATTTCAATACCTGAAAGCATGACACTTGTTGCTGCATTTTATTATTTTTCAAAGCACAAATTTAGATCATATGATATTTGCAAGAGATTATATGTGCATCTGCCTTATTCTAACCAACCAAGCCAAGCCTATGTCATTTGACAATCAGAAGCTTAAGGACATGGTTTTAGTCATACACAACTTCTACCAAGTTCATATCTAAGTGCAATGATAAGCCATCTCAAAAGAAGAAGTGTGATGCATGCATATTCTCTTGATCTTTTCTCAACTTATATTTGTTCACAAAAACTCAACATGTGAGTTGATTACTTGATTAATTCTTTATGATTAAAAACACTTGTGAGCATGCAATAAGTTCAAAACAGCAAGAAGGTTCAACCATGACCAGATTTAGTGTAAGTAATTATTCCAATTACTAGACATGGCAAAAACTACAAATGTATAACACGAGTAATGTAGTAAGAACTTTTAGCATGTAAAAGAAATCACAAAGTCATATATGTATGAAATACTATGCTCATATTATTTTAATTTCATATTCATACATAGACTTCTCAAGTTTGAAAACTCCCCCTCAATGTAAGCCATGAGGATGCATAACCCCTATTTCACTACGAATGAAACAAAAACGAGTGAAATCCAAAGGCTTTGTAAAAATGTCAGCCAATTGTTGTTCGGTATCTACATGGTGAAGCACAATGTTTCCTTTTTCAATATTATCATGGAGAAAGTGATACCTAAAATCAATGTGCTTAGTTCTAGAATGTTGCACAATGTTTTTAGCAATGCAAATAGCACTAGTGTTATCACAAAACAGTGGAACACTATCTAGATCAACCCCATAGTCCTTAAGTGTTTGAACAATCCAAAGAATTTGTGAGCAAGCACTAGCAGCAGCTACATATTCAGATTCAGTTGTGGATTGTGCAACTGAATTTTGTTTTATAGAGGACCAAGCAACAAGTGAAGTACCAAGAAAATTACAAGCACCGGAAGTACTTTTCCTATCAATCCTACAACCTCCAAAATCAGCATCGGAAAAAGCTTTTAAAGTAACGGTTGAGGAAGAAGGAAGAAAAATGCCAAATTCTTGAGTTCCATGTAAGTATCTGAGAATCCTTTTGACGGCTTGATGATGTGAAGCACGTGGGGAGGATTGAAACCGTGCACAAAGACATACGCTGAATTGTATGTCTGGTCTTGATGCCGTGAGGTACAAAAGTGATCTGATCATGCTTCTATATTCTTTTTGATCCACAGGTTCACCATCTTCATCAAGTTCAAGTGTTGTTGTTGTTCCCATTGGTGTCCGAAGAGGCTTGCTTTTGTCCATGTTGAAGCGCCTTAGGAGGTCTTTTGTATACTTCATTTGATGCACAAAGGTACCCTCCTTGGTTTGCTTGATTTGCAGCCCCAAAAAGTATGTGAGTTCTTCCATCATACTCATCTCAAATTCTGAACTCATCATAGCTGAAAACTTGGACACAAGATCATGAGAAGCACAACCAGAGATAATATCATCCACATACACTTGAATGAATAATGAGTCATTGCCATGCTTAAGCACAAAAAGAGTTTTATCAACCTTGCTCATGGTAAACCCCTTTTCAAGTAAGAATGTTTTTAACCTATCATACCATGCTCTATGAGCTTGTCTGAGACCGTATAAGGCTTTGGACAATTTGTAAACATGATTAGGAAAATCTGAATTTTCAAAACCCGGTGGTTGTTTGACATAAACCTCCTCATTTATGTAGCCATTAAGAAAAGCACTTTTAACATCCATTTGATATAGCTTAAAACCTTTAGATGCAACAAAAGATAACAAAATTCTTATAGCTTCTAATCTAGCAACAGGAGCAAAAGTTTCATCAAAATCTAGACCTTCAACTTGAGTGAAACCTTGAGCAACCAACCTAGGGTTATTCCTAACCACAACCCCATGCTCACTTTGTTTATTTTAAAACACCCATTTAGTTCCAATTAAAGTGTGACCTTGAGGAGGAGGTACAAGTTTCCAAACATTATTTCTTTCAAAATTTTCTAACTCTTCTTGCATGGCAATAATCCAAGATTCATTAGTGAGTGCGTGTGATATATCTTTGGGTTCAAAAGAAGCAATAAAAGCAGAATGAGCATGAGAGTTTGGATCACAAAACCTGGACCGTGTAACTCATTCGTGCAAGCTTCCAATAATCTGTTGTGGAGGATGAATTTTGAGAACCCGGAGGGGAGTGGACATTTCACAAGCTTCTTCTTCATGTTCATCACAAATCGATGAGCTTGTGAATTGAGGGGGATCTGGACCAGCAATGGTGGTCGTCGGTGTTGGCTGTGAATCAAAATCAGGAGCTCGAACAATGTCATTAGCTGCTGAATTTTCGAGCAGCAGCTCCACCCCTTCCTCATCTTCAACGAAAATGCTCTCCCCCTGCGGATATGGATCTGGACCTGCAATGTTTGAGCCAGTACCTGGGATAGATTCATCAAAAGAAACTTCACAAGTATCCAAAATTTTGTTAGTGTCAAGTAAAAGCACACGGTAGTCTCTAGTATGAGATGGATAACCAAGAAACATGCCATCAATGGATCTAGGTTCAAATTTATCAAGATTACCATGTTTATTAACAAAGCATTTGCAACCAAAGACCCGAAAGTGTGTAACACTAGGCCTATGTCCAAACCGAAGCTCATGTGGTGTTTTACCTAGCTTAGCGCGCAAGAAAACACGATTTGAGACATAACAAGCGGTTGCAATCACATCAGCCCAAAATTTCCTAGGAGTTTGATATTCATCAAGCATAGTCCTAGCCATCTTAACTAAGCTTCTGTTTTTTCTTTCTACAACACCGTTTTGTTGAGGTACATATGGTGAAGAAAATTGATGATCTATTCCATTTTCGGCACAAAAGTGATCAAAAGATTGATTTTTAAATTCAGTTCCGTTATCACTTCTAATTGCTTTTAAAGATCCTAGGTGATCAATTGATAATCTAAGAAATAAAGTCCTAAAGTGACTAAAAGCTTCATTCTTAGACGCCATAAAGTAAACCCAAGAGTATCTAGAATAATCATCAACGATCACAAGAACATACCATTTACCTCCGAAGGATTAAACACGTGAAGGTCCTACGGTGTCAAGATGCAAAAGTTGACATGGTTCAGTTGTCATGATCATTGTGAGAGGAGTATGTGAACCTGCAACCATCTTAGCATGTCTACAAGAAGAGCACACAATTTCTTTATCCCCTTTAAGCTTAGCCAGCCCACGTATGCGATCAAGAGCACTAACACGCGTTAGGTGATCAAAGCCTACGTGACCAAGTCTACGATGCCAAAAATATAAGTCCTTTGAATCATTAGCAACTAGACACCTATGATTAGAGGAAGACATATCAAAATCAGCTTTAAAAACTCTTCCAAACTGAGACATGTTAAAAATAAGCTCACTATTTGAACCTACAACTTTGCAGCAGTTTTTATTGAAAATAATTTCTAGATTTTCATCTAGCAATTGTGCAACAGAAAGCAAGTTGTATTTCAAATTTTTGACAAGTGCCACATCCTTCAAAGTGTAGTGATCATTTACTCTAACTGAACCCTTAGCAATTATAGGAGTTGAAGAATTATCGGCAAAAGTAACATTCTCTACACGTGACACAAAAGAGAGGGAGGAGAACCAATCTTTGTTACCGGTCATGTGGCGTGAGCAACCTGAATCCACAATCTAAACGTTCTCCTTCCTCAAACGTGTAACCTACATAGAAGCACAATACGTCGATGACTCAATACTGGGGTTAGTCAAAAGGCATTTAGGAATCCAGTACTGAGTCACGCGACGTGCAGCAGGAAAAACACGCGAAATCTGAGACAAAACAGCAGGTTTATGAGTCAAAGTTTGAGATTTTTTATTATTGACTACTGACCTATAAGGTGTTACTTGTGTAGCACAAAAATCAGTAGCTCCGGAGGCAAAAACAGAAGGTCCGGAGGTAAACTTTGAATGTTTTTGACTCATAACAACAGGTTGCATGTTCCTGGCATTCGGTTTAATATGTGCTGCAAATTTTGCATGAAAGTTATGAGATCTAGCAATCATTCTTTCCTTTTTCTATTGTTTAGCTAGTCTATAACAAAAATCTATGACATGACCATCTCTACCACAGTAGGTACAATGAAATTTAACTTTGTGTTCATGTCTAGATGAGCAAGGAATATTTTTATTTGAAACCGAATGAGACAACACTCCTGCAGATTTGAAAACAACTTCTTTTTTGTTTAGGGGCTGTTTGAATCAAACCACTTCCTAATGACTTTACAATTTTAGGTGAATGTTCCTTAGCATGAGCATGAGAATCAAAACCTAAACCAGTTTTATCATTTCAAGACTTGGAAGAATTCAACAGCAAGTTTAGGTTCTTATTCCCATTACAGAACCGATCTAGTTTCCTATGCATGTTATCAAGTTTTTTGGACAGATCAAGACAATTTCACATGAAGTTTTTCCTTTCAATTTGCAATTGGAAAAATATTTAACTTCATGAAAACGTAAAGCATTATTCAATATTGAAATTTCATTCATAACATCTTTTAGTTTCTTTTCAAGATCATCACAACTAGAACAATGCAAATCAATTGTAGAACAAGAAGCATCTTTTAAGTTTCCAATATCGAGTAAAGCAAGCTTTTTGTTCTTTTCAATTTCAAATTCAAGTCTATCTAGAGTAGAGGAATGTGCAGTTCTTAATGTGGACAATTGTTCATAGATTAAATCACACGAGGAACAAGAATCATCACTAGGAATGAAGGTTTTCAAATGGTTGATTTCAGATTCTAATGATTCAATTTTAGCAGCATTATACCTAACCTTTTTGTTCTTTTTCTTAACAATAATAGTTGCACGAGATATTGCATCACACATTTCATTACAGGTAGAACATATCTCATCATCGTCACTGTTGTGTTATGCATCCTCCTGACTTGATCTTGATCTTGTTTTGCCCGCCATGAAGCATAAATTGGCCAAATCATCTTCATCTTCGTCACTTCCAATGTCCACGTCGCTTGAGCCAAGTTCCTGGAGTGCGGAGATAAAATTGTTCACCAGTTGGCGACCTGTAAAACCCTTCTTCTTCTTATCATTTGTTGAGGAGTGCTTCGTCCTTGATTGTTTTTCTTCTCGGGAAGTAGAACCTGAAAGGTTAGGGCATTCTGTACAAAAGTGTCCTGTCTTACCACATTCGAAGCATCGTTGAGGTCCGGAGCTTCCTCTCCTTCTAGCTCTCACATTTCGCAATGCTTTTGAGAACCTAGTAGAGAGAAGTGCTAGCTCCTCCTCTGGAAATTCCTCGATCTGCTCCAGGGTTAGTGAGGACAACAAAGCAAGAGTATTGCAAGATGATGATTGGTCGGAGCTAGGCATATCACGTTGTGAGACAAATGCAATAGACTTATTTGAGTTCTTACGTGATAAGATGTCAATTTCATGAGTTTTGAATTTAGATTTAAGCACATCCAAAGTAAGTGTACTCATGGCAGTAGATTCACGAATAGATGTAACTTCCATCTCCCAGATTGACATGTCTAATGCACTAAGAAGTTGCCTAGCATTTTCAGCATCAGAAAAATTAATGTTGACACTACGCAAGTTACTGAGAATTTTGTTAAAGCGAGCAAAGAGGTCATCGGTGGACTCACTGGGTTGCATCTCGAAGCGCATGTATTCTTTCTTGAACATGTCTTGCCTTACCTCCTTGATCGTGTTGGATCCTTCATGATAGTCACAAAGTGCTCTCCATATATGGTATGCCGATCGGAGATGTGCAACGCGGTTGAAGTCGCTCTGAGTGAGTCCTTAGATGATCAAGTTTCGGGCTTTGTTGTTGTTGTCGACGTCCTCTAGGTTAGTAGCCGTAACTTGATCATTAGGTGGCACTTCGTAAGGTTTGTACACCTTCTCCCATATTGTGAAGCCTTGCGTCTGGATGAAAGCCTCCATCCGTGCCTTCCAAACCTAAAAATCAATACCAGCAAACACACAAGGTTTGGAAGAGTATTTCTCCATGATGATTAGTCAAAAACATGTGAAAATCACAATGATTGGAGCAACCCGGCTCTGATACCAATTGTAGGATTGAAGAACACGTGAAAAGCTACCAGAGGGGGTGAATGGTAGATTTAAACAATATTACGTAGCGGAAAAAATTAAATTCCAACCCCTTCTGCAGAAAAACGATCTGTTAAAGAAATCATGTGTGAAACTAATCTAAATGTGTTTCATCATGACAAAAGTATTATATATAAGATAGAATCAAGTCACAAATAAAACACAAGAAGAGTCACTCAAATCCATCTAGAGAAACTCAAGTTATGATCGAAAGATCGAACAAAGGTAAATCTGTCCTACCCGAGAAAAACAGTTCTAGAACGCTGTAAAGAAACTCGTGTAGATCAGAAACCACAAATCCAATGACCGTGACATTTTGACAGATGATATATAATCAAGTTGTGAAGATAACCCAGAAAGAATCATGTCAATTGGATCTGTAAAACTTGAGTTATGATAAAACCACCGACGACAGGTAGTGTTGTCCAGAAACTCGACGAGTAAAACTTGTCTGGAACAAGTCGAACAAGGCACAAAAGTTCCTTCAAACCACGAATTTTATTCAATAGAACACAAGAAGAACATCCCCAAAGTCGTGCCCCACGAGCTTTCGCCTCCCTTGCTTATATAACCAGCCCTTAGGCCAACCCAATCTCAACTAGGACTCTAATCCTACTGAGATCACGAATCGAAACTTTCCATAACTGCTTAGGACTCTTCTATACGCAGATAGAAGCAATCTTAAGACTTCCAAACACCTTAGGAACGTATTCCACATTCCTAAAACAACCCAACTTCGTGTCCCACACAAAATCCTAACATAACCAACTCAAATCTTTCCATATTTGAGTCAAACCCGACTCAGCCGCAACATGAGTCTATAACCTAGTCGGTTGGACCTTTCTGACCAATTCTTTACATCCACATATCTTCATCACACCTCAGAACCATGTAGCCACGTCCATGCACTCCTTGCACACGTGCAAACATCTTCCAACGACGTCCACAATACCTTCATATGCATTGTTCTTGATTCAAACATGTTGTGCAACCTCCTGATCAACTCAACCACAATTCCTCCCGAACTTGGTTGTTGAACCTCATCTTCTCCCTAAGACTAGTTCAATGGATCCCGTCACCAGCCATGTCTTGAACTCAAGCAACACCTGCACATGAATAAACAACCAATTCATACGAGCCCAAGTCCGCGACTTGACTCAAATTAGTTCCGAACACAACACCTTACGTGAGCACCTCACATAAGCATGTTGCAAAGCATATCAAAACAATATCAGCCATATCAACCAAAACGTACCAAAAACTTAGCAAATGAATACTAAGCAATCTTTCTAAGAATATAAAGCAAGTTCGAAACATTACAAGATAAAAGCAGGAACATTGCGATCAAGCTCTGAACCTAGCCAAAGCTAACCGGAGCTTGAGCCAGAGCTTAGCAAAGCTAGTACAACCTAGCGCCAGAGCTTACCAAGACTAGTACAACCTAGCGCCGGAGCTTACTAAGGCTAGTACAACCTAGCGTCGGAGCTTACCAAAACTAGTCGGAACTAGTCATCCCAAAAATGAGAGCTAGAAAAACGTATCGGAGCTAACCAACATAAGGCGGGCCAAGAAAAACATATCGGAGCTTAACAAAGACATGCCGGAGCTATCAAAGACATGTCGAAGCTAAAGACAAAGCTCACCAAAGCTACCCAAAATCATGTCGGATCTAGACAAAGAAAGTCGGACCTATTGTTGGACCTTGCAGAAGCTCGGAGCTAGAGTCGGACCTTGCTAAAAAGATGTTATGGCAGCATTCAAAACTTTTATTGTCAAAGTCAATGTATTCAGGACACTTTTATTGTCAAAGCCAATGTATTCAGCACACATAGGTCTCACAACTCAAAAGGAAGATGAGGACTATTTTGACACCTATTCACCTATCGCCAGAATGACGATAATTTGTGTAATACTTTCTTTGGCTGCCTCTTATGGTCTAATCATCTTTGAAATGGATGTGGAGATAGCTTTCCTTAATGGAGAGTTGGAAGAGGAGATTTATATGGAACAACCTGATGGGTTCGTAGTAAAATGTGAAGACACAAAGGTGTGTAAATTGTTGAAATCCTTGCATGGCTTGAAACAAGCACCTAAACAATGGCATGAGAAGTTCGACAGTACTTTAACGTCTGCGGGCTTTGTCATTAATGATGCTGATTGGTGTGTGTACTATCGCCATGGTGGGGGTGATAGTGTTATATTATGCTTGTATGTGGATGATATACTCATTTTTTGTACGAGCATTAATATAATTTCTGAGGTCAAGTCTTTTCTATCAAAGTGTTTTGATATGAAAGATCTGGGAAAGCAAATGTTATTTTGAACATTAAGCTGAATAAGGATGGGAGCGGGATTACTTTAAGTTAATCCCACTATGTTGATAAAATCTTGAGCCGGTTCAGTTTTATGGATAGCAAGATTTCTCCAATCCCTTATGATCCCAACATGATACTCAGAAAGAACAAGAAAAAGTCAAGAGATCAACTCAAATATTCTTAGATGATCAGTTCACTCATGTACTTATCTAGTGCAATCCATCCTGATATCTTGTTTATTGTGAGAAAACTGAGCAGGTTCATGTCAAACCCGGGTACAGATCATTGGCATGCACTTGAAAGGGTTATGCGCTACTTAAGAGGTACAATGACTTATGGAATTCACTATACTGGGCTCTCGGCCGTGCCTGAGGGTTATATTGATTCGAACTAGATCTCTGATGTTGATGAACTCTATGTTACGAGTGGATATGTGTTCATCTAGCTGGTGGCGCTATATCATGGAGGTCTTGCAAATAGACCATTTTGACTAGGTCAACCATGGAAGTAAAACTCACTACTTTAGAGACAGCAACTGCAGAGACAGAATGGCTGCGAAAGCTCTTGATAAATTTGCCTATAGTTGAGAAATCATTGCCGGCAATCCTTATGAACTGTGACAATAAGACGGTGATTGCTAAAGTGAACAATTCTAAGGATAATGCAAAATCATCAAGACACGTCAAGAGACATTTAAAATCTATCGGAAAAATGAGAAACTCCAGAGTTATTTACTGTTTTGTACATACAAACAAATTAAAACCTGGCAGATCCCTTTAGGAAGGGTCTATCACGTAATGTGATAGAAAGTGCATCGAGGGTGATGGGTTTGAGACCCATTGATGTGACACCATAGTATTAACCCAACCTATATGATCGGAGATCCTATAAATTAGGATATGAGAAAACAAGCTCTGGTTCATCGAGGAGAGTACTTCCTTTAGACCCTCTCTATGTGAAGATGCACACTTGTACTCTCAAAATGTAAGGCAGGTTAGCGATTTGCCTTAATGTGTTTCTGTTGGCTACGTGTAGCAAAGATGAAGTCCTACAAGGCAGTCTTGAAGAAAACACACCTATATAAGCTCTGACTGTCTAACGTCACAGTCTGTGAGATTTGGGTGATATCTGGAATGCTCATGAAGAGACCAGGGAGTACGACACATATGCTCCACCCGCGGGGTAGACTACTGGTAGTCAAGTACTTGTAATGGTCTTTGGGTGAAGTCAGTTTGCACAAAACTTGCAATTCAGGGTGTAGTCCATTGTTCAAGTTGTGACCTGATGAAACTTGTGGATCTAGGCAGAAGTTCAACTTAATAGTCTCTATCGAAACACCCGTCGAAATACTAGTATATCAAACAAGGAACGAGAATGATCTCTCTTCTAATGGCTTTGAGATCTCGTCGGAGACTGTTGGACTAAATGGGCTAGTCCCAATTAATATTCAGAAATAATTCCTAATAAATCTCAAAGGCCCATTAGTGCAAGAGAGGGTGGTGCTAAGTGTTTAGTCCCATATGGGAAGTGGAAGTGGAGCAACCCCTATATATAAGGGAGGTTGCTCTTTCACTCCTTGAGTGAGAGAGAAGAGGAGAAGAGAGGGGTGGCCTATGTGCGCTCCTCCTCCTCCTCCTCCTCGCTCGCTCGCCTCGCCACGCCCTGCCACGCACATGCGCGTGTGCGCGTGTGTTCGTGTGAATTCAAGCCTCGAGCCGAGCCCAGATTTTATATTTTTGCAGAAAATTAAATTGGGCATTTGGGATTCCGAATTTTTGGGGTTTCCGAGACCGAGTCCAAGTCGTTGGAGACGGACGCATCTACAACTGCAGAGTCGGATCGGATGCGGATCCTCCGGATCGCAGCCGAACCGCCTCTGCGGGACTCTAAGGGCGTGTTTGGCATGGCTCCAGAGCCAAACTCTATGCAAGAGCTCAGAAAATGTTGCCAAACACCTCAACTCCAAAACTCTAGGAGGGGGTCCAACTCTGTAGAGTTTTTAGAGTCCTAGTTCATTTTTTCAGAACACCTCTTTTCCTACTCCAAAACCGAGTTTTATTGAACTAGACATGGAGTTGAAAGGTAATTACCCGCAATTGCCACCGATTACACACCGAAACCTTATTTTCTATTCTGATCGGCAGTATTCTCCTTCGTGGGCGTCCCCGTTTCTTCCAGGCATCGAGCGCCGCCGCGCCTGTCCATCGGTGGGCGGGCCGGTCGACTGTGTCTCCTGTAAAGGAGGCCGCCGGCGCATCGGCCCCGTGCCTCTTCGGCCAGCACTTTCTCTTCCCCGCAGACCACCACGCTGGAGAGCCCCGACTGCCTGCCACTGCGCCCTCTCACCACCGACATCCTGGGCCTCGCCGGCCATACTTCTCTGCAAAGGCGACCTGCTATTTCAGCTGATTTTAGGGAGTCACCAACCAGGGCAGTTGCTGCAGATCCGAATGGACATGATGTCTACATTGATAGAGGAACAGGGGACCTTGCATCCTTTAACATGAGAACAGGTATGGTACGATGGTAGATGTCATCATCTTCTGCTTACTATGCATTGAATTGAAAACTTGAACATTTGATGGCTCCTTTCAAATGCTATGTTTGTCTTTTTTTAACTAGCTTTTGATGACGGATAAATACTTCCATTTCTACTCCATTATTGCTGAAAAGTTCAGTCCACCTTTTTACCTCAAAAGCAATTGTTATGTGCACACATGCTCTTGTGAATTGTGACCTATATTTGGTCTATTTACTTTTTTTGCTTACTGCAGATTGCTGATGGTTCACAGCTAAGTGGTATATTGAAATTTAAAACTGCAATGTTGAATGTCACATTGTACACATGTTGGACAGACTTACTGAACTTTTGCTTGTGTGATTGGTAAGATTATAAATCAACTTATCCCTTTTTTCCCAGGTAAATTAGTGGGATGTTATGTTGGCAAATGCAGTGGAAGAATTAGATCAAATTGTTAGGCATCCAGAGCTACCTTTGATCGCTTCTTGTGGTGAGTATTTCTGGAGGGGCTTTCTTCTCTTTGTTGGGATGTCTCTGTTTCAGTTCAAGATTGCAGAGAGCTACTATTTCAAGTTCTATTTATATTTAAACAATCAAATTACGGTCACTTACTATGGAATTAATTTGTAAAATTCACATAACAATGTCTGATTCTTATCTTTTTGTTTCATATAATCATTTGGACATATGTATCTATCAATGTTACTGCAACCTTCTCAAGTCACATATTTGTTTCTGTACACACGTCTCTTTGAAAAAAACCAAAACCGTACATCAGCTAGCTGCAAGCCTGCAAGACGTAGCAACCAAAAAATGGAAATTGTAAAAAAGTAAGAAAAAACCGTACACACAAGCACGAAAGTAAAGCGCGGGCACCATACCATTACTTGTCAACCAAAGAAAAAAGAAAAAGTGAAAAAAAAAGGTCTGCAGCAGAACACTGTCCATTGACTTCAACAATTCGGCCCACAAAATATGAAACGGGCCCAATAAAGACAGGGTAAATTTGAAATTGCGTCTTAAAACCATTACTTTTTAGAGCTGAAATAACTTGTGCAGACAAACACCATTACAAACAACTCCACCTCCACACCAGAGTTGCTTCACCCTAGCATTTTAGAGCAGAGTTGCTCTACTGGAGAGTGGAGTCATGCCAAACACACCCTAAATACAGGCGTCCACGGCAAGGAAATTCACCCCACGATCAGATTGTTCTCACGTTCGTGTTCCTTGCGGTAGCTTCTAGTCTACTCCACCCCGAACACCGACGTGCACCGAGGATCGGGAGAGCAGGTCTCCGGAACTGCTCGCCCTTGCGATCCTGCACCGGCAGAGGGCGAATAAGGTTTTGGGAAGCGCTCCGCGCGACTACTCGCGTTCTTCACCACGGGTCGTCTACCAAAGATATCGGGCGCTACGACCCAACATTGTCACCAGCGTCTGCAGCGACTGTTCAGAGTCAGATCTACAGCGGTTCCTACGGCTTCAAATTGATACGCGATATTTCTCATCCCGTCTGTCTGCCGGTATTGATCGCTATTGTTTTTGCGTGTTTTCCAGAATTGTTCAGTAAATTGCCTCCTATTTTCCAACAATCCAAAAACCTTATTAGGAAATATCCTGAGTTGAACATGATGACTTTAGATGATGCACTGAGGCCGAAGAAATTCTCTAGCATGCACTTTAAGAGGTGGTAAGTTAAGGTCACACTCTGGCTCGAGTCACTAAAAATCTTCTGGGTAACCGAGGGCAGGTCTCAAGGTCCTTTGTCTGTTGAAGAACATATGAGGTTTGAGGAAACCAATTCTACCCTGAAGATGTATCTTAAGTGTTCTTGATAACAAACTCTGTGATGTTTATCTAACAGTCACATATGGTAAGGTGCTCTGGGATGTGCACTTAACGCTATGTATGGTGTAGCCGATGTAGACGGTGAATTGTATATCATGGAGAGTTTTCATGACTACAAGATGGTTAACAACCGTCCTGTAGTTGAACAAGCTCATGAAAAACAATGCCTTGTGAGAGAGCTCAATCTCCTTAAGTGTTCTTTACTCGACAAGTTTGTGGCTGGATACATTATTGCAAAGTTACCTCCTTCATGGAGGAACTTCACCACGACTCTCAAACACAAGAGACACAAAATATGAGTTGAAAACCTGATAGCATCTCTTGATGTTGAGGAGAAGGCTCGAGCTAAGGACGCTACTGAGAAAGGAGGTGAGGGTCAATCTAGCGTTAATGCTAATATGGTGTAAAAATCCAATGTCAAAAATAAAGGGAACAACAAGTCTCAATTCAAGCCAAATAAAACTACTGCTTTCAAGAAGAAGAAGTCAAACAAAGTCAATGATGATTACTGCTACACCTGTGCGGAGCAAGGATATTTTTCCAAGGACTGTCCTGAGAGGGCATACCGTAAAGGGAAAAAGAATGTCAACATCGTGACGTCTAGCAATGCATATGGGTAATGTAATTCTTTGTGACACTCGGTTCCGAAAATGAACCAAGCGAACGCATATGTGTGCCCAGAATGTTCAACACACATACACAAGTGCATTCACAAAAGAGTATACAGAAAATTACCACAGAACAAATTATTGAATAAGCACTTTTATTACACAATTCATAATATCCTCAAATACAAGCTCTAATGAATATTAATGACAAGTTTGAACTAATGCAACAGAAATAAACTAAATAAGCATAAGGGATATGGGATAGCGCATCTCCAATCAACACCACAGGCAAAGCTGACGGCAGACACGGTCTAGAACTTCACATTATAACCGTTATACTCCCTATCCTGACCTGCAACTGTTGGTGAGAGAATTGCAAGAGTGAGTACATGTTGTACTCAACAAGTGTGGAAAGTATGACATGTAGCTGATAGAAATGACGAATATAATAATGCTAAGTGCTGAAAAGTACATTAAAACATTTGAAAAGTAATATATTACATGTATGTGAAATAAACCCTTCATAAACCATGTAATCATCATAATACCAGTCCATATTCATTACCATCATCCATATTCCAGATTTCTCATTACCAATAACCATAATCAATATCAGAATATAATCCATAACCAGCCATAACCATATTATTAATTGTAACCATTACCAAACCATAACCAACCATCCATCACAAATCCCAATTTCCCTCTAATCATGTAGGTTATCCAGACGCTCATAACCGGGAGCACGACTATCATGATAGTTTATTAGACTTTGTAGAGTTTGTACCGTTTTACCCATTTGTTTGTGATTTCATCACCTTTAGATGACTAGAACCTCTATTATACTGTCTCACACTTCCATCGGTGTGTGGCCAAGAGATCACAAAATAGCCTTTACAAAGGGATTACTAGCCTATTTAGACCCCACTAAGGTTTCACCGGTGGTGATGACTCCTACAGAGCACATCTTCAACCAAGGGCCCCCTCTTGAGTTATTCGGATCTCACGGTAGTCCCACCAATCATCAACAAACCCAATCCGACTACCCCTTCCCCGAGCATCCTTAATAGTCCAAATAGCACTGGCAAAGCCCTAATTAATCAGCTATATCGCACCCATACTTGGCCTTGTGGTGGCACTGTAGTCCTGGCTTATTCTCGCATGAACCAGTCCTTAGATCTAAAACAAGCAAACCACCGTAACATCCAACCCATCTATATACCGGGCTTGCTTAGATCACCCATATCACATCATATTAACCAGTTCATGTTAATCAAATCTCATAAATGCATAATAATGTTAAGTGATATAGTTGTTTTCCCATCCCAAATAATTAAGCGAAGCAAAAAGGTAAAAATCTCATCCTGACTCTCTACCATGTATTCCAGGTGACAAGGGTGGTCAAGAAATCTAGTAAACTTCCTATCATAGGGTTCCCATCAAAATTGACACAAGCATGCAGTTTTGTAAACAAAACATTTACTTTAAAAACAGGATCAATATGCTTCAAGGACACTTGCCTTGATCTTGGGACTGGTTAGGATCAAAGACTTCAAACTCTTGGTGTTGTAGATCCTCCGCGACACTCTCTAGTGCAAACCGTCTAATCTGCACAATAACATACAAGACAAGAAACACAATCAAAGAGTGCACATATATTACTCAATATGACATGACATACATGATTAATACAAATGCAAGGTGGAACTTGTTAATGAGTTGCTTTTAATGATCACTAACTAGTTCTAATAGATTTTAACAAGTTTATACAGGTTTGGAGTTGATTAGATCTAATTTCAAAATTAATTTGACACAATTTAACCAGAAAAATCGGACTAGTCCGCTAGGGACCGGACAAGTCCGCACTGCACGAGATCAACAGATTAGGATTTCCCAGATCGACGTGAATTTGGAGATTAAGGGTCGAATTCACGTAAGGAAAAGAGAATAGAAGGTATACCAGGTGTTTAGAACTCTAATGAATCAAAGATCTTGGAGACAACAGTTGGATCTTAATGATCTAGGGTTGATGATGAACTTGGAGATGAATTGGTGATGAAGAACGAAACTTGATGGAGATCTTGATCCTCTTTCGTTTCCTCCTCTTCTTATTCTTGCTTGGGATCTCCTCCTCCCACCTTGATGGTGGCTCTCCACGAACTAGGGTTTGGGTGGGGTGGAAAAGTGACAAATAGATGTCAAGCCAAGGGGTGAGGTTGTTTATATAGAGGTGGAGGGCTAGGGTTAGGTAGATTTCGAGTTTGGGGGTGAGCAGAGGTCGGTTTAGAGTCCCATATGGGCTCTAAAAGAGTTAGGCACGACGTCCCTGGGCCCACTTAATGTGAATCCCAAGAAACAAGTTGTGAAACAAAAGATCAACTTGGAGTCGCGATTTATCGGACTAGTCCGAAAAGGGCCAGACTAGTCCGAAGTTAGTCAGAAAGAAATCGAACAAGTCCGAACTTATCCAGAAGAGAAAACGGACAAGTCCACTGGAATACCGGACTAGTCCGGACAAGTCCAGTGACTTAGCAAATTTTCAAGGATTCTTGGAACACCGGACAAGTCCGCACTAAGCCGAACAAGTCCAAAAGTGTCTAGAGGAAAAAAAACACTAGTCTGCAGAAAAACGGACAAGTCCGATCAAAGTCAGAGAGAAATCGGACTAGTCGGCACCAAAATCGGACTAGTCCGCACTTTCCAGAATTCTTAAGTGCAGTTTTGTTTCTAAATCATTTTAAACTTGTTCCTTTTTATGTTGATTAATATTAGACACATATATGAATTTATGCAGGCATGATGCATGAAAATGAGGGTGTTACATTCTTTTACTGTTCTTTCTGTTTCTCAAACACTGTCATGGTGGTTTGATACGAGTGCTAATGTTCATGTATGTTCTGACATGTCCATGCTTACTTCTTACCAGTTCGTTCGGGATTCCGCCGTCCTAATGGGGAATGGGTCACATGCCTCTGTTCGTGGTGTTGGCACGGTCGATCTGAAGTTCACTTCGAGAAAGATTATCCAGCTGAAGAATGTGCAACACGTCCCTACAATGAACAAGAATATTGTTAGCGATACCCTTCTATGTAGAGATGAGTTTAGTAGTTTTAGAATCCAATAAAATAGTTCTGTCGAAGCATGGATAATTTATTGGAAAAGGCTATGAATGCGAGGCTTGTTCCACTTTTCTCTTTTGGAGTTTAATAATAAATCAGTAAACCATAGTTGTTGCATTATTAATGATGATGCGAGTGTTTGACATTCTCATTTATGTCATGTTAATTTTGGTTTAATGAATCGGCTATCCAGTCTCAAATTAATTCCGAAATTCACCATTGCCAAAGGTTCTAAGTGCCATAGTTCTATTTAATCAAAGCAACCTCGAAAGCCTCACAAGGCAATCGAGGAGAGGAACTTGGCACCATTAGAACTCATACAATCTGATCTATGCGAGATGAATGGTGTGTTGACAAAAGGTGGAAAGAAATACTTTATGACACTAATAGATGATTCAACTTGATTCTGCTATGTTTACTTGTTGCAAACTAAAGATGAAGCTTTAGACTACTTTAAAATCTATAAATCTGAAGTAGAAACTCAGTTAGAGAGAAAGATCAAACGTCTTAGTTCAGATCGTGGTGGCAAGTATTTTCCCAAAATATTTGATGATTTCTGTGCGGAACACGGTATTATACATGATAGGACGTCTCCCTATTCACCCCAATCAAACGGGGTAGCCGAGAGGAAAAACCACACATTGTGTGATTTGGTGAATGTCATGCTAGACACACCCGGTTTATCTAAAGCATGGTGGGGGGAGACTCTATTGACTTCATGTTATGTCCTAAACCGCGTTCCAAAAAAGAATAAAGAGAAAAACCCTTATGAGGAGTTTGTTGCGAGAAAACCATCACTTTCATACTTGCGTACTTGGGGACGTTTAGCGAAGATCAATGTTCTAATTACCAAGAAACACAAGCTGGGGCCAAAGACAGTGGATTGTGTCTTTCTAGGCGATGCTCATCAGAGCATCGCATATAGACTTTTAGGAGTTAAATCAGAGGTACCTGATATGCATGTTGATACTATTATGGAATCTTGTGATGCAACATTTTTTGAAAATATTTTTCCTATGAAAGATATGCATAACACTGCTAGGATCTCTTTTGAAATTTGTTCTGAATCAACCACAACTAGTGAGTTTCTTGATACACCGTTTGAGAGTTTCTCAGAGGAGGAACACAATGAAATAACTCAGTGGAGTAAGAGATCACAGATTGCAAAATCCTTCAGTGATGATTTCATTGTGTACCTTGTGGATGATACTCCTAGATCCATAGCACAGGCATATGCATCACCTGATGCAGATGACTGGAAAGAAGCAGTTCATAGTGAGATGGACTCAATTTTTTCTAGTGGAACCTAGGAGTTAACTGAACGGTCGTACGAGTGCAAACCAATAGGCTGCAAGTGGGTGTTCAAAAGGAAGCTCAGGCCTAACGGTGCTATTGAAAAGTACAAGGCGAGGCTAGTTGCAAAGGACTATACTCAAAAGGAAGATGAAGACTATTTTGACACCTATTCACCTGTCGCTAGAATGACGATAATTCGTGTACTACTTTCTTTAGGTGCCTCTTATGGTCTAATCATCCATAAAATGGATGTGAAGACATATTTCCTTAATGGAGAGTTGGAAGAGGAGATTTATATGGAACAACCTGATGGGTTCATAGTAAAAGATGAAGAGACAAAGGTGTGCAAATTGTTGAAATCTTTGTATGGCCTGAAACAAGCACCTAAGCAATGGCATGAGAAGTTCGATAGTACTTTGACGTTTGCGGGATTTGTCATTAATGATGTTGATCGGTGTGTACTATCACCATGGTGTGGGCGATAGTGTTATATTATGCTTGTATGTGGATGATATACTCATTTTTTGTACGATAATTAATATAATTTTTGAGGTCAAGTCTTTTCTATCAAAGTGTTTTGATATGAATGATCTAAGAGAAGCTAATGTTATTTTGAACATTAAGCTGAATAAGGATGGGAGCGGGATTACTTTAAGTCAATCCCACTATGTTAAGAAAATCTTGAGACATTTCGGCTTTATGGATAGCAAGAATTCTCCAACGCCTTATGATCCCAGTGTGAAACTCAAAAAGAACAAGAAAGAGTCAAGAGATCAACTTAAATATCCTCAGATGATCGGTTCACTCATGTACTTAGCTAGCACACCCCATCGTGATATCTCATTTGCTGTGAGCAAACTGAGCAGGTTCATGTCAAACCCGAGTACAGATCATTGACATGCACTTGAAGGGTTTATGCGCTACTTAAGAGGTACAATGAGTTATGGAATCCACTATATTGGGCACCCGACTGTGCCTGGGGGTTATAGTGATTCGAACTGGATCTCTGATGTTGATGAACTCTACGCCACGAGTGGATATGTGTTCACTCTAGCTGGTGGCGCTATATCATGAAGGTCTTGCAAACATACCATTTTGGTGAGGTCAACCATAGAAGCAGAACTTACTACTTTAGAGACAACAACTGCAGAGACGGAATGATTGCGAGAGCTCTTGATGGATTTGCTTATAGTTGAGAAACCATTGCCAACAATTCTTCTGAACTGTGAAAATCAGACAGTGATTGCTAAAGTGATCAGTTCTAAGGATAATGCAAAATCATCAAGACACGTCAAGAGACGTTTAAAACCTGTCAGGAAAATGAGAAACTTCAGAGTTATTACTGTTTTGTACATACAAATAGATAAAAACCTGACAGATCCCTTTACAAAGGGTCTATCACGTAATGTGATTGAAAGTGCATCGAGGGAGATGGGTTTGAGACCCATTGATGTGACACTATAGTAGTAACCTAGCCTATGTGATTGGAGATCCTGTGAATTAGGATATGGTAAAACAAGCTCTGGTTCACCAAGGAGAGTACTTCTTTTAGACCCTCTCTACGTGAAGATGCACACTTGTACTCTCAAAGTGTAAGGCAGGTTGGCGATTTGCCTTAATGTGTTTCTGTTGTCTATGTGTAGCAAAGATGTTGTCTTACAGTGCAGTCTTGAAGGAAACACACCTATATGAGCTCTGACTGTCTAACGTTGCAGTTTGTGAGATTTGGGTGATCTCTAGAAAGCTCATGAAGAGACCAGGGAGTATGATGCATATGCTCCACCCGCGGGGTAGACTACTGGTAGTCAAGTACTGGTAATGGTCTTTGGGTGAAGTCAGTTCGCACAAACCTTGCAATTCAAGGCGTAGTCCATTGTTTAAGTTGTGACATGATGAAACTTGAGGATCTAGGCAGAAGTTCAACTTAACAGTCTCTGCCGAAACACTAGTATATCAAATAAGGAACGAGAATGACCTCTCTCCTAATTGCTTTGAGATCTAGTTGGGGGTTGTTGGAATAAATGGGCTAGGTCCAATTAATTTCATAAATAATTCCCAATAAATCTCAAAGGCCCATTAGTACAAGAGAGGATGATGCTAAATGTTTACTCCCACATGGGAAGCGAAAGTGGAGCAACTCCTACATATAAGGAAGGTTGCTCTTCCACTCCTTGAGTGAGATAGAAGAGGAGAAGAGAGTGGTGACCCACGTGCGCTCCTCCTCCTCGCTCGCTCGCCTTGCCAAGCCACGCCCCGCCGCGCACACGCGCGCGGGCATGTGTTCGTGTGAATTCGAGCCTCGAGCCAAGCCCAAATTTTATATTTTTGCAGAAAATTAAATTGGGCTTTTGGGCTTACGAATTTTTTGGGCTTTTGAGACCGAGTCCAAGTCATTGGAGACGGACGCGTCTACGATTGCAGAGTCAGATCGGATTCGGATCCTCCGGATCGCAGCCGAACAGCCTCCGTGGGACTCTATAAATATGGGCGACCGCGGTAGGGAAAATCACCCCATGATCAGATCGTTCCCACGTTCGCGTTCCTTGCGTCACCTTCTAGTCTACTCCATCTCGAGCACCGGTGTGCACCGACGATCGGGAGAGTAGGTATCCGGAATCGCTCGCCCTTGCGATCCTGCACCGGGAGACGGCGAATAAGGTTTTCAGAAAGCGCTCCGCGCGACTACTCGCGTTCTTTACCACGGGTCGTCTACTGAAGAGATCGGGTGTTGTGGCCCCACATTGTCACCAGCATCTGCAGCGACTGTTCGCAGTCAGATCTACACCAGTTCCTCCAGCTTCAAATTGGTACGCGATATTTCTCGTCTCGTCTGTCTGCCGGTATTGATTGCTGCTGTTTTCGTGTGTTTTTTCCAGAATTGTTCAGTAAATTGCCTTCTATTTTCCAACATCTTCCTGGCTTAATGGGTCATCATTTGCAGCTAGATACTCGACGCTTTGGCTCTGTTTAGCACAACTTCTCAACCAGCTTCTTAATAAATTTTAGCGATTAGACTTCCAAACACCAGCTTTTCTCCCAACTTCCTCAAAAAGCACTTTTCAAAATAAACTAGCAACCAACTTGAGAAAAGCGACCTCTCACCAGCTTTTAGCATCTTCCTGCAACTAAGGATACAAAACAACCCTTCAAGTTCAATAAAAATTACCCGCATTTGCCACGGTATAAAAAATCCTTTCGACTCGGGCGCCTCTCCTCTCTCGCCGCCCTCCTCTCTCATCGGTGTCCTCCCTCTTCGATCCCCATCTGTTCCTGGCACGGTCAAGCAATGCTCGACGCTTTCTCCTGTTGACGATGCAGCGGCAACGTACCCGATTTGCAGGCGCACCAGATTTGCCGGCACGCCGGCTTTGCCGGCGCGCGGATGATGCGGCCGCGGCGCCTCGACTGTCAAGCGCCCCATCAAACCTCCGTTTGGCAACCACCGGAGCTCGTCGCCAGAGCCGTAATGCCTCCTCTACACCACCTCCTCCACCCCATCCCCTGGTATTCTTCCCTTCCTCATCATCAGTAGGCCGCCGGCTAGGGTTTATGGAAGTTAGGGTTGTCGTGGATTAGGGATTAGGGCCCGTGGGGATTTGATCTTTGGATAATTACAGAGTGGATTAGGGATTAGGGCTCGTGGTTCACTGTCTTTGAATATTTTTAATAACTGAAAGAGATGAGTTGTTTGATATTGCAAATGACTCAGTACTACGTTCTTTTCTAAAGTTATGAATATATGTTAATATCGGAAATCCTAAGGGACAGGCGACTGAAATCCCAGTTTCTATCAGACGACCGTTGATTTTGCTCCAAGATTTGTGCAGACCTCTTTTTCCTATCCCTCTCCTTCCTCAACCCTATTCACGGGAACTTCTGACCCCGACAAAGGCGGCGGCCGGGCGGAGTTGCCCCGACGGAAGTGCTCCCGGACGGAGGCGCGAAGCCCGATGCCGCCGGCGGCGTCCCAACGTGGCGGTGGCGGTGACCTAGCGTGGTGGCGGCGCGGAGTCCAGCCGCGGACGGCGGTGGCCTAGCGACGCGGCAGCAGCGGCAATCCAGAACGGCGGCGAGGAGGTTCGGCACCGGCGACGCGGTGGCAGGGTGGCGCGCCGAAGACGCGGCGGCGCGGATGGCGGCGGCGGCGCCGGCACCAACGGCGGCCGGAATAGAAGAAGATAATGCTTTTGTTAATTGTAATCTTTAATTTGTAATTGTTAATCTGTAATTTGTAGATTATGTCAATTGTAGAATGATCAGATAAAAAATTGTGATTGATTAACTATAGATTTAAGGTTTAATGATTAATTATAAGATTAATGCTTAATAACAGTAATTAGCTACTAATAACCTGGTGCCTAAATTTTTTTATAATTTCAGGCACCTGACAAATAGACAAACCCTATTTTATTATAACGTGTATTGTTCGTTTGCTCGTGACCTGTGATGCAATTGCTGCAATTTGAACTACCATGGTCATGATTTCTCATAATTGCAAACAATAATGCTGCTTGAATTTACTGTTACATGTATTATTCGTTTGCTTGTGACCTCTAGGTTACGTTTTGATGAGATGCAATTGCTGCAATTTAAAAATCGAGTATGATCAATTCATGTTACTGTATATTTCACCTTTCATTATTTATTTGCTTAAACTGTAATAGTTTGCAGGTTTTACGGAATGTTTCTTGACATATCAGACAAAGCTCCAATTGTGGTAGTGCAAAGGTAAAATGATATGCCCAATTAATGTTCTGTATTAACATATTTATCACAATTTGTATTGTACTGTTCCAAATGAAATTTTGTTAGCATGCTTTCTTTGTTCATTTTGATCATGTAAGCACGGTGTTTGTAGATGGAAAATGCCCCGAAGATGAGGAAATAACCAGAAGCAAAACTTGACTGGATTAGGAGGTCATGGACGAAGATGAAGTGTTATTGGATATGATTAGTTACCTATGTGTCATATTTATTTTTCACGTTCTTCTGCTATTTATCTACCTTGAACCTTTCAGTTTTTGAACCTTTGTGTTTTACGTACTTTGAACCGTGTCGATTTATGAATCTTGAATCATATTTTATTAATGAGTGTTCTTGTGTCATATATGTGTTTATGTGTCTTCAACCATGTTTAATTCATGAGCCTACTTTATATGAGAGTTGAAATATATTTATATTTTGCTGGTGAGATAAGATTTTTTCCATAGACCTATGATATATTATTCTTCACGTATATGAATATTAAATAATTTGTCTCATGTGGAGAATAAAATATATCATAAAAATTAACTCATAGTTAATAAAATAAATGTTAGAAAATTTTTCTTGTGGTTAATACTACAAGACCGTATATGAACAGCGACGCGCCTGCATGGGTGAACCAATATTTTTATCTCATGTGCTATAGGAACCTTGAAACAAGCTCGCACCTCTTCGTTGAATGTCCTGTTACAAGGGAGGTTTGGAACCGGGTTGCTCACTGGAGTCGTCGGCATCATAGGCTGCTGCCAAGCAACTGGAACTGCACCTTGTGCGTTGCAACCTGGTATGAAGGCCTCACTGTCCACATGAGTGTGCACACTTTGACAATTCTGGTAGTTTGGATGATGTGGAAGGAGAGAAACGCGAGAGTTTTCCAAGCAAAGGAAAGAACGGTGTCTCAGCTTGTAAGTTCTATCCAAAAGGAGGCAGGATTGTGGACGCAGGCTGGAGCGAGACAGATAACTCTGCCGCGCAACGCCAGCAGGTCCTGAAGACCTGGTTGCCAAAATTATGTAACCTAAGGCGGCCAACATCTATTTTCTTTCTTATTATAAATATATACACCTGGACGAAGTCTTGGTCGTTTTCAAAGAAAAGCATTTGATGACTACCTTAACATATATATATATATATATATATATATATATATATATATATATATATATATATATATATGTCTTGAGCATGCTTTATCGAAAAAAATCTCTTGACCATTGGCTGCTATAAATACGCATGGCTTTTGGTATTTCTTGTGTGACAGCATGGCAGGTTAGATTATTTGAAGATTTTAACCTCGCAAATACTAGCTACTATCATGTAGACAATACTAGCTAGTATCATGTAGACAATACTAGCTAGTATCTCACATCCAATGATCCAGACTGGTTACAAGAGAAGCCGCCCATTAGTGACAGCTACTCTCCCCGTATCTTTTTATTTGATGCTGACCAGTGCAATTTTAAACTAACTAGCGTCGAATAAAAAGGAACGGAAGGAGTATTTTTATGAAGTAGTAAGTGTAATATATATATATATATATATAAAGAAATATTATGGTAAATTATAAATTTCATTTTATTGAGATAGTCAAATTTTGTAGGGTTATGGTTACACAATGAAGCACCTTTATGATCCTAAATACTAGATAGTATTTTCTCTAGAATACTCGCTTGTATTATAATTCAATTGTCCAGATCTATTGTATACTACCCACACAAATACTAACTAGTATTTTGTTAGGCTAAGGATAATATGAAAAGAAAATAAGAATGGCCATGATAGCGGTGAGAAGGGCACTACTAAAAAAAATATTTTTACAGGCGGTTCAAAACATATTATGACAGACGGTTTTAAAAACCGCCTGTAACGAAGAGCATGTGAAAATGGCCAATTATCGCAGGCGGTATCAGAAACTGCCTGTGAAAATGCGTTATTACAGGTTGTCTTTTTACTACCAACTACATGTGATAATTTATTATCTCAGACTGTTCTTTACATTCTTTACAGCGCCTGTGATAAAATGAGATGGAGAGTGCCGACACTTTTGCAACTTTCGGTTGTACAGTTGAAAAAAAAAGTTCTGCCAGCACTGATGGAATTGAACGAGACAAGAAATCATCAAAAACAATTCGAGTTTCTGTCTCAATTTTGGTGATTCATGAAGCTTGTCACATATAGCAGTCGGATGTGTCACACCGTTGAACTAAAACGAAAAGAGAGAAATTGATCTTGATTTTGCAGTAGTAGTTGTTTGTTGATCTTGCGAATACAAATACAGATCGAGGTTGTTGACGCGCTGAGGCCGGCGAAGTCGCGGTCGTTGAGGCCGGTGAAGTCGCGCATCCGCACGGCAGGGAGGTGGAGGCCCCGAGGCTCGCTCCGCACGGAGAGGTCGGCGAGGCCGACGAAGTCGAGCGCTGAGGCCGGCGAAGGAGCACATCGGCACGGCGGGGAGGTGGAGGCATCGAGGTTCGCATTCGCACGGCGAGGGCGATGAAGTCGCCCATCTGCGCGGCAGGGAGGTGGAGGCCCTGATGCTCGCATCCGCACAGCGAGGTCGATGAAGTCATGCGCTGAGGCAAACGAAGGAGCGCATCCGCGCGGCAGGGAGATGGGGGTCGAGGCTCGCATCTGCACGGTGAGGTCGGCGAGGATAGCGAAGTTGCAGTTGTTGAGGCTGACGAAGTCAGCGTGCTGAGTCCGGCAGAGTCGCACTAAGGTCGGCAGAGTCGCTCCGACGGTGGCGAGGTCGTGTGCGTTCATGAGCGCCTGCCGACACCGCCTCAAGGCCCGATGCTCTTCACCATGGCCGGGTCTCGGTGAGCGGACCTACAGCTCGGCCATCGCTGCTTTTTGAGACGGGAGCTAGCAGGAATGCGATGGATTTTTAAAATAAAAAGAAAGGAACATAGCGAATGAGTGCTGGTGGCATCCACGAGGAAAGGAACGCGATGAGTGGAAGCTAGCAGATGAGTTGGTGGTGTATTATTGAGGAGGGAGAAAGAAGGATGTAGGTGGATCTGCGTGAAATGTTCTGATATTGGTCTAAAAGTTGAAGCTCGGATAAAGGAAGGCGTGGGCTCTATGCAGTAGTTTTCAGACGTTTTTTATACGACCGCATGTGAAAACAAGTGCATCTTCACATGCGTTTTTTAGTGTACAACTGTATGTCATATTATTTATTATCACATACGATTTGTACCGCCCACCGCCTATGATAATCTATATATTTTCACAAGCGGTTCTTAGTTATGAACCGCCTGTGATATATTATTATTACAGGCGGATTTTAATGCATTTCACATCACAGGCGTATTTCTTTACAGACCGCCTGTAAAAAAAATCGTAAGCGTCTGCGAAAATGTGTTTTGTAGTAGTGGGCGGGAATACGTCGGGGAGGGGGAGGAGACCTGTAATCCTCAACAATATTGGTAGTGCTCCCTCTATTTCCCCATCGGCGCCGGCATGATGAAACAATACATAAATAAGGTAAATGAACATTTCAATTCCTAAACTACTCCAAAAGTACACCAGTTAGTATTTTCTGTGTGATACTATTTCGTATTAGGAACCAAGTTCTCAATGCAATTAAAGTGTTATTTCCTCCGTCCAATTGCCATTTATGAAATGGTCATGGATTTGCACTATAGAAATCGAGCAAAGAAATATCGGGGAAAATAAGAACGTCGGGACGGTCGAACTTAACTCGTCTAAAGTCATCGGTTTTAATCTCCCGACGGCTATAAAATTATGACCGTCGGTGTAGCAGTTCCAGCTGACGAGTTTGATTATAAGTATCAGTCTACATAAAAAACCGACGTGAGTGTGTAAAATCGTCGGCCAAAAAGCTTCACCGACGGTCATACAAGCGGACCCGCGCTCCCAAAATTTAATTCCCACGTCTGACTATTATAATCGTCGGTCCATAAAAAACACCGACAACTATATGCCCATACCACGGTCCCTGCTGGATTCTCTGGATCGTCTGTCCCTCTCATTTTATATTACCGCTCGCCTGTCTAACCCTAGCATCCTTCCTCTCCAAAATTCGTCGCTGCCCTTCCTCTCCAAAAATTGCCGCCGCCAACAACCATCGGAGCTCGCGCTCCCGCCTTGGCGACCTGACGCGAGACGCGGCCTCCCGCGGGCGCGAGGCCGAACCAGCGCGAGGCACGACCTCTTGTGGGCGCAAGGCGCGGCCGCCGCGAGGTGCGGCCTCCCGCGGGCACGAGGCGCGAGGCCGGACTGGTGCGAGGCGCGGCCTCTCGAAGCTCCGGGCTCGACACCGTGTTCTCTTCCGCCACACCAACCGTGCTACGACGCAGCATACGGCCCCACCCCACCGGCGGCGGAGACTCAGCACCCGAAGCTCCCGGCGAGGCGGCCTCCCACGGCGCGGACTTGCAGCGCTTTGCGGCTTTCCAGCGGTGCCTCCCAATAGATCCGGCCGTCCACGCAAATCTGGAGCCGCCGGAACTTGTGTTGTGTTCATGAAGTTGTGTTGAGCTTTCTTGTGTCCATCTGTCGAAAGTGGCAGATCTTTTCTTGTGTTCATCTGTGCAAAGTATATTGATGTCCAGATTAATGTTGAATGTTCGATCTCAATGGATGTATTTTGTGAATTCATGTTATGTTCGAGCTCAATGGATGTCCAGATTAAATTTGAATGTTTTGCCAATTGATGTTCATACGGACAGTTCTCTGCAGGTTTTTTTTTTGTATGGCGATGTCGGGTTATGTTGTGGCCGACAGCTATAAAGGAAATAAAGTTGTCGGTCTGACACAACCGACGGTTATAATTTATTTAGTCAATACAAACGTCGGTCTGCTACTACTGACGGTTTTAAACCATTAAAGTTGTCGGGACCGAACACAATAAGAACGTCGAGTATGTTTCGACGGCTATGGCTGTCGGTAGGCCGACGGTTTTAGATTGTAGTCGTCGGTTACTTTAGCTTACCGACAGCTGCATGACCAACATTTGTTTGCCCGATTCTTGTAGTGTTGGTGAATAGCAGTAGTGGTTGCAGCGCAAATCTATAGTAAGGGCCGAAAATGGCAGATGATGGCGACATATATGAAAGCAATTGAAGATTGGACCAAACGCCCCCCTCGGTGGTATAAAACGTAAATTAGTCAATATTTCATTTCAAAAGCTAAAGTTTTTTCTTGTATGGAGTTATTTCTAAAAACACACAGCTTTTGTATGATCTACCAGTCCTCCTATATTTCTTACTTTTTTTATCCAAATTATTTGTCACTCTTTAATTTAAAAATGAACCGACGAATAATTTAGAATGGAAGGAGCACGCAGGAATATGGACAAATAACACATATTACCGTGAATCCGTGCATATTTCCCGAGGCACGTAGGAACACGCCGAAGCTACCAACCGGCAACCGTATGCAGCAACGTTTTGAGATCGTTGGTCTCCTCGAAAGATTGAAATGGTGGCGGCTTCTTCTAGCTCTCCAACTAACCCTGCCTTTTTGCCGCAACTAAACACTGCTCTTTATTGTTCCCCGATCAAAAAGTTCTGATCTGACCACTCACGCAAAGGTGCATATGCACCACAGGAACTTGTGCACTGCTTCTAACATGGTCTTGCTTGTAATTCTTAACACATAAAAAACATAACAAACTGGGTTTTGTTAGCACTATACCATATCATGACACGTGAAGTTAGTGCCTGTTTGAAACATTCCTGTCAATGCATGCATGTAACATCCTAGCAGGCGCACTGCCCACTGCAGATTATCCATCGCTCGTCATGACTCGCGTAACATGCACCATGGGTTCTAGAAAACTCTGTTACCTTACGTCCTGTGCCCATATTATATATATGGATATAGCCCATGCACATTTTCATCTGAACCTGTGTGCAAGCTGACCACATCAAGGAAGCGGAGATCGATCAAACCAACAAGAGCGAGACACGATTGTTGTGTTGAGCGAGAGACCGATCGGAGAGCTAGCTAGGTTGTTGGTCGTCGTAGGTAGCTCGCTGGTGATTTTGGTTAGCATATACGAGAAGATGGCTAGAAGGATTGTCGCGGTGCCGGTGCTACTCCTTATGATCATGGCGTTCTTGGCCGTCTCTGGCATGGCACGGCCGATGGAGGGCGACGTCTGGGCGCCGGCCGGGGAGGCCGTCTCGAGCGAAGGCGTCGTGCAGTTTATCCAGCAAATGTACCTGCAACGGCTGGGCGCTGGACCCTCGTGCGGCACCAACAGCTCAAATGGCGGCTGCCCACACCACCCGTGATCTATGGAAGATTTTAGCAATGGTTCAAGAATATTTGAAGAGACTATAAAACATTCCCATGGTGTCCGTTGACATCATGACCACTTGCCTGATCTATGGAAGATTCTAGCTTTGATTCTTTTTCTGTTCATTTTAGATTGCACATGTATTGGTTTGGTTGTTTTTTCAATTGAGTTTGATTCATTAATCAGCTCTGTTGTATGAAATGTACTTTGAATAAAGAGATATGATATTTATAATTTGCTGTATCTTTAATGAATCCAACTAATAAGTAGTTTTTTCTTGCGCCAAAATGATTCTCATGGATATAAATACATATTTGCCAATCAGTGTAAATTACTTTTATAAATAAATATATCTAATGATTAAGAAAAGAAGACACCATCCAACGAGTGTGCCGACACATCTTCGCTAAAATTATTATTTCAGAGCGGAAAAATCCTTTTCATAGACTAAGTTAACTACAGATGGTTTCCTCTACCGTCAACTGTAGTATACCGCTCTATAGTAGGGTGATATATCTTATATAATTGACTTCTTTTTGGTGCTGACATGCTAACAATCATTCGTGACCATCTAATCCATCACGAGAGACTGCAATTAAGAGTGGTGGAAGATCCATCTATCACAATAATATTCATTGGTATTTTCACTCTCAGGATATATCTAATTTAAACTATCAAACTCTCCACCGCTTGGGAAAATTTAAATAAAAGTACAACTATTTGTGAAAAAACTTATCAAAAATTGTAATATTTTGGTGCTTTGATGTTGATTACATTGTAAGGATTATTAATTGTATGAATAAAGAATGTGAGCCAGTGATTCTGCCAAATTTCTAGACTCTTCTTCAATTCATCGTCTATATATATATATATATATATATATATATATATATATATATATATATATATATAATACACTTTTAATGAAACTTCTAACCTTATACTATTTTAGTAAATATTTTCTTATGATGTGCAGTCCTGGAATTTGTTGCATATGTATGGTCCGGATTTTTTATTTAATATATATATTAAAAAATAATTTTTTTATTAATAGACGGCGGAGTGCAAGATTTGCATATTTGACTCACGGTTCGTCCACAGCATAAACGACGCTCTAAGTGGAACGCCACGTCGGTCTAAAGTCGTATACGCAGTGAACGACGGTGTGACACGTTGGTTGCTGGCGCCACAGGTGCTGTAGATTCCCTGGACCCGCACTGGAACTCCCTTCGTCCACGTCCGGGACGAGGGTCCCGTGGGCCCGCGCCTGGCGCTCCCGTCGTCCACCCCCGAACGACGGACAAGCTCTGAGAGTCTCAGTCTCCTGTGCGAGCGAACTGTCTGTGCGCGTGCTGGTGAGAAGACGGAACCGCACCTTCGCGTTTCGTACGTTTCAGCGAGGAGGAGGAACAAGGTGACAGCAGCTGGGCCCGCGCGGCAATCGGCGTTGCAGCGTGCACTGCACTGCACCTGGGCCTCGCTTGCGTCGCTGCCAGGTGGGTCCGCGTGGCAGTTCGACGAGGACGAGCTGGGGCTCTATCTGGGCCAGGAGCGGAGCTTTCTCTGCCAGCACACAGACAAAAGATTGATTAATCAGTTTCTAAAAAGATGCGCCCTTTCTTAGCTTCAAGTCAGACGCAGGCATCCACGGATCCACCCATGGTAAAAAAGTTTTCCCGTTACCCTCGTCCCGCGCATGGACGACGGGAGCGCAGGCGCGGGCCCCGGAATCTAGTGCCGACGGAGGTCCACCGTGGCATCAGACGTGTGACATTCATGACGTGAACGATTGTCGGTCGACGTGGCGTTCCACGTAAGCATCGTGCATGCAATTTTACACTCCACCTTATATTAATAAAAATTAGATTTTTAATATGTATATTAAATAGAAAAAAATTATATGGTCCGTTTGGCCACGCCTAGCACAATGGTGCTTCAAATACAACGTGCCACACCTCATGCATTGATTGCCATGACAGGAGACCTGTAGACGCTACACCTGGCGTGAGCATGATCGAGATGAGCATAGATTAGATTTTGAGTGGCAGCTCTTGCGCGCTAGTGCGCCACCTTAATTCTTACGACGACTACATTAGGAATCAACTCAAAAGGGCAATTTCAACTTGCACCGGCGCACGTCAAAGGCCAAACCAAACGAAACGGTCAAGGCTTGGGATGCAGAACCCCCATTGGTCTCCGAATCAGAAGCCCGCCGCATCCTGCAGGCACGCCGCACGAGACCATCCTTCACCAGCTTGATAAAACAACAAAACTCGGCAACTGAAAATGCGAAAGTGAACCACAAGAACATGGTCGCGGCTTCTAATCTGGCCTTGCCGAGTTGATCAATAATAAAATTATTAACAAACTTTTCTGGGAGGAAATAATAACATGACTTTGTAATAAGCACTATAGCGACACGTGAGGTAATTAGTGATTCTCTAAATAAATATTAATTCATGACACGAGAACAGTTGATTCGAGAACCTCGCCTACGACCTGAGCCCGGCCTTTACGCTACATGAAACAGAGCAACTCAGGACTGTCAGAAACCGTCGTTAATAGGGTTAGTACCATCGTAAATAAGTTACTTACAACGGTAAATGCTTATTTACAACGGTAAGAGCGTCGCGACGACGGTTCAAGCACGTGTGAGAGGGATAAGAGAAAAGAGTGGAGACGTCGGGCCGGATATAATGCCCTAAATACTATGGACACCTTACTTACTACTGTTATCGTATTTACGACGGTAACCGTTGATCGGACGTGCAGCCGTGCACCAGCCCAGCAGTTTTGAATAAATCAAATAACTAATTAATCAAATAAATAACTAAACAGTTAACAAAACTAACTAAATAATTAACAAAACCAATTAACAAAATAACAAAACAGTAAATTGAACAGTTAATTCAAATAATTAACTAAACAAATAAATAAACTAATTAACAAATTAAATAATTAAACAGTGGGTCAGAGGCAGTGGGCAAGGTGGTCCGGGGTGGTGGCAGGGGGTGGGGTAGGGGAGGCGACAACCGTCAGTGGGGGAGGAGGAGGAGGAGGCGGAGGCGGAGGCGGGCCCGTTGGGTGGCAGAAGGGGGTGGGGCGGGTGCCCTCGTGGGGGTAGGGGGTGGGACGGCTTACCTGTGCGAATGGCGGCAGCAGCGGCGGTGCTCCGGTGATGGTGACGGCATGCACGCGGTGGTCTGGCATGAGCAGGCTGCGAGCGCGGCCCGTGATGGAGTATCAGCACTTATTTATGACAGTCCAGGGCAGGCCATTATAAGTTAAACCTAATTTATGATGTTCCACACCGGGCCGTCGTAAATACCCCTTATTTAAGACGGTCATTGGTGGCCATCGTAAATTGACTTATTTATGACGATTTGCTCTAAACTGTCGTAAATTATATCAGCCATCGTAAATTTATCAGTTTCCTGTAGTGTTATATAGCTAAGCATGGACATTCCAGTCACATCTCATCTCATCTTGGTGAGAGGTTCTAGTGATCGACGTCTTACAAAGAATTTTCCAACTTGCAAGGGAGGCATGTTTCTTATCCCCTCTGCAAGACCATCTTGCCCCCTTCGGAATTTCCTTATACAATGACGATAACATGATATTCATCAATCCGACCAGAGCAGATCTATTGCGACCATGCAACTACTGGACCATTTTCGAGAAGCCTCTAGACTGCAAATTATAGTTTTCCAAATGGGCCGCCTGGCACGATGGGGCCCAAAACGAACTGGCCCGATCCTTCTTCCGTGCCATGTCGGGCCATGTCTTCGTGCTCACCATGCGGCCCTGTGAAAGTGCAATCTAGGCATCCCCGTGAGTTTTGGATGATTGATGACGATAATTAAGAGACTAATGAGCTGAGTTTATCTTAAGCACATGTGTGATGGATGAAATGAGATGAAATCCCTCAAAAAGAAAAAGGATAAAATGGGCGCCAAAGGCTTAAGCGTAGAAATTAGGGTTTCTATGGTATTGAGCTTAAGTGAGCCATATCATGTGTGAGGGTGTATGTATCATGTGCATTGAGATCATTCTAGATGGCTCAAAGTGGTGGTTGAGAGAAAAACCTAAGTGAGAAGCCAAAATGAGGAAAAATCCTAGGAGGCCAGACTAGTCCGGGCCTATGGACCGGACTAGCCCAGCCAGTCAGAGAAGTCCGCTTTGAGGCGGACTAAACGTCTCTGGATGAGTTCGTACTTGTCCGTATGTGTACGGACAAGTCCGTTCATCCCCCTAGTGGAGTTGGAGCTAAGTCCCTAAAGATCGGACTTGTCTGTTTTGGAATGGACAAAAGCTCTCTGGAAAAGTTCGGACTTGTCTGTGGTGGTGCAGACTAGTCTGTTTGAGACTTAGTGTGAGAGAAACTGAGAAAACCATAGAGGGCTGGACTAGTCCGCCCCCTGTGGCCGGACTAGTCCGGGCCTACCTAGTTGTGTCCGTTTTGGGATGGACCAAACCTTTCTGTCCTACTTCGGACTAGTCCGTATTGAACCGGACTAGTCCGTGTTGTCAGTGGCCGTTTGAAATTCAAACGTTGGCGTGGATGTCATCTGTTTTGTCGATCGATGACGTGAAATTGTCAGTGGTCCCGAAAGGCCGGACTAGTCTGTGGCACAGGGCTGGACTAGTCCGGGTTTGCCCTAGAGGCAACGGTTAGTTGTCGGGACCCCTATAAAAAGGGGACCCCCGACCACTATTTGACAACTCTCGAACCCTAGTGCCGCCACAAGTGACCTAGAGCCTTCCAAAGCCTTCCACTTGTCCTACTAGCCCTCTAAGACCAAATCTTGAAGAGATTAGGGTTTGGGGAGGAAAGTGAAGGAAGATCATCGCGCTTTGGCTCTCGGTTTGATCTCTTTGCGCATTGTGTTGTGTTTTGTGGCTTGTGTTAGTTGAGCTTCGTGGGATCCTCATTGTATTGATTCGTGGGAGCCTCAACTTGTGAGGAGTCCCAATCAAACTTGGTGATTACCCATTGATATAGTGGAAACCAAGCCGACCATTATGGTGGCTTGGTGAGAGAAGGGTCAAGTGAGACCCGGTCCTTCTGTGGACTTCTCAACGTGGATGTAGGCTTCTTCGTGGAGCTGAACCATGGGATAAATATTGTCTCACTTGTCATTTTACATTTCGTAATTACTAGCATTGCTATTAGGGTTCTTATTGTTCATATTGCTCTTCACTTTGATCTTTGTTGAAATTTTGTAACTCAAGTGCTTTAACTCCACAATCTAAGTTGTACTAGGTTACCACATATTGCTTGTCTCTTTTGTTAACTTAAATTATGCAAATAACTTGTAGAAACCAAGTTTTTAAGTTTTCACCCTGTGTTGAGCGGACCAGTCCGACCCTGTCCAGACAAGTCTGGCCTCAGGAGTTTAATCTCGTTTGATTAAGTCATTTCAGGTCATATTGCCTATTCACCCCCTCTAGGCGACATTCAATTGGTATCAGAACAGGAGTCTCCACAAGAGTCTAACAACTCGGAGAAGAAATGGCCGGAAGGGGTGAAAACGAGGTTCCGGTGGTCGTCGATGACACCAAGACGAAGAACATCGATATCCTTCAAGAGGATCCCAACGACGACGAAGAAGTTCGTATGCTCAAGGCACGGCTTCGTGAGAAGCTCAATGTGCCCAAGGAGGAGATCAAGCCAATTGCCTCAACCAACATCGACAATGGGAGTAGTTCACAAGACTACTCCCGGTATCCTTACAATTATGAGCAACTTACCGCAAGCAATCATTATTTATCTATTCCCATTGGCAAACCTCCTCAGTTTGATGGAAATGATTACTCTATGTGGAAGCATAATATGAAGATGCACCTAATTTCCTTAAACCCTAGTTTGTGGCAAATTGTTATGACATGTGTACATCTTCCCAAGAATGAGAAAGACATCACTCCGGAGCAAGTCGTTCTCCTCCATCGTAATGCTCAAGCCATCGGAGTGATTACCTCTTCTTTGACTCAAGAGGAGTTCAACCGCATTGAAGGGTTGGAGGATGCCAAGGAATAATGGGACACCCTCAAGACGACACATGAGGGCAACCATGTCATTAGGTAGGCGAAGATCGAGATGATTGAAGGAGAGCTTAGGAGGTTTACCATCATGGATGGTGAGTCCCCCCAAGACATGTACGACCGTCTCAAAACTCTCATCAACAAGAGTCGGTTTTATGGAAGCACCCGATGCACCAACCATGAGGTGGTAAAGAGGATGATTCGAGCATATATGCCTCGAAACATCACTCTTTGCTCACTAATTCATGAGAGTCTGGGTTTTCACAAGATGACTCCCGAAGAAGTGCTCGGGAGAATTATCAACCATGAGATGATGGAGCAAGAAGCCATGTTCTACAATGATCAACAAAAGCTCCCCTCCTCCAAGAAAAGTGATGTCGCATTCAAGACAACATCCTCAAGATCACAAGAAAAGGAAGAGAGTGATGAAGAGAGCCCCGACACCAATGAGGAAGAGGCACTCTTCATCAACAACTTCAAGAGAATGTTTAGAATAAGGAGGGGGAGCTACCATCATGAAAGCAAGGTAAAGACAAGCCCAAAACAAGATCAAAAAGGGATTGATACAATTGTGGGGTGTATGGCCACTTCATCGTGGATTGCCCAAATGAAGGAAACAAGAAGAAGAAGGAGGGAAAACCTAAGAAGAAGAAGTACTTCAAGAAGAAGAAGCAATCCGGACACGCCCACCTTGGAAAGGAGTGGGATTCAAATGAGGAATCCTCTTCCAATGAATAAGAAAAGATAGCAACTATTGCTATGAAGAAGACAACCGTGGAGAACAAGCTTTTCCCAAACATGGAGAAATCAAGGCCAACTTGCCTCATGGCCAAGGAGGGAAGGAAGAAGGCATACTCCTCCGGTGGAACAAAATGGGTTCTTGATAGCGGGTGCACTAATCATATGACCGGAGAGAGGAAGATGTTTGTGGAGTATGAGCTAAATGAAGATCCAAGTGAAGGAATCTATTTTGGGGACAATAGCCAAGGAAAATTCCTTGACACCGGTAAAATTGCTATTTCCCCTAATCACACCCTTTCAAATGTTTTACATGTTGATTCACTTGATTATAACCTCTTGTCCATATCACAACTATGTGACAAAGGTTATAATTGTTTATTCACTAATGAGGGTGTGACCGTCACAGGGAGAAGCAATGACTCAATTGCCTTCAAGGGTGTACTCAAGGGAAAGCTCTATCTTGTGGATTTTTCCGCGGATAAATGCCATCTTGATACATGCTTAATTGAAAAAACTAACATGGGATGTCTTTGGAATAGAAGGCTAGCCCATTTTGGGATGAAGAATTTGCAATAACTCCTTAAGGGCGAGCACATCCGTGGTTTAAAGAATGTTGTGTTTGAAAAGGATAGGATATGTATCGCATGCCAAGCCGGAAAGCAAGTTGGAGCACCACATCCATCCAAGAACATTATGACAACAACAAGACCATTGGAGCTTCTAGACATGGATCTCTTTGGTCCAATCGCCTACATAAGTATTGGTGGTAACAAATACAGTCTTGTTATTGTTGATGATTTTTCGCGTTTCACTTGGGTATTCTTTTTGTATGATAAGAGTGAGACTCAAGGTGTCCTCAAGAAATACTTGTAGGGAGCTCAAAATGAGTTCTCCTTAAGTATCAATACAATAACGAGTGACAACGGCACCGAATTCAAGAATACTCAAGTTGAAGAATTTTTTGGATGAAGAAGGCATCAATCATGAGTTCTCGGCTCCCTACTCCCCTCAACAAAATGGGGTGGCCGAAAGGATGAATAGAACTCTAATTGAGATATCAAGAACCATGTGAAAGTGCATCTAGGACTCCCTTGTGGGTTTTGGATGATTTATGACAAGCAATTGGGATCCTAACATCTTTGTTGAGATGTGTGCATGACTTTAATAGGAAAATGAGCAAAGTGTCAAAAAGAAGGAAGAATGAGGAGCAAAGTGGAAATGAGCTCAAGGAAGAAGAATAGTATATCATTGTGTATGGAGTATGTTAACAAAACACATCCCAAGAGCTCAATCACAATCAAACACACACATTGCACAAAGTTTCACAGGACCAGACTAGTCTGACTGACACTGGACTAGTCCGATATCCTTTTTGCACGAAATTGGACAAGTCCGATATCCATCGGACTAGTCCGATATCCTTTCTGACTAGAATCGGACTAGTCCTCCCTAGTGCGGACTAGTCCTCAAAACACTTCACAAGTCACACTAAATCGGACAAGTTCGATCACAACCAGACTAGTCCGATATTCTTTTTGATCCAAATCGGACAAGTCCGATGTTTGCACGGACTAGTCCGAAATACCCTCTGATCTGAATCGCACAAGTCTTCCAAGTGCAGACTTGTCATCCTATACACTTAGGGTTTCACATGTCCGGACAAGTCCGATGACTATCGGACTAGTCCGAAGATTTCCACTAGTGAAATCAGACAAGTCCGTTCCTAGCCGGACTAGTCCGATATTTCGGAAAACTTAGGGTTTGCTACACACAGCACACCGGACTAGTCCGGTGACCACCACAGACTAGTCCGATCTTTTTGAACCCTAACGGTCACTTTTAGAAACCCATATAAACAGAGCTGTACGGCCATATTTTATACTCTCTCGAACCCTAGCGCCGCCACACCTCCCAAGAGACTCAAAAACCACATCTCTCCACGATATTAAGTGCAACAAAGATCAATCCTTTGAGGATTCACTCTAGTTCATTGGAGAGACACATTCAACACCACATTGAGCTCTTGGTTTGATTCTCGAACACACTCATGCGATTTATTTGTAATTTTTGAGGGTGTTCTTGGTGGTATTTTGTGTTGTAATCCAAGGGAGCTCTCAACGTGTGAGAAAGCCCCTTGAATTCAGTTATTCACCCCTTTGAGATAAGTGGAAGAGGATTGGCCTTCGTGGCGATCCGACAAGGGTAGGGTTGGAGAAGACCCGTTCCTTTTGTGGGCTCCTCAACGTGGATGTAGGTTGCCTTTGTGGGAACCGAACCACGGGATAAATCTCTTGTGTTCTCTGTTGTGTTCATTGTTCTTACTTCATATCAATCTAGGGTTACAAATTGATCTTGATTACTTTAAGTTGAAATATCAAGTATAAGTTTGAGTCGTGATACAACCTGATTCATAACCTTGTGACACTTTGTCTAATTGTATACTTTCGCTGCATATATTGAAGAACAAAGTTAATCGGTCAAACCTAACCAATCTAGTCCGTATACACCGGACTAGTCCGCACTTTACTGGACTAGTCCAATTTCTCTGGTTTTGAACTGGTTGTTAAGTGTTGCAGGATCCGACAATTTTCAAAAAGGCCTATTCACCCCCCTCTTGGCCACATTCAATTGGTATCAGAGCAGGTTCTTCAAGAAAGAGACTAATCGCTCGAAGGAGATCATGTAGGACATGAAGGACACCCACAAGATCAACAACCAAGAGAAGGTTGATGATGAAAAGAATCTCAAGGTTGAAAACCTCCTCGAAGCCATTCAATACTTCGAGGACGACGATGAGGAGAACAAGAAGAAGACCAAAGAAGCCAAGCCTCAACCCAAGAAATTCTTCAAGAAGAAGAAACAAGCCGAACAAGCGCACATCGGAAAGGAATGGGACTCAAATGATGAGTCCTCATCGTCCAAAGAGGAAGATATGGCTAGCATAGCCATCGAGAAGACATCCGAGAAGTCTACCCTTTTCCCCACACTTGGCGCATGGAAGGGAGATGGCACTTGCCTTATGGCAAAGGAAGGTAAACGTAAGGTAACCATTAAACCCTCTTCCGTGCATTCCTATTCTAGCGATGATGAACTCAATAGTGATAATGAGGACATGCTTATTGGACTAGATAGGAAAACTGCTACTAAAATGAAATTTTTGCTTGATCAACTTGTTGAGAAGGAGAGATTAATACATCGTCAAGAGGACATGATCATCTCCCAAAAGGAGGAATATGTCGAACTTGACAAACTTCTAGAATTTGAAAAGGAACGAAGCAAATCACTAGAGCTTGAGTTAGCTTCGAGCAAGGAAACTTGCTTGGAGCTAACTGACTCAAATGGCACCATCAAGGACCAACTTGCTGACCTGATCAAGGTCAACAAGATCCTTGAAGTGCAGGTTGAGTTACTCAAGCTAAGTGAACCTTCCTCCTCTTCGAGTTCAACTTCTCAACTAACTAAAACTGATTTTGCTCATGCTTGCACATGTAAGAAAAGTGACACCAGTTTGAAGGATAAGCCAACTTCTCCAAAGGAAAAACATCCTGCCCAAAGTGGCATATTTGACAAGGAGAAGATCAAATATGCACATAGTGCATACTTGGTCAAAAGACCTCCAAATGTCAAATATGGCACTGGTTATTCCTATGGTGAAAAGCAACGTGCTAGAAGCCATAAGAATAACAAGGAGAGGATTACCTTTGTAAAAGGAAGGTCCTCTCAAACTGGAAAGTCACAGATTAAGACTGTAACTGCACAGGAACACCGGACTAGTCTGGTCGGTGTCTGGACAAGTCCGCCCCCCCCCCCCAAGACTAGTCCGGTATACAAACAACAACAACTATTGTTTAAAACGTTTGATGCCTCCTATGTGTTAATGAGAAATAATTTTGGCAAGGTTTATGCTCATTATGTTGGGCCACGCCATGGGAACACCAAGTCTCATGTGTGGGTGCCCAAATGCATTGTAACTAACCTCCAAGTACCCAAGCAAGCTTGGGTACCTAAAACCAAGGCATGATTTGTTTTTGTAGGCATATTCATCCGGTGGATCTAAATGGGTGCTAGAGAGTGGCTGCACCAATCATATGACCGGGGAAAGAAGAATGTTCGTGGAATATAAAGAGAATGAGGACCCAAATGAGGGAATCTACTTTGGAGATAATAGTCAAGGAAGGGTGCTCGATACCGGTAAAATTGCAATATCCTCCAAACACACACTTTCTCATGTTTTACATGTTGAATCTCTAGATTATAACCTGCTGTCCATATCTCAATTATGCGACAAAGGTTATAATTGCTTGTTCACTAACGAGGGTGTGACCATTTCTAGGAGGAGTGATGGTTCCGTTGCATTCAAGGGTATGTTAAAGGGAAAGCTCTATCTTGTTGACTTCAACAAGGATAAAGCTGAACTTGACACATGCTTGATTGCAAAGACCAACATGGGTTGGTTGTGGCACAGACGGCTAGCGCATGTTGGTATGAGGAACCTTCAAAAACTCCTCAAAGGCGATCACATCCGAGGTTTGAAGGATGTTGTATTTGAGAAAGACAGGCCCTGTAGCGCGTGTCAAGTCGGGAAGCAAGTTGGAGAACCTCACCCCGCCAAAAACGTCATGACTACAGCAAGACCACTCGAGCTTCTACACATGGACTTGTTTGGTCCAATAGCCTACATAAGCATCGGCGGTAACAAATATGGTTTAGTTGTCGTTGATGATTTTTCTCGCTTTACTTGGGTTTTCTTTTTGCATGATAAGTTTGAGACACAAGGAACACTCAAGAAGTTATTCAAGCGAGATCAAAATGAATTCTCAGTGTCAATCAAGAATATTCGAAGCGACAACGGCACAGAGTTCAAGAACACGCAAGTGGAGGAGTACCTTGATGAAGAAGGCATAAAGCACGAATTTTCAGTGCCATACTCCCCACAACAAAACGGAGTTGCCAAAATAAAGAATCGAACACTCATAGAGATGGCAAGAACATTGCTCGATGAGTACAAGACATCGGATTGATTTTGGGCAGAAGCGATTAACACCGCTTGCCATGCTGTAAATCGACTCTATCTTCATCGACTACTCAAGAAGACATCATATGAGCTTCTCACCGGTAACAAACCAAATATTTTATATTTTCGAGTTTTCGGTTCTCCATGTTATATCTTGAACAAGAAGCCTAGGACTTCAAAGTTTGCTTCGAAGTCCGATGAAGGTTTCTTGCTTGGTTATGATTCGAACACTTACGCCTATCGTGTTTTCAACAAGAACTCCGAACTTGTTGAAGTAGCACGTGACGTAGTGTTTGATGAGACTAATGACTTCCAAAAGGAGCAAGTTGATCCATGTGAACTAGGTAAAGAAGAAGCTCCTTGTCAAGCATTGAAAAGAATGGCTCTAGGTGAGGTTCGACCACAAGAACCACCTCCACACGCACATGAAGAAGATGAACCACAAGAGGATATCAACAATCAAGGGGGAGCTTCAACACAAGATCAACCACAAGGATATGAAGATAATCAACAAGTCAACGAAGGCAATGACTTAGAGGGAGAAGCAGATGATCATGAAGATACAACTCCTCAAGTGCCACACCCAAGAGTACACCAATGCGTCCAAAGGGATCACCCAATCGACAACATCATCGGTGACATCCAAAAGGGAGTAACCACTAGATCTCGCATAGCTAACTTTTGTGAACACTATTCGTTCTTATCCTTTTTGGAACCACGCAGGGTTGAAGATGCATTGAAAGATCCAAACTGGGTGGTGGCAATGCAAGAAGAATTGAACAACTTCAAGCAGAATGGAGTGTGGGAACTTGTGGCAAGACCCAATGCAAACATTGTCGGCACCAAGTGGGTCTTCCGCAACAAACAAGATGAACACGAGGTGGTGACAAGGAACAAGGCACGACTTGTGGCCAAAGGGTATTCACAAGTCGAAGGTTTGGATTTCAATGAGACTTTTGCTCCAGTAGCTGGACTTGAATCTACTAGAATATTACTTGCATATGCTACTCACCATGATTTCAAGCTGTATCAAATGGATGTGAAAAGTGCCTTCCTCAACGGACCAATCAAGGAAGAGGTGTACGTGGAGCAACCACCCGGGTTTGAAGACGAAGAGTTTCCTGACCACGTGTTTAAATTGTGTAAGGCTCTCTACGGCCTCAAACAAGCTCTTAGAGCTTGGTATGAGTGCCTTAGAGACTTCTTAATTGAAAATGGCTTTAATATTGGCAAAGTAGATTATACACTATTTACAAAGAATTTTGATGATGATCTTTTTATTTGTCAAATTTATGTTGACGATATAATCTTTGGGTTAACTAACCAATCTTTTTGTGAAGAATTTAGTAAAATCATGACAGACAGGTTTGAAATGTCAATGATGGGAGAGTTAAAGTACTTCTTGGGATTCCAAGTACGGCAACAGAAGGAAGGGACGTTCCTAAGCTAAACCAAGTACACACAGGACATACTCAAGAAGTTTGGCATGGACAAGGCAAAGCCCATAAAAACCCCCATGGCAACGAATGGCCACCTAGACCTCAATGAAGATGGACCTAGCATCGACCAAAAGGTATATCGCTCCATGATTGGATCCCTACTCTATTTATGTGCGTCTAGGACAGATATTATGTTGAGTGTATGTTTGTGTACAAGATTTCAAGCTAATCCTAAGGAATGTCACTTGACAGCCGTAAAAAGGATCTCGAGATATTTAGTTCATACAACCAACCTTGGCCTTTGGTACCCAAAAGGCTCAAAATTCAATCTCATTGGTTACTCCGATGCAGATTATGTTGGGTGCAAAGTAGATAGAAAAAGCACTTCCAGTACATGCCTATTCCTAGGGAGATCCTTAGTTTCTTGGTCCTCCAAGAAACAAAATTACATTGCCTTATCCACAGCCGAAGTGGATTATGTTGCAGCCGGGAGTTGTTGTGCTCAACTCCTTTGGATGCGACAAACTCTAAGGGACTATTGTTACAATATGAACCATATTCCACTCCTTTGTGACAATGAGAGTGCCATTAAAATTGCCCACAACCCAGTTGAGCACTCCAGAACTAAACACATAGACATAAGACATCACTTTTTGAGAGATCATGCCATGAAAGGAGACATAGCCATTTCACATGTCAACACTCAAAAGCAATTGACCGACATATTCACCAAGCCACTTGATGAAAACGTTTTTGTGAACTCCGAAATGAACTAAATATCCTTGATGCTCGGAGTGTGACTTGAAATGTTGCATACCTGTATGAATTCTTCAAATATGTTGATTGGATTGTGAAAATCATCTCTCTCATTTTTCTCCAAAAAACTATGCCAATTACTAGATCTTTGTGAATTATGATCATTGCTTGATTGTTGTATGCTTACTGATCATATTCATCAAGATTATTTGATGTGTTTTGCCTCTCTTTTCTCTAAATATGTACCTTCAAATATATATGAATGGGCTAAAAATTCTTGCCTGGTGACCACGGACTAGTCCGTGGTTGCCCGGACTAGTCCGCCCATGCAGACTAGTCTGTAGAGTGCCGGTTAGTTCGGACTAGTCCGGTCATCTCCGGACTTGTCCGATTTTTTGTGTCCATAACCCTAGCCGCTGCTAAACCCTAATTTCCTCACCTCCACTCTTGCGTCACGCGCTCTCTTTATTCGTGCTCGAGCTCCCAAGGCGATTCCTTGCTTCCTCTACCAAAAAGCTTCGCATTTGGGCGGAAATCAAGCTTGTCCACTTGAGGATTGAAGCTAGCGGACTTGTCCGGCATTCAACACCGTCTTCTCCAAGTTTCAAGCATTTCTTCGGTAATTTTTGCTCAAACCCTAGAAAATCCCAAATTTCTTCATTGTTGATCAAATAGCCTAGCATTCCTCGCTATATACATGCTCTCTTGATGTATTACGTGTATGCTAAGGTCGTTGTGCATTAGAATTCACCATTTATCCAGTCTCTTAGGTTTTTGAGGATGAACACCGGACTAGTCCGGTCCATGCACGGACAAGTCCGGTCCCCCGGACTAGTCCGTGCCTGTGCACCGGACAAGTCCGATGTTTCTAAACTCAAAACCTAATTTTTCAATTCCTTTATGCAATTCCTTGCCGCCCTCTCACACCTTTGCCTTGTGTCATTTATTATCATTCATACCACTCATTCTCAGGTCATGTCGAGCTCCAGCAATGATGTCTCTGACTTTGAGGCCGAGATGGACCACGAGGTGGAACCTTGTACCTCGACGTGTCTTGGCAAGAAGCGCCAAGAAAGACCGTCTGAGCCAGCTCAGTCTCCTCCACAGGATCGGAGGAAGGTGCTAGCTAAGAAGCCAGTTTCCAAGGCAGCTGCATCATCGAGTGACCCTCGCCAAGCAAAGGGCAAGGGCAAAGGGATTGCTACAGGTCCGGTTGGCCCGTTGAAACTTCATGCTCCAAGGGAAGGGGTCCGGGATCCAAATGAAGAGAAGTTCAACGGGAAGGGCAGTGACTCGGCGGCCAAGTTCACAAGCATCGATTGGTATGGCCGACCGAAGCAAGCGACTGATGGAAGATTCTGGTGCAACTTCCATGCTGATTTCTACAGATCGGTGTATCTCCCAATGAAGACACTAGTTGTGCGCAGTCAGTGGATTGACCGGGCACATTTTGAGAAGAAGAGCTGCTCACCATTCACTGATGTAGTGAGAGCTATTGAGAAGCATGGACTGAGAGATATGTTTGCTTATAGAAATAACTGGAATGATGAAGTGATTGTACGGTTCTTTGCGACCTGTCACTTCTCAAGTGAGGATGAGGAGAGTGTCACTTGGATGATCCATGGATCCAAGTACACCATTACTCAAGAAGATTTTGCTAACCTGCTTCACCGTGACACCACAAGATCTGATTGCTTGGTCATACACAACATTGGTGTCATTGACAAGGATAGGATGAAGTTTCTATATGATCCAAACTCAAAGTTCAACCCTCCTTCCACCAAAAACATGAAGCCATTCTTTGTGGTGTTGAACAGGGTTTTGAGGAAGACGATTGCTCCTAAGGATGGAGATGCTGGGAGTGTGCAAGGATACCTCCGGACTCTGATGAGGGTCATAAGCAAGGACCGCCCATTTATGTGGCAGAAGACATTTGGAATGATATGGTGAACATATCCTGCACTCCCAACAGATCTTGCGGATATGCTCCTTACCTAATGTTTGTGATTGAGAAAGTCACCGACATTGAGTTTGTGAAAGATGTGGAGCATCTCCCCTTGAGGCCTCAAATGCCTCAAAAGCCGAGTGTGCAGGCTGCTTCCTCACCGGCCTCCAGTCCCGAGGCACCGGCAAGATCAAGAGAAGATGCTAGGGCTGCCCTTGCTTCTAGTGCAGCCCCTCAAAAAGGTTCAACCGGTGGAATTCTCAAGTACCTGGCTGCAATCTTTGCCTCCTGCAAAAAGGCCGAAGTGAAGGCCCATAAGCTCAACAAGAAAAGAAAGGAGGACATGAAGTATATCAAGGCAAATGTCAAGCAAATTTGCCAGAAGCTGGAGATTGAGCCAATTGGGTCTCCGACAATCTCTGAAGACTCAGACTCTGATTTCACCAAGCTCGGGCCCTTGACCCCCTCTGATCTTGCCTACTTTGGCGTTGGAGACTCGAGTACCTCCGCACCTCCTCCTCCTCCTCATCAAGCTGAAGATGAAGATGATGAAGACGACGATGAGAGGATCGACAGCGAAGAGTGAAGACCCTAGGACCCTCCTCTCCTTCTTTTTGGTGTCTTGATGCCAAAGGGGAGATTGAGGCAGAGTCTTAGTCTTAGCTGCAGTTTGCGAGGAAAGAGCTCTATGCTTTGTTTTTTAATTTTTTTGTGGCTTGTAATGTTTTTTTTCAATGATCTTATGTTAATTATGGTTCTGTGATGCAATGACTTGATCCTTTGAGTAGTATTTATAAAAATTGTGATTTTTCTCTAGAATGACATATATGCTTGCTATTGGGTAATAAATGTCAATTATGTCATTCTCAATGTTTCAGTGCACTTAGTTATGAATCCCACCGTAAAGAATGCACATATGGACTATGCTTTCTCTACTTGATGTATTTTGGACTCATATGTGCATGCTTTATGAAAATATCAATTTTTATCATATTTTGTGAAATCTCAATTGGTTGTCATCAATCACCAAAAAGGGGGAGATTGAAAGTGCATCTAGGACCCCCTTGTGGGTTTTGGATGATTTATGACAAGCAATTGGAATCCTAACATATTTGTTGAGATGAGTGCAGGACTTCAATAGGAAAATGAGCAAAGTGCCAAAAAGAAGGAAGAATGAGGAGCAAAGTGGAAATGAGCTCAAGGAAGAAGAATAGTAGATCATTGTGTATGGAGTATGTTAAGAAAACACATCCCAAGAGCTCAATCACAATCAAACACACACATTGCACAAAGTATCACAGGACCGGACTAGTCCGACTGACACCGGACTACTCCGATATCCTTTCTGCACGAAATCGGACAAGTCCGATATCCATCGCACTAGTGTGATATCCTTTCTGACTAGAATCGGACTAGTCCTCCCCAGTGCGGACTAGTCCTCAAAACACTTCACAAGTCACACTAAATCGGACAAGTCCGATCACAACCAGACTAGTCTGATATTCTTTCTGATCCAAATTGGACAAGTCCGATGTTTGCACGGACTAGTCTGAAATACCCTCTGATATGAATCGAACAGGTCCTCCAAGTGCGGACTTGTCATCCTATACACTTAGGGTTTTACATGTCCGGACAAGTCCGATGACTATCGGACTAGTTCGAAGATTTCCAGTAGCAAAATCGGACAAGTCCGTTCGTAACCAGACGAGTCTGATATTTCGGAAACTTAGGGTTTGCTACACACAGCACACCAGACTAGTCCGGTGACCACCACGGACTAGTCCGATCTTTCTGAACCTTAACGGTCACTTTTAGAAACCCATATAAATAGAGTTGTACGACCATATTTTATAATCTCTCGAACCCTAGCGCCGCCACACCTCCCAAGAGACTCAAAAACCACATCTCTCCACGATATTAAGTGCAACAAAGATCAATCCTTTGAGGATTCACTCTAGTTTATTGGAGAGACACATTCAACACCACATTGAGCTCTTGGTTTGATTCTATAACACACTCATGCAATTTATTTGTAATTTTTGAGTGTGTTCTTGGTGGTATTTTGTGTTGTAATCCAAGGGAGCTCTCAACGTGTGAGAAAGCCCCTTGAATTCGGTTATTCACCCCTTTGAGATAAGTGGAAGAGGATTGGCCTTCGTGGCGATCCGACGAGGGTAGGGTTGGAGAAGACTCGGTCCTTTTGTGGGCTCCTCAACGTGGATGTAGGTTGCCGTTGTGGGAACCGAACCACGGGATAAATCTCTTGTGTTATCTGTTGTGTTCATTGTTCTTACTTCATATCAATCTAGGGTTACAAATTGATCTTGATTACTTTAAGTTGAAATATCAAGTATAAGTTTGAGTCGTGATACAACCTGATTCATAACCTTGTGACACTTTGTCTAATCGTATACTTCCGGTGCATATATTGAAGAACAAAGTTAATCGATCAAACCTAACCAATCTAGTCTGTATACACCGGACTAGTCCGCACTTTACCGGACTAGTCCGATTTCTCTGGTTTTGAACTGGTTGTTAAGTGTTGCAGGATCCAACAATTTTCAAAAAGGCCTATTCACCCCCCCTCTAGGCCACATTCACCATGCTTGATGAGTACAAGACGTCGAACCGGTTTTGGGTGGAAGCGGTTAACACCGCTTGTCATGCCATAAACCGGTTGTATCTTCATCGCATACTCAAGAAGACGTCCTATGAGCTACTAACCGGTAACAAGCCCAACATTTATTATTTTCGTGTTTTTGGGAGCAGGTGCTACATTCTCAACAATAAGCCTAGGACTTCGAAGTTCGCTTCCAAGTCCGATGAAGGTTTCTTACTTGGTTATGACTCAAACACTTACGCCTATCGTGTCTTAAACAAATCCTCCGGAATTGTTGAAGTAGCACGTGATGTAGTGTTTGATGAGACTAATGGCTCCCAAGTGGATCAAGTTGATCATCATGTGCTAGATCAAGAAGAAGCTCCACAAGTGGTGATAGGAAGGATGGCACTAGGAGATATAAAGCCACAAGAACAACCTCAAGATGCAAGTGACCATCTCTCACGTCAAGCAAGCTCTTCCTCAAATGATCAAGATCAAGTCCCCCAAGATGTGCTCCAAGAAGATGAAAATGGAGGCATCAATCAAGGGGGACACAATGAAAATGAGGAAGACGAAGATGAAGATTCAAGACCTCAAGCGCCTCACCCAAGAGTGCACCAAAGCGTCCAATGGGACCATCCCGTTGACAATATACTTTGAGACATCTCCAAGGGGATAACTACTCGATCTCGTGTTGCAATCTTTTGTGAAAATTACTCTTTTGTTTCTTCTTTGGAACCTCACAAGGTTGAAGAAACACTACGAGATCCGGATTGGGTGATGGCCATGCAAGAAGAGCTCAACAATTTAGAAACAAATCAAGTATGGGAGCTCGTGAAGAGGCCTAATGTGAATGTTATAGGCACTAAGTGGGTGTTCCGCAACAAACAAGATGAGCACTGGGTGGTTACAAGGAACAAGGCACGACTTGTGGCCAAGGGGTATTCACAAGTCGAAGGGCGCATTCCTCAATGGTCCAATCAAGGAAGAGGTGTATGTGGAGCAACCCCCCTGGTTTGAAGGTGAAGAATACCCAAACCATGTGTACAAATTGGGTAAGGCTCTCTATGGACTCAAACAAGCTCCTAGAGCTTGGTATGAGTGCCTTAGAGATTATCTAACCCAAAATGGTTTCAAAATTAGGAAGGCAGATTACACTTTATTCACTAAGCACTTTAATGATAATCTGTTTGTTTGCCAAATATATGTCGATGACATTATATTTGGTTCTACTAACAAAGCTTTTTGTGATGAGTTTTCTAAGATAATGACGGAAAGATTTGAGATGTCCATGATGGGGGAGTTGAAGTTCTTCCTAGGTTTTCAAGTGAAGCAATTCAAGGAGGGCACGTTCATTAGTCAAACCAAGTACACACAAGATATACTCAAGAAGTTTGACATGGACAAGGCCAAACCCATCAAGAATGCTATGGCAACCAATGGGCATCTCGATCTTAATGAAGATGGTCCAAGTGTGGACCAAAAGGTATATCGTTCTATGATATGTTCATTGCTTTACTTATGTGCATCTAGACCCGATATCATGCTTAGTGTGTGTATCTGTGCTAGATTTCAAGCCGCTCCAAAAGTGTATCATTTGACCGCCGTTAAGAGAACTCTTAGATATTTGATTCACACACCAAGCCTAGGACTTTGGTACCCCAAAGGCTCTAAGTTTAACCTCATTGTATACTCCGATGCGGACTATGCAGGGTGCAAAGTTGATAGGAAGAGTACATTCGGAACTTGCCAATTCCTTGGTAGATATTTAGTGTCTTGGTCCTCAAAGAAACAAAACTCTATTGCTCTCTCCACAGCCGAAGTGGATTATGTCGCTGCCGGAAGTTGTTGTGCACAACTTCTTTGGATGCGACAAACTCTTAGGGACTATGGCATAAACTTGCGTCATATTTCCCTCCTATGTGACAATGAGAGTGACATCAAAATAGCTCACAATCCAGTTGAACACTCAAGGACCAAACACATTGATATTCGCTACCATTTCTTGAAAGATCACTCCATCAAAGGAGATATTGCAATTTCACATGTGAGAACCGAAAAACCATTGACCGATATATTTACCAAACCCTTAGATGATAAAAGATTTTGTGAACTTATGAGTGAGCTCAATATCTTGGATTCTCAAAATATGGCTTGAGTCTTGCACATCTGATTGTTATATTCAAAATTCACACATGCTCGCCAAAAACTCATCCTCCTCAACTGTCTATAAATTATTTTGAAATTATTGAATCTTTGTGAATGATGGTCATAGTTTGATTGTTGTGCTTACTGACCATGTTTGCAAAGATCTTTTGTGAAAACATAGTCCAAAATGATCAAATCTCCACTGAAAACTCAATATATGGGAGGTTTCGGTCTTAGGACTAGACTGGTCCGCCCCTTGACCGGACTAGTCCGGTGGTTCAGAATAGTCCGGACCCAATCCGCTGGCCGGACAAGTCCGGGTCCCCGATCGGACTAGTCTGGCCCTTGGGGACTTAACCTCCCCAGGGAGCCCTCGGCATCTTCACTCTCGCTCAAACCCTCTCTCTCTCTCCAAAACGCACAAAAATCGCTCCCAAATCAGCAATTTTCGATTCCAACCACCAAATCTCGATTCCAATCCATGGATTGAAGCCCTAAGGTGCGTGGGAACTCTTCCCCAATCATCGGAGGCCGATTCCTCACCCACATTTCGTCGAATCGAGGATTTGAAGAGGTATTCTTGACCTAACCCCAAAATCTCCGAAATTCAATTCTTTTAGCTCTATTGATAGAAACTTCTTCACAAATGTTGTTGTCCACATAATTGTGATCATGTACCTCCATTTTTGTGGTAGGATCCATAGTTTTTGCAAGATTTGTCTAGATTAAGGTTCTTGTTGTGTGAACCGGACTAGTCTGGCCACAGGACGGACAAGTCCGGCCTTGTACGGACTAGTCCGTCCCATGGGCGGACAAGTCCGGGTTACACAGTGAAAACCCTAACCTAAATCAATTTTGCGAATTCTACCACCATATCTCTACTTCCTTGGACTCATACACATTCCTTTGCATCTCTTATCAGCAACTATGTTGGATTCCGACTACGTTCCCCTCTCTGACTCCGAGGCCGAAGCGGGAAGGCAAGCTTGTTACCGCCCAAAGAGCGAGGAGGACCAGCTTCTCATGGCATATCTTGAATCCCAATTGGAGGCAAGGAAAGCAAAGAAACAACAAAGGGAAGCCCATAACTCAGTTGCAGCTGTTGTAGCCCCCAAGAAGAAAAGGCTTGTGACTGTGGGGAAGAAGGCAAAATCCCAGGAGGCAAGGACCTCCAAGGACAAGGGGAAGGCACCGGTAGATGCTGCACCCAAGAAGAGGGTCATTGTTGCTAAGAAGGCTGCAAGCAAGGCCAAGAAGGGAGCCACTCAACCCATAGGTCCTTTGAGGATGTCATCACCTGCACGAAACCCTAACCATGCAGCTACCTTCGACGCCAACATCTTCAAGGTCAAGGGGGCTGAGAAGGCAAGAAAGCTCCGGAAGATCAATGTCTACCAGAGGGAGAGGAGCATAGTGGATCCCCGTTTTTGGTGTGACTTCCACTATGACTACTATAGGACAGTCTACATGTCCAAGTAGACTCCCGTCACAAATGCTCAGTGGATTGACTAGGACTACATGGCCCAGAAGGATCATGTGGCTTTCAATGCTACGATTGAGGCCATAGAGCGCCATGGCTTGAATAAGTTTATGGCATTTCAATATGACTGGAATGTGGAAGTCATTGCCCAATTCTACTCTACTATTTACTTCCACACCGATGGGGATCAGAGGATTACTTGGATGGCTCATGGAGAGCAATACTCCACCACCTACTGGGAGTTTGTTCAGTTACTTGACTTGGAGGACCAACTGGACAATGATATCATCATCTTTAATTTGAGGCTAGTTGATCGAGACACTCTGGAGTACATGTATCCAAGTCATGTACCTTTTGAGGCCGGGCATATAAGGAACATCAAACCCTTCTACGGTGTCCTCAACCGAGTGCTCCGGAAGACAATTGCCCCCAAGGATGGAGATGCGGGGATTATCCAAGGTAACCTGAGGCACTTAATGGTGATAATTGATGGAGATGTCCGTTTCAATGCGGTGGACTATATTTTTTATGACATCTTCAACATCTCGCATACTCCAAACCGATCATATGGCTATGCTCCGTACATCATGTACATGATCGAGAAGGTGTCCGGGCTCAACTTCAAGAAGGATATCATCCATAGAAGGCTTCGTCCTCAAATTCCACCTCCGGAGCTGGCTGCCCCTAGAAGGAAGAATGTGGATCCTCCCGCTTCTTCTTCACACTTTGTGCCACCACCTCCTCCTCCACCTCCTCCTTCATCACAATGCGGCAGTGGATTTCTCAAGTGCTTCAAAGCCATATTATCCTCTTGCCGGAAGGCGGAAGTTCAGCAACGTCGCATGGAGCGTCACCAAGAGAAGTATCTCAAGGCGATGCGCGACAAGTTGGACATCCCTATGTCTCCCACCGTAGAGAGTGATGGGGAGATAACTCTATTCCCGGAGTTCACCGCCGAGGAGCTCGCTCAATTCGGTGAAGTCGATACCTCTACGGCGGCTTCGTCCGAGGATGATGATAATGGTGACCCGGAAGCCACGGAGAGCGATAGCGGGCGCCAAGGAGCCGGAGACGACAACGACGACACCAATGATGATGAAGAGTAGACCTCAGGACCCTTCCTTCCTTCTTTCCTTTTTGGTGTCTTGATGCCAAAAGGGGAGAGATTGATGGATGAGATACTTAGAGAAGGGGAGAGTTTGAAAAAGGGGGTTCTACTTAGACAATAGTTGTATGGAGGAGAGATTGATCCATTATGGACTTATGTTTTAAAGCTCTCAATTCAATTGTTGTAAGACTTAATTCATGTACCTTGACTAAATTGTGATGTTATGCTTGAGTTACATGTTTATCTTGCATATTGGTTGCCTCATCACAATATATGAGCACATCACTTAGGCACCCCACCATAACATGTATACCTCATCACAATTTATGAGCACATCACTTAGGAACCCCACCATAACATGTATATGTATCAGAACTATCTCAATTTCTCCTACTCATGATGAATACATTCAGGGGGAGTCACTCATACAAATACATGTTATGAAAACAAATTATTATCCTTTGTCTTAAAGTCTTAATGTATTGTCATCAATCACCAAAAAGGGGCAGATTGAAAGTGCATCTAGGCAGCCCCTTTGGTTTTGGATGAATGATGACGATAATTAAGAGACTAATGAGCTGAGTTGATGTAACACCCTCATTTTCATGCATCATGCCCTACATACACTCATATACATGTTTAACATTAACCCACAACAAGAGGGACAAGTTTAAAATTGACTTGAAGCATTTAAAATTGATTTGGAGCAAAACCACACTTAAAATGAAGGAAAGTGCGGACTAGTCCGATTTTACTGAGGACTAGTCCGATTTCTCTCTGACTAAAAACGGATTTGCCGTTTTTGCTGCGGACTAGTCCGATTTTGCCTCTGGAAACCTTCGTACTTGTCCGATTTTGTGCGGACTAGTCCGATATTCCATGAATCCTTGAAAAATTTGCTAAGTCCTTGGACTTTTCCGGACTAGTCCGATGTTCCAGCGGACTTGTCCGTTTTCCTCTCTGTTTAAAGTTGGACTTGTCTGATTTTCGGCCAGACTTGTCCGATTTTTTCTCTGGACGACTTCGGACTAGTCTGGTCCTGTTCGGACTTGTCCGATATTTCGCGACTTCGAGTTGATCTTTTGTTTTACGACTTGTTTCTTGGGTTTCACGTTAAGTGGGCCTAGGGACGTCGTGCCTAACTGTTTTAGAGCCCATGTGGGACTCTAAACCGGCCTCTACTCATCCCAAAACTCGAAATCCATCTAACCCTAGCCTCAACCTCTATATAAACAGCCCCACCCCTTGGATTGACATCTATTTTCCACTTTTCCACCCACCCAAACCCTAGTTCGTGGGGAGCCACCATCAAGGAGGGAGGAGAAGATCCCAAGCAAGAAGAAGAAGAGGAGGAAATGAAAGAGGATCAAGATCTCCACCAAGTTTCGTTCTTCACCACCAATTCATCCCCAAGTTCATCACCAACCCTAGATCACCAAGATCCAAGTGTTACCTCCAAGTTTCTTGATTCATTGGAGTCCTAAACACCTGGTATACCTTCTATTCTCTTTTCCTTACGTGAATTCAACCTCTAATCTCTGAATTTACGTCGATCTAGAAAACCCTAATCTGCTGATCTCGCGGAGTGCGGACTTGTCCGGTCCCTAGCGGACTAGTCCGATCTTCCTGGTTAAATTGGGTTGAATTAATTCTAAAATTTGATCTAATCGAATCCAAACCTGTATAAACTTGTTAAAAGCTATTAAAACTAGTTAGTGATCATTAAAAGCAATCTATTCACAAGTTCTACCTTGCATTTGCATCAATCATGCATGTCATGTCATATTGAGTAATATTTGTGCACCCTTTGATTGTGTTTCTTGTCTTGTATGTTTATTGTGTGGATTAGACGGATTTGCGCTAGAGAGTGCCGCGGAGGATCTACAGCATGAAGAGTTTGAAGGCTTTGATCCTAATCAACAGCAGGAGCAAGGCAAGTGTCCTTGAAGCATATTGATCCTGTTTTTTAAATTAAATGTTTTGTTTGCAAAATTGCATGCTTGTGTCAATTTGATGGGAACCCTATGATAGGAAGTTTACTGGATTTGTTAAACCACCCTTGTCACCTGGAATTTATGGTAGAGAGTCGAGAAGGGTTTTTACCTTTTGCTTCGCTTAATCAACTGGGATGGAAAACAACTATACCACTCAATTCAATTATGCATGGATGAGATTATGGTTAACATGAACTGGTTAAATATGATATGGTAATGGGTGATCTAAGCAAGCCTGGTATGTGGATGGGTTGGATGTTATGGTGGTTTGCTTTCTTTAGATCTAAGGACCGGTTCATGCGAGAATAAGCCAGGACTACAGTGCCACCACGAGGCCAAGTATAGGTGCGGCGTAGCTGATTAATTAGGGCTTTGCTAGTACTGTTTGGACCATTGTGGATGCTCGGGGAAGGGGTAGTCGGATTGGGTTTGTTGATGATTGGTGGGACTACCCTGGGATCCGAATGGCTCAAGAGGGGGCCCTTGGTTGAAGATGTGCTCTGCAGGAGACATCGCCACCGGTGAAACCTCAGTGGGGTCTAAATAGGCTAGTAATCTCTTTGTAAAGGCTACTTTGTGATCTCTTGGCCACACGCCAACGAAAGTGTGTAATATGACCGACGGGTCATGGGCATAAGGGAGATTCTTAGTCATCAAAAGGTGATGAAATCACGAACACGTGGGTAAATTGGTACAAACTCTGCAGAGTTAAATAAAACTATCATGATAGCCGTGCTCCCGGTTATGAGCACCTGGACAACTTCCATGATTAGAGGGAAATTGGAATTTGGGATGGTTATGGATTTATTTCTGGTATTGAATATGGTTATTGGCAAATGGTGAAATCTGGAATTATTGATGAAGATGGTGAATTGTGGACTGATATTATGGTATTACTTATGATTATGATGGGTTTACTTCACATACATATAATATATTGCTTTTCAAATGTTTTTATGTACTTTTCAGCACTTTGCCATTATTATTGTCGTCATTTGAATAAGCCACATGTCATACTTTCCACACTTGCTGAGTACAACATGTACTCACTCTTGTAATTCCCCCCAACAGTTGTAGGTCAGGATTGGGAGTTTAATGGCGATAATGCGGAGTTCTAGGCCGTGTCTACCGTCAGCTTTGCCTGTAGTGTTATTGGAGTTGCGCTATACCCTATTGCTTATGCTGCCTAGCTGTTTAGTTTGCTTAATTAGTTTATTTCCGCTGCATTAGTTGAACTTGTCATTAATATTCATTAGATCTTGTATTCGAGGATAATCTGGTTTGTGTAATAAAATTTGGTTAATTAATTTTGTTCTGTGGTAATTATCTGTATATCGTTTGTGATTGCACTCGTGTATGTGTGATGAACATCCTGGGCACACATATGCGTTAGCTTGGTTCATTTTTCGGAATCGGGCATCACAGATTGGTATCAGAGCTACAGGTTGACCGTAGGATGCAGCCTAGATAAAATGGACACTTTAGAGCACATAGGAGCACTCAGGAATCGATGTGTTTTTGCTTGGAGTGCTGTTTGCTATATATAATGTTTGCTTGTGTGCTTAATAGAGGATTTTGGGATGCTTTAGCATTGCCATGTCCACCTAGGCTAGTGTAGCTAGTTGTTTAGTTTCATATCCCTTGATGCATATAGTTGGGGACGTTTTCTAATTCTTACCTATTGCTTTTCTTCAGATGGTGAGGACTCGCAACCAGAGGGATGGCAGTGATGAGAAGGAGAACAATGGAGTGCCTCAGAACAACATTGGACAAGGATCTACTCAGGGAGCTATCAACATTGAGCAGCTATTGGCTATGCAAAACCAGCTCATGCAGACCATGATACAAACAATGGGACAGCTGCAGGCTGGCAACATCAACAATCAACCCCACATGCCTCCACCGCCACCCCTGCCTCCTCATAACCGATTGGGAGAATTTATGAGGACTAGGCCGCCAACCTTTGCTCAAGCTGCCGACCCTATGGATGCGGATGATTGGCTCAAGTCCGTGGAGAAGAAGCTAGCTATTGTCCAATGCATTGACTGGGAGAAGGTCTTGTTTGCTTCTCATCAACTAGTTGGAGCAGCTGCAGATTGGTGGGATTCTTATTGCAATGCTCATGAGTTCCAAGAGAGAATTACTTGGGCCGAATTCAAGGATAATTTCCGTTCTCATTTTGTGCCGGAAGGAGTTATGATCTTGAAGAGGCAAGAATTTGAGAATTTAAAGCAAGGAAGATCAAGCGTGAGTGAATATCTCAACAAGTTCACTCAACTCTCAAGATACGCGCCTGAGGATGTTGTTCGGGACAGCCGGAAACAATACTTGTTCATGAGGGGCTTGAACAATGAGATCCAAGTGCAATTGCTCAACTGTGACTATGCAAATTTTCATAAGCTCGTGGACAAAGCAATCGTGGTTGAGAACAAGATCCGTGAGATGGAGCAAGAAATCAAGAGCAATGCGCCATATCAAGGACAACAACAAGAAAGTAATGTGTGCCCTCTCCTTGCACCGCCCAATGCGCCTCATTACAACTCCTCTATTCCTGCTCAGCGCCCTGGTTATGCACCACGCCCAACTCAGTTTGTGCAGCAGCGCCCTATCATGCAAGCACCTAGGCCTCCAATGCCTTATGCGCCTCGTGCTAATTTTCCTGCTGCAAGTGCTCAAAACCAAGCTCGTCCCAATAATTCTGGTGGAGTTAAGAAGTGTTATACTTGTGGAGAAGCTGGACACTTTGCACATCAATGTCCTAAGTCAGGCCTTGGTCAAGGGAGCAATGCACCGAGGCAAAACCCAAGACCCAATGGAGGACAACCACAAGGGAACCGTGGACAGCAGAATTTTGCTCGTGGCAACGTGAACCATGTCTCTATGGAGGATGCTCAACAAGCGGATGACGTGGTCATTGGTATGTTTCTCGCCAACTCCAACCCCGCGACTATGTTATTTGATTCTAGAGCATCACATTCATTCATTGCATCGGAGTATGTTGCTAAGTATAGTTTGCCTATCTCTCATATGAAGTTTACTCTATTGGTTAAGTCTCCTGGAGGAGAGATAAGGACAAATATAGTATGCCCAAAAGTAGGCCTTAGAATAAGGGGGTAGACTTCTCCGCCAACGTCATTGTTTTGGATTCTGAAGGATTGGACATTATACTTGGTATGGACTGGTTGAGGAAGCACAATGGAGTTATTGAGTGTGCCATGAAGGCGGTGAAGTTGACCAACGAAGAAGGGATCACCGTAGAATTTGAAGCATCTCAAACCGCACCGAAGCAATTGGAGTTGAATCATATGGACGGTGCCGCAATTGAGGAGATTCCGGTGGTGTGTGAATTTTTGGATGTTTTTCCGGACAAGTTGCCAGGTATGCCACCCGATCGAGACATTGAGTTTGTTATTGATTTAATACCTGGAATTGCACCTATAGCTAAGAGGCCATATAGGATTCCTCCTTTGGAATTAGCGGAGCTCAAGAAGCAAATTCAAGAGCAATTAGAGAAGGGTTTTATTCGCCCTAGCTCTTCACCTTGGGGGGCGCCCGTGCTGTTCGTGGACAAGAAGGATGGATCCCAAAGGATGTGCGTGGATTACCGAACTCTGAACGAGGTAACAATCAAGAACAAGTATACCTTGCCACGTATAGAAGACTTGTTTTATCAGATGAAGGGTGCTTGTGTCTTCTCTAAGATTGATTTGAGGTCGGGATACTTCCAAATGAAGATTAGACCATCAGACATACCCAAAACAGCTTTTAGAACACAGTATGGATCTTATGAGTACACCGTGATGTCTTTTGGATTGACAAACGCGCCTGCCTACTTTATGTACCTCATGAATAAGGTCTTCATGGAGTACTTGGATAGATTCGTTGTGGTGTTTATTGATGACATTATGATCTACTCGAAGGATGAGAAAGAACATGAGGAACACTTGAGGCTTACGTTGCATAAATTGAGGGAGCATCGATTGTATGCCAAGTTCAACAAGTGTCAGTTTTGGTTGAGAGAGGTGTCGTTTTTGGGTCATATAATTTCAGGAGGAGGAGTATCGGTTGACCCCGGAAAAGTGAGAGATATGTTGAAGTGGGAACCACCGCAAAATGTCAAGGAAATAAGGAGTTTTATTGGGATGGCTGGATATTACCGTAGATTCATCAAGGACTTTTCCAAGATAGCCAAGCCTATAACGGAGTTGCTAATGAAGGGAAAGGCGTTCCAATGGACTGAAGCTTGTCAGAATAGTTTTGAGGAGTTAAAGAAGAGGTTGACAACAACCCCAGTTTTGGTATTGCCGGATGTAAGCAAGAGTTTCGATATCTATTGTGATGAGTCAAGACAAGGACTTGGATGTGTATTGATGCAAGAAGGTCAAGTGGTCGCCTATGCATCAAGACAATTGAAGAAACATGTGCAGAATTACCCAACACATGATTTAGAACTTGCAGCTGTGGTACATGCATTGAAGATTTGGAGACACTATATTCTTGGACATAGGTGTGAAATTTATACGGATCACAAGAGTTTGAAGTATATTTTCACACAAAAGGATCTGAACTTGAGGCAACGGAGATGGTTGGAGCTCATCAAAGATTATGATTTGGGGATCAACTATCATCCGGGAAAAGCCAATGTAGTGGCCAATGCTTTGAGTAGAAAGGGAGTAAGTCACCAACTCACAGTTCGAGAGTTACCATCCGAGTTATGCAAGGAGTTTGAACGGGTGAACCTCGGGTTTGTAAATGAGATGGAGATGATGGAGTTAAACCCAACCTTGGAGCAAGAAATTCGAGAGGCACAAACCGCGGATGAGGAGATCAAGGAGATAAAGGAAAGGATCGAGGAAGGGAGAGAATTCAGATTTGATGAAGACGAACATGGTACCTTATGGCTTGGAAAGAGGATCGTTGTGCCTAATGTAAAGCATATTCGGGAGACAATATTAAAGGAGGCACATGACTCACCTTACTCAATTCACCCCGGTTGTACAAAGATGTACAAAGACTTAAAGACTTGCTATTGGTGGGATAGCATGAAGAAAGACATAGCTGAATACGTAGCATTGTGTGATGTGTGCCAACGAGTCAAGGCGGAACATCAAAGGCCAGTCGGATTATTGCAACCGTTGAAGATTCCGGAATGGAAGTGGGAAGAAATTGGAATGGACTTCATAGTTGGGTTACCACGTACTCAGTCCGGGTATGACTCAATTTGGGTAATTGTGGATCGCTTAACCAAGTCAGCTCATTTTGTCCCTGTGAATACCAAATATACCGCTGCACGATTGGCCGAAATATACATGGAGCATATTGTGTGTTGACATGGAGTCCCAAAGAAGATAGTCTCAGATAGAGGTTCTCAATTTACCTCAAGATTTTGGCAAAAATTGCATGAAGCATTGGGAACGAGGTTAAATTTTATTTCAGCATATCATCCTCAAACGGATGGGCAAACCGAGAGGACCAATCAGATTTTAGAGGACATGTTAAGAGCTTGTGCTTTGAAGCATGGGAAAACTTGGGACAAAAGCTTACCATACGCGGAATTTTCATACAACAATAGTTACCAAGCAAGTTTGAAGATGTCACCATATGAAGCACTTTATGGGAGGAAGTGTAGGACACCTTTATTCTGGAATGAGGCAGGAGAAACTCAAGTATTTGGACCAGATGTGTTACAAGAAGCCGAAAAGCAAGTCCAGATAATTCATGAAAACTTGAGGGATGCTCAATCAAGGCGCAAAGGCTATGCGGACAATAGAAGAAGGAAACTAGCCTTTGAAGTGGGAGATTTTGTTTACCTCAAGGTGTCACCAATGAGAGGTCATAAGAGGTTTAACATAAGAGGAAAGCTTGCACCTCGTTATATTGGACCATTCAAGATTTTGGACAAAAGAGGAGAAGTAGCGTATAAGTTGGAGATGCCAACTCATCTTTCAGACGTACATGATGTCTTTCATGTTTCCCAGCTCAAGAAGTGCTTGAGAGTACCAGAAGAACAAGTGCCAATGGAAGGATTGGAGCTAGAGGAAGATTTGACTTATGCCGAGCAACCGGTTAAGATCTTGGAAACTAAGGAGAGGGTCACAAGGAACAAGGTTATTAGATGGTGTAAAGTTCAATGGAAGCACCACACAGAAAAAGAAGCAACTTGGGAGCTAAAAGATGATGTCAAAAAGGACTTCCCCTATCTCTTCTCTTCCGCGTCGAATCTCGAGGGCGAGATTCATTTTAAGGGGGGTAGGTTTGTAACACCCTCATTTTCATGCATGATGCCCTACATACACTCATATACATGTTTAACATTAACCCACAACAAGAGGAACAAGTTTAAAATTGATTTGGAGCATTTAAAATTGATTTGGAGCAAAACCGCACTTAAAACGCAGGAAAGTGCGGACTAGTCCGATTTTACTGAGGACTAGTCCGATTTCTCTCTGACTAAAAACGGACTTGTCCGTTTTTGCTGTGGACTAGTCCAATTTTGCCTCTGGAAACCTTCGTACTTGTCCGATTTTGTGCGGACTAGTCCGATATTCCATGAATCCTTGAAAAATTTGCTAAGTCCTTGGACTTTTCCGGACTAGTCCATTGTTCCAGCGGACTTATCCGTTTTCCTCTCTGTTTAAAGTCAGACTTGTCCTATTTTTTTCCAGACTTGTCCGATTTTCTCTCTCGACGACTTCGGACTAGTCCGGTCCTGTCCGGACTTGTCCGATATTTCGCGACTCCGAGTTGATCTTTTGTTTTAGGACTTGTTTCTTGGGTTTCACGTTAAGTGGGCCTAGGGACGTCGTGCCTAACTCTTTTAGAGCCCATGTGGGACTCTAAACCGGCCTCTACTCATCCCAAAACTCGAAATCCATCTAACCCTAGCCTCCACCTCTATATAAACAGCCCCACCCGTTGGATTGACATCTATTTGCCACTTTTCCACCAACCCAAACCCTAGTTAGTGGGGAGCCACCATCAAGGAGGGAGGAGAAGATCCCAAGCAAGAAGAAGAAGAGGAGGAAACGAAAGAGGATCAAGATCTCCACCAAGTTTCGTTCTTTACCACCAATTCATCCCCAAGTTCATCACCAACCCTAGATCACCAAGATCCAAGTGTTACCTCCAAGTTTCTTGATTCATTGGAGTCCTAAACACCTGGTATACCTTCTATTCTCTTTTCGTTACGTGAATTCAACCCCTAATCTCTGAATTTACGTCGATCTAGAAAACCCTAATCTGCTGATCTCGCGGAGTGCGGACTTGTCTGGTCCCTAGCGGACTAGTCCGATCTTCCTGGTTAAATTGGGTTGAATTAATTCTAAAATTTGATCTAATCAAATCCAAACCTGTATAAACTTGTTAAAAGCTATTAAAACTAGTTAGTGATCATTAAAAGCAATCTATTCACAAGTTCTACCTTGCATTTGCATCAATCATGCATGTCATGTCATATTGAGTAATATTTGTGCACCCTTTGATTGTGTTTCTTGTCTTGTATGTTTATTGTGTGGATTAGATGGATTTGCGCTAGAGAGTGCCACGGAGGATCTACAACATCAAGAGTTTGAAGGCTTTGATCCTAATCAACAGCAAGAGCAAGGCAAGTGTCCTTCAAGCATATTGATCCTATTTTTTTTTTTAATTTAAATGTTTTGTTTGCAAAATTGCATGCTTGTGTCAATTTGATGGGAACCCTATGATAGGAAGTTTACTAGATTTGTTAATCCACCCTTGTCACCTGGAATTTATGGTAGAGAGTCGGGAAGGGTTTTTACCTTTTGCTTCGCTTAATCAACTGGGATGGAAAACAACTATACCACTCAATTCAATTATGCATGTATGAGATTATGGTTAAGATGAACTGGTTAAATATGATATGGTAATGGGTGATCTAAGCAAGCCTGGTATGTGGATGGGTTGGATGTTATGGTGGTTTGCTTGCTTTAGATCTAAGTAGCGGTTCATGCGAAATAGGCCAGGACTACAGTGCCACCACGAGGCCAAGTATAGGTGCGGCGTAGCTGATTAATTAGGGCTTTGCTAGTATTGTTTGGACCATTGTGGATGCTCGGGGAAGGGGTAGTCGGATTGGGTTTGTTGATGATTGGTGGGACTACCCTGGGATCTGAATGGCTCAAGAGGGGGCCCTTAGTTGAAGATGTGCTCTGCAGGAGACATCGCCACCGGTGAAACCTGAGTGGGGTCTAAATAGGCTAGTAATCCCTTTGTAAAGGCTACTTTGTGATCTCTTGGCCACACGCCAACGAAAGTGTGTAATATGACCGACGGGTCATGGGCATAAGGGAGATTCTTAGTCATCAAAAGGTGATGAAATCACGAACACGTGGCTAAAGTGGTACAAACTCTGCAGAGTTAAATAAAACTATCATGATAGCCGTGCTCCCGGTTATGAGCACCTGGACAACTTCCATGATTAGAGGGAAATTGGAATTTGGGATGGTTATGGATTTATTTCTGGTATTGAATATGGTTATTAGCAAATGGTGAAATATGGAATTATTGATGAAGATGGTGAATTATGGACTGGTATTATGGTATTACTTATGATTATGATGGGTTTACTTCACATACATATAATATATTGCTTTTCAAATGTTTTATGTACTTTTCAGCACTTTGCCATTATTATTGTCGTCATTTGAATAAGCCACATGTCATACTTTCCACACTTGCTGAGTATGACATGTACTCACTCTTGCAATCTCCCACCCCCAACAGTTGCAGGTCAGGATTGGGAGTTTAATGGCGATAATGCGGAGTTCTAGGCCGTGTCTACCGTCAGCTTTGCCTGTAGTGTTATTGGAGTTGCGCTATACCCTATTGCTTATGCTGCCTAGCTGTTTAGTTTGCTTAATTAGTTTATTTCCGCTGCATTAGTTGAACTTGTCATTAATATTCATTAGAGCTTGTATTCGAGGATAATCTGGTTTGTGTAATAAAATTTGGTTAATTAATCTTGTTCTGTGGTAATTATCTGTATATCATTTGTGATTGCACTCGTGTATGTGTGATGAACATCCTGGGCACACATATGCGTTAGCTTGGTTCATTTTTCAGAACCGGGCGTCACAGATTGGTATCAGAGCCACAGGTTGACCGTAGGATGCATCCTAGATAGAATGGACACTTTAGAGCACATAGGAGCACTCAGGAATCGATGTGTTTTTGCTTGGAGTGCTGTTTGCTATATATAATGTTTGCTTGTGTGCTTAATAGAGGATTTTGGGATGCTTTAGCATTGCCATGTCCACCTAGGCTAGTGTAGCTAGTTGTTTAGTTTCATATCCCTTGATGCATATAGTTGGGGACGTTTTCTAATTCTTACCTATTGCTTTTCTTCAGATGGTGAGGACTCGCAACCAGAGGGATGGCAGTGATGAGGAGGAGAACAATGGAGTGCCTCAGAACAACATTGGACAAGGATCTACTCAGGGAGCTATCAACATTGAGCAGCTATTGGCTATGCAAAACCAGCTCAAGCAGACCATGATACAAACAATGGGACAGCTGCAGGCTGGCAACATCAACAATCAACCCCACATGCCTCCACCGCCACCCCCGCCTCCTCATAACCGATTGGGAGAATTTATGAGGACTAGGCCGCCAACCTTTGCTCAAGCTGCCAACCCTATGGATGCGGATGATTGGCTCAAGTACGTGGAGAAGAAGCTAGCTATTGTCCAATGCAGTGACCGGGAGAAGGTCTTGTTTGCTTCTCATCAACTAGTTGGAGCAGTTGCAGATTGGTGGGATTCTTATTGCAATGCTCATGAGAACCAAGAGAGAATTACTTGCGTCGAATTCAAGGATAATTTCCATTCTCATTTTGTGCCGGAAGGAGTTATGATCTTGAAGAGGCAAGAATTTGAGAATTTAAGGCAAGAAAGATCAAGCATGAGTGAATATCTCAACAAGTTCACTCAACTCTCAAGATACGCGCCTGAGGATGTTGGTTGGCACAGCCGGAAACAATACTTGTTCATGAGGGGCTTGAACAATGAGATCCAAGTGCAATTGCCCAACCATGACTATGCAAATTTTCAGAAGCTCGTGGACAAAGCAATCGTGGTTGAAAACAAGATCCATGAGATGGAGCAAGAAATCAAGAGGAAGGCGCCATATCAAGGATAGCAACAAGAAAGTAATGTGTGCCCTCTCCTTGCACCGCCCAATGCGCCTCATTACAGCTCCTCTATTCCTGCTCAGCGCCCTGGTTATGCACCACGCCCAACTCAGTTTGTGCAGCAGCGCCCTGTCATGCAAGCACCTAGGCCTCCAATGCCTTATGCGCCTCGTGCTAATTTTCCTGCTGCAAGTGCTCAAAACCAAGCTCGTCCCAATAATTCTAGTGGAGTTAAGAAGTGTTATACTTGTGGAGAAGCTGGACACTTTGCACATCAATGTCCTAAGTCAGGCCTTGGTCAAGGGAGCAATGTACCGAGGCAAAACCCAAGACCCAATGGAGGACAACCAAAAGGGAACCATGGACAGCAGAATTTTGCTCGTGGCAACGTGAACCATGTCTCTACGGAGGATGCTCAACAAGCGGATGACGTGGTCATTGGTATGTTTCTCGCCAACTCCAACCTCGCGACTATGTTATTTGATTCTGGAGCATCGCATTCATTCATTGCATCGAAGTATGTTGCTAAGTATAGTTTACCTATCTCTCATATGAAGTTTACTCTATTGGTTAAGTCTCCTGGAGGAGAGATGAGGACAAATATAGTATGCCCAAAAGTAGGCCTTAGAATAAGGGGGTAGACTTCTCTGCCAACCTCATCGTTTTGGATTCTCAAGGATTGGACATTATACTTGGTATGGACTGGTTGAGGAAGCACAATGGAGTTATTGAGTGTGCCACGAAGACGGTGAAGTTGACCAACGAAGAAGGGATCACCATAGAATTTGAAGCATCTCAAACCGCACCGAAGCAATTGGAGTTGAATCATATGGACGGTGCCGTAATTGAGGAGATTCCGGTGGTGTGTGAATTTTTTGATGTTTTTCCAGACGAGTTGCCAGGTATGCCACCCGATCGAGACATTGAGTTTGTTATTGATTTAATACCTGGAACTGCACCTATAGCTAAGAGGCCATATAGGATGCCTCCTTTGGAATTAGCGGAGCTCAAGAAGCAAATTCAAGAGCAATTAGAGAATGGTTTTATTCGCCCTAGCTCTTCACCTTGGGTGGCGCCCGTGCTGTTCGTGGACAAGAAGGATGGATCCCAAAGGATGTGCGTGGATTACCGAGCTCTGAACGAGGTAACAATCAAGAACAAGTATACCTTGCCACATATAGAAGACTTGTTTTATCAGATGAAGGGTGCTTGTGTCTTCTCTAAGATTGATTTGAGGTCGGGATACTTCCAAATGAAGATTAGACCATCAGACATACCCAAAACAGCTTTTAGAACACAGTATGGATCTTATGAGTACACCGTGATGTCTTTTGGATTGACGAACGCGCCTGCCTACTTGATGTACCTCATGAATAAGCTCTTCATGGAGTACTTGGATAGATTCATTGTGGTGTTTATTGATGACATTATGATCTACTCGAAGGATGAGAAAGAACATGAGGAACACTTGAGGCTTACGTTGCAGAAATTGAGGGAGCATCAATTGTATGCCAAGTTCAACAAGTGTCAGTTTTGGTTGAGAGAGGTGTCGTTTTTGGGTCATATAATTTCAGGAGGAGGAGTATCGGTTGACCCCGGAAAAGTGAGAGACATGTTGAAGTGGGAACCGCCGCAAAATGTCAAGGAAATAAGGAGTTTTCTTGGGATGGCTGGATATTACCGTAGATTCATCAAGGACTTTTCCAAGATAGTCAAGCCTATAACGGAGTTGCTAATGAAGGGAAAGGCGTTCCAATGGACTGAAGCTTGTCAGAATAGTTTTGAGGAGTTAAAGAAGAGGTTGACAACAACCCCAGTTTTGGTATTGCCGGATGTAAGCAAGAGTTTCGATATCTATTGTGATGAGTCGAGACAAGGACTTGGATGTGTATTGATGCAACAAGGTCAAGTGGTCGCCTATGCATCAAGACAATTGAAGAAACATGTGCAGAATTACCCAACACATGATTTAGAACTTGCAGCTGTGGTACATGCATTGAATATTTGGAGACACTATATTCTTGGACATAGGTGTGAAATTTATACGGATCACAAGAGTTTGAAGTATATTTTCACACAAAAGGATCTGAACTTGAGGCAACGGAGATGGTTGGAGCTCATCAAAGATTATGATTTGGGGATCAACTATCATTCGGGAAAAGCCAATGTAGTGGCCAATGCTTTGAGTAGAAAGGGAGTAAGTCACCAACTCACAGTTCGAGAGTTACCATCCGAGTTATGCAAGGAGTTTGAACGGGTGAACCTCGGGTTTGTAAATGAGATGGAGATGATGGAGTTAAACCCAACCTTGGAGCAAGAAATTCGAGAGGCACAAACCGCAGATGAGGAGATCAAGGAAATAAAGGAAAGGATCGAGGAAGGGAGAGAATTCAGATTTGATGAAGACGAACATGGTACCTTATGGCTTGGAAAGAGGATCGTTGTGCCTAATGTAAAGCATATTCGGGAGACAATATTAAAGGAGGCACATGACTCACCTTACTCAATTCACCCCGGTTGTACAAAGATGTACAAAGACTTAAAGACTTGCTATTGGTGGGATAGCATGAAGAAAGACATAGCTGAATACGTAGCATTGTGTGATGTGTGCCAACGAGTCAAGGCGGAACATCAAAGGCCAGTCGGATTATTGCAACCGTTGAAGATTCCGGAATGGAAGTGGGAAGAAATTGGAATGGACTTCATAGTTGGGTTACCACGTACTCAGTCCGGGTATGACTCAATTTGGGTAATTGTGGATCGCTTAACCAAGTCAGCTCATTTTGTCCCTGTGAAGACCAAATATACCGTTGCACGATTGGCCGAAATATACATGGAGCATATTGTGTGTCGACATGGAGTCCCAAAGAAGATAGTCTCGGATAGAGGTTCTCAATTTACCTCAAGATTTTGGCAAAAATTGCATGAAGCATTGGGAACGAGGTTAAATTTTATTTCAGCATATCATCCTCAAACGGATGGGCAAACCGAGAGGACCAATCAGATTTTAGAGGACATGTTAAGAGCTTGTGCTTTGAATCATGGGAAAACTTGGGACAAAAGCTTACCATACATGGAATTTTCATACAACAATAGTTACCAAGCAAGTTTGAAGATGTCACCATATGAAGCACTTTATGGGAGGAAGTGTAGGACACCTTTATTCTGGAATGAGGCAGGAGAAACTCAAGTATTTGGACCAGATGTGTTACAAGAAGCCGAAAAGCAAGTCTAGATAATTCGTGAAAACTTGAGGGCTGCCCAATCAAGGCAAAAAGGCTATGCGGACAATAGAAGAAGGAAACTAGCCTTTGAAGTGGGAGATTTTGTTTACCTCAAGGTGTCACCAATGAGAGGTCATAAGAGGTTTAACATAAGAGGAAAGCTTGCACCTCGTTATATTGGACCATTCAAGATTTTGGACAAAAGAGGAGAAGTAGCGTATAAGTTGGAGATGCCAGCTCATCTTTCAGACGTACATGATGTCTTTCATGTTTCCCAGCTCAAGAAGTGCTTGAGAGTACCAGAAGAACAAGTGCCAATGGAAGGATTGGAGCTAGAGGAAGATTTGACTTATGCCGAGCAACCGGTTAAGATCTTGGAAACTAAGGAGAGGGTCACAAGGAACAAGGTTATTAGATGGTGTAAAGTTCAATGGAAGCACCACACAGAAAAAGAAGCAACTTGGGAGCTAAAAGATGATCTCAAAAAGGACTTCCCCTATCTCTTCTCTTCCGCGTCGAATCTCGAGGGCGAGATTCATTTTAAGGGGGGTAGGTTTGTAACACCCTCATTTTCATGCATGATGCCCTACATACACTCATATACATGTTTAACATTAACCCACAACAAGAGAAACAAGTTTAAAATTGATTTGGAGCATTTAAAATTGATTTGGAGCAAAACCGCACTTAAAACGCAGGAAAGTGCGGACTAGTCCGATTTTACTGAGGACTAGTCCGATTTCTCTCTGACTATAAACAGACTTGTCCATTTTTGCTGCGGACTAGTCCGATTTTGCCTGTGGAAACCTTCGGACTTGTCTGATTTTGTGCGGACTAGTCTGATATTCCATGAATCCTTGAAAAAATTGCTAAGTCCTTGGACTTTTCCGGACTAGTTTGGTGTTCCAGCGTACTTGTCCATTTTCCTCTCTGTTTAAAGTCGGACTTGTCCGATTTTTGGCCAGACTTGTCCGATTTTCTCTCTGGACGACTTTGGACTAGTCCGGTCCTGTCTGGACTTGTCCGATATTTCGCGACTCCGAGTTGATCTTTTGTTTTACGACTTGTTTCTTGGGTTTCACGTTAAGTGGGCCTAGGGACGTCGTGCCTAACTCTTTTAGAGCCCATGTGGGACTCGAAACCGGCCTCTACTCATCCCAAAACTCGAAATCCATCTAACCCTAGCCTCCACCTCTATATAAACAGCCCCACCCCTTGGATTGACATCTATTTGCCACTTTTCCACCCACCCAAACCCTAGTTCGTGGGGAGCCACCATCAAGAAGGGAGGAGAAGATCCCAAGCAAGAAGAAGAAGAGGAGGAAACGAAAGAGGATCAAGATCTCCACCAAGTTTCGTTCTTCACCACCAAATTATCCCCAAGTTCATCACCAACCCTAAATCACCAAGATCCAAGTGTTACCTACAAGTTTCTTGATTCATTGGAGTCCTAAACACCTGGTATACCTTCTATTCTCTTTTCCTTACGTGAATTCAACCCCTAATTTCCGAATTTACGTCGATCTAGAAAACCCTAATCTGCTGATCTCGCGGAGTGCGGACTTGTCCAGTCCCTAGCGGACTAGTCCAATCTTCCTGGTTAAATTGGGTTGAATTAATTCTAAAATTTGATCTAATCGAATCCAAACCTGTATAAACTTGTTAAAAGCTATTAAAACTAGTTAGTGATCATTAAAAGCAATCTATTCACAAGTTCTACCTTGCATTTGCATCAATCATGCATGTCATGTCATATTGAGTAATATTTGTGCACTCTTTGATTGCGTTTCTTGTCTTGTATGTTTATTGTGTGGATTAGACGGATTTGCGCTAGAGAGTGCCGCGGAGGATCTACAACATCAAGAGTTTGAAGGCTTTGATCCTAATCAACAGCAAGAGCAAGGCAAGTGTCCTTGAAGCATATTGATCCTGTTTTTTTTTTAAATTAAATGTTTTGTTTGCAAAATTGCATGCTTGTGTCAATTTGATGGGAACCCTATGATAGGAAGTTTACTAGATTTGTTAAACCACCCTTGTCACCTGGAATTTATGGTAGAGAGTCGGGAAGGGTTTTTACCTTTTGCTTCGCTTAATCAACTGGGATGTAAAACAACTATACCACTCAATTCAATTATGCATGGATGAGATTATGGTTAACATGAACTGGTTAAATATGATATGGTAATGGGTGATCTAAGCAAGCCTGGTATGTGGATGGGTTGGATGTTATGGTGGTTTGCTTGCTTTAGATCTAAGGACCGGTTCATGCGAGAATAAGCCAGGACTACAGTGCCACCACGAGGCCAAGTATGGGTGCGGCGTAGATGATTAATTAGGGCTTTGCTAGTACTGTTTGGACCATTGTGGATGCTCGGGAAAGGGGTAGTCGGATTGGGTTTATTGATGATTGGTGGGACTACCTTGGGATCCGAATGGCTCAAGAGGGGGCCCTTGGTTGAAGATGTGCTCTGCAGGAGACATCACCACTGCTGAAACCTCAGTGGGATCTAAATAGGCTAGTAATCCCTTTATAAAGGCTACTTTGTGATCTCTTGGCCACACACCAACGGAAGTGTGTAATATGACCGACGGGTCATGGGCATAAGAGAGATTCTTAGTCATCGAAAGGTGATGAAATCACGAACACGTGGGTAAAGTGGTACAAACTCTGCAGAGTTAAATAAAACTATCATGATAGCCGTGCTCCCGGTTATGATCACCTGGACAACTTCCATGATTAGAGGGAATTGGAATTTGGGATGGTTATGGATTTATTTCTGGTATTGAATATGGTTATTGGCAAATGGTGAAATCTGGAATTATTGATGAAGATGGTGAATTGTAGACTGGTATTATGGTATTACTTATGATTATGATGGGTTTACTTCATATACATATAATATATTGCTTTTCAAATGTTTTTATGTACTTTTTAGCACTTTGCCATTATTATTGTCGTCATTTGAATAAGCCACATGTCATACTTTCCACACTTGCTGAGTACGACATGTACTCACTCTTGCAATCCCCCCCCTCCCCCAACAGTTGCAGGTCAGGATTGGGAGTTTAATGGCGATAATGCGGAGTTCTAGGCCGTGGCTACCGTCAGCTTTGCCTGTGGTGTTATTGGAGCTGCGCTATACCCTATTGCTTATGCTGCCTAGCTGTTTAGTTTGCTTAATTAGTTTATTTCCGCTGCATTAGTTGAACTTGTCATTAATATTCATTAGAGCTTGTATTCGAGGATAATCTGGTTTGTGTAATAAAATTTGGTTAATTAATCTTGTTCTGTGGTAATTATCTATATATCATTTGTGATTGCACTCGTGTATGTGTGATGAACATCCTGGGCACACATATGCTTTAGCTTGGTTCATTTTTCGGAACCGGGCGTCACAGTTGATCTTAAGAACATGTGTCATGGATTAAATGAGATGAAATCCCTCAAAAAGTAAAAGGATAAAACTGGCGTCAAAGACTTAAGCGTAGAAATTAGGGTTTCTATGTTATTGAGCTTAAGTGAGCCGTATCATGTGTGAGGGTGGACGCATCATGTGCATTGAGATTATTATAGAGGGATCAAAGTGGTGGTTGAGAGAAAAACCTAAGTGAGAAGCCAAAATGAGGAAAAACCCTAGGAGGCCAGACTAGTCCGGGCCTCTGGCCACACTAGTCCGGCCAGTCAGAGATGTCCGCTTTGGGGCGGACTAAATGTCTCTGGATGAGTTCAGACTTGTCCGTATGGGTACGCACTAGTCCGTTCATCCCTTAGTGGAGTTGGAGCTAAGTCCCTGAAGACCGGACTTGTCCGTTTTGGAACGGAACAAAGCTCTCTGGAAAAGTTTGGACTCGTCCGTGGTGGTGCGGACTAGTCCGTTTGAGACTTAGTGTGAGAGAAACTGAGCAAACCCTAGAGGGACGAACTAGTCCGCCCCCTGTGGCCAGACTAGTCCGGGCCTACCCAGTTGTGTATGTTTTGGGATGGACCAAACCTTTCTGTCCTACTTCGGACTAGTCCGTATTGAACCGGACTAGTCCGTGTTGTTAGTGGTCGTTTGAAATTCAAATGTTGGCGCGCACATCATCTGTTTTGTCGATCGATGACGTGAAATTGTCGTTGGTCCCAGAAGGCTGGACTAGTCCGTGGCACAGGGCCGGACTAGTCCGGGTTTGCCCTGGAGGCAACGGTTAGTTGTCGGGACCCCTATAAAAAGGGGACCCCGACCCCTATTTGACAACTCTCGAACCCTAGCGCCGCCACAAGTGACCTAGAGCCTTCCAAAGCCTTCCACTCGTCCTACTAGCCCTCTAAGACAAAATCTTGAAGAGATTAGGGTTTGGGGAGGAAAGTGAAGGAAGATCATCGCGCTTTGGCTCTTGGTTTGATATCTTTGCCATTGTGTTGTGTTTTGTGGCTTGTGTGAGTTGGGCTTCGTGTGCTCCTCATTGTATTGATTCGTGGGAGCCTCAACTTGTGAGGAGCCCCAATCAAACTTGGTGATTACCCATTGGTATAGTGGAAACCAAGCCGGCCATTGTGGTGGCTTGGTGAGAGAAGGGTCAAGTGAGACCCGATCCTTGTGTGGACTTCTCAACGTGGATGTAGGCTTCTTCGTGGAGCTGAACCACGGGATAAATTTTGTCTCACTTGTCATTTTACATTTCGTAATCACTAGCATTGCTATTAGGGTTCTTATTGTTCATATTGCTCTTCACATTGATCTTTGTTGAAATTTTGTAACTTAAGTGCTTTAACTTCACAATCTAAGTTGTACTAGGTTATCACACATTGCTTGTCTCTTCGGTGAACTTAAATTCTGCAAATAACTTGTATAAACCATGTTTTAAGTTTTCACCCTGTGCTGAGCGGACTAGTCCGGACCTGTCCAGACAAGTCGAGTCTGAGGAGTTTAATCTCGTTTGATTATGTCATTTCAGGTCTTATTGCCTATTCACCCCCCTCTAGGCGACTTTCATCCAGGCACGACACGGAGGATGTTTTTTCGTGTCGATCGGCACAGCGACACGACGACCCAACGCCAGCGGCACGGGCGGGACGCTCGGAGGCGGCCAACGCGAACGGTGGCTCGCGCGTGATTGGCAAGCGGCAGCTTGGGTGCGGCCAGCAGGCGGGCGAAGCAGACGACAGAAGTTGGGCAGTGAGAGTGTGATCGAGCCTTGCAGTTCGGGTGGGTATTTGATAGCGGCTAGGTGAAAGTGCATTAGGCATCCCCGTGGGTTTTGGATGATTGATAACGAAAAATTAAGAGACTAATGATCTCAGTTTATATTAAGCACATGTGTGACGATTGAAGTGAAAGAAAATCCCACAAAAAAGAAAAGATTGAAATAGGCATCAAAAACTCAAGCATTCTTATGTGTTGAGTTTAGACTAGCCTTCTATGTGTGAGGGTGTCTGTATCAAATGCATTGAGATCATATAAGAGGACTCAAAGTAGTGATTGAGAGAATACCTAAGTGAGAATCCTTGATTGAGAGAATTCACAGGAGACCGAACTTGTTCGGGTATCAGGGCCAGACTAGTCCGGGTTGTCCAGAGTAGTTTGTTTTTAGATGGACTAAGAGTTTCTGTTGTACTTCAGACTTGTCTGTTGAGTGAAGGACTAGTCCATTCTACACTTCATGAGAGTTTCCAGAGATAAGCCTCGGGAGGTTGGACTTGTCTGCCACAATGGCCGGACTATTCCGGTCTTCCCAGACTAGTCCGATTTTAGCCAAACCAAAGATTTCTGTTGTACTTCGGACTTATCCGTTTTGTGGCAGACTAGTCCGTGGTATTAAGTGAGAAGGGGTTTCTGAGGCTAAGTCCTGTAGGCCAGACTTGTCCATCCTAGTTGGCTGAACTAGTTTGGTGCTTGCAGACTTATCCGTTTTTTAGCAGACCAAGACATTCTGTTTGTGTTCGGATTAGTCCGTTGTTGGCCGGACTAGTTAGGTGTGTCATGACTGTTTGAAATTCAAACTTTAGAGGGTATGTCACTCTCTGTGGAGCGTGACGTAATGCGGACCCAGTAGACCAGACTAGTCTGGGTCCAAGCCGGACTAGTCCGGACATTCAATGCTGGCAATGGCTAGTTTTTGGGACCCCCATAAAAAGGGGACCCCCCGACTCCCATTTGAATACTTTTGAACCCTAGCACCGCCAAAAGCTCCCTTGAGCCATTCTAAGCCTTCTACTCTGCCTACTTGCCCTCTAGAACCAAATCTTAAGGAGATTAGGGTTTGGGAAGGGGAGAGAAGGAAGATCGACTCGCTTTGGCTCTCGGTTTGATCTCTTGTACTTGGTGTCACGTTTTTGTGGCTTGTGGTTGTTGAGCTTCGTGTGCTCTTTGTTGTAAATCATTTGTGGGAGCCTCAACTTGTGACAAGCCCCAAGAACATGGTGATTACCCTTGTGATTAGTGAAAACCAAGCATACCTTTTGTGATGGCTTGGTGAGATTAGGGTCAAGTGAGACCTGGTCCTTTTGTGGACTTCTCAACGTGGATGTAGGTTTCTTCGTGAAACTGAACCACGGGATAAATCGTGTCTCACTTGTCATTTTACTTTCCACTATTCACTAAAATTGCTTTTAGGGTTCATATTATTCTTCACGTTGTTCTTCATTGAAATCTTGCAACCAATTTGCGATCACTCATTAATCAAAGTTGTATTAGGTTGCTAGACATTGTATCTATCTTGTGTCAAACTAAAATCAGCAAATAACTAGTAAAAATCAAGTTTTTGGATTTTTCCTGTGTACTGAGCAGACTTGTCCGACCTCAGAGTTTTTAATGTTGTTTGATCAAGCAATTTCAGGTCATATTGCTTATTCACCTCCCTCTAGGCGACTTTCAATTGGTATTAGAGCAGGTATCTCTATCAAGAGTCTAACCACTCGGAGAGAAGATGACCGGAAGAAATGAAAATGAGGTCCTAGTGATCGTCGATGGAGATGACAAGATGAAGGACGTAAATGTGCTTCAAGACGATCCAAATGATGACGAATAAGTCCACCAACTCAAGGCACGACTCTGTGATAAGCTAGGTCTTCCCAAGAAGGAGACCAAGGCAATCGATGCAATCAACCACGACAATGGGAGTAGTTCACAAGACTACTCCCGATATCCTTACAACTATGAGCGCTTAGCTTATAGCAATCATTATTTGTCTATTCCTATTGGAAAACCTCCCCAATTTGATGGAAATGATTACTCTATGTGGAAGCATAACATGAAAATGCATCTCATTTCCTTAAACCCTAGCTTGTGGCAAATTGTTTTGATAGGTGTTCATCTTCCCAAGAATGAGGAAGACGTTACCCCGGAGCAAGCCGTCCTACTCCACCGCAATGCTCAAGCGGTTGGAGTGATCACCTCCTCCTTGACTCGAGAGGAGTTCAACAACATTAATGGATTGGAGGTGGCTAAGGACATATGAGATATGCTCAAGACGGCACATGAGGGCAATCGTGTCATAAGGGAGGCGAAGATCAAGATGATCGAGGGACAACTTGGGAGGTTCACCATCATGGATGGTGAGACCTTCCAAGACATGTACAACCTCCTCAAGGTGCTCATCAACAAGAGCCGTTCCTACGGATTCACCCGGTGGACAGACTATGAAGTGGTAAAGAGGATGATTCAGACATTCATGCCTCGAAATTTCACTCTTTGCTCTTTGATTTGTGAGAGTCCGGGATTTCACAAGATGACTCCGGAAGAAGTGCTAGGGAGAATCATCAACCATGAGATGATGGAGAGTGAGGCCATGTTCTACAACGACCTCCAAAAGCTCACCTCCTTTAAGAAGAAAGATGTTGCATTCAAGGCAACATCATCAAGATCCCAAGAACAAGAGGAAAGTGATGAAGAGAGCCTCAACACCGATGAGGAAGAGGCGCTCTTCATCAACAAGTTCAAGAGGATGATGAGAAGAAGGAGGGGGAGCTACCATAATGAAAGCAAGAAAAAGGACAAGTCTAGAACAAGTGCAAAGAGAGCTTGCTACAATTGTGAGAAGTATGGCCACTTCATTGTGGATTGCCCACATGAAGAAAACAAGAAGAAGAAGGAGAGCAAGTTCTAAGAGAAGAAATTCTTCAAGAAGAAGAAGCAATCGGGACAAGCCCACCTTGGAAAGGAGTGAGATTCAAATTAAGACTCCTCCGATGGATAAGAAGAGAAGATGTCAACAATTACCATGAAAAGATCAACCACGGAGAACAAGCTCTTCCCCAACTTGGAGAGCTCAAGACCAACATGTCTCATGGCCAAGGAGGGAAGGAAGAAGGTTAAATCAAAATCACCTTCTTCAATTTCATCACTTGATAATTTTAATAGTGGTAGTGAAAATGAAGATATGCTTAAAGATATTAGTAAGAGTACATTAAAATTTTTAAAGATGTTGTCAGATGAGATATTTGAAAAGAAGGAGCTCATCAATCATCAAGAAGACATGCTAATACAACAAAATGTGAGATATCAAGAGTTTTAGAGCTCTTGGTGCTTGAAAGAGAAAGAAGCAATGCACTTGAGCGTGAACTCGCTTTGAGCAAGGAAACTTGCTCAAATCTTGAGAAAACTACAATTGTGCTAAACGATGAACTTGTTAGCTTGACAAAAGTTAACAAGACTCTTGAAACACAAGTGGAGTCTCTTAAGATCAATGCACCTTCTTCCTCTAAAAGCTCACCTTCCACAAATGTCAAATCCGAAACACCTCAAACTTGAAAATTCTCTAACTTGATCCTAAAACTAAATGATGAGCTTAAAGTTGCACAAAAGAAGCAAGCATCGAAAGGTGGCATTTTTGACAAGGATAAGATGACATATGCATGTAGTGCATACACCAACACAATACATCCTCTTGTCAAAGATGGTCTTGGATATTCTAGGGGGGGGAAGCAAAATGCTAAGACTTCCAAGAATGGCAAAGACTTGATTGTTTTTGTTAAAGAATGATCTTACCACAACAACAAAGGAAAGAACATAGCTACATCACACAACATGCCTAAAAACAAACCTCATTCATTGCTTCATGATTTTGATGCTTCAGATGTCTTGTTGAGGAACAAATTTGGTAAGACTTATGCCAAGTATGTTGGGCCACTCCGCAAGAGTCCAAAACCTTGCGTGTGGGTGCCCAAATGTCTCTTGACTAACATCAAAGGACCCAACACCGCTTGGGTACTTAAAACCAAGGCGTAATTCTTTTTGTAGGCATATTCCTCCGGTGGGACTAAGTGGGTCCTTGATAGTAGATGCACATATCATATGACCGGAGAGAGGAAGATGTTTGTGGAGTATGAGAAAAATAAAGATCCAAGCGAAAAAAATCTACTTTGGGGACAATAGCCAAGGGAAAATCCTTGGCACCGGTAAAATTGCTGTATCTCCTAATGATACTTTCTCCAATGTTTTACATGTTGATTCACTTAATTATAACTTATTGTCCATATCATAATTATGTGACAAAGGGTATAATTGTCTTTTCACTAATGAGGGTGTGACCATCACAATAAGAAGCAATGACTCAATTGCTTTTATGGGTGTCCTCAAGGGAAAGCTCTATCTTGTGAATTTCTCTGCGAATAAAGTCCAACTTGAAACATGCTTAATTGCAAAAACCAACATGGGATGGCTTTGGCATAGAAGACTAGCTCATGTTGGGATTAGGAATTTGCAAAAACTTTTTAAGGGCGAGCACATCCATGGTTTAAAGAATGTTGTGTTTGAAAAGTATTGGACATGTAGCGCATGTCAAGCCGGAAAGTAAGTTGGAGCTCAACATCCATCCAAGAACATCATGATGACAACAATACCATTGGAGCTTCTACACATGGACCTCTTCGGTCCAATCGCCTACATAAGCATTGACGGTAACAAATATGGTCTTGTAATTGTTGATGATTTTTCACGATTCACTTGGGTGTTCTTTTTGCATGACAAAAGTGAGACTCAAGGTGTCCTCAATAAATACTTGAGGAGAGCTCAAAATGAGTTCTCCTTGAAAATCAAGACTATAAGAAGTGACAACAGCACCAAGTTCAAGAACACTCAAGATGAAGAGTTTTTGGATGAAGAAGGCATCAAGCATGAGTTCTTGGCCCCCTACTCCCCTCAATAAAATGGGGTGGCCGAGAGGAAGAATAGGACTCTCATTGAGACGGCTAGAACCATGCTTGATGAATACAAGACGTCAGATCGGTTTTGGGCAGAAGCGGTTGTCATGCCATAAACCGGTTGTATCTCTATCGTATATGAAAGAAGATTTTTTATGAACTTCTAACCAGTAACAAACCAAATATTTCCTATTTTAGTGTTTTTGGGAGCAATTGCTATATTCTCAACAAGAAGCCTAGAGCCTCAAAGTTTGCTTCAAAGTCTGATGAGGGTTTCTTGCGTGGTTATGAATCAAACACCTACGACTATTGTGTCTTTGAATGTGGCCTAGAGGGGGATGAATAGGCCTTTTTGAATTTTATCGGAAACTGCAACACTTAACAACCAGATCAAATCTCGAGATATCAGACTAGTCCGGTCGAGTGCGTACTAGTCGGTGTATGCCGACTAGGTTGATCAAATTTGATCAATTATCTTGATCCTAGGATGTATGCAGCGGAAATATACTGGTAATTAAAGTGTTGCACAACTATGAATTAGGATGTACCACAAGTTAATCTTATATTCAATGTTTCAACGTAAAGTGAACAAGATTGATTAAAACCCTAGATTGATATGAAGAGTAAGAACGATGTGCACAAAGAAAGAACACGATGACTTTATCCCGTGGTTCGGTTCCCACAGAGGCAACCTACGTCCACGTTGAGGAGTCCACAAAAGGACCGAGTCTTCTCCAACCCTACCCTCATCGGATCGCCACGAAGGCCAATCCTCTTCACTAATCACAACGGGCAAATAACCAAATTCAAGGGGCCTTCTCACAAGCTGAGGGCTCCCCAAGATTACAATATGAACTCCACCAAGAACACACTCTTAAGATAACAATGAAAACCACAGGAGTGTGTTAGGGAATCAAACCAAGAGCTCAATGAGTGATGAACCATGTCTCTCCAATAATCCAAAGTGTATCCTCAAGGGATTGATCTTTCTTGCGTTTGATTTCGTGGGGAGAGGTGTTTTCTAGACTCTTGGAAGGTGTGACGGCGTAGGGGGGCGAGAGATATGAAAGATGGGCCGTGTACACCTATTTATATGGGGTTCCCAAAAGTTACCATTAGGGTTTAGAAAGATCGTACTAGTTCGTGGTGGACATCGGACTAGTCCGGTGTGCTGCGTGTAGCAAACCCTAGGTGTCCCGAAATATCGGACTTGTCCGGCTGAGAGCGGACTTGTCCGATTTTTGTTTTGGAAATCTTCGGACTAGTCTGGTGGATATCGGACTTGTCCGGATAAGTGAAACCCTAAGTGAATTTGGAGACAAGTCCGCACTTGGAGGACTTGTCCGATTTAGGTCAGAGGGTTTTTTAGACTAGTCTGTGATAATATCGGACTTGTCCGATTGACATCAGAGAGATATCAGACTAGTCTGTTTTGTGATTGGACTTGTCCGATTTTGTGCAGCTGGTGACGTGTTTGGGGTACTAGTCCGCACTGAGGAGGACTAGTCCGATTCTAGTCAGAGAGATATCGGACTAGTCCGTGGTGATATCGGACTAGTATGGTCAGTGAAAAATTAGACTGTGAGGACAAGTCCGCATTGTGAGGACTTGTAAGATCTTGTGCAGAAAGATATCGGACTAGTCCGGTGTCAATCGGACTAGTCTGGTCCTGTATAAATTTGTGCAATGTGTGAGATTGTTTGTGATTGAGCTCTTTGGGTGTGTTTCCTTAACACACTCCATACACAATGATCTACTACACTTGTTTCTTGAGCTCTTTTCCGCATTGCTCTTCATTCTCCTTTCTTTTTGGCACTTTACTCATTTTCTCATTAGAACCTGTGCTCATCTCAACAAAGTGATTAGGATCTCATTTGCTTGTCATAAATCATCCAAAACCCACAAGGGATTCCTAGATGCACTTTCAATCTCCCCCTTTTTGGTCACTGATGACAACCAATTGAGATTTCACAAAATATGATAAAAGGTTTAGATTTTCATAAAGTGTGCACATATGAGTTTAAAACACATTGAGCAATGAAAACATGATCCATATGTGCACTCCTTATGGTGGGATGCGGAACTAAGTGTATAGAAACATCAATCATGATGAGAATGACATAATTGACATCAACATGTTAACAACAAGCATATATGCCATTTTCAGAGAAAAATCACAGATTTCATCAATATCTTCACAAACAGTTCAAAACATTGCATCACAGGACCAATAGTACTAAAAGAGCATATTAAAAGTCTCACAACCCACAAATAGATAAAAGACACAAAAAGAGAGCTCTCCTCGCATCCTACAGCTACAGCCTAAGACTCTAAGACTCCCCTCAATCTCTCCCCCTTTGGCATCAAGACACCAAAAAGAAGGAGAGGAGAGACCTAAGGTCTTCAAGCCTCGCTGTCAGTCCTCTCATTGTCTTCATCTTCATTTTCTGGCCGAGGAGGAGGAGGAGGAGGAACGAAACCACTCTAGTCCTCAACGCCAAAATAGGCAAGCTCGGAGGGAGTCAAGGGCCCGAGCTCGGTGAAATCAGAATCATAGTCATCAGAAATGACTGGAGACCCAATGGGCTCGATCTCCAGCATTTGGCAGATTTGCTTCACATTCTCTTTGACATATCTCATGTCGGCCTTTCTCCTCTTGTTTAGCTTGTGGGCTTTTACTTCGGCCTTTTTGCAAGAGGCAAAGATGGCCAACAGATACTTCAAGATGCCACTCGGGGACCCCTTTTGAGGAGGGGCCCTAGGAGTGGGAGCAGCCCTAGCATCTCCACTGGCTCTCACTGGAGCCTCAGGGCTGGAAGCTGGAGATGGAGCAGCTTGAATGCTTGTCTGTTGAGGCTTTTGGGGCCCCAAGGGGATATGCTCCACACCCTTGATAAACTCTATGCCTGTGACCTTATCAATCATGAATATGAGGTAAGGTGCATAGCCACAGGACCTGTTCGGCGTGCAGGAGATGTTCACCATGTCGTTCCAAATATAGTCAAAGACATCAAACTTCTTGTCTTTGCTAATGACCTTCATCAAGGTCCTGAGGTATCCTTGCACACTTCCTGCATCCCCATCCTTGGGGGCAATGGTCTTTCTTAGAACCCTGTTCCACACCACAAGGAAGGGCTTCATGTTCTTCGTGGAAGGAGGATTGAACTTTGAGTTGGGTTCATAAAGAAACTTCATCTTGTCCTTCTCAATGACACCAATTTTGTGGATGATCACATTGTCATTGCTGGATGTGTCAAGATGTAGCAATCTTGCAAACTCTTCATAAGTAATGGTGTACTTGGATCCGTGAGTCATCCAAGTCACCGTTTCTTCCTCATCACTAGCAAAGTGGCACGTCACATAGAACTGCGCGATGAACTCATCATTCCAATTGTTCCTGAAGGCGAAGATGTCCTTCAATCCATGCCTCTCGACTGCATCGATAACCTCAACAAACGGTGAGCAACCCTTCTTCTCAAAATGATCCCAATCGATCCATTGGCTGCGCACCACGGGTGTCTTCATCGGAAGATATACAGACTTATAAAAGTCTGCATGGAAGTTACTCCAAAACCTCCCATCAGCAGCTTGCTTCAGATGGCTGTAACAATCAACATTCCTGAACTTGGCTGCCATGTCGCTGCCCTTTCCATTGAATCTCTCCTCAGCGGGATCCCTGTCCCCTTGCCTTGGAGCTGACATCTTCAGAGGGCCAATCGGGCCCGTTGCAATCCCTTTGCCCTTGTCCTTGGCTTGGCGAGCACTTGTCGATCTAGGGTCACCTCCAGCTGAAGCCTTGGAGGCCATTTTCTTTGCGAGCACTTTCCTTCGAGCCTGGGAAGGAGAAGTAGCTGGCTCGAATGGGCGCTCTTGGTGCTTCTTGCTTAGGCTCGTCGAGGACTGAAGCACGACTTCGTGGTCCATCTCGGCCTCGAAATCAGAGATTTCATCGTTGGTGATCGACATTGTCCTGAGAATTGATTTCACAAGGTATTGATGAGAATAGATGACAAGGAATTGCATTGAGGAATTAAGAAGTTAGGGTTGAGTTCAGAAAAATTGGACTAGTCTGATGTACAGGCACGGACTAGTCCGGTTGACCGGACTTGTCGGTGCATGGGCCGGACTAGTCCGGTGTTCAACCTCTAGAACCCTAACTATGAGACAAATAGTGATTCCTAATGCACAACTAGCTTAGCATCAATGAAATACATCAAGGAAGCATGTATATGGTGATAGGAACTAAGCTAGTTGATCAACATTGAAGGAAATAGCAGTTTCTAGGGTTTGGGATGAGATTTTACCGAAATTGCTTGATTCTCGGAGATGTAGGGGTTGAAGGATCGGACAAGTTCGTGGACTTCAATCCCTATGCAAAGAAGGTCAATTTCCACCCAAACTTGCGAAGTTTTGATGGAGGAATCAACGAATCGCTTTGGGGAGCTCGAGCGTGGAGGAAAATTAGGGTTTGGCGGCGGCTAGGGTTGTGGACACGAAAAATCGTACTTGTCCGAAAATGATCGGACTAGTCCAAACTTTTCAAGAGACTATATCGGACTAGTCCGTGGTCTGCCAATCTAGTTCGGCCTAACTGTCTCTCTGCGGACTAGTCTGCACGGGTGGACTAGTGCGGGCAACCACAGACTAGTCCGTGGTCACCAGGAAAGAAATGCTTAACCCTTTCGTATATATTCGAAGGTACTTAATAAGAAAATAGGGAGGCAAATCAAATCAAGTAATCTTGATGAATATGATTAGTAAGCACACAACAATCAAGCGATGATCATAATTCACCAAGATTTAGTAATTGACATAGTTTTTTGGAAAAATTTGGAGAGATGATTTTCACAACACAATCAATGAATTTTGGAGATAGCATTCAGGTATACAAGATTTCAAGCCACACTCCAGGCATCGAGGATATTTAGTTCATTTCAGATCTCGCAAAAGCGTTTTTCATCAAGTGGCTTGGTGAATATATCGGCTAGTTGCTTTTCAGTATTGACATGTGAAATGGCTATATCTCCCTTCATTGAATGATCTCTCAAAAAGTGATGTCGGATGTCTATGTGTTTGGTCCTAGAGTGCTCAACGGGATTATGGGCAATTTTAATGGCACTTTCATTATCACAAAGGAGTGGAATACGGTTCATATTGTAACCATAATCCCTTAGAGTTTGTCGCATCCAAAGAAGTTGTGCACAACAACTCCCGGCAGCAACATACTACGCTTCGGCCGTGGATAAGGCAATGGAGTTTTGGTTCTTTGAGGACCAAGAAACTAGGGATCTTCCTAGGAATTGGCATGTACCAGAGGTACTTTTTCTATCTACTTTGCATCCGGCATAATCTGTATCGGAGTAACCGATGAGATTGAATTTGGAGCCTTTGGGGTAGCAAAGGCCTAGGTTGGGTGTATGAACTAAATACCGCAAGATTCTCTTAACGGCTGTCAAATGACACTCTTTTGGGTTGGCTTGAAACCTTGCACACAAGCATACACTCAACATAATAACTGGCCTAGATGGACATAAGTAGAGTAGAGATCCAATCATGGAGCGATATACCTTTTGATCGACATTTGGTCCATCTTCATTGTGATCCAAGTGTCCATTTGTTGCCATGGGAGTCTTTATAGGCTTCGCCTTTTCCATTCCAAACTTCTTGAGTATGTCTTGAGTGTACTTAGTTTGGCTTATGAACGTCCCTTCCTTTTGTTGCCTCACTTGGAATCCCAAGAAGTACTTTAGCTCTCCCATCATAGACATCTCAAACCTATCTGTCATAATCTTACTAAATTCCTCACAAAAAGATTTTTTAGTTGAACCAAAGATTGTATCATCAACATAAATTTGAGAAATAAAGAGATCATTGTCAAAGTTCTTTGTAAACAATATATAACCTACTTTACCGATCTTAAAACCATTTTAAATTAAGAAATCTCTATGACACCCATACCAAGATCTAGGAGCTTGTTTGAGGCCATAGAGAGCCTTACGCAATTTAAATACGTGGTCGGGGAACTCTTCATCTTCAAATCCGGGGGGGTTGCTCCACATACACCTCCTCCTTGATTGGTCCATTGAGGAAGGCGCTTTTCACATCCATTTGATAGAGCTTGAAATCATAGTGAGTAGCATATGCAAGTAATATTCTAATAGACTCGAGTCTAGCTACAGGAGCAAAGGTCTCATCGAAATCCAAACCTTCAACTTGTGAATACCCTTTGGCCACAAGTCGTGCCTTGTTCCTTGTCACCACCTCTTGTTTGTCTTGTTTATTGCGGAAGACCCATTTGGTGCCGACAACGTTGAATTTGGGTCTTTCGACTAGTTCCCACACCTCGTTCCGCTTGACATTGTTGAGTTCTTCTTGCATGGCCACTACCCAATCCGGGTCCTTCAATGCATCCTCAACCCCGTGTGGTTCCAAAAAGGATACAAACGAATAATGCTCACAAAAATTAGTTATGCGAGATCTAGTTGTTACTCCCTTTTGGATCTCACCGATGATGTTGTCAATTGGGTGATCCCTTTGGACGCATTGGTGTACTCTTGGGTGTGGCACTTGCTGTCTTGAATCTTCATGGTCAACTTCTTCCCCCCTAGATGGTTGACCTCATTGACTTGTTGATCATTTTTGTCTTCTTGAGGTTGATCTTGTATGGAAGCTCCCCCTTGATCATTGGCCTCCTCTTGTGGTTCATTTTCCTCATGCATATGTAGAGGTGGTGCTTGAGGTCGAACTTCACCCAATGCCATTCCTCTCAATGCTTGGCAAGGAGCTTATTCTCTATCTAGCATGCATGAATCAACTTGCTCCTTTTGGGAGCCGTTAGTCTCATCGAACACTACGTCGCGTGCTACTTCAATAATTCCGGAGGTCTTGTTGAATACATGATAGGCGTAAGAGTTCGAATCATAACCAAGCAAGAAACCTTCATCAAATTTTGAAGCGAACTTTGAAGTACTAGGCTTCTTGTTCAAACTATATCATTTGGAACCGAAGACTCGAAAATATGAAATATTAGGTTTGTTACCGGTGAGTAGCTCATAGGATGTCTTCTTGAATAGTCGATGAAGATAAAGTCGATTTATAGCGTGGCAAGCGGTGTTAACCGCTTCCTCCCAAAATCGATCCGAGATCTTGTACTCATCGAGCATTGTTCTCTCCATCTCTATGAGGGTTCGGTTCTTCCTTTCGGCAACTCCGTTTTGTTGAGGGGAGTAAGGTGCTCAAAACTCATGCTTTATGCCTTCTTCATCTAGGTACTCCTCAACTTGTGTCTTCTTGAACTCCGTCCCATTGTCGCTTCGAATGTTCTTGATCGTCAATAAAAACTAATTTTGAGTACGCTTGAAAAACTTCTTGAGCGTTCCTTGTGTTTCTGTCTTATCATGTAAAAAGAAAACCCAAGTGAAGCGAGAAAAATCATCAACAACTACTAAGTCATATTTGTTACCGCCGATGCTTATGTAAGCAATTGGACCGAATAAGTCCATGTGGAGTAGCTCGAGCGGTCTTGTTGTAGTCATGACGTTCTTAGCAGGATGAGGTGCTCCAACTTGCTTCCTGGCTTGGCACGTGCTACAAGTCCTGTCTTTCTCAAAAACAACATCCTTCAAACCTCGGATGTGATCACCCTTGAGGAGTTTTTGAACATTCCTCATATCAACATGCGCTAGCCGTCTATGCCACAGCCAACCCATGTTGGTCTTTGCAATCAAGCATGTGTCAAGTTCGGCTTTATCTTTGTTGAAGTCAACAAGGTAAAGCTTTCCCTTTAACATACCCTTGAATGCAATGGAACCATCACTCCTCCTAGAGATGGTCACACCTTCATTAGTGAACAAGCAATTATAACCTTTGTCACATAATTGAGATATGGACATCAGGTTATAATCTAAGAATCAACATGTAGCACATGAGAAAGAGTGTGTTGAGATGATATGGCAATTTTACCGGTACCGAGCACCTTTCCTTGACTATTGTCTCCAAAATAGACGCCCTTGCTTGGATCCTCATTTTCTTCATACTCAACGAACATCCTTCTTTCTCCGGTCATATGGTTGGTGCAGCCACTGTCTAGCACCCATTTAGATCCACCGGAGGAATAGGCCTACAAAAACAAATCATGCCTTGGTTTTAGGTACCAAGCTTGCTTGGGTCCTTCTAGGTTAGTCACAAGGGATTTAGGCACCCACACATGAGACTTTGTGTTCTCATGGCGTGGCCTAACATAATGAGCATAAATCTTACCAGAATTACTTCTCATTAAAACATAAGATGCATCAAAGGTTCTAAAAAGCAACTGTTGTTGTTTATATGCAGGACTAGTCTGGGAGATCGAACTTGTCCGGAGGACTGGACTTGTCTGTGTCCCGACCAGACTTGTCCGGTGATAATGTGTGTTAACTTTGTTGTTCTTATGGCTTCTAGCATGTTGCTTTTAACCATAAGAGTAACCAATGCCATATTTGTCATTTGGAGATCTTGTGACCAAGTATGCACTACGTGCATATTTGACCTTCTCCTCGTCAAATATGCCATTTTGTGAAGGATGCTTGTCCTTGGTAGAGGTTGACTTGTCTTTCAAGCTGGTGTCAACTTTACCACATGAACAAGCAATGATAGCTTCAGTTTTAAGTGGTTGAGAAGGTGATCTTGAAGAGGATGGAGGGTCACCTTGCTTGAGTGACTCAACTTGTACTCCAAGGATCTTGTTAACCTTGATTAGGTTAGCAAGTTCATCCTTGATTATAGCATTTGAGTTGCTTAACTCCAAGCAAGCTTCCTTGCCTGAAGCTAACTCAAGTTCTAGTGACTTGCTTCGTTCCTTTTCAAGTTCTAGAAGCTTGTCAAGTTCAACATATTCCTCCTTTTGGGAGATAATCATGTCTTCTTGACGATTTATCAGCTTCTCCTTCTCAATAAGTTGATCAAGTAGAAATTTCATTTTCGCAGCCGTTTTCTTATCTAAGCCAATGAGCATATCTTCATTATCGCTAGCAATTTCACTATCACTAGAATAGGAATGCAAGGAAGAGGGTTTGGTTGTTACCTTGTGTTTACCTTCCTTTGCCATGAGGCAAGTGCCGTTCCCCTTCCATGCACCGAGAGTAGGAAAGAAAGTGGACTTTTTGGATGTCTTCTCAATGGCTATGCTAGCCATCTCTTCTTCTTCTTCGGATGAGGACTCATCATTTGAGTCCCACTCTTTCCCTAGATGCACTTGTTCAGCTTGCTTCTTCTTCTTGAAGAATTTCTTGGGTTGAGGCTTCGTTTCCTTGGTCTTCTTCTTGTTCTCTTCATATGGGCAATCAACTATAAAGTGGCTATACTCACCACAGTTATAGCATGCCCACCTCAACTCTGGTCTTGATCTTTCCTTGTACTTCCCTTCACTTGATTTAGCCCCTTGTCTTTTCTTCATCATTCTTTTTAATTTCTTCATGAATAGTATCATGTCATGTTCATCCAAGTCCCTACTCTCATCGTCACCATCTTCTTCTAATTGAGCTTCTTGAGCTTCTTTAGATAAGGGCTTGAGAGTGGACTTCAAGGTGACCCCTTTCTTCTTTGTCGAGGTGAGATCGACAATCTCCTTAACGTGCTTGACTTGCTTTTCCATCATCTCAAAGTTGATGATTTTCCCAAGTAACTCATCTGTGGTCATCCTCTTGTACCCGGGGCTTTCTCGTATCATTGAGCACAAGGTGACATTGCGAGGCATGAAAGCTCTAAGAATGAGCTTCACCACCTCGTGGTCATTCCACTTCTTGCTTCTGTATGCTCGCACCTTGTTGATGAGCGTCTTTAGTCAGTTGTACATGTCTTGTGGTGACTCATCTTCTTCGATGGCGAATCTTCCCAGCTCGCCTTCAATCATCTCGATCTTCGCTTCTCGCACATGACGATGGCCTTCATGTGCAGTTTGCAATGTATCCCATATATCCTTTGCAATCTCGAGTCCATCCACCTTTGTGAACTCGTTCCGACTGAGTGATGAGGTGATGACTGTAGCAGCTTGGGAATTTCGATGGATTGCTTGCTCTTGGCTAGGTGTGAGCTCCTCATCATCGTCGGGGATATCTATTCCTGTGCATACTATGTGCCACAAACTTGGATTGAGAGAAATCAAATGCATTTTCATGTTTTGCCTGCACATTAAGTAGTCATTGCCGTCAAAGTGTGGGGATTTTCCAAGCGGAATAGATAGATAATGATTGTTGTTAGAATTTAGGCAATCATACTTACAAGGATATCGGGAGTAGTCGGTGTGAGTACTCCCCTTCTTCGTCTTCTCATCTTCGATCTTTACTTTTCCTTTGGAGAGGGTTTTCTTCCTTAGGAGCGCCTTTAGTTCCAGCGTCTCCTCATCGTCATCCTCAAAGTCTTGAATAGCCTCGAGGAGCCTCTCCAATTTTGGTTCTTTTCCTCTTCAACCTTCTCTTGGTTGATGCTCTTGTGTATGTCCTTCATGTCCTACATGATCTCTTCGAGCAATTAGTCTCCTTTTGAAGAGCGCGCACTGATACCAATTGAATGTGGCCTAGAGGGGGGGTGAATAGGCCTTTTTCAATTTTGTCGGAACCTGCAACACTTAACAACCAGATCAAATCTCGAGATATCGGACTAGTCCGGTCGAGTGCGGACTAGTCCAGTGTATGCCGACTAGGTTGATCAAATTTGATCAATTATCTTGATCCTAGGATGTATGTAGCGGAAATATACTGGTAATTAAAGTGTTACACAACTATGAACTAGGATGTACCACAATTTAATCTTATATTCAATGTTTCAACGTAAAGTGAATAATATTGATTGAAACCCTAGATTGATATGAAGAGTAAGAACAATGTGCGCAAAGAAAGAACACGATGACTTTATCCCGTGGTTCGGTTCCCACAGAGGCAACCTACGTCCATGTTGAGGAGTCCACAAAAGGACCGGGTCTTCTCTAACCCTACCCTCGTCGGATCGCCACGAAGGCCAATTCTCTTCACTAATCACAAAGGGAAAATAACCAAATTCAAGGGGCCTTCTCACAAGTTGAGGGCTCCCCAAGATTACAATATGAACTCCACCAAGAACACACTCTTAAGATCACAATGAAAATCACAGGAGTGTGTTAGGGAATCAAACCAAGAGCTCAATGAGTGATGAACCGTGTCTCTCCAATGACCCAAAATGTATCCTCAAGGGATTGATCTTTCTTGCGTTTGATTTCGTGGAGAGAGGTGTTTTCTAGACTCTTGGACGGTGTGACGGCGCGGGGGGTCGAGAGATATGAAAGATGGGTCGTGTACACCTATTTATATGGGGTTCCCAAAATTTACTTTTAGGGTTTAGAAAGATCGGACTAGTCCATGGTGGACACCAGACTAGTCTAGTGTGCTGCGTGTAGCAAACCCTAGGTGTCCCGACATATCGGACTTATCCGGCTGAGAGCGGACTTGTCTAATTTTGGTTCTGAAAATCTTCGGACTAGTCCGTTGGATATCGGACTTGTCCGGATAAGTGAAACCCTAAGTGAATTTGGGGACAAGTCCACACTTGGAGGACTTGTCCGATTTAGGTCAGAGGGTTTTTCTGACTAGTCTGTGATAATATTGGACTTGTCCGATTGACATCAGAAAGATATCGGACTAGTCCGTTTTGTGATCGGACTTGTCTGTTTTTGTGCAGCTTGTGACGTGTTTGGGGGACTAGTCCGCACTTGGGAGGACTACTCCGATTCTAGTCAGAGAGATATCAGACTAGTCTATGGTGATATCAGACTAGTTCGATCAGTAAAAAACTGGACTATGAGGACAAGTCCGCATTGTGAGGACTTGTTCGATCTTGTGCAGAAAGATATCGAACTAGTCCGATGTCAATCGGACTAGTCCGGTCCTGTATAAATTTGTGCAATGTGTGAGATTATTTGTGATTGAGCTCTTGGGGTGTGTTTCCTTAACACACTCCATACACAATGATCTACTACACTTGTTTCTTGAGCTCTTTTCCGCACTGCTCTTCATTCTCCTTTCTTTTTGGCACTTTACTCATTTTCTCATTAGAACCTGTGCTCATCTCAACAAAGTGATTAGGATCTCATTTGCTTGTCATAAATCATCCAAAACCCACAAGGGATTCCTATATGCACTTTCAGTCTTCAACAAATCCTCCAGAATTGTTGAAGAAGCACGTGATGTAGTGTTTGATGAGACAAATGGCTCCCAAGTGGAGCAAGTTGATCGTCATGTGTTAGATCAAGAAGAAGCTCCACAAGTTATGATAGGAAGGATGGCACTTGGAGACATTCGACCACAATAACAACCTCAAGACTCAAGTGACCATTATGCACATCAAGAAAACTCTTCCTCAAATGATCAAGCTCAATACCCTCAAGATGTGCTTCAACAAGATGAAAATGGAGGCATCAATCAAGGGGGAGATGAAGAAAGTGAAGAAGAAGAAGATGATGAAGTTCCAAGAACTCAAGCACCACACCCAAGAGTACATCAAAGTGTTCAACGGGACCACCCTGTTGACAACATCCTTGGAGACATTTCCAAGGGGGTTCCTACTCGATCTCGTGTTGCAAATTTTTGTGAGCATTACTCTTTTGTTTCTTCTTTGGAGCCTCATAAGGTTGAAGAAGCACTACGAGATCCAGATTGGGCGATGGCTATGCAAGAAGAGATCAACAATTTTGAAAGAAATCAAGTATGGGAGCTCGTAAAAAGGCCAAATGCAAATGTTGTGGGCACCAAATGGGTGTTCTGCAACAAACAAGATGAGCACGGGGTGGTTACAAGGAATAAAGCACGACTTGTGGCTAAGAGGTACTCACAAGTCGAAGGTTTGGATTTTGATGAAATCTTTGCTCCTGTAGCTAGGCTTGAAGCAATTCGCATATTACTTGCCTTTGCTACTCACCATGAATTTAAGATATACTAAATGGACGTCAAGAGTGCATTTCTCAATGGTCCAATCAAATAAGAGGTGTATGTGGAGCAACTCCCGGGATTTGAGGATCAAGACTTCCCAAACCATGTCTACAAATTGCGTAAGGGGCTCTATGGACTTAAGCAAGCTCCTAGAGCTTGGTATGAGTGCCTTAGAGACCTTCTAGTTCAAAATGATTTCAAAATTGGAAAGGTCGACTATACTCTACTCACTAAGCACTTCAATGATGACTTGTTTGTTTGCCAAATATATGTCGATGACATTATAGTTGGTTCTACTAACAAAACTTTTTGTGATGAGTTTTCAAAGATTATGACCGAAAGGTATGAGATGTCCATGATGAGAAGTTGAAGTTTTTCCTAGGATTTCAAGTAAAGCAACTCAAGTAAGGCACATTCATAAGTCAAACAAAGTACACACAAGACATACTCAAGAAGTTTGACATGGACGTAGCCAAATCCGTAAAGACTTCAATGGGAACCAATGGGCACCTCGACCTAAATGAAGATGGTCCAAGTGTGGACCAAAAGGTATGTCGTTCCATGATTGGTTCATTGCTTTACTTATGTGCATCTAGGCCTGATATAATGCTAAGTGTGTGTATGTGTGCTCGATTCCAAGCTGCTCCTAAGTTGTATCATTTGATCGCCATAAAGAGAACTCTTGGATATTTGGTTCACACAACAAGCCCAGGACTTTGGTACCTCGAGGGCTCCAAGTTTAATCTCATTGGATATTCCGATGCAGATTATGCGGGATGCGAAGTTGATAGAAAGAGTACCTCCGGGACTTGCCAATTCTTGGGTAGGTCGCTACTGTCTTGGTCCTCAAAGAAACAATATTCTATTGCTCTCTCCACAGCCGAAGCGGAGTATGTTGATGAGTAGGTTTAGGCCCGATCTTCCGAAAGGCAAGTCGATTGGGGTGGAGAACCCAACGTTGATGATCCGCGGCACTCGAGCAGTTCAAATATCCCTGCAATCACTACACCACTGCTTTGTTGGTTATCAACGGTGTGGCACACGCTTGACCTCGCCAAGAAGGCTAATCCCTGCAAGTGAACCGAGAACACAAGCAAGAACGTAGAAGACACGATCTGAAATTGAGAAGTTGGGGTCTCACAAACCGAAGAACGGCAAAATTGTTATTCTAAGAAAAACCCGCCAAATATGACCGGCGGCTGCAGTATTTAAAGGCTAGTGTTCGTCCAAAACACGATTAGACGTGTCCCTAATGGACTCATACGGGATACAAGGCCCAAAGGCCGATTCGGTGGCGCATCACCGAACAGAAATATGGACTCAACTTGTTTCGACGATTCCTAATGACTCCGGAGGAATTTTGGGGTGGGACCAGAACCATTAGAAATATTATCTTCTCCTATTTCCATGCATATGTAGAACGCCAAAAACGGAGTCCATATGCCTTATGGGTGTACGTTTTAAGGTGGACTGCTCCTGGACTCTGAGTTGAACTCGAGTACGAGTTGTAAACTGCTTCCTTCAACTTGTAGACGTTCCAACTGGTTCTCCATTCTCCCAAGGCCTCTTTCCTTCACTTGTTGATCTTCTCCATTATTCCTAATAACAATTAAATCATCACATAGCAATCTATTCTCAAACTCACATGCAAAGGAAGTTAGGAGCGAGTTCACCTGCTGATTTATTAACCGTGCTCGTGCTCTTGTGATTGGTCCTTGCATTTCAATGTGTGTCTCCGCTGTTGTGATGTCCTCATCATCCTTCCCCTCTTGAATTGGAGTCGTCCTCGACTCAAGTTCATCTTCGTCTCCCAAGTATGGTCGCAAATCTAAAATTTTAAATGTAGGACTAACCCCAAAATCGGGAGGCAATTCAAGCTTATATACATTATCATTAATCTTTTCAACAATCTTAGAAGGACCAGCAGCTCGTGGCATAAGTTTAGTTTTTCTCAAGTCGGGGAATCGCTCTTTTCTCAAATGTAACCACACCAAATCACCCGGTTCAAGTTTTACTTCTTTTCTACCTTTGCTCCTGCAATCCTATACTTCTCATTCATCATTTCAATATTTTTCTTTGTAGTTTCATGCATCTTAAGAATGAATTCAGATCGTTGTGTAGCATCCAAATTTATAGTTTCAGAAGGAGGCAAAGGTAGTAAATCAATAGGAGCATGGGGATTGAAATCATACACTACCTGGAATGGACTTACCTTTGTCGTGGAGTGAACGGATCTGTTGTAAGCAAATTCTATATGTGGTAAACACCCCTCCTACAACTTCAAATTTGTTTTCAAGACAGCCCACAACATAGTGGATAAAATACGATTAACTACCTCGGTTTGTCCATTCGTTTGTGGGTGACATGTAGTTGAAAACAGCAACTTGGTTCCCAATTTATACCACAAAGTTCTCCAAAAATGACTTAAAAATTTTGCATCACGGTCAGAAACAATAGTATTTGGCACACCATGTAAATGAACAATTTCTGTCATAAATAAATCAACAATATGTGAGGCATTATCATTCTTATGACAAGGTATAAAGTGTGCCATTTTGGAGAAAAGATCAACAACTACAAAAATACTATTCCTCCCCCTCTTAGTCCTAGGCAATCCCAAAATAAAGTCCATAGAAATATCCTTCCAAGGTACACTAGGAACAGGAAGAGGCATATAAAGACCATGTGGGTTAAGGCGAGACTTAGATTTATTGCAAGTAGTGCATCGTGACACGTAGCGCTCGACATCATGCCTCATCTTGGGCCAAAAGAAGTGTGTGGACAACACATCTTCAGTTTTCTTCACTCCAAAATGTCCCATCAAACCTCCTCCATGTGCTTCCTACAAAAGTAATAGACAAACGGGGCTAGTTGGAACGCATAGCTTGTTAGCACGATAGAGTAATATACATTTAGTATGTCATTTATTCAGATTGGTTTGACACTTAAGATACTTCAATGATTCATGATCGGAATGTATAACAAACTCCTTAGACCAAAGATAATGTTGCCAAGTTTGTAATACCCGCACTAAGGCATACAATTCCTTATCATAAGTGTAATAATTCAAAGAAGGACCATGAAATTTTTTACTAAAGAAAGCAACGGGTTTACCTCCTTGTATGAGAACGCCTCCAATACCAATGCCACTTGCATCCCATTCTAGCTCAAAGGTCTTGTCAAAATCAGGGAGTTGTAGCAATGGTGCTTGTGTAAGCTTTGATTTGAGAGCATCAAAAGCTTGTTGCTGCTGTTCGCCCCATCAAAATGGCACTCCCTTCTTCGTTAGCTCATGTAGAGGTGCTGCAATGGTGCTGAAATCCCGCACAAAATGCTGATAAAACCCGCAAGACCAAGAAAACTACGAACCTGCGTGACGGTTGTTGGGGCTGGCCAGCTGGTGATTGCTTCAATTTTTGCCTCATCCATCTCAATTCCCTGCGAGGAAACGACATAGCCAAGAAACAAGACTCGATTGGTGCAAAAGATGCACTTTTCGAGGTTACCAAACAAACGTGCATCTCTCAAAATAGTAAAAACAGCACATAAACGATCAAGATGTTCATCATATGACTTGCTGTAAATGAGGATATTATCGAAGTAAACCACCACAAATTGTCCAATGAAAGCACGTAAAACCTCGTTCATTAATCGCATAAAGGTGTTGGGTGCATTAGTTAAACCAAAAGGCATGACTAACCACTCATAAAGTCCAAACTTAGTTTTAAATGTAGTTTTCCATTCATCTCCTAGTGTCATTCTAATTTGGTGGTAACCACTACGCAAGTCAATTTTTGTGAAGATGATAGCACCACTCAATTCATCAAGCATGTCATCTAAGCGAGGAATAGGATAACGATATCGAATGGTGATGTTATTAATCGCTCGACAATCAACACACATGCGCCAACTACCATCTTTCTTAGGAACCAAAAGAACAGGAACAGAACAAGGGATAAGGCTTTCACGAATGTACCCGCGGTCCAAAAGATCTTGGACTTGTCGCTGAATTTCCTTAGTTTCCTATGGATTCGCCTTGGATGCTGCACGATTTGGCAAACTTGCTCCTGGAATCAAATCGATCTTGTGTTCAATGCCTCTCATCGGTGGTAAACCAGGGGGTATCTCGCAGGGAAACACATCCTCAAACTCTTGCAAAAGGTTAGCAACAGCAGGGGGCAATGCAATAGACAATTCATAAAGTGAAAACATGGCTTCTTTGCAAACTAAAGCATAGCACATTCCCTTAGCATCGAATAAATCAGCAAGGTTAGATTTAGTTGCGAGCAACGATAGTGATTTTAACTTAATGACTTGCTGTTTTTCAGACTCTAATTTTGTTGCTTTGCCATCACGAATTTTACTCTTCTCAAAATGCACAATTTCAGTAGGAGTCATGGGGAGCAAAGTGATTTTCTTTCCCTTATACATGAGAGTATATCTATTAGTTCTACCATGATGAATAGCATATGTATCAAATTCCCAAGGATGACCCAATAAAAGAGAACAAGCATCCATAAGAAGGACATCAAAATCAGCAAAATCATAGTAAGAACCAATTGAAAAATGTATTCTCGCTGTTTGTGTTACCCGAACCTTACCGCTGTTGTTGAACCATTCAATGTGGTATGGATGAGGGTGTGCTCTTGTTGTCAAACCAAGTTTCTTGACGACGTCCGTGTTCACCAAGTTATTACATCTACCTCCATCAATTATAGTGTGTACACGGCAGTCCTTGATGACGAGAAACATGTGGAAGAGGTTGTGTCGTTGTAGCTTGTCATCGGTTTCCACTTTGGAGCTCAAGGCACGCTGCACAATAATGCTCCTATAGTTCTCCGTCGCCGCTGCACCAAGTACCTCTTCTTCGGTGTGTTCATCATTTGGATCTGTAAAGTTAGTAGCAAGAGAATATTCATCTTCAACATCCGAAGTACTATCATACCCGCCATCGTCATGTGCTATGTATGCTCGTTTGCTCGGGCAATCTCTCATCATATGATCAAGTCCCTTGCAGCGGTGACACTTAATGTCGGACGTACAACTCGTAGAAGGAGTGGATGATGAAGGTTTGAATGATGTCGCCTTGCTGCCCTCCGGCACGCGAGAAGGTAGAGCAGCAGGTATAGTTTGTTGGCCGCCATTGGATGGTGTAGTCGCTGCACGGGGAGTCGAAGATGGTGCTGTTTTGGATGGTGTGGGCGTCGAACGCGGCGTGAAGTTGCTCCTTGTGTGTTGTTGCTGTTGTTTTTGGCCTTGCAATTCTTTTTCTGCCAACATAGCAAGCTGAAACAATCTGTTAACAGTATCATATTCTTTGTAATCAACAATGTCCTGAATTTCACGCCTCAACCCTCCATAAAAACGAGCTATTTTATCATCCATGTCCTCTACTACCCAACAACGCAGCATAGCCTTTTGTAACTCTTGATAATACTCCTCTACGGGCATGTTACCTTGGTCTAAGTGCTGCAATTTTTTGCGAAGGTCCTGCTGAAAAGATGGAGGAACAAATCGAACATGCATAGCTTCCTTTAATCTATCCCATGTTGGAGGATCAGTTCTAGTTTTAACAATTCCATTCCAGCATATGATAGCAAAGTCCTTAAACTCACTAGTGGCTTGATGAACTCTATGCTGTTCAGGAACAAGATGAGAATTAAATTTTTGCTCTACTATTGTCGGTACCTTGCAGATCGGGTACCCCCGCGCATAGGAGAAAACCGCTAAGGACTCCGCCCACGTTGAGGAGGGAAGGACCAGATCCTACCTCCCCGTCGGGGGAGGCTCCCAAGCTTCCACGTGGCCGGCAGGACTGGACCCACGCCTCCCCGCTGAGGCGGGCTCCGAAGCTGCCACGTGGCCAATCGGGACCTCAGGGCCAAGCCCGTGTCCTCGCAGGGAAATGCACCGGAGCTACCACGTGGCCTGCAGGGCTGTGCCCCCACCCCTCCATAGGGGTAGGCTCCGAATGCACCACGTGGCCTGTTCCGTCAAGTGCTTTACTTCCCGCAGAGGTAGGCTCCAGCGCAACCACGTGGCGGACGGCCAACTCAGTGCGGTAGGAAGCCGCAGTAAAGGAACGCGTGCGCTGCTTAGACAGACATTAAGTATGCGCGCCTTCCCCAGGCAAGCTGAGTCGCGCTTGCGAAAGTAAAGGCTCCAGTGTCCTGTCTTGTCCGAGTAGCCGGTACAGACCCACGCCGCAAGACGGACGAATGGGCCGCGAGGACAAGACGGACGAGACGTGCATGACCATCATCACCAGCTATGTGTAGCCCTGGCGCACGACGCGGCGGGACAGCGCATTGACACCCCTAACAAAGGGAAGTGGATAGCAATTAATCCTAGATCTTGTATAGGATTTGGCTCTCCCCAGGACCACCTGTCGGGTACTGGGACCCACTTTGTGACTGCAGAGTCCTTGAACTATAAAAGGGCTCTGCAAACGACCTTCACAGGGGATGAAAAATTAGACCAAGGCTCATACATGCTCAAGCAAGGCAATACACAAACACTCCCTTGGACGTAGGGTATTACGCTCCAGCGACCCGAACCACGTAAATCCCCTGTGTTCACCATCCTGCTGTGTTCGATCTCCTGGGACTAGCCCTCGTGAATCCAAAGAACCTCCGTGGGCTGCTCTAAGGAGGTCCGGGGGAAGTGTCATTTACGACCTTCGACATTTGGCGCACCAGGTAGGCTAGCCGTGTGCGCTGTGGGCTAGCCGGACATCAACCGGTCGGGCCACAGGGGAAACACCTTTCTTCTTGGTGTACGGGGCAGATGTCGTCCTCCCCTCAGAAATTACCATGGGCTCCCGCCGTGCCCGGAGGTACGACGAAGCCGCGCAGGACCAGCTCCGGCGTGAAGACCTGGACCTCGTCGACGAGGGACGAGTGCGAGCGGCTCTCCGAAATGCACGGTACAGGCAGGCGCTCCGGCACTACCATCAGAGGATCGTGCGGAGTAGGGAGCTAAAGGTAGCGACCTGGTGTTGCACCGCATACTCTCCCGGGAAGGGTCTAACAAACTCTCCCCCAGCTAGGAGGGTCCCTTCCGGGTAACAGAGGTTTGCCGCCCAGGATGCGTCCGCTTGGCTACGGAGGATGGACAGCGATTACCCAACCCATGGAACATCGAGCACCTCTGTAAGTTCTACCCCTAGACCAGGGTTGGGGCAATGCTATTTCATTGTAAAAGTTACATACTGTCTCAGGACAGCACTTAGGATAAGGGGATGGGGCTCCGAGTGCACATTCCGCATAGCCTGGTCCAGAACCCTAAGTAGGTGCACTCGACTCCATCTAACACCCAGGCCGGGTTATTCCCCTTGTAAAGTCTGCTCCATCTTATAAGAAACTAGAATGAAAGAATGTTGCCCTGCCTGGTATAGGGTTTGTCAATTCAAAAATTATCTTTAGTTTTTATGATGTTGCTGTAAGCCCGCCATAGCTCGTGATCTATCATGAGCACTGTCGTTTTTCCCCTGCTTTAGCAATAGTGGGAGCCTTGCTGTCTGGACTGCAGGTGGGGTTGCTTGAGGTACCTGCAATGCGCCTGGGGCCTCGGATGTTCCAATACTCGGGGGCCTGTGTCTCCAGATGGTCTCCCCCGGAAAAGGCTTACGCCAAGCGGGAGGTCCAGGGCCACAACCTGCTTAGCCTGGTCCCGTACCCTAAGTCTGTGCGCTCCGCCTCCCCAGCGCTATAGCCGAGTACTGGGGGCCAGATGGACCACCCTTGGGTGGTATGGACGATGAGTCCTAGGTGCAGGAGCACTGAATTACCCAAGCCCCACGAGTCAGCCCTGGATCGTAAGTCAAGCGACACTACAAAAAGAGCAGGGGTAAAGTGACCAGCGGACAGAATTACTTCTCTTTTTTGATCTATGTACAGGTCTTTGAGGAAGTTATTCCAGCAACCACCGTCAGAGTACCCGCGAAGACAGTGGGCACCGCCAACTGGAGCTCCGGCGGCACCCCCAGGGGGCCCACTATCGACCTCTCATTGAAGATGGCGGGCACCGCCGGACTAGAGCTCCGGCGGCACCCCCAGGGGGCCCGCTGTCGACCTCTCACTGAAGATGGCGGGCACCGCCGGACTGGAGCTCCGGCGGCACCCCCAGGGGGCCCGCTGTCGACCTCTCACTAAAGATGGCGGGCACCACCGGACTGGAGCTCCGGCGGCACCCCCAGGGGGCCCGTTGTCGACGCCTCACTGAAGATGGCGGGCACCGCCGGCCTAAAGCTCCGACGGCACCCCCAGGGGGCCCGCTGTCGAACTCTCAATAAAGATGGTTGCCACCACGGGACTGAAGCTCCGGCAGCACCCCCAGGGGGCCCACTATCGATGTACCTGCATACTCAGTTACGGCAATGCAACCTACGCATCCTAGGCTCCCCCTACACCCGTCCGCCCTATGTCCTAAGTGTATGACAGGTGTGCCCACAACAACTGGCCACGCCTGTCAGGGGGCCATACTTTGGGGGACGGCAGGTCCTGGAAGTTAAGGAACAACAAGCAGCTGGAAGACATTGCTGGAAATAAAAGCGAGCTGAGTATAAAAGGGCACCACAGACAGATTTTTTATCACACAAATAAAGAGTTTGTCACCACAGCCAGCCACAAGACAAAAAAAATAAAGACAAAAACTTAAACAGACGCCCGGGGAGCCCTCAGCCGCTCCGCTGGAACCTTGAGGCGATGAGTGCCACCGCATCCGAAACTTCAGACTTGGCGGCCTCTTCCCTCTCGGCGATGGGCCCCTCGAGGACCGGCTGCAGGGAGACGTCGGGGTACCAGCTCCGGTAGCAGGACAGGATGTGCGTTGCCACCTCCTTCACCAGCATCTGTCCCTCGGCCTCCAGCTGGTTGTCGAGGATGGCCCCCAGCGAGCGCATCCTCGAGTTGGTGGAGTCAAGCGCCGGGAACACCTGACTCACCTCCTGCGCTGGCTCCCCCACGCGCGTCAGGCTGAAGCCGAGCGGCACCAAAGCCGAGTCGGCACCGCCAAGGAACTCCCAGACCTTCCGGGCCTCGGTGGAGCGTGCCGCCCGGAGCTCCTCCACCTCCTGCTGGGCCGCCGCCAGCGCCCGGGGGCCGCCGTCCAGGAACCACTTCTCCTTGGCTGCCAGGGCCCTCTCGCGCTCGTTGACCTCCGCCTCGCGGCGGTCCAAGTCACCCTCCTTGAGGGCGACGTCGAACTCGCAGTCCAGGAGGGCCTGGTGCTCAACGGACTGGGCCTGTTGTGCCTCGGCCACGGCGGCTTCTCGGCGGTCCAACTCGGCGGCGCGGACTCTGGCCCCTTCCTGCTGGAGGATGAGCCCGCGGCAGGTTGCCTCCACTTCGGCCTGCTTCGCCACCAGCTCCTGCTCCCGTTCGGCTAGAGCAGCCTCCCGGAGGGACAACAGGTGCTGAAGGTCCTCGCAGGCCTGGAGGCGGGAGCTGGCCTCAACGTGGATGGCCTCGACGTCTGCCTTCAGCTTCTGGGTGACGGCGTCCAGCTGGGCGATGAGGTCGTGCTCCTGCTCGAGGATCTTCATCTCCTCCCGAACGACCGCCTCCCGCTGGGCCGCTCGGCTCTTCGCCAGCCGGGTCCGGGCCTCTAGGATCCTCGCCCATTCCCGGAGCCGGTCGTCCCAGTCCTCGAGCCGCCCTTTCTCCCGGGCAAGGGTCGCCTGGGCCTGCCGGAAGCCGGAGTAGGCCACGACCACATCATCGGATAGGGGGAGAGGCTCCACCGTAGCAGCGGTCCCCTGCCTCCCCACTTCCTCAATGTCGTCCTCCATTTGGAGGACCACTGGGGAGGCAGGGACCAGGGCCCCCTCCCGGATGGCAGCACCCGGGGCGGTGGCGCCAGCCGACGTAGCAGTGTCGGAGGGCGCGGCAGTATCGACCGGCACGGAGTAGCCGGTGGACGCGGAGTCATTGGCAGGCGCGGCGGCGGTCGTCGGCGTGCACGGCTGGGCTTCGGCAGCCGCTGCGGGGGTCTCGGGCACGGAGGCCAGAGGTACCCAGGCGGCAGCAGCCTAGTGCACCAGAGCAGGGCCCAAGGCAGCAAACGATCCCCGCGAGTCGGCTGGAGCGGCAGGCCCCCCAGCAGAAGTGCCCGCGAGTGGTGGAGTAGCTGTGGTGGCGCTGGAATCAAGCAAACTCAGACCATAAGAGGTTGACAGGGTAGGTGCACAGCAAAAAACACCCAAGGTAAAATCTGAGCAGGCTTACCGGGGGACGCTGAAGTTCCACCGCTTCCCGAAAGGGTTGGGGGGGTTCGAACCCACCGAACCCGCAGCGGGGGCCCCTGAGTGTGCTAGGGGCCCCTGTGGTGGTGGTGTCGGCGGCACCACCGAGGTCTGGCGCCCCTCCGAACAGAGAGGGAACGCTGGGGTCCCGTCGGTGTTGAGGAGCCTCCCCCTCTTGCGTTGGAGGACTCGGGCGGCAAAGTGGCGCCATCGGCGCACCCTGGCGACGAGCGCGGCAGGGCTCCGGAGTCCTGACGAGGGGCAGAAGGGGCCGGCGGCGGCGACCGGGCGCGCTTCTTGGGGGACGGGTCCGGCACCAGAACCGGTACCTTCCCCTTCCCCTTGTCGACGGGGGCGACGACGCCACCCCATGGATGGCGCTGGGGGCCGCTCAAGGAGTCGTCGCTTGAAGAACCAACATCGCTTAAGGGAGCCTCGCCTCCCTCAGCGTCGTCGGCAATGTTGACCCCCCGGAACGGGTCCCCGATCTGGCGCCGCGCTAGCCCGGACTCGTCAAGGGTCGGCATCGTCTTCAGCAGCTGCCTCCTCAACTCGGAGTCCGAGCACAAGGGGCGGCAGGCCAACGGAAGAGCCAGCGCCTCAGCGGAGATGTCGTCGGGGTAGACCCGGGTCAGCATGTCGAGCAGCTGCTGCTCGCCCAGGTTGGAGTCGGGGCCGGTCTCGAGCCGGGTGCAGTCCGACAGGCCGGTGAACATCGACGTCGGACGGGCGCAGTGCTGAAGCGGAGCTATGTGGCGGGACATGAAGTCCCTCAGCACCATGGCAGACGACAGCCCGTGGTCCGCAAACATCTGGATCCTCTCCAGCATCGGGTTGAATGCCTCCTCCAGCTCTGGGCGCTCCTCCCAGAATAATCACTCAGAGTAGTGGATCCCGGTGCGGAGGCACATCCGGTTGTGGGCCTCGACCTTGGCGATCATCCAATCTTCACGCCACAGCTCCCACCTCGCGAAGTTGAAGGAAGCAATGTACCTCGTGGGGACCTTTGTCCGGCGCTGGAAATAGTAGGCGCTGAGGTGCTCCTTCGAACTCCTACCAGTGGCCCTCAGTACAAAAAAGTACCGGAAGAGCTTCATCGACGGCATCACCCCCACGAACATCTCACAGAGGTGAGCGAAGACCGCCAGCATGGCGATCGAGTTCGGCACGAGGTGGTGGAGTTGGAGGCTGAAGGTCTCCAGGAGCATGACCAGGAAGGCGGATGCTGGCGGGACGAAGCCGGCCAGCACGTATGACGAGAAGAGGACCATCTCCCCGGCGGAGAGGCTCAGCGGGAGCCTCCCGGGACGGAGCCACGACTCCCGCTCAGGAGTATGCCAGCCGAGAAGCCGGCGCATGGGGGCCAGGTCAGCGGACCTGGACAGCCTAGACTTGGGCAAGATGCTCGCCATGAGGGTTGAGGGAGGAGGCTCTGGATGAGGAGACTGGGAACTAGAGCGCAAAAACTGGGCTTGAGGCAAAAGCACGAGCGCAGGGATGCAGAGGCGGGAGAAAGGACCCTCAGGAGGAAAGTTCTATTTTTATGCACCCCTGCAGGCCAACAGGCGCAAAAGTGTGGATCACCGCAGCCTCAGTAGAAGAGTAATGAACCTGTATGGGCAATGACATGAGGGCCCGGGTCGCTCAACAAAGAAGGCGAGCCGGGCAGCTAGCTATGCGGGAGGTAACTCGGCGGTTTCTGAAAGGGCAAAAGCAGCGGAAGTGCAGGAGCCGCCTTGGGAACCACTGTAGTTAAAGCACAATTGAAGGCAGGAGTCACGTCGCGCGGCGCCTGTTCAGCACCTTCACTGACTGGAAGGGGACACGTCGCCTCAACGGTAGAGGCGTGTCGCCTGGGGAACTGCCTCGAAGTGGAATCAGAAGAGTTGCGTGGGAAGAAAAGGGAGAAGACCCCACCTGCGATATCAATGACTCTCCCGAGGTGGGTTCGGGGGCCACTGTCGGTACCCTGTAGACTGGGTACCCCCGCGCACAGGAGAAAACCGCTAAGGACTCCGCCTCTACCTAAGAGGCCGAATCCAAGGCTGCCACGTTGAGGAGGGAAGGACCAGATCCTACCTCCCCGTCGGGGGAGGCTCCCAAGCTGCCACGTGGCCGGCAGGACTAGACCCACGTGGCCAATCGGGACCTCAGGGCTCCGGAGCCGCCACGTGGCCAATCGGGACCTCAGGGCCAAGCTCGCGTCCTCGCGGGGAAAGGCACCAGAGCTACCATGTGGCCTGCAGGGCTGAGCCCCCACCCCTCCATAGGGGTAGGCTTCGAATGCGCCACATGGCCTGTTCCATCAAGTGCTTTACTTCCCGCAGAGGCAGGCTCCAGCGCAACCACGTGGCGGACGGCCAACTCAGTGCGGTAGGAAGCCGAAGTAAAGGAACGCGTGCACTGCTTAGACATGCATTAAGTACGCGCGCCTTCCCCAGGCAAGCTGAGTCGCGCTTGCGAAAGTCAAGGCTCCAGTGTCCTGTCTTGTCCGAGTAGCCGGTACAGACCCACGCCACAAGACAGACGAATGGGCCATGAGGACAAGACGGACAAGACGTGCATGGCCATCATCACCAGCTATGTGTAGCCCTGGTGCACGACGCGGCGGGACGGCGCATTGACACCCCTGACAAAGGGAAGTAGATAGCAATTAATCCTAGATCTTGTATAGGATTTGGCTCTCCCCAGGACCACCTGTCGGGTATTGGGACCCACTTTGTGACTGCAGAGTCCTTGAACTATAAAAGGGCTCTACAGACGACCTTCACAGGGGACGAAAAATTAGACCAAGGCTCATACACGCTCAAGTAAGGCAATACACAAACACTCCCGTGAACGTAGGGTATTACGCTCCGGCGGCCCGGACCACGTAAATCCCCTGTGTTCACCATCCTGCTGTGTTTGATCTCCTGGGACTAGCCCTCGTGAATCCAAAGAACCTCCGCGGGCTGCTCTCTAAGCAGGTCCGGGGGAAGCATCATTTACGACCTTCGACAACTGTCATCTCCCAATCAATATAAGCCTCAGCATCATAAGCACCAGAAAAAGAGGGTACAATAAATTTCACTTTAGCAAAAGGATCATCAGGAGGACGATTATAATTATTATGATTATTATCTCCCATACTGCGACAATAAAGTGGTAGTCTTGGCTGATTATTGTGATCTTCCATTTCATCGTAAGCATTGTCTTCATGTCTTCCAGCGAGAGGCAACCGAGCCTCAAAAGTATTCATCTGAAGAGCAAGGTCATCAAGTTGGCGAGTCAAGTTCGCCAATGACTCCTCCGTTGTTGCATTGTATTTGGTGAACATATATGTCATGCTCTTCATCATATCATGTAACTCAGCATGTTGACACATTCGTCATCATTGTCTTCTCCTGCCATTGTTAGTAAGAAACAAAAGACAACAAGAATATGTTATCCCTATCAACTACAGTGACAATGTGAAAAATGGAAGAAAACAATCTCTCGCTCAAGCATCTTACCACGCTCTTACAAGTATTCTTACCGACACAGCAGGTGGTGTGGACGGTGAGATGAACCAATGAAGCGTGGGATGATTGCAAAGGTACCTGTTATGCTCAAGAGAAAGGTGGAGCTTGGATGGCACAATATGGTGGCTAATAAACAGAAAATCGTTAACAGGTAAACAAAGTTGAATAAGTATTCAATGTAGGAAACTGTTTCTGGTCAACCAAGTGTCCTAGGGCCTAGCACAACACAAGGAAGTATCAAGGCAAAATAAAAACAGAATGATATAGCCAACAAAACAGCGCCAAGTGGTATAGGCCAATTGCTTTAATATGCGTCTTCACTATTTTTTTTCTTTTTTGTAATATTTTTTTGATAATTTTTCATACTTAGGAGCACGAAGATAGGAAGCACACAAATTTGCAGCTCAATTGGATGTAATATGCGGCCTATAGAAAATCAAGAAGATTCTTTAAAATTCGTGCTGAAACTTCGGAGGTCGGATAGCCTATCTTCCGAGGGGAATTTGGGCAATCTAATTCGTCGATAGCCTATATGATACCAATTGATGAGTAGGTTTGGGCCCGATCTTCCAAAAGGTAGGTCGATTGGGTGGAGAACTCGACGTTGATGATCCGCGGCACTCGAGCAGTTCGAATACCCTGCAATCACTACACCACTGCTCTATTGGTTATCAATCGTGCAGCACACGATTGACCTCGCCAAGAAGGCTAATCTCTGCAAGTGAACCGAGAACACAAGCAAGAACGTAGAAGACACGATCCAAAATTGAGAAGTTAGGGTCTCACAAACCGAAGAACGGTGAAATTGTTATTCTAAGCAAAACCCATCGAATATGACCGGTGGATGCAGTATTTAAAGGCTAGGGTTTGTCCAAAACACGATTAGATGCATCCCTAATGGAGTCATACGGGATACAAGGCCCAAAGGCCCGATTCGGTGGCGCAGCATCGGACAGAAATCTGGACTCGACTTGTTTTGACGATTCCCAATGTCCGGAAAAATTTTGAGGTGGGACGAGAACCATTGGAAATTTTATCTTCTCCTCTTTCCGTGCATACATCGAAAACGGAGTCTGTATGCCTCTTGGGCGTCCGTTTCAAGGTGGACTGCTCCTGGACTCCGAGTTGAACTCGAGTCTGAGTTGTAAACTGCTTCCATCAACTTGTGGACGTCCCAGCTGGTTCTCCACGCTCCCAAGGCCTCTTTCCTTCACTTGTTGATATTCTCCATTATTCTTAATAACAATTAAATCATCACATATCAATCTATTCTCAAACTCACATGCAAAAGAAGTTAGGAGCGATTCACCCACTGATTTATTAACCGTGCTCGTGCTCTTGTGATTGGTCCTTGCATTTCAATGTGTGTCTCCGCTGTTGTGATGTCCTCATCATATGTTGCAGCCAGAAGTTGTTGCACACAACTTCTTTGGATGCGGCAAACTCTTAGGGTTTATGGCTTAAACTTGCGCCATATCCCTCCTATATGATAATAAGAGCGCCATCAAAATAGCCCATAATCGAACACTCAAGGACCAAGCACATTGATATCCGCCACCATTTCTTGAGAGATTATTATATCAAAGGAGACATAGTGATTTCTCATGTGAGAACCAAAAACCAATTCGCTGATATCTTCACCAAGCCCTTAGATGAGAAAAGATTTTGTGAACTTAGGAGTGATACTAATATCTTAGGTTCTCGAAATGTGGATTGAATCTTGCACATCTGATTGTTACTTGTTTGTGATTCAAAATTCATGCATGCTTGCAAAAAACCCTTCCCCCTCAATTTTCTACAAACTATTTGAAATTATTGAATATTTGTGAATTATGATCATAGTTTGGTTGTTGATTTCTCACTGACCATGTTTGCAAAGATTTTCTTTGAAAATTTGTCCAAAAGGATCAAATCTTTAGTGAAAACTCAAATATATATGGGTTTTCAGCCTTTGGATCGGACTAGTCCGCCACTTGGGCCGGACAAGTCTGGGGTCTAGCTGTCCGTACCAAGTCCGTCAGTCGGGCAATTCTGGGTCTCCAACCGGACTAGTCTGGCCCCTGGGAAATTAACCTCCCCAGGGGGCTCCCCGACCCTTCACTCCTCCTCTCAGACTCTCTCTCCTCAAACACGAAAATTGCGCCCCCAAATCGGCGATTTTCGATTCCATCCACCAAAAACCAATTCAAATCCGTGGATTGAAGGCCAAAGGTGTGTGAGAACTCTTCCCCAAGCATGCTAGGCTGATTCTTCATCCACATTTTGTCGATTTGAAGATTTGAAGAGGTATTCTTGACCTAACCATAAATCCTTTAAAACTCAAATCTTTTAGGCCTTTTAATAGAAACCTCTTCACAAAAGTTGTTCTATATGTCATTGTGATCCTATTTCTTGGAATATTGTGCCCATATTCGTAGTTTTTGCAAAAATCCTCAAGATTAGGGTTCTTGTTAAGTACACCGAACTAGTTCGGCTGCAGGGTGGACATGTCCGGCTCATGCGGACTAGTCTGCTCCTTGGGCGGACAAGTTTGGGGTTCACAGTGAAAGTCCTAACCTTCATCGTTTATGTGAATTCTAACGCAATATTCCACTTCCTTGGAGTCGTATACTCTCTTGTTTATCTCTTCTCAAGGACGATGTCGAACCCCGATGACTCGCCTCTTTCCGATACGGTGCACGAGGCGGTGAGGCAAAAAACCTATCGCCGCACTCGTGAGGAGGGAGAGCTTGCTATAGCTCTTCTCGAATCGAGGACTGAGGCAAGGAAGGCCAAGAAACAGAACGAGAGGCTCATAACTCAGCTGCAGTCGAGCTATCCCCAAGGAAGAAGAGGCTTGTGACCATGGGTGAGAAAACATAAGCTCAAGCTGCTATAGGTGCAAAGGACAAAGGCAAAGAACCAGCGGATGAACCACCAAAGAAGAGAACACCAACTGTGAAGAAGCCTGCAAGCAAGGTGCAAGCTGGTGTCACCATAAAATAAAAGGGTAAAAAGGGGTCCTCACAACCAATTGGCTCATTGAGGATGTCCTCACCTGCTAGGAATCAAAATCGACAAGCCACTGTTGAAGCCAACTTATTCAGAGGTAAAGGGGCAAAGAAGGCAAAAAGATTAAGGATGGAAGACTGCTATAGGTATGAGAAGCACCCTGCTGACCCTCGTTTTTGGTGTTACTTCCATTGTGATTACTATTGGACAGTATATATGACCAAGCAAACTCCATTAACCGATGCTCAATGGATTGATTGGGATTACATGGTGGAAAAAAACCATGCTGTATTCAATGCAGTGATTGAGCCCATTGAACGCCATGGACTCAAGGATCTCATGGCATTCAGATATGATTGGAACATTGAAGTGATTGGCAATTCTACACCACAGTCTACTTTCATAAGCAAGGAGATCAAAGGATCACTTGGATCACTAATGGTGAGCAATACGCAGTTACATATTTGGAGTTTGCCCAAATTCTTGGCTTGGAGGATCCAATTGACAATGATATCATCATTTCAAATCTCAAAGTTGTTAGTAGGGATGATTTGGATTACATGTACCCAAGCCATGCAATTTATGATGTGGGGCACATAAGTAACATCAAGCCATTCTATAGTGTGCTCAACCGTGTTCTAAGGAAGACTATCACCCCCAAGGATGGAGATGCGGGGATCATTCAAGGAAATTTGAGGAATTTAATGGTGCTAATTGATGGGGATGCCCGACTCAACATTGTGGAGTATATCTTTGATGACATCTTCAACATGTCTCACACCCCCAATCGCTCGTGTGGCTATGCACCATATATCATGTACCTAATTGAGAAGGTCTTCGAGCTAAAATTCAAGAAGGATGTTACTCATCGGAGGCTTCACCCTCAACTTCCTCCTCGTGAGCCTATTGCTCCAAGAAGGAAGAATGTTGATCATCTTGCCTCCACCTCTCATCTCGTGGCTTCTCCACCTCCTCCTCCTCCATCACACTCCAGAAGTGGCTTCTTCAAGTGCTTCAAGGCAGTTTTCGCCTCCTGCCGGAAGGTGGAAATTCGGACTCGTCGCATGGAGGTTCGCCAAGAGAAGTATCTCAAGGCGATGTTCGACAAGCTCGAGGTTCCCATGTCTCCCGTCACGGAGAGTGATGGAGAGTTGACTCCATTTCCTGAGTTCACCGCCGATGAACTCGCTCACTTCGAGGACAATGGGATCTCCACGGTGGCACCCTCCAATGATGAAGGTGGTGATGAAGAAAACAAAGATCCGGAGGCTACGGAGTGCGACCATGAGTAGCAAGACATCGACGGCGATGATGAGTAGATAGTAGGACTTCCTTCCTCTTTTCCTTTTTGGTGTCTTGATGCCAAAGAGGGGGGAGATTGGAAGGGGGTTCTCTCTTTTTAGTCTTGTGATTCTATGTACATGTATTATGTTTTAAAAATCTCGCATTTAAATATGTCTAAGACTTCATTTGTGTTAAGGATTGTATGCACATTATGATGTTTGCTATGCTTAATTGTGATGTGATGCTTAATATTGCCTATTTCATATTCATGTTTATTGCCTTATCAGAAATGATGGACACATCACTTAGGTACCCCACCATAACATGTGTATATATGATAACTCCCTAAAATCTCTCATTCATGATGCATACATTGAGGGGGAGTTACTCATACACACACTTGTTATGAAAATCAATTTATATTATGTTTGTTGAAGCTTAATATGTTGTCATCAATCATCAAAAAGGGAGAGATGAAAGTGCATCTAGGCATCTCCGTGGGTTTTGGATGATTGATCACGACAAATTAAGAGACTAATGAGCTCAGTTGATCTTAAGCACAGGTGTGACGATTGAAGTGAAAGAAAATCCCTCAAAAAAGGAAAAGATTGAAATGGGCGTCGAAGACTCAAGCATGAAAATTAGACTAGCCTTCTATGTGTGGGGGTGTGTGTATCAAGTGCATTGAGATCATATAAGAGGGCTCAAAGTTTTGGTTGAGATAATACCTAAGTGAGAAGCCTTGATTGAGAGAATTCCCAGGAGACCAGACTTGTCCGGGCCTCATAGTCAGACTAGTCCGGGTTGTCCAGAGTAGTCCATTTTTAGCCTGTCTAAGAGTTTTGTTGTACTTCAGACTTGTTCGTTGAGTGACGGACCAATCCATTCTACACTTCATGAGAGTTTTCGGAGCTAAGTTCCAGGAGGTCGGACTTGTCCGCCACAATGGCCGGACTAGTCTGGTCTTCCTAGAGTAGTCCAATTTCGGCCAGACCAAAGGTTTCTGTTGTACCTCAGACTTATCCGTTTTTGAGGAGGACTAGTCTGTGGTATTAAGTGAGTAGGGGTTTCTGAGGCTAAGTTTTGTATGCTGGACTTACCCACCCCAGTTGGCCGAACTAGTCTAGTACTTGCAGACTTGTCCGTTTTTAAGTAGACCAAGACATTCTGTCTGAGTTCGGATTAGTCTGTTGTTGGCTAGACTAGTCCTGTTGTCATGACCGTTTGAAATTCAAACTTTAGAGGGTACGTCACTCCCTGTGAAGCGTGACGTAATGTGGACCCAGTAGACCGGACTAGTTCGTGGTTCTAGGCCGGACTAGTCCAAACATTCAATGCTGGCAACGACTAGTTTATGGGATCCCTATAAAAATGGGACCCCCGGCTCCCATTTGAATACTTTGAATGCTAGCGCCGCCATAATCTCCCTTGATCCATTCTAAGCCTTCTACTCCGCCTACTTGCCCTCTAGAACCAAATCTTGAGGAGATTAGGGTTTGGGAAGGGGAGAGAAGGAAGATCAACTCGCTTTGTCTCTCAGTTTGATCTCTTGCCCTTGGTGTCGCGTTTTTGTGGCTTTTAGCTGTTGAGCATCGTTTGATCTTTGTTGTAAATCATTTATGGGAGCCTCAACTTGTGAGAATCCCCAGGAACTTGGTAATTACCCTTGTTAGTGGAAAACGAACATACCTTTTGTGGTGGCTTGGTGAGATTAGGGTCATGTGAGACCCGATCCTTTTGTGGACTTCTCAACTTGGATCTAGGTTTCTTCGTGAAGCTGAACCACGGGATAAATCATGTCTCACTTGTCGTTTTACTTTCCACTATTCACTAGAATTGCTTTTAGGTTTCATATTGTTCTTCACATTGTTCTTCATTGAAATCTTGCAACCAATTTGCTCTCGCTCGTTAATCAAAGTTGTATTAGGTTGCTAGACATTGTATCTATGTTGGGTCAAACTAAAATCAGCAAATAACTTGTAAAAATTAAGTTTTAGGATTTTTCCTGTGTACTGAGCGGACTAGTCCAGCCCTCACCAGACTAGTCCGACCTCAGAGTTTTTAATCTCATTTGATCAAGCAATTTTAGATCATATTGCCTATTAACCCCCCTCTAGGCGACTTTCACTAGGGTTTGGAAAGGGGCGGCTAGGGTTTAAAAATGGGGGGGGGGGCGTATTTATATGCGCCCCACCCAACGCTAGATCCAACGGCTGGAGTCAATCGACATGGCAGATCAACGGTCTTGGTGCCAAATTTGAAGGGATGTCGGGCCAGCCCAATATTCGTGTCAGGCTCGTTCTGGCCAAACATGTTGGGAAGTCGGCCGAGGCACGGCCCGACTATCGTGCCCGGGCCGACTTGACCCGATTCGCCCCAGGTCAGGCCCGCGCTTGGGCTGTGCTTTTTCGTGTTGGGCCTCAGGCCGTCGGATAGGCCTGACCCATTTAGAAATCTATACTGTGGATCAACATTGTTGGCATCGCTCTTTGATCAGGAGCTTGCACGACACTCACAACTCACCATGGTGATGCTTGTACACAGGACAAGAGCTAGCACACAAAGTTTTAAGAACTACTGCACTCGGTGCAGAGAGCTCTGTTTTGATCACTGCATTATATAGCAAAAGGAAACTTGTTTACATGCCGCAATTCCCGTCATTGAGGGACACTCGTTCCACTCTGAATGTGCGACTCGTTCGTGCCATAGAATCGGCTCTCAAGACGAAGTCTTTGCATGTTCCTAACAACCTGAACAGAAGGGAAACGTGCTTCCTAACATGCAGTCTACCATGCAAGTAACAAAGGAAACATGCAAACGTGCCACCGTGTGGACAGTGCACGGGATTATTCAACAAATCACCCCCTAATTCAGTTGCACGGGGACAATTCCCATCTGTTGATGCAGCTCGACGAACTTGATGTGCCCTAGCGCCTTCATCAGAATATCCGTGATCTGATCATCGGTCTTGACATACTGAACTTCTGCATGGCCGTTTTTGACACACTCCCGAATAAAGTGATAGCGTGTATCTATATGCTTACTTATCTCATGATGGACCAGATTTTTGCTGAGTTCAATAACGATTTGTTGTCAACCAGTAACTTGAACTTCTGGGGTTTCTTGTTTGTCAGCTCGCCCAACATCTTTCCCAGCCAGACACCTTGACATGCCGCCGATGCTGCTTCTATGTATTCGGCCTCACAGGATGAGAGTGCTACTATTTTCTGCTTCTGTGATGCCCATGTTATCAAGCTTGTACCGAGAAAGAAGGCAACACCTGTGGTGCTCTTGCGATCATCGACATCCCCAGCAAGATCGCTGTCGCTATAACCCAACAATGACTGAACAATGTTCGGTGTTCTTTTGTAGCAGCATTTTTACTCAAGTGTTCCAGAGATGTACCTCTATATATGCTTCACTGCTGCCCAGTGCAGTGCTGATGGCATTTCCATGTACCTGCTAACGATGCCGACTGAATATGCAATATCCGGTCACGTGTTTACCAGATATCTCAGGCTACCAATCACACTCCTATATCTGGTGACATCCACAGCCATGCTTTCATCACCTTGCTTAGCTTGAGGCGATTTTCCATGGGTGTGTGCACAGGTTTGCAACCGGTCATGCCAGCTTGCTCCAAAATTTTCTTGGCATAGGCCGTCTGGCTTACACTGATCTGATCACCATTCTGTTTGACCTCTGTTCCGAGATAGTAAGTTAGGAGTCCCAGATCACTCATGTAGAATTTCTTCATCTGAGACTTGAACTGATTTATGTCACCACTGTTTGGTCCAGTGATTACTAAATCGTCCACATAGACACCAATGAGCAGAGGACTTTCACCGCTGTCTCTTCTGCAAACTGCATGTTCCAGGGGATTTTGCTTAAACCCCAAGACCAGCAGTTCCTTGTCAAGCTCGGTGTTCCATGCACGTGGAGCCTGTCTCAAGCCGTACAAGGCCTTATGTAATTTGATCACTTTACCAGCATTGTCATGATCGACGAAGGCCGGAGGTTGATGAACATATACCTCCTCTTCAAGGACCCCATTCAAAAAAGCTGATTTGACATCCATGTGGTGAATTTCCCAACCACCATGTCCTGCTAGAGCAAACAACAGTCTCACTGTCTCCATTCTCGCCACGGGTGCAAAGACATCCTCAAAATCCACCCCCTGATGCTGTGAGTACCCTTTTGCAACAAGACGGGCTTTATGCTTCACCACATTCCCTGAAGGATCTTTCTTGATCTTAAAGACCCACTTCAACCTGATGGCACTGTGACCACCAGGCAATGTTGCATTTCCCAAGCCTTGTTGTCTCTAATTGCCCTCATCTCCTCATCCATAGCCTCCTTCCAGCACTTCTTGCTTAAGGCTTCATCAACACTTCTGGGTTCCTCAGCCGATAACAAGCACAACCCACTGTAGTCGTACTCCTGCACTTCTTCAGTTGTATCGAGTACATTCTGTACTCTGCGATACAGAAGTGGAATTCCTTCTGAAAAATTAGGATCGCCTGCAGTTGGTGGCGTTACGAATTCAACAGCCTGATCATCTGGTGCTGCGACTGGAGTTCCAGGTGACTGATCCAAGGGTGGTTCAGGAGACACCGGTAGATGATTCATCCCCTGACCATTTTCAGTTAATATGGTGTATATGTTTTCAACCATGAAGGTTGCTGCAAGACCTCCTTCAGTGCCTACATGACTCCAGTCCCAGGAGTGATGTTCCTCAAATATCACATCATGCGAGACATGCACCATTTCTTCTGCAGGGTCATAGAATCGATACGTTTTGTCCCTGTCTCATACCCAAGAAAGACCATGGGTGTTGATCGGTCAGAGAGCTTGCTCACCCCAGGCCCAAGCTTCTTGACATGAACCACACAGCCAAATGTCTGTAGATGATGGACTTTTGGCTTGCTATTGTGCCATGCTTCATATGGTGTGTGTCCCTTCAAGATCTTGGTTGGAGAACGATTGAGTATATAAACTGCGGTCTTCACGGCCTCACCTCAGAATTGTGCAGGCATATTCTTTGACTTCAACAAGCATCTCGCCATCTCAACCACGGTTTGGTTTCGGCGTTCTACAACACCATTTTGCTGCTGGGAATAGGGAGCGGTGGTAGTGTTTAATGCCCTGATCATCACAATAGCCATCAAACTCAACAGAGTTGAATTCCCCACCCCGATCCGAGCAAAACGCCTTGAGCCGACTTCCTTGATTCTCTGCAGCAGCCTTTATCTTCTTGAAGAATTTGAATGCTTCATTTTTACTCGTGAGCAGCTCAATCCACATGAATCTACTACGATCATCCACAATCAAAAGAACGTAGATTTTACCTCCCGGAGTTGTAGGTCTGATCTGACCGCAGAGATGTCCATGAAAGAGATCCATAACTTGGTCACCTTGCTGCTCTGCCACTTGTGGAAAAGATCCTCTGTGCTGCTTACCCAGTGCACAACCCTCACATAATTGCTCTACATGATCAATCACCGGGATGCCGTCCACCATGTTCTTGGTCCCAAGCTCCCGAAGAGCCCAAAAATTCAGATGGCCATAGCATGAGTTCCACAGCCATGCCAGATCATCGTCGTGCCATCAAACAAACTGTGCTGCCAGGTTCAGCTCTAGAGTATATAACTGATTTCGCGTGCGTGGCACACGCGCAAGCAATGAACCTTCCCGATCATACATTGACAGCCTCTTATTTGCCATGTCAATCCTGCATCCACTTTCCTCCAATTGACCCAAGCTAATAATGTTACTTTTCAGCCTTGGAATGTAATATACCTCCGTGAGTACCTTGTGTCCCTTGTTCTTGCACTGCATCATGATTGAATCAAGACCGCACATATCGACGACCGAGTTGTCGCCAAACCGCACTGAGCCCCGAACTGACTCGTCAAGCAACACAAGTGCCGATTTGCACTCTATCATATGGTTGCTCGCCCCGGAGTCAAGATACCACACTTTGTCTTCGAACTCTTCTGGGAACACGTGTTCCTCATTGAGGAACACAGTCTACACAGAGGAATTCGACATATTTTTTGCAGTGGTGAGGAGAAGTGATGGTTGATCAACCTCCTTTTTTGCCAGATTAGTTGTTTCATCACGTGGTCGCCATGGTTTCTGGTATTCTTTGGCACAGTGCCCATAGATGCCGCAGTTATGGCATTTTCCTTTCTTGCATCCAGTCCCCCCACCAGACACTGACTTGCTACTGTCGCGCGATGCACCCCTGTCACGAGGGCCATCGGTGTGTGCACCTTCCTTGTTCTTCATTTGAGGCTGTCCGCTGCCTTTGTTGCTGCTGGATCCACCTTGACGTTGATGTTGCCTTTCCTCCCGCTCTTCCTCGGTGAGGAGCAGGTGGCCGGCCTTGTCGGCGTTCTCCCCGGTGTCATCGTGATCCTCGACCACGCGTAGCCGCCCAACCAGTTCTTCGGTCATCAACGTCTTCAGATCAAGAAACATCTCGATCGGGACGGCGATCTGGTTGAACTTGGGAGGCAGAACGCGCAGGAATTTCTTGATCACGCGCACATCTTCAATCTTCTCATGTAGCTCGCCAATGTTGGTAACCAGGGTGTTGATACTCATGGCGAAATCGTCGACACTCTCGCCATCCTTGAAGGAAATGACCTCAAACTCCTTGAGGAGTCTCTGGGCACTCGCCTCATGCCACTTGTTGGCATCACTCTTCGATCAAGAGCTTGCACGACACTCACAACTCACCGTGATGATGCTTGAACACAGGACAAGAGCGAGCAGACGAAGTTTTGTGAGCTACTGCACTCAGTGCAGGGAGCTCTGTTTTGATCACTTCATTATATAGCAGAAGGAAACTTGTTTACATGCCACAAATCCCGTCATTGAGGGACACTCGTTCCACTCCGAACGTGCGACCCGTCATGCCGCAGAATCGGCCCTCCAGATGAAGTCTTCGCATGTGCCTAGCAACCTGAACAGAAGGGAAACGTGCTTTCTAACATGCAGTCTACCATGCACAACTAGCAAAGGAAATATGCAACCGTGTCACCGTGTGGACAGTGCACGAGATTATTCAACAAAAATCACCAAGACTACTGTGATTCCAATCAAGTGTGATAATATTTTTCTAACGAAGCATTATAGTCCTGTTTAGCACAGCTTCTGCTACAGCTTCTTCATAAAAATAAGCTGAGAGTGTGCCAAATAGGAAAACATCCGCTTCTCAGAATGAATTAAAAGCGGGACATAAGCAAAAGCTGCTTTCCACCAGCTTTTTAAATAAGCTACTTTTATAACAAGTTCCAGCTGTGTCAAACAGGCCTATGAGCGGCTTCGAGATGCAGGTTACAGCACAGCCTGTATCGTACCTGGGACTGCCTCTAGTTGTGAGGAGAACCAAATTATGCCATCTGCGACACATCAAAGTCCAATAAACTAGCTGACTGACAAGAAAAATTGTTGTCCATAGCAGGACAACGTGAGCTAACAATCTCCTCACAACATTGGATGTGAAACAAAATCTAACAATCTCTCTATCACACATTGAGTGACCTCACTCTACTTTATATTCGGATGGACACTACTATGACAGCCTGACGAGCCGTCGGCGATCATCTGCGTTGGTTGCCGCCTGCCACCTAGCTGACGTGGCCGCCAAGTTGGAAGCCACCTCAAGACCTGAAACGCGCGTGGCGGCCATTTAAGCGCCACATCACCGCAGCCAGACATATCAGTGTGCCCGTGTGTAACTCGCGTAGACTCGGTTCACATAGACCAAAGGCCCATAGGCCACTGACAGACCCCTGCCATGGTCCACACAACACAGAGCCCCACAATAACTGCAATTTAGGACCCATATGTCATCCGCAGGCGACATGTAGGAATGGCTAGACCCATGCAGTAGTGTACTGGCAATGCAGCCTCTCAGAACCACGGACCGTAGGGGCCCATACGTCAGCCTTTGCTCATACATTTATTCTGCTACAGCCACCCCACCAGTGCACACAAAAACTTATAAAATGCATATTTAAGTGTAGGAAATATACCAGAAAATTCAATAAAATAATATTTGATTCTTGCAACATTTTAACAGCGACTTATAGCCTGAATAAATTTTGTGAATAAATAAAGTATTTATACCCCATTATAAATCATTAAATCAATTCAGAAATTGAGAATCCCGCAAGTAGTCTCCAAGATTGGTAATCTTTTCACAAATAATTATCTAAAAACTCTCTGTAAGTATTGTTTGACATACGAAATATAATTTAATCAATATTTGGCTAATATATTGTTGAAGTGTGCCAACGACACTTCTTCCGGTACTACTAAGAAGTAGTCTGCGGCGGTTCGTATTTAGGCAGGGAGCGAAATCAAGATTCAAGAGCAAGGTGGCACAAAGAGTTTTACGTGGTTCGGGCCGCCTGAGCGTACCCTACTCCACAGGGTGTTTGTGTATTGTATGGGCTTGGAGCGAATAAGCTGGTTAGCTAGTCTAAATTCTTGTTTTCTACCGTGCAGCGCAACCTTTTTATATGCAAAGGACTAACTATTACAGTATGTGCCATGGCCCGACATGTGGTCCTGGCTGTAATAACCGCCTTATACAATCTACGGGTGTTAAGAGTGGTTAATAGTGTGATAATGTGCCTTAACGATGGTGTTACCGGTCTTGATAGTCCTCTGATCGTCTGTCATTAATATGGCATTAATGACGTGTTAACCAGGTCTTGCAACGGTCGATTGATAGCCCATGAAAGTCCGCACCATTGGAGATCCCGAAGACTTGCCGTTGTAGACATAGATCCAGACGTGTGACACGTGGTAGCTCCGGAGCTTCCCTATGTGCGGAGCTAGGTCTGGAGCTACTAGACCTGTGGCGGCACCAAAGCCACGCTAAGGAGGGAGGCAGGTCCGACACTACAGAACATGTGGCAGCACTGGAGCCACCCTAAGGAGGGAGGCAGATCCGGCTCTGCGGGACACTTGGCGGGGCTGGAGCCACCCTAAGGAGGGAGGCAGATCTGGCTCTGCGGGACACGTGTTGCTTCCGGAAGTCCACAATACTTGAACGTGGAACTCGATGCGTCTTCTTATAGTACAAAGGGATACTTGGTATGCAGGGTATCGACAGTGGCCCTCAGGCCCACTTCTGGTGAGATTATGAGGTTTCGATGCCGGAGGTGGGGCCATTATCTCTCCTGCACTGTTGCTTCAGCTTTCCTCTTGGGACATGCAACCCTTCTTTATTTGGTAGGTGAGATACATGACGTGAAAATCTCACGCAATTGAAAGACGTCGGTTCCCAATACAATTTCCGTATCAGTTCCCAGCATAATCTTTGTAGCCCTGTTAGGTCGCCGCTCTCGGGTTTCCAACTTCTCATCATGACAACGATTCACCTGTTGCGGTGAAGTGGACACGGGCCCCCTTGTCATTGACGAGGTAACTTCGAAGAGCGTGATTATGGTCCGGATGCAGTTGTCATCCAAGCGTTGCGGAGGCTTAATAAAGGAAGAGGCACTGCAAGGTGAGAGAACTCTTACGCATCAATCTGTTATTGCCAATAGAGTTCTATGCTTGAACCCTTGCATTGCACTCCCACTTTTGCTCCACTTTGCGTTGATGGAACTCGCACTCCCCCCAGCAAGATTGTGAGCGAGAGTGATCTCTCAAGAGTTCAGAAACTGATGGGCTGATAGAGGGACTCCTTCAACAATGCTATTCACTGCGGCAAACTCCTGTTCAAGAAGGAGTCTCGTCGTGACATTGTCTACTTCTCGGCGTATGCCATGGTTGGGATGGTTTCGCCAGTATCCAACTACTTGCTAATGCTGCGAAAGTCGTACGGGCTCGAACTGCACCTCCTCGGACCTCATTCAATCTTGCTGGTTGTGATCTTCGTCTGCTTCTATGGGATGTGGGTGGGAGTACCGCCCTGCATTCCTCTGTTCCGGACTTTTTTCACTCTCCAGGCGATAGACAAAGGTAACATCTTGTTGGGGTTATACTTCTTTGTAAAGTGTAGGAATCCCTCATACAAGTACATCAAGACCTTTCCTTATGAAAAGTGGGAGACTTCAAAGACCGATTGGGTTGTGATCCGGTTGGATCCTTATGATAGTCTGGAGTTGCCAGAAGGGTTTCCGATGATGGAGCCCGACTCCTTGGAGGAGCTCCCGAAGATGACTGAAGAGTACAACCCCGTGCTATCTAGAATCTGGAACTTGGTAGACGGAGGGTTGACGTCTCTGATAGTCCTTGTCAACTTCCTGACCAACTGTTGGGCGCTACTCAAGCAGCATGAATTTGCAGCTTGGTTATACTGTGGAGAAATGGATTTCCTCTGGATTGAGGTTGGTCGAGGAACCAACTTAGATGAGAATGCCTTGAAGCTCCATCTGCACAAGCTGGACAATGGAACTATGTCAAGAGATGATCTCACACCTCCCGCTGAGTTCTTGCCTCTGAATGTAGTGTTGAAGGTCAGGAGGGAGCTGCAAAAGATGATTCCACTACTTCATGACACGGGTCTTGTGGTGCGTCAAAGGAGCACTCCACCAGCAGGGATTGTAATCCCCAGAGCTTCGTCTCCCTGCCCACATGAAGGGAAGGGCAAGGCTCTAGTAGATTCAAGCCAGAAAAAGCATGACTCAAGTTAGGACAAAGGCAAAGAGCATGTCAACACCTCCAGTCGGAAGAGGAAGTTGACATGGACTGATAGTAGCTATGTCAGATCAGCTCCGACGCAAGCGGTGCCACTAGCTCACCCGACCCTCAAGTTAGTGTTGGTTGTGCCTCCCGCAACGGCAACTCCGGCTCTGACGACAAGATCATCTTCAGATCGGTGCTTGCAGTGGGCGGTAGGTACGGCAAGTCTACTTCGGTCCTGGTGCCAACTGCGGGTTCTGGTTCTGATGTATCTTCTTAGACGAGGGAGATCCCAGCTGAGGCGTCACCGGTGGCTGCCACGACCCTTGGGATGAAGTCTGGAGCCTCTACCTCACTAACAACGGTGGGTTCTGACTCTAGCCATCCAAGGAAGAAGTTTTGTGTCAACTGGAGCGGCAGTTTGCCCAGGTAATGATCGGCTCTTAGACTTGTGTTTTGTTTTTGCTTTTTCCTGAACTCTTTGTTCCTCTGTTTGCAGAGTATCGAGAGGAGGAGCTGCTGCTCCGGCACTTGCCAGTGCTGGGGCCCGAAGATCGCACCGAACGGAGCCTCAGCTGTTGAATCGGCTTCTCCTATGGTCGTGGCAGACGACATGATAGCTCCGACGCCAACTATCATCGAGATGAAATCGGTGCTAGCGGTCGAAGAAGCCGCAGTTGCATCGGACCACGTGGAAGTAGCACTGGAGCAAGCTTCAGTTGCTCCGGAGCCAGCATCGGAGGTACCGACACTAGTGCCAGAGATTTCGGAAGCTGCAGCGGAAGTTTCAGGACCAGCTCCGGATGTGGCGGTGCCGTTGGATGATGTCGATATGCCAAAAATGGCCATGTCTGCGCTGTTGCCTGAAGATCCGGCTGCAAGACTGTCGAAGTGTGACTAGGGCACTTCTCTTGGTACTACTAAGAAGTAGTTCGCGGAGGTTCATATTCAGTTGGGACACGAGTCAAGATCAGGGACAAGAGGTGAACACCGAGAGTTTTACGTGGCTTGGGCCGCCTGAGCGTAATACCATACTCTACGGGGTGTGTGTTGATTGTATGAGTAAGAGTGTGTGTGAGATTGGATGTGTCTCAGATGACTTAGATAGCTTCAGATCCGTTCTACCATGCAGCACAACCCTTTTATATGCCAAGAATTGGCTGTTATAGTATGTGCCTGGCTCGACAAGTGGCCCCAGCGGTAATAAACTGCCCTATACACGATCTACAGTGTTAAGGGTAGTTAATAGGTTGATCACGTGCCTTAATAGCAGCGTTACCAGTCCCGATAGTCCTCTGATCGTGCATAATTAATATATCATTAATGATGCGTTAACCAGGTCTTGTAACGACCAATTAATAGCCCTTGAATGTCCGTGCTGTTGGAGATCCTGTTGTCTTTCCATTGTAGATGTAGAGGATGTTGACACGTGGAAGCTCTGAAACTTCCCTCTACTGGGAGATAGGTCTGGTGTTACTGGACACGTGGCAGTACCGGAGCTTCTTGAGGTGGGAGGCAGGTCCAGTTCTGTAAGACACGTGGCAGCACTAGAGCTACCAAAACGAGAAAGGCAGGTTCGACTCTTCTATACATGTGGCAGCACTGGAGCCACCCTATAAAGGGAGGCAGATCCGATACTGTGGGATGCCTATCCCTTTCAAACAACCACCACTTAGACATAGGAACTTCATGACTTTGTTTATGGTACCAATGGGTACCCGGTACGCAGGGTACCAATAGGGACCTTCTTCGTCTACGCTGGAGGTCGATGAGCTCCCAGAACTCAGCACCATAGATGTCGAGTTGTTGGAGTCCATGCTTGTTCCATGGGCTTTGACAACTATTCCATAAGACTCGGAGGAGCCAGAGGAGGAACCTCAAGCAGGTCCTAAGCCGATTCCCCTGGATATGTCAATCAACAATGCTTGCTCAAGCCTCTGCCAAGTCCAACTGGCCTTCAACTACGAGCACAAGGCCCTAGAAGAAGAGCGTGACACCCTGAGGCGTTGGCGTAAGATGATGTACTTCAAAATGAAGTTGATGCAGTCTCGGCTAGCAGACCAAAGGGAGTGGTTGGAGGCTGATAAAGCTCGACAGGCGCATTTGAATAACATGCTGGATGAAAGAGAGGCTGCTATAAAATCCCTCGATGACAAGACCTGAGAGATCTACGAGCATGCCAAGAAGGTCAATGAACTGGTAGATAGTCGCTCGGAGAGTCTCAACGTTGTGAGGGAACAGCTCCTCAAGCGTCGGGATGCTTTAGATAATAAGAAGGACGAGCTCTAGATGAGAGAACATGAAATCTCTCAGAAGTTAGAACGCGGTGAGCAGGACTTGACTGATCACGTCGAGAAATTCAAGTCCTGGTGAGAAAAAAAAGCACCAAGTATGGCTGGCAGGAGAAGGAGTCAGCAAGTGAGAAAGTGTTGTCTCTGCCAGGGAGAACAAGGTGAATGCAAAGGAGAGGGAACTTGCAGAGAGGCAAGACCATTTGAACCTTCGGGAGGAGCAAATCGCTGACCAAGAAATCCTTCATCTTGTAAATCTCCAATTTTCGAATGAATGAAATCATTTTGAATTCCATATTTGTCTTCAATATGTCATTGCCTTTATCTTGTTGGCCCCCTGGTAGATATGCTCAATTGATTGAGGACATCTACCATAAGGAATTTGGCAATGTATTGAACTTTTGATTACTCTTAACTCGTAGCTACTCTGATAGCTCTGAGGTTCGAGGCTTGCATCCGAAATCTCCAAGGACCCCTTGTCGCGTTGTTGACGTTGATGGCGGGGCCCCCTGGAGTTGTTGAAGCTTAGTTGCTTCGACGGCGCCCACTATCAATGCATAAAACATCAAGGGTGGGGCCCCTGGGTGTTGTTGGAGCTTGGTTGCTTTGACGGCGCCCGCTATCAATGCGGAAAACGTCGACGGCGGCCCGCTCTATGAGTGGTCGGAGCTTAGTTGCTTCAATGGCACCCACTATCAATGCATAAAATGTCAACGGCAGACCCCTAGGTGTTCTTGGAGCTTGGTTGCTTCGACGGTGCCCACTATCAATGCATAAAACGTCGACGACGAGCCCCTGGGTGTTGCCAGAGCTCGGTTCTCTGGCAGCATCCACCATCAACATGCAGATTGCCATCAATTGTTCATTTTTCCTCCATGTAACTAAGTGTATAACTCACAAAGGTGCTCAATATTCCAGGGGTTGAGAAGTGTTAACCCATCCTCTGTTGCCAATCGAACACATCTAGGGTAGGAAACTTGACAACTCAGAAGGGACCTTCCCAGCTGGGATAAAGTTTGGTTATCCCTTCGTGAGTGAGTATTTACCACAACACTAGATCGCCTTCTTCCAACTGCCGGTTGTGCACATACCTTTGATGATAGCGCCGAAGCTGGTCCTACGTGGCTTTGTCGTAGGTCCGGACCCGGAGAGACCACATGGCAATTTTCGGAGGAATGATAGCTTCGGCTCCGTATACCATGAAGAAGGGTGTTTCTGTTGTTGCTTGGCTGGGTTTTGTCCATCTCGCTCACAATGTAGATGGAAGCTCTTCTATCCAAATGGTGCCATGCTTCTTCAAGTGCTCATAAGTGCGCGTCTTGAATCCCTTGAGAATTTCCGCATTTGCTCTCTCGGCTTGGCCATTGCTTGTCGCATGAGCTACTGATGCGTAGTTGACTGTTATGTCGAGGTCTTCGCAGTACTCTTGGAAACTTGCACTTGTGAATTGGGTTCTGTTGTCAGTGATGACTCTGCTCGGAACTCCAAATCTGTAGAAAATAGACTTAGAGAACTTGATGGCAGATTGCTTGTTGATTTTCACAACTGGAGTAGCTTCCTGCCACTTTGTGAATTTGTCAATGGCGACATATAAGAACCGGTACCCTCCGATGGCTTTTGTGAAAGGTCCCAAAATATCCATCCCCCACACAGTGAATGGCCATGAGGGAGGAATCATTGCACTGACTACGACAGTGTATGAATTTGCTTCGCGTGGAACTGGCACGCTTCGCATCTCTTGACCAGCTCGACTACATCCTTCACCCCAGGTAGAGACACTCAGTCTAAGATAAACAAAGACTGATGGGATAATCCACCACGGAATGCTACATCAAAGAATAGAAAATCTTTACTATTAAAGAAAAAACTTGGAATGGAGTGTTGTCGGCCAGTAAAAACCATGTCGGGAGGCCTTAACGACCAGTGTGCGGGATGACACGTGATTCTCACACTCGCCTCCATGGATCTCCGCGAGAAGTTTGCATCCCTCTTCCCCGGAAATGCACCGCATTAGAATGTCATTGGCACCACGTCGAAAGAGATCCCCTTCTACCAATGTGTATATTTTAGCCAATCTGACAATTCGCTCAGCGGATACACCATCTTCAGGAAGGATGGTGTCTTTCAAGTAGTCTCAGACCTTTGAGATCCATGTGTTGGGATTAACTTGAGCTTCTGGATCTAGTGTGCTTGGTTACTCAGAGCTTCCTATAGCACCTACGATCCTTGGTGTACGCCATGATAATAGGGTCACCGGGACCGCCAACTTCGGGGTGCTGGTCTCGCCCCCATCACTCAGTTCGGTAGGCTGAGCGACAGGTGTCGGTAATCTCCTGACAAAAACCCCGTCGGGTGCCTGAGCCCTGGTTAAAGCTTTTGTTGAGAGATCGCCAGCTTCAGAGTTGTTGAGACTCTAGACATGGCAGAGGTCCAAGACCTGTAAATCTTTCTGCAACTTCTGTACTTCAAGCAGATATGCAGCAAGTTGAGGGTTATTGCAACTACATTCACCTTTGACTTCTTTGATGATGAGTTGTGAATCTCCCTTCATCAACAGCTGCCAGACACCATATGATAGCGCTACCTTGAGTCTAAAGATGAGATCTTCATATTCTGCCATGTTGTTGGTCGCCTTGAAGTTGAGGCATACCATGTACTTGACCTTCTCCTCAATCGGAGTGAGGAGAAGGATTCCATCTCTGGTCCCGTGATTCTGCACGAAGCCATCGAAGTAGAGAGTCTAGTGAGGCTCAGTGAAGATTGGGACCTTAGGTTCTCTCTTCTGCTCGCTGAGGCCTCCCAGACTTGATGAAGAAGGTGCCACTCCACCATGAAGTTAGCCAGCGTTTGACTCTTGATTGCATGTCTAGGCAGGAATTCAAGATCGAATTCGGCCAGCTCTGCAGCCCACTTGGCGATAGTCCCGTTGAATTGGGGTTATGCAAAATTGCACGCAGTGGATAAGATGTTACCACTAATATCTTGTGGTTGGAAGTAATGGCGTAGCTTCCTTGAGGCAATAAGGACTACATACAACAGCTTATGCACCTCTATGTATCGAGTCTTGGCATCATAAAGTACTTCACTGATGAAGTACACTGGCCACTGGACAGTTTGGACCCTCCCTGAGGGGACCGAAGTTTCTTCTTCATACATCGGACCCTCCTGGAGGGGTCTGGATCTTCTTCTTGAGCAGTAGATACTCCCTCGGATGAGAGAGGTTGATCCACATGCATCTTGCCTTTAGGATCCGTGTCTGGGGGCTGGGACCCAGAGTCACTCTCAGGTAGCTCCGGACCCTTCCGGAGGGGTCTCAATTCCTGAGTTGAAGATGTCTCTGGTCTTTCCGCTACCAGAACCATGCTGACAACCTCCGTAGTTGTAGCGATGTAAAGAGAAAGAGGTTCACCAAGTTCTAGAGCGACCATGATTGGTAGTGTGGTGAGGAGCTACTTGAGATCTTGGAATGTCTTGTCTGCTTCTTCAGACAACCGGATTGGTCTGGGCCTCCTCAACAACATGAAGAAGGGAAGTGCCTACTCTGCCATCCTTGAGATGAACCGGCTAAGTGAAGCTAGACACCTAGTAAGCTTATGGGGGTCCTTGATGCAAGCTGGAGGCCGCGTCGTTTCTATGAGTTTTATCTTTGCTGGATTTGCTTGAATTCCTCGGTGGGTCACCAAGAAACCAAGAAGCTTTCTAGAGTTAACCCTGAAGACACACATGTCGGGGTTTGTTGGTACCCCGCAGACCGGGTACCCCTGCGCACAAGGAGAAAATGGCTAAGGACTCAGCCTCCACTAAAGAGGTCGAATCTGAGGCTGCCACATCGTAGTGCGAAGGACCAGATCCTACCTCTCTGCTGGGGCAGGCTCCTTGGTTGCCGCGTGGCCGGCTGAACTGGACCCTCGCCTCCCCGCTGAGGCGGGCTCCGGGGCTGCCACGTGGCCAATCGGAACCTTGGGGCCAGGCCTGCTTCCTTGCAAGGAAAGGCACCAGAACTACCACGTGGCCAACAGGGCTGAGCCTCCACCCCTCCACAAGGGTGGGCTCCGGATGCGCCACGTGGCCTTTACCATCGAGTGCTCGACTCCCCACAGAGGTAGACTCTGGTGCAACCACGTGGCAGATGGCCAACTCAGTGCGGTAGGAGGCCGCAGTAAAGGAAGGCATGCACCGCTTGAACATGCATTAAATTACGCGCGCCTTCCCCAGGCGAAGCGGAGTCGCACATGCGTAAGTCAAGGCTCCAGTGTCCTGTCTTGTCCAAGTAGCCGGTACAGACCCACGCCGCAAGATAGACGAATGGGCCGTAAGGACAAGACGGGCGAGCGTGCACCGCCATCATGACCAACTATGTGTAGCCCTGGCGCACGACGCGGCGGGATGGCGCATTGACGCCCCTAACAAAGAGAAGTAGATAGCATTTGATACTAGATCTTGTATAGGATTTGGCTCTCCCCGGGACCACCTGTCGGGCCCTGGGGCCCACCTTGTGACTGTAGAGTCCTTGAACTATAAAAGGACTCGGCAGACGACCTTGGAACGGATCGAAAAATCAGACTAAGACTCATACACGCTCAAGCAAGGCAATACACAAACACTCCCGTGGACGTAGGGTGTTACGCTCTGGCGGCCCGAACCACATAAAACCCTTTGTGTTCACCATCCTGCTACGCTTAATCTCCTGGGACTAGCCCTCGTGAATACAAAGAACCTCCGCAAGCTGCTCTCTAAGCAGTTTCGGGGGGAAGTGTCGTTTAAGACCTTCGACATTTGGCGCGCCAGGTAGGGGGCTTTTTCCCCGAGAAGATTTCCACCAGCAGCAATGGTGAGGACCAAGCATCATCTCGCTCTAGAGCGGGATCCCGCAGTAGGGCAGCGAGGCCGGGACCTTCACGTTGCCCCGCTGTCACCTCGCCGGCTGCAGGTCAGCACGCCACACCATGGCATACTCCAGCTGTGACAGCAGCTACAGTGCCGTCGGCAGCAAGCCCAGAGAGTGCGCTCGCAGCAGTGCGTGCGCTACTCCACAATCCACCTGCTGGAGATGCTCCCCGGGGAGCAGCTCAGCAGTGGATCAACGACGTCGACCACCTCGTCACCGCTGCACTCAACGCACCTCCACCAAGTGAGACACATGCCCAGCCGATGCATGTGTCGTTGTCACGGACTCCAACCATCGACCGATGGACGGCGGACTCGTGATCGACCAGGATCTCGGCAACACACCTGAGAACCGGGCTGCAGCGCCGCAGGTTGGGAGAAGACTGCTAAGTTACCACCGAGCGGCAGAGGGAACGGCGGCGCAACCTTGAGGCGGACCACAGTGCGACGGGCTCTGTTCCCCAGGCTCACGCCGTGCCACCGCCGAACCCGGCGTATGTTACGCCACCTCCATATCAGGCGTACGTCGCGCCTCCACCTCCACAGGCGTACGCTGCACCGCCCCAGCATCAGGTGTATGCAGGCCCACCTGCTCACCCGGGGTATGCAATGCCACCACCGGCGCCAGTCAGCCCCACCCAAGGGTGTGCGGCTCTGGCACCTCACCTCCGTTTTGTGGTCTGGCAACGAAAGTTCCGGCCACACATGCCGGAGAAGTACGACGGGAGTGTCAAACCGAGTGAGTTCCTGCAGATCTACTCCACTGCGATACTAGCTGCAGGAGGCGACAAGGCCGTCATGGCCAACTACTTCCCTGTCGTCCTAACCGGCCTAGCCCGGTCATGGCTCATGAACCTACCCCAGGGGTCCATAACCTCCTGGGATGAACTATGTCGATAGTTCATGGCGAACTTCATCAGTTCCTACAAGCGCCCCGGCACAGAGCTTGACCTCCACACCGTCAGACAGCGCGCTGGAGAGTCGCTGCGATCATTCATCCAACGGTTCTCTCAGGTACGGAACACAATCCCTCATATCGCTAGCGCATCAGTTATTGTTGCATTCAGGCAGGGTGTGAGGGACAATAAAATGCTTGAGAAGCTAGCCACGCATGAAGTGCGTGATGTCTCCGAGCTGTTCGTCCTGGCAGACAGATATGCTAGGGCAGGTGAGGGACGCAACTGGCACTCCCAACCTTCCTCAGAGGCATGGGAAGCCACGCCGACTGAGGAAGGAGCCTCTGCAAAAAGTTGCGGCAAGAAGAAGAAGAAGGGCAATGGCAAGAACAAGGCAAAGCCCGGAGCCCATGCAGTGGCAGCTGCGGCTCCCGGCGGAGCCCGGGCGCCGCGCCGAGACAAGCACCCTCGGTAGTAACCTAAACCCGAGGAGCCTGACTTCAAGTGCCCGGTGCACCGCACAAATAGCCATAGCGCTAGCGAGTGCCGGGAAGTGAAGAAGTTCGCGGAGCGCTTCCGTGAACAAAAGCAGAAGCAGCAGTGCCAAGAGGGCGCAACTTCCCGCCAGAGGGAGGGCAAACAGAAGGTCAATTCTGAAAAGGAGGATGACAGCGAGATGGGGTTCCAGGAACCCCAGAGGGCGGTGAAGGCCGTCTTTGAGGGTGGCGACTCCGACTCCAGCAACGATAAGGAGCACCGCAAGACTCTCTACATCATCTACGGGGGAGCCATAGATCCCATGTCCCAGAACGCAGTGAAGACTCTACGATGGGCAGTGGCCGCAGTGGCCCCCGCTCCGAGCCCGGCTCCCCACCACAAGTGGATGAGCATGACAATCAGATTCGATGCTTCTAACTGCCCGAAGAACATGGCGGGGGCAGGCGTACTCCCGCTGCTGGTGTCCCCGACCATCGCCAACGTGAAGGTTTTTCACGTGCCGATTGATGGTGGGGTAGGCCTCAACCTCATCTCCACGGCAGCCTTCCGGAAGCTACAGCTGCCGATGTCTCAACTCACACCTTCGATCCCGTTCTCAGGTGTCGGACCGGGACAGATTCTCCCGTACGGTAACATTCACCTCCCGGTGACCTTTGGGACCCCTGAGAATTAACGTACGGAGAGCGTTTTGTTCGACGTGGCATACGTCGACCTCCCCTTCAACGCAATCATTGGGAGGCCGGTGCTCTACAGGTTCATGGTCGTAGCCCACTACGGCCACCTCGTCCTGAAGATGCCGACGCCTTCCGGTGTCCTCAAGATCAGAGGGGACCGCTCAGCAGCAGTATCCGCCTTGGAGCAGCTCCAGGCGCTCACGGCCGGGAGGGCTCTGGCTTCAGGGGGCACGAAGGAGAGTCAACCAGAACAGGGTCTGACGCAGCGGGCCTCCACTTCTGCACCCCGTGTGCAACTAGCCGACGACGATGTCCCAGTAAAGGTCGTTAGGAATTGTTCTGAGGCTGCCCAGACAACCCGTATCGCGGGGAACCTGGACAACAAATAGGAACTCGCGTTCGTCACCTTCCTCCGGGACAATGTCGATGTGTTTGCATGGCAACCATCAGAAATGCCCGGGATCCCTAGGGAGGTGATTGAGCACCATCTGAAGATATACCCTGATGCCCGACCAGTGCAACAGAAGCCGAGGAAACAGTCTATCGAGAGGTAGAACTTCATCCGTGAAGAAATCAAGAAGCTGCTCGATGCTGGTTTCATCCAGGAGGTCCACCACCCACAGTGTTTGGCCAACCCTGTTGTCGTCCCCAAGGCTGGCGGGAAGCTCCGAATGTGCATCGACTACACCAACCTCAATAAGGCATGCCCAAAGGATCCATTCCCTCTTCCTAGGATAGATCAAATAGTAGACTCAATATCAGGCTGTGATCTTCTATGTTTCCTAGATGCGTATTTCTGGTTTTCACCAAATACCAATGTCTAGGGAAGATGAGGAACACACTGCTTTCATAACAGTAGATGGCCTGTATTGTTATGTCTCCATGCCTTATGGACTCAAGAATGCTCTCCCCACCTTTGTGCGTGCAATGCATAAGACATTTGGGGACCTCATTAGAGACCTGGTAGAGGTGTATGTTGATGACATTGTGGTAAAAATCAGAGCCTGCACATCCTTATTAGACAACCTGGCCAAGGTCTTCAGCCAGTTGCGCACGACACGCACAATGCTGAACCCCGACAAGTGTGTCTTTGGGGTTTCTGCAGGGAAGCTCCTTGGTTTCTTGGTCTCACACCGAGGAATTGAAGCTAACCCAGAGAAGATCAAGGCAATAGAGCTGATGCGGCCGCCGGCCCGTATCAAGGATGTGCAGAAGCTTGCAGGGTGTTTGGCGGCCCTCAGCCGGTTCATCTTAAGACTGGCTGAGCGAGCCCTACCCTTCTTCAAGATTCTTCGGAAGTATGGTCCCTTTGAGTGGACCGAGGAAGCGAAAGCGGCATTCCAGGAGCTCAAGAAGCATCTGACGATGCTACCCGTTATGGTGGCGCCAGAACCCAGAGAATCGCTCCTGCTATACATCACCGCAGCAACGAAGGTGGTCAACATGGTCTTGGTTGTAGAGCGGTCAAAGCTACTGCCGCAACAAGTACCAGAAGGAGCCCCAGAGGGGGAGGCTGAGCCTCAGGGGCCGGACCCAGAAGAGAACCCCCCCCCCCCCCCCCCCCCCGCTGTGTGCTCCGGCAACCAAGTGCCCTCCGGGCCCCAGCCTCTGGAGGTCTGACTAGACCCTGGGAGCCACCTTCCCCAGGATACAGACGCATTGCAAGGAGCCCCGGACCCCCCAAGGAGAGTTCAGACCTCCCAACGGCCAGTCTACTACATCAGTAAGGTCCTCCATGAAGCAAAAACAAGATACTTGGAGGTACACAAACTGTTGTATGCAGTACTCATAGCGTCGAGGAAGCTCCAGCATTACTTCCAGTCTCACTGGGTTTCAGTGGTGACCTCCTTCCCACTAAAAACCGTGCTCCACAGCCCCAACTCGACTGGCAACATTTCCATGTGGGCAGCAGAGCTGGCGGAGTTCGAGCTGGAGTTCCTACCTCGACATGCGGTCAAGAGCCAAGCACTGGCGGACTTCCTGGCAAAATGGACTCCATTGCCAAGCAACCCAGGGGACCCGGAAAACGGAGAAACGGTGCCCAAAGCTCCAGTTTTCACCGAACCTCCCTGGACGCTCTACTTCGACGGCTCCTCGCGGAAGCAGGGGGCCGGGGTCCTGCTCCTCACCCCGACTGGGGAGCAGTTCAAGTACATGGTGCGCCTCGACTTCAAGGCGACTAACAACATGGCAGAATACGAAGCCCTAATCTTCGGGCTAAAGACTGCCCTGACTCTCAATGTCCGTCAACTTCTGGCTAAAGGTGATTCCCAGTTGATCATCAAGCAAGCCAAAGGGGAATGCAACTGCAATGACCCTCAGCTAGCAGCATACTTGCTTCATGTCCGGAAGCTGGAGAAGGACTTTGAAGTCTTGGACCTGAGCCATGTACCCTGAGCCGACAACTCAATCGCAGACGACCTGTCAATGAAGGCCTCCACAGGGGCCCCAGTGCCTGAAGGAGTCTTTGCAAGGACGTTACCGCGACCAACCGCCTGAGCAGCCGAACCAGGCGAGCCCAGCACCTCGAAGCTGGCAGTCCCGACGGCCCTGCTACCATGGAGCCCGCCAAGGATCGTATGCGCCACCGGGAGCTCCGAGCTCTCGGGCGCCCAAGATCCAGAGGCTCAAGTAAGTCCCGATGCATGGATCTCGGAGGTCCGGGACTACTTGAAAGACAACATCCTTCCCAAAGAACATGCCCTGGCAGAAAGGATAGTCCGCATGGCTAAGAGGTACACGCTGGTGGAAAGGGATCTCTACCGGCGTGGCGCCAACGACATCCTGTTGCATTGCATTACCCTGGAGGAGGGCTGCGACTTGCTCGCAGAGATCCATGGAGGCGAGTGTGGGAACCACGCGTCATCCCGCACGCTGGTCGGTAAAGCCTTTCGGCACGACTTTTACTGATCGACAGCACTCCAGGATGCCGCCGAGATGGTTAGGAGATGCAAGGTGTGCCAGTTCTATGCCAAGCAGATCCACACACCAGCTCATGCGTTGTAGATGATCCCACCCTCATAGCCATTCGCTGTATGGGGGTTGGATATCCTAGGACCCTTTCCCAGAGCCGTCGGAGGATTTCGGCACCTCTACGTCACCGTAGACAAGTTCACCAAGTGGCCAGAAGCTGCCCCAGTCGTCACCATCAACAAGCAGTCAGCAGTCAAATTCATCAAGTCGATCGTCTGCTGGTTTGGGGTCCCGAACAGAATCATCACTGATAATGGGACCCAGTTCACAAGTGCAGCGTTTCAGGAATACTGCGAGGACCTTGGGATCCAAGTCTGCTATGCATCTGTCGCTCATCTAGAGAGCAATGGACAGGTCGAGAGGGCCAATGCAGAGATCCTCAAGGGCCTCAAGATTCGCACATTCTCACGCCTTGAGAAGCATGGTGCAAACTGGGTAGACGAGCTTCCATGTACACTGTGGGCTAGCCGGACATCAACCAGCCGGGCCACGGGGGAAACGCCTTTCTTCCTAGTGTACGGGGCAGAGGCCGTCCTCCCCCCAGAAATTACCAGGGGCTCCCCCCGTGTCCGGGTGTACGACGAAGCCGCGCAGGACCAGCTCCGGCGTGAAGACGTGGACCTCGTCGACGAGGGATGAGTGAGGGCGGCTCTCTAAAATGCACGGTACAGGCAGACGCTCCGGCGCTACCACTAGAGGATCGTGCGGAGTAGGGAGCTAAAGGTAGACGACCTGGTGCTGCGTCGCATACTCTCCCAGGAAGGGGCTAACAAACTCTCCCCCAGATGGGAGGGCCCCTTCCGGGTTACGGAGGTATGCCGCCCTGGGTGCGTCTGCCTAGTCACGGAGGATGGAGAGCGACTGCCCAACCCCTGGAACATCGAGCACCTCCGTAAGTTCTACCCTTAGACCAGCGTCAGGGCAGTTCTCTTTCATTGTAAAAGGTACATGGTGCCTAGGAACAGTACTTAGGGTAACTAAGGCTACGGGGACGAGGCTCTGAGTGCACATTTCGCTTAGCCTGGTCCAGAACCCTAAGTAGGTGCACTCGACTTCCTTTGTCGCCCGAGCCGGGCCGTTCCCCTTGTAAAACCTGTCCCATCTTGTGGGAGAACGCAATGAAAGGAATATTGTCCTGTCCTTTATAGGTCTTCTCATTCAAAAAATTATCTTTAATTTTTTATGATAGTGTTGTACGTTCGTTGTAGCTCGTGATCTATCATGGGTGCTGTCATTTTATCTTGCTCTAGCAATAGTGGGAGCCTTGCTGTCTGGTTGCAGGTGGGGTTGCTTGAGGTACCTGTAATGTGCCTGGGGCCTCGGGTGTTCCCGTACTCAGGGGTATGTGTCTCCAGATGGTCTCCCTCGAGAAAAGCTTATGCCGAGCGGGAAGTCCAGGGGCACAGCCTGCTTAGCCTGGTCACGTACCCTAAGCCTGTGCGCCCTGCCTCCCCAGCGCTACATCTGAGTACTGGGGGCCAGATGGGCCGCCCTTAAGTAGTATGGATAGCGAGCCCTAGGTGCAGACGCACTGAATTACCCAAGCCCCATGAGTTAGCCCAAGATTGTAAGTCAAGCGACACTAAAAAGGAGCAGGGAAGCAATGACCAGTGGACAGAATTACTTCTCCTGTTTTTTGATCTATACGCAGGTCTTCAAGGAGTTATCCCAGCGATAACCGTCAGAGTACCCACGAAGGTGGTGGGCGCCGCCGGACCAAGGCTCCGGTGGCACCCCCAGGGGGCCCGCCGTCGACCTTTCACCACAGATGGTGGGCACCGCCGAACTGAAGCTCCGGTGGTACCCCCAGGGGGCCCGCCGTTGACATTTCACAGAAGATGGTGGGCACCGCCGGACCGAAGCTCCAGCGGCACCCCCAGGGGACCCGCCGTCGACATCCCTGCATACTCAGTCACAACAATGCTACCTACGCATCCTAAGCTCCCCTGCAACCATCTGCCCTAACTTCTAGGTATCTGACAGGTGTGCCCATAACAACTGGCCACACCTTCCAAGGGGCCGCACACTCTGGGGGACGGTAGGTCCTGGAAGCTAAGGAACAACAAGCAACTAGAAGATAATGCTGGAAATAAAAGTATGCTTAGTATAAGAGGCACCATAGGCAGATTTTTTGTTCCAAAATAAAAAGTTTGCCACCACAAGCAACCACAGACAAAAGCTGAAAAAACACAAAACATAAACAACGCATGGGGAGCCCTCAGCCGCTCCGCTGGAACCTTGAGGTAATAAGCGCCACCGCATCTGAGACTTCAGACTTGGCGGGCTCTTCCCTCTCGGCGATGGGCCCCTCGAGGACCGGCTGCAGAGAGACATCAGGGTACTAGCTCTGGTAGCAGGCTAGGATGTGCGTCGCCACCTCCTGCACCAGCATCCTCCCTTCTGCCTCCAGCTGGTTGTCGATGATGGCCCCCAGCGAACGCATCCTCGAGCTGGTGGAGTCAAGTGCCAGGAACACCTGGCTCACCTCCTGCGCTGGTTCCCCCATACGCACTGGGCTGAAGCCGAGCGGCACCAGAGCCGAGTTGGCGCCGCCAAGGAACTCCCAGACCTTCTGGGCCTCAACAGAGCACGACGCCCGGAGCTCCTACACCTCCTGCTGGGCCGCCGCCAACGCCCGGGGGCTGCCGTCCACGAACCGCTTCTCCTTGGCCGCTATGGCCCTCTCGCGCTCGCTGACCTCCTGCTCGCGGCGGCTCGAGTCACCCTCCTTGAGGGTGATGTTGAACTCACGGTCCAGGAGGGCCTGGCGCTCGGCGAGCTGGGCTTGCTCCGCTTCAGCCAAGGCGGCATCCCGACGGTCTAGCTCGGTGGCGCGAACCCTCGCCCCTTCCTGCTGGAGGACGAGCCAGCCGGAGGTCGCCTCCACCTCAGCCTGCTTCGCCACTAGCTCCTGCTCCCGTTCGGCAAGAGCAGCTTCCCGGTGAGACAGCAGTTGTTGAAGGTCCTCGCAGGACTGGAGGCGGGAGCTGGCCTCAGCGTGGATAGCTGCGGCGTCCGCCTTCAGCTTCTGGGTGACGACGTCCAGTTGAGCGATGAGCTCGCTCTCCTGCTTGAGGATCTTCATCTCCTCCCGAACAACCACCTCCCGCTGAGCCGCTCGGCTCTTCACCAGCCGGGTCCGGGCCTCCAGGGTCCTCGCCCATTCCCGGAGCCGGTCATCCTCGTCTTCAAGCCGCCCTTTCTCCCGAGCGAGGGTCGCCTGACCCTACCGGAAGTCGGAGTAGGCCACGACCATGGCCTCAGACAGAGGGAGGGGCTCCATCGTAGCAGCGGGTCCCTGCCCCCCCCCCCCACTTCTTCAGTATCATCCTCCATTTGGAGGACCCCTGGGGAGAAGGGGACCAGAGCTCCCCCAATCGGAGAAGGCAGGGGGGGAGGGGGACCACCGCCAGAAGCAGGCGCGTCGCCCCCAAGGGCCTCCTCCCCGGTGACGGCACCCGGGGCGGCGGCGCTAGCCGACGTAGCGGTGTCGGATGGCATGGTGGCATCGGCCGGCACGGAGTAGCCGGTGGATGCATAGTCGTTGGCGGGCGCGGCAGCAGTCGCCGACGTGTGCGGCTGGGCTTCAGCAGCCGCTGTGGGGTTCTCGGGCACGGAGGCCCAGGGCACCCCGACGGCAGCAGCCCGATGCGTCGGAGCGGGGCTCGAGGCAGTAGAAGAGCACCGCGAGCCGACTGGAGCGGCATACCGCCCAGCAGAAGGGCCATCGGGCGGAGGAGTAGCTGTAGTGGTGCTGAAATCAAGCAAACCCGGATCATAAGGTAATGACAGGGTAAGCACACAGCAAAGAGCACCCAAGATAAAATCTATACAGGCTTATTGGGGGACGTTGAAGTTCCACCTCTTCCCGAAAGGGATGGGGGGGGTTCGGACCCCCCGAACCCGCGGCGGGGGCCGCTGAGTGTGCTAAGGGCCCCTGTGGTGAAGGAGTCGGTGGCACCCCCGAAGTCTGGCGCTCCTCCGAACGACGAGGGAACGCTGGGGTCCCTTCGGCGTTGAGGAGCCTCCCCCTCTTGCGCGTCGAGGACTCGAGCGGCAGAGTGGCGCCATCGGTGCCCCCTGACGACGAATGCGGCAGGGCTCCGGCGTCCTGACGAGGAACAGAGGGGGCCAGCGGTGATGACCAGGCGCGCTTCTTGGGGGTCGGGTCCGACACCGGAACCGGTGCTTTCCCTTTCCCCTTGTCAACAAAGGCGTCGTCGCCTCCCCATTGACGGTGTTGGGGCCCGCTTGAGGCGTCGTCGCTTGAAGGATCCTCGTCGCTTGGGGGAGCCCCGCCTCCCTCAGCATCATCAACGATGTTGACCCCCCGGAACGGGTCCCCGATCTGGCGTTGCGCCAGCCTGGACTCGTCGAGTGTTGGCATCATCTTCAGCAGCTGCCTCCTCAGCTCGGAGTTTGAGCACAAGGGGCGGTAGGCCGTCGGAAGAGCCAGCTCCTCGGGGGAAATGTCGTCGGGACAGACCCGGGTCAGCATGTTGTGCAGATGCTGCTCGTCCAGGTTGGAGTCGGGGTCGGTCTCGAGCCGGGTGCAGTCCGATAGGCCGGTGAACATCCACGCCGGGCAGGTGCGGCGCTGGAGCGGAGCTATGCGGCGGGACATGAAGTCCCTTAGCACCATTGCAGATGATAGCCCGTGGTCCGCTAGCATCTGGATCCTCTCCAACACCGGGTTGAACACCTCCTCCATCTCTGGGCGCTCCTCCCAGAATGACCGCTCGGAGTAGGGGATCCCGGTGGGGAGGCACATCCGATCGTGGGCTTTGACCTTGGCGATCATCCAATCTTCGCGCCACTGCACCCATCGTGCAGAGTTGAAGCAATGTACCTCGTGGGGACCTTGGTGCGGCGCTGGAAGTAGTAGGCACTGAGGTGCTCCTTCGAGCTGCTGAGGGTGGCCCTCAGTACAAAAAAGTACCTGAAGAGCTTCACCAACAGCATCACCCCCATGAACATCTCATAGAGGTGAGCAAAGACCGCCAGCATGGCGATCGAGTTCGGCGCGAGGTGGTGGAGTTGGAGGCCGAAGGTCTCCAGGAGCATGACCAGGAAGGCGGATGTAGGCGGGACAAAGCCGGCCATCACGTACGACGAAAAAAGCACCATCTCCCCGGCGAAGAGGCTCAGCGACAGCCTCCCAGGACGGAGCCACTTCTCCTGCTCAGGAGCGTGCCATCCGAGAAGCCGGCGCATGGGGGCCAGGTCAGCGAACCTGGACTGCCGGGACTTGGGTAGGATGCTCGCCATGAGGATCGAAGGAGGAGGCTCTGGAAGGGGAGATCGGGAGCTAGAGTGCAAGAACTGGGCTTGGGGCAAGAAGGTACGAGTGCAAGGATGCAGAAGCGGAAGAAAGGGCCCTTAGGGGGAAAGGTCCCTTTTTATCCACCTCTGCAAGCCAACAGACGCGGCATGTGAATCGCCACGGCCTCGGTAGAAGAGCAACAGACCCGCACAGGCAATGACATGAGGGCCCAGGTCACTCGACAAAGAAGGCGAGCTGGGTGGCTAACTATGTGGGAGGTAACTCGGCGGATTCTGAAAAGGCAAAAGCAGCGGAAGTGCAGGAGCCACCTTGGGAACTGAAAGTGCATCTAGGACTCCCTTGTGGGTTTTGGATGATTTATGACAAGCAATTGGGATCCTAATTCTTTTGTTGAGATGAATGCAGAAAAATGATGAAAGATGAGCAAAGTGCCAAAAAGAGGAAATTGAGAAGGAAAATGGATTTGAGCTCAAGGAGAAGAAACTAGTAGTTTAGTATGTGTGGAGTGTGTTAAGGAAACACACCCAAGAGCTCAATCTCATTTAATCACACACACACATGCACAAAGCTATACAGGACCGGACTAGTCCGATGTCCACCGGACTAGTCCGATATCACATTCTGCACAAGATCGGACAAGTCCGGTCATCACCGGACTAGTCCGATAATTCTTCTGTTCCACTTCGGACTAGTCCTCCCCAGTGCGGACTAGTCCTCAACACAATGCACAAGTCACGAGATCGGACAAGTCCGGTCTCCACCGGACTAGTCCGATATCCTTTCTGATCCACTTCGGACAAGTCCGGTGTTTACACGGACTAGTCCGATATACACACTGATCTAAATCGGACAAGTCCTCCAAGTGCGGACTTGTCATCCTAAACACTAAAGGTTTCACAGGTCCGGACCAGTCCGATGACAATCGGACTAGTCCGAAGTTTTCCAGCAGTGAAATCGGACAAGTCCGTTTTCAAACGGACTAGTCCGATATTCCTGGACACTTAGGGTTTGCTTCTCACAGCACACCGGACTAGTCCGGTCACCACCACGGACTAGTCCGAATTTTCTGAACCCTAACGGTAACTTCCAGAAACCCCTTATAAATAGAGGTGCACGGCCCACTTTCAAACCCTCTCGAACCCTAGCGCCGTCACACCTCCCAAGAGCCTCAAAAACTACCTCTCTCCACAAAACCAAGTGCTAAATTGATCACTACATTGAAGATCACTTGTAGATCATTGGAGAGGGCACTTGATACGCGATTGAGCTCTTGGTTTGAATCTCTAACACACTCTTGCATCTCAGTTTGTATATTTTGAAGTGTGTTATTGGTGGTCTTGAATCTTGTAATCAAGGGAGCGCTCAACTTGTGAGATCGCCCCTTAAACTCGGTGATTTACCCCTGTGTGATTAGTGGAAGAGGATTGGCCTTCGTGGCGATCCGAACGAGGGAAGGGTTAGTGAAGACCCGGCCCTTTTGTGGGCTCCTCAACGTGGACGTAGGCTGCCTTCGTGGTAACCGAACCACGGGATAAATCTTGTGTCTTTCATTTGTGTTCTTTATTCTAGTTGATCAACATTATCTAGGGTTTGATTAGATTTGTTGAATACAAAGTTAATAGTTGAAATAAAGTCATATTCTTAATAGAATCTGTTACACAACTATTGAACTGATCACAAAGTTTATATTTCCGCTGCAAAAGTCAACAAACAATCAAATTGACCTAACTTGATCAACCTAGCCCGTAAAATCCGGACTAGTCCGCACTTTACCGGACTAGTCCGTTATATCTGTTTTTTGATCTCGTTGTTGAAGTGTTACAGGAACCGATAAAATTCAAGAAGGCCTATTCACCCCCCCTCTAGGCCAACATTCAATTGGTATCAGAGCAAGGTTCTTCAAGAAAGAGTGCAACCGCTCGAAGAGATCATGTCGGACATGAAGGAAGTCCAAAAGATCAACAACCAGGAAGAGATGAACAATGACAAGCATCAAAAGCTTGAGAAGTATCTCGAAGCCATTCAAGACTTTGACGATGATGATGAGGAGACATTGGAGCTGAAAGCTCTCCTTAGAAAGAAAGCGCTTTCCAAAGGGAAAGCCAAAGTTGAAGAAAAGAAGAAGGGGAGTAGTCACACCGACTACTCCCGATATCCTTTTAATTATGACCGTTTAAATTCTAACAGCAATCACTATCTATCCATTCCCCTTGGAAAAGCCCCACACTTCGATGGGAGTGACTACTCTATGTGGAGGCAAAACATGAAGATGCACTTGATTTCCCTTAACCCTAGTTTATGGCATATTGTGTGCACAGGAATCAATATCCCAGATGACGACGAAGAGCTCACGCCAAGTCAAGAGCAAGCCATCCACAGGAATGCACAAGCCGCAGCCGTCATCACCTCATCTCTAAGTCGAGATGAATTCACAAAGGTGGACGGATTAGAAATTGCCAAAGAAATCTGGGATACCCTACAAACAGCGCATGAAGGTGACAGACATGTGAGGGAAGCCAAGATTGAAATGATTGAGGGCGAACTAGGAAGGTTCGCGATTGAGGAAGATGAGTCACCCCAGGACATGTACAACAGACTGAAGACTCTCGTGAACAAGGTTCGATCATATGGGAGCAGAAAGTGGAATGATCACGAGGTTGTAAAGCTCATCCTTAGAGCTTTCATGCCTCGCAATGTTACACTTTGCTCTATGATCCGAGAGAGTCCGGGGTACAAGAAAATGACTCCTGATGAACTGCTTGGCAAGATCATTAACTTTGAGATGATGGAGAAGCAAGCCAAGCACGTAAAAGAAATAGCCGACCTCACATCGGCCAAGAAGAAGGGAGTTGCCCTAAAGTCCTCACTCAAGCCTTTATCCAAAGAAGCAAGAGAAGCACAGCTTGAGGAGGACAGCGATGATGAAAGCAGCGAGCTAGATGAAGAAGATATGATTTTGTTCATGAAGAAGTTTAAGAGAATTATGAAGAAAAGACAAGGAACAAAATCAAATGAAGCAAAATACAAAGAAAGGACGAAGCCAAAGATGAGGCGGGCGTGCTATAACTGTGGTGAATACAACCACTTTATAGTCGACTGCCCGTATGAGGACAATAAGAAGAAGAACAAAGAGTCCAAGCCTCAAGCAAAGAAGTTCTTCAAGAAGAAGAAACAAGCTGAACAAGCACACATTGGAAAGGAATGGGACTCAAACGATGAGTCTTCATCGTCCGATGAAGAAGAATTGGCTAGCATAGCCATCGAGAGCGTGTCCAAGAAACCCACACTCTTTCCCACGCTCGGTGCAAAGAAGGCAAATGGGACTTGCCTCATGGCTAAGGAAGGTAAACGCAAGGTAAATATCAAAACTCCTTCCTTACATTCTTATTCAAGTGATGATGATTTAGATAGTGATGAAGATATGCTAGCTGGCTTAGATAGAAAAACTGCTGCAAAAATGAAATTCTTGCTTAACCAACTTGTTGAGAAGGAAGAGCTAATCGATCGTCAAGAAGACATGATTATCTCCCAAAAGGAGAAGCGTGTGGAACTTGACAATCTTCTAGTTCATGAAAAGGAAAGAAGCCACTCACTAGAGCTTGAGCTAGCTTCAAGCAAGAAAACTTGCTTGGAGCTAACCAACTCAAATGTAGCAATCAAGGACCAACTTGATGACCTGATCGAGGTCAACAAGATCCTTGAAGTGCAAATTGAGTCACTCAAGCTTAGTGAACCCTCCTCCTCTTCAAGCCTACCTTCTCAATCCACTTCAAGTAATAATACTCATATCTGCAAATGTGAAAAGATAAACACCAGGTTGAAAGAAAAGTCCACCTCCACAAAGGACAAAAACCCTACCCAATGTGTAATATTTGACAAGAAAAGGATCAACTATGCACGTAGTGCATATTTGGTCCAAAGACCTCCAAATGTCAAGTATGGCATTGGTTATTCCTATGATGGAAAGCAAAGAGCTGGAAATCATAAGAATAACAAGGGAAAGATTACCTTTGTGAAAGGAGGACCCTCACAACCCGGCAGCACGAAAACTAAAAATCTGAACTCTCATGAAAACCGGACTAGTCCGGTTGTGGTCCGGACAAGTCCGGTCATCCGGACAAGTCCGGTCACACAGACTAGTCCGACCAATAATCAGCAACAACTCCTGTTTAAAACCTTCGATGCTTCATATGTATTAATGAGAAACAATATTGGTAAAGTGTATGCTTATTATGCTGGGCCACGCCATGGGAACACAAAATCCCATGTGTGGGTGCCCAAATGTATTGTCACTAACCTCCAAGGACCCAAGCAAGCTTGGGTACCTAAAACCAAGGCGTAACTTGTTTCTGCAGGCCTACTCCTCCGCTGGATCCAAATGGGTGCTAGACAGTGGATGCACAAACCACATGACCGGAGAAAGGAGGATGTTTGTGGAGTATGAAGTGAACGAGGACCCAAATGAAGGGATCTACTTTGGAGACAACAGTCAAGGGAGGGTCCTCGGTACCGGTAAAATAGCCATATCCTCTGAACATACTCTTTCACATGTTTTGCACGTTGAATCTTTAGATTATAACCTGCTGTCCATATCTCAATTGTGCGACAAGGGTTATAATTGCCTGTTTACTAACGAGGGTGTGATCGTCTCAAGAAGGAGCGATGGTTCTATTGCATTCAAGGGTATGTTGAAGGGAAAGCTTTACCTTGTTGACTTCAACAAGGATAAAGCCGAACTCGACACATGCTTGATTGCAAAGACCAACATGGGTTGGCTGTGGCATAGACGGCTGGCACATGTTGGTATGAGGAACCTTCAAAAACTCCTCAAGGGCGATCACATCCGAGGTTTGAAAGATGTTGTGTTTGAGAAAAACAGGCCATGTAGCGCGTGCCAAGCAGGGAAACAAGTTGGAGCACAGCATCCTGCGAAGAACATCATGACCACAACAAGACCGCTCGAACTACTTCATATGGACTTGTTTGGTCCAATTGCTTACATAAGCATCGGCGGTAACAAGTATGGTTTAGTTGTTGTAGATGATTTTTCCCGCTTCACTTGGGTGTTCTTTTTGCATGAAAAATCAGAAACACAAGGGACACTCAAGAAGTTCTTCAAGCGAGCACAAAACGAATTTTCATTACAAATCAAGAGTATTCGGAGTGACAATGGCACGGAGTTCAAAAACATACAAGTGGAGGAGTACCTTGATGAAGAAGGAATCAAGCACGAATTTTCAGCACCATACTCCCCACAACAAAATGGAGTTGCCGAAAGGAAGAACCGCACGCTCATAGAAATGGCAAGAACTATGCTCGATGAATACAAGACTTCGGACCGATTTTGGGCGGAAGCAATCAACACAGCTTGCCACGCCACAAATCGCCTCTATCTTCATCGACTACTAAAGAAGACCCCCTATGAGCTACTCACCGGTAACAAACCGAACATTTCATATTTTCGAGTTTTTGGTTCTCCTTGCTATATTTTAAACAAGAAGCCCAGGACTTCAAAGTTCGCTTCGAAGTCCGATGAAGGTTTCTTGCTTGGCTATGATTCGAACACTTACGCCTATCGTGTCTTCAACAAGTCCTCCGGACTTGTTGAAGTGGCACGTGACGTAGTGTTCGATGAAACTAATGGCTCCCAAAAGGAGCAAGTTGATCAATGTGAATTAGGTAAAGAAGAAGCCCCCTATCAAGCATTGAAGAGAATGGCTCTAGGCGAAGTACGACCACAAGAGTCAACGTCACAAATACAAGATGAAAGTGAACCACAAGATGAAATCAACCATCAAGGGGGAGCCTCAATACAAGATCAACCACAGGAGTACGAACGTAATGAACAAATCAACGAGGACAACAACTCAGGGGGAGAAGAAGATGATCACCAACACACGACTCCCCAAGTACCACACCCAAGAGTGCACCAATGCATTCAAAGGGATCACCCGATCGACAACATCATCGGCGACATCCAAAAGGGAGTAACCACTAGATCTCGCATAGCAAATTTTTGTGAACATTACTCGTTTGTCTCCTTTTTGGAACCCCGCAGGACTGAGGATGCATTGAAGGATCCGGACTGGGTAGTGGCGATGCAAGAAGAGTTGAACAATTTCAAGAGAAACGAGGTCTGGGAACTTGTGGCAAGACCCAATGCAAATGTTGTAGGCACCAAGTGGGTCTTCCGCAACAAGCAAGACGAACACGGTGTGGTAACAAGAAACAAGGCACGACTTGTGGCCAAAGGTTACTCACAAGTCGAAGGTTTGGATTTCGATGAAACTTTTGCTCCAGTAGCTAGGCTTGAATCAATTAGAATATTACTTGCATATGCTACTCACCATGATTTCAAGCTGTATCAAATGGACGTGAAAAGCGCCTTCCTCAACGGACCGATCAAGGAGGAGGTGTACGTGGAGCAACCACCCGGGTTTGAAGACGAAGAGTTCCCCCATCACGTGTATAAACTGCGTAAGGCTCTCTATGGCCTCAAACAAGCTCCTAGAGCTTGGTATGAGTGCCTTAGAGATTTTTTAATAGATAATGGTTTTCAAATTGGCAAAGTAGACTATACGTTATTCACAAAAAATCTGGATAATGATCTTTTTATTTGCCAAATATATGTTGATGATATAATTTTTGGGTCAACTAACCAATCCTTCTGTGAAGAGTTTAGCAAAATTATGACAGAGAGATTCGAAATGTCGATGATGGGAGAATTGAAGTACTTCTTGGGATTCCAAGTGCGACAACAAAGGGAAGGAACTTTTATAAGCCAAACCAAGTACACGCAGGACATCCTCAAGAAGTTTGGCATGGACAAAGCAAAGCCGATAAAGACTCCCATGGCAACGAATGGGCACTTGGACCTCAATGAAGATGGAACGAGCGTCGACCAAAAGGTATATCGCTCCATGATTGGATCTTTACTATATTTATGTGCATCTAGGCCAGACATCATGTTGAGTGTTTGCTTGTGTGCAAGATTTCAAGCCAACCCCAAGGAATGTCATTTGACAGCCGTTAAGAGAATCTTAAGATATTTAGTTCATACACCCAACCTTGGTCTTTGGTACCCAAAAGGCTCAAAATTCAATCTCATTGGGTATTCCGATGCAGATTATGCCGGGTGCAAAGTAGATAGAAAAAGTACTTCCGGCACTTGCCAATTTCTAGGAAGATCCTTAGTTTCTTGGTCATCCAAGAAACAGAATTCCATTGCATTATCCACAGCCGAAGCGGAGTATGTTGCAGCCGGGAGTTGTTGTGCACAACTTCTTTGGATGCGACAAACTCTAAGGGATTATGGTTACAATATGAACCATATTCCTCTCCTTTGTGATAATGAGAGTGCCATTAAAATAGCACACAATCCAGTTGAGCACTCTAGAACAAAACATATAGACATAAGACACCACTTCTTGAGAGACCATTCCATGAAAGGAGACATATCCATCTCTCATGTCAACACCCAAAAACAATTAGCCAACATATTCACCAAGCCACTTGATGAAAAACGCTTTTGTGAACTCCGAAATGAGCTAAATGTTCTTGATTCTCGGAGTGTGGCTTGAAAAGTTGCATACCTGTATGTTTCTTCAAAATTTTGATTGAATTGTGAAAATCATCCCTCTTCACTTTTCTCTCGAAAACTATGTCAATTATTAGATCTTGATGAATTTAGATCATAGTATGATTGTTGTTTGCTTACTGGTCAAATTCATCAAGATTATTTGAATTGTTTTGTCTCTCTAATCTCTAATATTGAACCTTCAAATATATATGAATGGGCTATGCATTTCTCTCCTGGTGACCACGGACAAGTCCGTGGTTACCCGGACTAGTCCGCCCATTGCAGACTTGTCCGCAGAGTGCCGGTTAGGCCGGACTAGTCCGACAGACCACGGACTAGTCCGATATAAGTCTCTGGACGACTTCGGACTAGTCCGGTCATGTCCGGACTTGTCCGATTTTTCGTGTCCTTAACCCTAGCCGCCACCAAACCCTAATTCATTCACTCTCACACTCGCCCCAAGCATTCTCTCTCTTGCGCTCGAGCTCCCAAGGCAAATACTCGATTCCTCCGTCGAAAAACCTCAAACTTGGGCGGAGATCAAGCTTGAAGACTCGGGGATTGAAGTTAGCGGACAAGTCCGGCTTCCAACCCCCAAAATCTCAAGCCTCCTTCGATTTCTTGGTAAATTTTCTTCAAACCCTAAGAAATCGCAAATTTCTCCATTGCTTATCGTTTGGCCTAGCATTCTTCACTAGTTACATGTCCAATAGGTGTACTACGTGTATGCTAGACTATTTTTGGCTTAGGGATCAAATTTTACCCAATCTGTTAGGTTTTTGCGGATGAACACCGGACTAGTCCGGTCCATGTACGGACAAGTCCGGTCCACCGGACTAGTCCGTGCCTGTGCACCGGACAAGTCCGTTGTTTCTGAACCAAAACCTAATTCCTTCATTCCCTAATGCCTTCCATTGCCATATTATCTCACCAATACCTTGTATAACCTGTATTTTACCTTGATCACTCATTCTCAGATCATGTCGAGCTCTGACTACGAAATGTCCGATTTTGAGTCCGAAGTGGCACCTCGGCCCTCGGCGGGTCTTGGCAAGAAACGCCAAGAGAAACCCTCCGAGCCAGCTCCCTCACCTCCCCAAGTCAGAAGGAAAGTGTGTGTGAAGAAAGCTGCATCGAAGGCCGGCACCTCCTCAAGTGGCCTTCGACAAACCAAAGGAAAGGGCAAAGGAGTTGCCACAGGGCCAGTTGGGCCCCTCAAGCTGCATGCCCCCAGAGAAGGGGCCCGGGACCCAAATGAAGAGAAGTTCACTGGCAAGGGCAGCGAGGTGGCTGCTAAGCTGAGAGGGGTAGACTGCTATGCAAGATCCAAGCAAGCAGCAGATGGCAGATTTTGGTCCAATTTCCACTCGGACTTCTACAAATTGGTCTATTTGCCTATGAAGACCCCAGTGGTGCGCAGTCAATGGATTGACTGGGCCCACCTGGAGAAGAAGAAGTGTGCAGCCTTTGATGAGGTTATTGCAGCTGCTGAGAAACACGGACTGAAGGACTTGTTTGCCTTCAGATATAACTGGAATGATGAAGTGATTGCACAGTTTTATGCAACGTGCCACTTCTCCAGTGAAGACGAGGAAAGTGTGACTTGGATGACTCATGGATCCAAGTACTCAATTACTCAAGAAGAGTTTGCCAGTTTGTTGCACCTTGAGTCTGGAGGACATGACCACCTCATTATCCACAACATAGGGGTCATTGAGAGGGACAGGATGAAGTTCCTGTATGAGCCCAACTCCAAGTATGTCCCTCCCTCTACCAAGAATATGAAGCCTTTCTTTGTTGTGCTCAATAGAGTCCTCCGGAAGACAATAGCCCCCAAGGATGGGGATGCAGGGAGTGTACAAGGCTACCTCCGGACCCTGATGAGGGTCATAAGCAAGGACAGAAAGTTTGATGTGGCTGAATATATCTGGAATGATATGGTCAATATCTCAAGCACCCCCAACCGATCCTGTGGCTATGCCCCCTACTTGATGTTTATGATCGAGAAGGTCACAGGGATCGAGTTCGTGAAGGATGTGGAGCACACTCCACTGAGGCCTCAGAAGCCTCAGCCAGTAATTGTCCAAGCTCCTCCATCGCCGGCCTCAAGCCCCGAGGCACCGGCAAGACAAGAAGAAGCTGCTAGGGCTCCTCCTCCCTCCAGGGAAGCCCCTACGAAAGGATCCGCCAGTGGGATCCTGAAGTACTTGGTGTCTCTTCTCTCCTCCTGCAAGAAAACTGAAGTGAAGCTTCATAAGCTCAACCAGAAGAGGAAAGAAGACATGAGGTACATAAAAGCAAATGTGAAGCAGCTGAGTGAGAAACTGGAGATCAACCCAATAGGGTCTCCAGTCATTTCTGAAGACTCTGATCTGGACGTCACTGAACTCAGCCCCTTGACTACATCCGAGCTTGCCTATTTTGGCATTGGGGGCTCGAGCAGCTCCGTTCCTCCTCCTCCCTCTCAACCTCGCCAAGAAGAAAGCGATGAAGATGATGAAGACGATGAGAGGACTGACAGCGAAGAGTGAAGCCCTAGGACCTCCCTCTCTCTCTTTTTGGTGTCTTGATGCCAAAGGGGGAGAGATTGAGGGGGAGCTTCTAGACTTAGCTTTAGCTGCATAGAATGCGAGGAGAGAGTCTCCATGTATTTTCTATTTGTGATTGTAATTGTTTAACGCTATTTTCATATCATGTTTGGTCCTATGTTAAATTGCTCAGTTAATTTGCAAGTGTGTGATGAAATCTGAATTTTTGCTCCTGAAATGCTATATTCACTTGATATTAGTTGATCAATGCAAATTCTGTCATTCTTAATGCATTCATGCTCTTAGTATGCATCCCACCATAAAGAATGCACATATGAATGATTCTCTTGTTGCTTGATGCATTTTTGAGTCATATGTGCATACTTTATGAAAAATCTCATTTTATACCTCATTTTGTGAAATCTCAATTGGTTGTCATCAATCACCAAAAAGGGGGAGATTGAAAGTGCATCTAGGACTCCCTTGTGGGTTTTGGATGATTTATGACAAGCAATTGGGATCCTAATTCTTTTGTTGAGATGAATGCAGAAAAATGATGAAAGATGAGCAAAGTGCCAAAAAGAGGAAATTGAGAAGGAAAATGGATTTGAGCTCAAGGAGAAGAAACTAGTAGTTTAGTATGTGCGGAGTGTGTTAAGGAAACACACCCAAGAGCTCAATCTCATTTAATCACACACACACATGCACAAAGCTATACAGGACCGGACTAGTCCGATGTCCACCGGACTAGTCCGATATCACATTCTGCACAAGATCGGACAAGTCCGGTCATCACCGGACTAGTCCGATAATTCTTCTGTTCCACTTCGGACTAGTCCTCCCCAGTGCGGACTAGTCCTCAACACAATGCACAAGTCACGAGATCGGACAAGTCCGGTCTCCACCGGACTAGTCCGATATCCTTTCTGATCCACTTCGGACAAGTCCGGTGTTTACACGGACTAGTCCGATATACACACTGATCTAAATCGGACAAGTCCTCCAAGTGCGGACTTGTCATCCTAAACACTAAAGGTTTCACAGGTCCGGACCAGTCCGATGACAATCGGACTAGTCCGAAGTTTTCCAGCAGTGAAATCGGACAAGTCCGTTTTCAAACGGACTAGTCCGATATTCCTGGACACTTAGGGTTTGCTTCTCACAGCACACCGGACTAGTCCGGTCACCACCACGGACTAGTCCGAATTTTCTGAACCCTAACGGTAACTTCCAGAAACCCCTTATAAATAGAGGTGCACGGCCCACTTTCAAACCCTCTCGAACCCTAGCGCCGTCACACCTCCCAAGAGCCTCAAAAACTACCTCTCTCCACAAAACCAAGTGCTAAATTGATCACTACATTGAAGATCACTTGTAGATCATTGGAGAGGGCACTTGATACGCGATTGAGCTCTTGGTTTGAATCTCTAACACACTCTTGCATCTCAGTTTGTATATTTTGAAGTGTGTTATTGGTGGTCTTGAATCTTGTAATCAAGGGAGCGCTCAACTTGTGAGATCGCCCCTTAAACTCGGTGATTTACCCCTGTGTGATTAGTGGAAGAGGATTGGCCTTCGTGGCGATCCGAACGAGGGAAGGGTTAGTGAAGACCCGGCCCTTTTGTGGGCTCCTCAACGTGGACGTAGGCTGCCTTCGTGGTAACCGAACCACGGGATAAATCTTGTGTCTTTCATTTGTGTTCTTTATTCTAGTTGATCAACATTATCTAGGGTCTGATTAGATTTGTTGAATACAAAGTTAATAGTTGAAATAAAGTCATATTCTTAATAGAATCTGTTACACAACTATTGAACTGATCACAAAGTTTATATTTCCGCTGCAAAAGTCAACAAACAATCAAATTGACCTAACTTGATCAACCTAGCCCGTAAAATCCGGACTAGTCCGCACTTTACCGGACTAGTCCGTTATATCTGTTTTTTGATCTCGTTGTTGAAGTGTTACAGGAACCGATAAAATTCAAGAAGGCCTATTCACCCCCCCTCTAGGCCAACATTCAGGAACCACCGCAGTTAAAGCACGGTTGAAGGGGGAAGTCATGTCGCGCGGCGCCCTTCCAGTGCCTCCGCTTACCAGGAGAAGACGTGTTGCCACAACTGTAGGGACGTGTCGCCCGGGGAACTGCCCAGAATTGGAATCGAAAGAGTTGCGCGGGAAGATAAGGAAGAAGACCCCACCTGCGGTATTGACGACTCTACCAAGGTGGGCTCGGGGGCCACTGTCGGTACCCCGTAGACCGGGTACCCCCGCGCACAAGGAGAAAACGGCTAAGGACTCAGCATCTACTAAAGAGGTCGAATCCGAGGCTGCCACGTCGTAGAGCGAAGGACCAGATCCTACCTCTCCGCCGGGGCAGGCTCCTGGGTTACCGCGTGGCCGGCTGAACTGGACCCTCGCCTCCCCGCTGAGGCGGGCTCCAGGGCTGCCACGTGGCCAATAGGAACCTCGGGGCCAGGCCTGCTTCCTTGCAAGGAAAGGCACCGGAACTACCACGTGGCCAGCAGGGCTGAGCCTCCACCCCTCCACAGGGGTGGGCTCCCGATGTGCCACGTGGCCTTTACCATCGAGGGCTCGACTCCCCACAGAGGCAGGCTCCGGTGCAACCACGTGGCAGACGGCCAACTCAGTGCGGTAGGAGGTCGCAGTAAAGGAAGGCGTGCGCCGCTTGAACATGCATTAAATTACGCGCGCCTTCCCCAAGCGAAGTGGAGTCGCGCATGCTTAAGTCAAGGCTCCAGTGTCCTGTCTTGTCCAAGTAGCTGGTACAGACCCACGCCGCAAGACGGACGAATGGGCTGTAAGGACAAGACGGGCGGGACGTGCACCGCCATCATGACCAACTATGTGTAGCCCTGGCGCACGACGCGGCGGGACGGTGCATTGACGCCCCTAACAAAGAGAAGTAGATATCATTTAATCCTAGATCTTGTATAGGATTTGGCTCTCCCCGGGACCACCTGTCGGGCCCTGGGGCCCACCTTGTGACTGCAGAGTCCTTGAACTATAAAAGGACTCGACAGACGACCTTGGAACGGATCGAAAAATCAGACTAAGACTCATACACGCTCAAGCAAGGCAATACACAAACACTCCCGTGGACGTAGGGTGTTACGCTCCGACGGCCCGAACCACGTAAAACCCTCTGTGCTTGCTACGCTTAATATCCTGGGACTAGCCCTCGTGAATCCAAAGAACCTCCGCGGGATGCTCTCTAAGCAGGTCCATGGGAAGTGTCGTTTAAGACCTTCGATAGGGTTGAGCTTCGTGCGGGCGCAGCTTGTCAAAGACGGATTGAAGGTTGTTGAGCAGTGAGTCTTTGTTCTTCCCTTTGACAACGATGTCATCGACGTAGAATTCCACTAGGTCCCGAATGAGCTCCCCAAAGGTTTTGTGCATAGCTCGCACAAAGGTGGAGAGTGCATTTTTTAGACCATAAGGCATTGTTGTGTAGCAGTAGAGACCATCTACCATAATGAAAGCAGTGTGGTCTTCATCTTCCTTAGACATTGGAATTTGATGAAAACCATAATGTGCCTCTAAGAAACATAAAAGCTCACAACCAGAGGTAGAATCCACTATCTGTTCTATTCTTGGTAGTGGAAAGGAGTTATTGGGACATGCCTTTTCAAAGTGGTGTAGTCGATGTACATCTGAAGCTTCCCGCCAGCCTTTGGAACGACGACTTGGTTTGCCAGCCATCGTGGATGATGTACCTCCCGGATAAATCCAGCGTCAATCAGCTTCTTAACTTCCTCTCGGATGAAGTTTTGCCCTCAATAAATTTCTTCTGGGGTTTCTATTGTATAGGCCATGCATCGGGGTAGATCTTTAGATGATGCTCGATCAACTCCCTGGGGATCCCAAGCATTTTTGATGATTTCCATGCAAACACGTCGACATTTGCCCGGAGGAAAGTAATGAGCACGATTTCCTATTTATGACATAGACCTCCCGATAGACGGGTGGTCTGAGTGGCATCAGAACCGGTTTGGATGACTTTGACGGGAACGTCGGTGTCACCACTTGGCTGCACACGAGGTGCAAAGGTTTAGTTGCGCTGGCGCAAGCTTGTAGGTTGCTCAGTAGCCTGCTCCTTGCCGGATTTAGCTTCTTGCACTGCTGCAAGTGCATGAAGCTTTTCCAGCGCTACAACTACAACATTACGATCCCCTCAGATCCGAAGGACACCTGTCGGAGTTGGCATCTTCAACACAAGGTAGCCACAGTGGGCCACCCGCCATGAACCTATACAGGGTTGGCCTTCCTAGGATGGCATTGAAGGGTAAGTTGATGTGTGCCACATCAAACACCACCTTCTCAGACCGGTAGTTCTCTAGTGTCCCAAATGTTACCGGGAGAGTAACAGAGCAGAGAGGTATGATAGCTCCTGGACCCACTCTGGAGAAAGGGCGTGAGGGCCTTAGGTCCGAGATGCTGAGCTGGAGCTTCACAAAAGTTGCAAAGCTGATCAGGTTGAGTGTCGCGCCACCACTAAGACATGGAAGAGCTGGATATTGTTGATAGTCGGGGACACCATTAGGGGCAATTGTCCAGCTCCTCCCATGTTCTACAGACAGTCTGAAGCATTGAAGGTGATGGGAGTATCAATCCACTTCCAATGTGGTTCCGCCTTGGCGGTGGGAGCAGCAGTAGCCATTTCCCGATGCAAAGTTTTCACAACTCACCGAGAGGTAATGTCCCAGGACCCTCCATACATCATATGTAGAGTCTTCTGATGCTCGTTGTCGAAGTTGGTGTCAGAGTCGTCAACGGTGTTGTAGCCCGCATTTAACGCCTTCTTGGCATCTTGGAAACCTAACTCCTGATCAAACGGAGCTTTGTCGACTTTTTGTTTTCCTTCCCGCTCGCAGAAAGGTGCGTCATCTTGATGCTTGTTGTTGCGTTCAACAGGCCTTTTGACCTCACGACAGTCTTCAAGATTGTCGCTTGTGGATTTGTGGATCGGGCACCACATCTTGTCACTGTCCTCATACAATTGTCGAGGTCGTTTGTCGGGGTGTGGCTCTCGACCACTAGGTGTTGCGGTTGCGGTAGCTGTAGGTGTGCCGGCAAGTGGCTTCTTCTTGCCATTTGACTTCTTTTTCTTTTTGCCACTGCCGCTGGCAGTAGCTCTTGCCTTGGAGGCAGATTGACCAGCCTACACTGCTGGTTTGGAGTGCATCTCATGACCCTCCGCATCTCTGACACATTTATCAGCCAGGCTGAAGAGTTCCTTGATGTTGCTGACATCCTTGGTTGCCAGCTTATCTAGCATCTTCTTGTCTTGAACTCACTGTCAGAATGCAACAATGACAGAAGCGTTTGATAGAAGGTATGGTGTTCCGTACCTGAGAGAATCACTGGATGAAAGATCGCAGTGACTCTCCCGACTTCTGCTGCAAGGCGAAGAGATCCAGCTCGGTGCGAGGCCAGGTGTAGGAGCTCCCGAAGTTGGCGGTGAATTGGCGACATAATTCCCCCCAACTGTAGATGGAGTTAGGGGTAAGCTCATAAACCAGGACCTAGCAGTCCTGGTCAAAGCCACTAGAAAGTAATTGGTCATGACAACCTCATTCCCTCCAGCCGCAAGGATTGCGGTGGAGTAGATTTGTAGAAACTCGACGAGATTGACTGTCCCGTCATATTTTTCCATCAAATGAGGTCGGAACTTGGGTGTCCACTCCACCATGCGGAGGTGCAAGGTGAGGGTCGAACAACCACCTCTAACTCCCAGAGGAGAAGGGTTTTCACGAACAAGTCGGCTCTCGCAACTATGCTCGATGTTGACACAGCCATCCTGCCACATGTACCAGTGGTCGAGCTCCGATCGGAGGTCTTGAGTTGGGATCCTTGACGCTGTATGAGTACGACGAGCCTCTCAGGGTAGAGATGTCGCGTGCTGAGAGGGCGCACGTCTCCTGAGCTGCGATGCCATAGGACCAAGTCTTCTAGACAAGGTCCTATTATGGGAAGGTGCCTGCCCTGCATGGGGCAGACCCTGGTTGTTGAGCGCAGTGGCTGCGGCTGCAACCAGATGCTGAACGTTAGTGCGCCAATTGTTCTAGCGTAGCCAGAGGAGCTCCCAACGCTGGAGGACGCTGAAGAACAGTCTGCACTGTGTTCAGCGCGTTCTCTGGGTTGTTGGTTGATTCCATGACCGACGCGAAGTCACCATCCTGCAGTCCAGCGTTCGCTGCTGCAGCAAGTGCAGGTGGTGGAACGATGTTCGCCGGGACAACGTTGACCGACTGCTGAGCATTGGAGGTATTTCCACCAACGCTTTGTGCAGTTGGTCCGTTTGAAGCGCCGACATAGTTCACCATCTTGAAGATCTTGAAAAAGATGCCCCCTACGAGGCGCGCCAAATGTCGAATGTGACAATGACACTTCCCCCGGTACTACTAAGAAGTAGTCTGCGGAGGTTCGTATTTAGGCAGGGAGCGAAATCAAGATCCAAGAGTAAGGTGGCACATAGAGTTTTACGTGATTCAGGCCGCCTGAGCGTAATACCCTACTCCACGGGGTGTTTGTGTATTGTATGGGCTTGGAGCGAATAAGCTAGCTAGTCTTAATGCCTTGTTTTCTACCGTGCAGCACAACCCTTTTATATGCCAAGGGCTGGCTGTTACAGTATGTGTCGTGGCCCGACAGGTGGCTCTGGCTATAATAACCGCCGTATACACGATCTATCGATGTTAAGGGTGGTTAATATTGTGATAACGTGCCTTAATAGCAGAGCTACCGGTCTTTATAGTCCTCTGATTGTGTGTCATTAATGTGGCATTAATGACGTGTTAACTAGGTCTTGTAACGGCCGATTGATAGCCCTTGAAAGTTCGCGCCGTTGGAGATCCCGAAGACTTCCCGTTGTAGACATAGATCCGGATGTGTGACACGTGGTAGCTCCAGAGCTTCCTTCTGCGGGGAAGCAGGTCCGGAGCTACTAGACACGTGGCGGCACCAGAGCCATCCTATGGAGGGAGGCAGGTCTGGCACTACGGAACACGTGGCAGCACCGGAACCACCCTAAGGAGGGAGGCAGATCCGGCACTGCGGGACACGTGGCAAGGCCGAAGCCACCCTAAGGAGGGAGGCATATCCGGCACTGCAGAACACGTGGCAGGGCCAGAGCCACCCTAACGAGGGAGGCAGATCTGGCTCTGCGGGATATGTGTTGCCTCTGAAAGTCCACAATACTGGAATGTTGAAATCGATGCGTCTTCTTCTGGTACGAAGGGATACTTGGTATGCAAGGTATCAACATATATATTTTGGGATGACAAATTAATTATTATATTCGTAGGAAAATCATTTGAATGACTATTAATTAATAGGAATACACCCACAAAGCTCTATTTAAAGTATTATTTCCACTAATAATATTCTGAAATCACAATAGCCATATTTAGGAGAAACCTAAAATATTTAATCATCTTTAGACCATAATGACAATGTGCAATGGTTTAAGGAAAATCGTATAAATTAATGAGACATCCAATAGCTTATTATAAAATGCCTATTTCACTAGAAAATGTTGGAACCTATGTTTAGCCTCTAAAATAATTAATGCATACATTAGTGAAACCCTACTAAACACATTCTTGTGATTATAATAGAACTTTGGAAAAGTACATAAGAACAGAAATAGACTCTTCGACCTTGAGATAAGTTGTAATAACCCAAATGAATTGGGAAATCTAGGGGAAACAAGCATGGCCTGTAATAAATCATTTAAATATCTAGGAAACTCGTATTAAGTTCTGAACTTGAAAATCATCACTTAAAAATATAACTCAACCTATAGCAGACAATGGAAATAACAGTGGGCCAAATTAAAACTAAGATAATTGGTAAATTGATTGTAGATCTCCAAGAAACATTTAATTGACGGTAAAATAGCACCATCTATGAATAAGTTCCAAATATAATGATGCACTCACAGATGAATCCTCCAAAAACCCTAGCAACTGTATTAAATGGCAATTGCTTGTATTCGTTGGAGTTTATCTGGATTTTTTGATTCTCTATCGATGATTCTTACTTTATTTGCATAGTTACGTGTTGTAGTATTTGGAGAGTTCCCAAAGGAATATGAAGACTCGGACTACGAAAAAAATTCTCGGACACTGTAAAGGCAAGCTCTAACTCCTTGATCATATTTCACATATGTTTTACAATTGCACCATTTTGCTTGTTTTGATTGCATAATTGTGTGTCTGTTTTAAAATATTGTTATGCTGTGAACCACTTGAAATGTGGTAGTATGAGCTATGTAAATGACTAAGCATCGATGTTAGCCAATAGCCAACGATAAATAGTAACACGATAATTATATCAGTTACTCGCTATCAACGGATTGAAACAAGATATTGTATCTGTTATGATAATAATCGTGACAATCACAATCTTTTTTTTGACCTTGACAACATAACTCCTTGATAACCCGACAGCTCTGCCACTGCACTATAGCAGCGATGCGTACAACTTCTTTTTAGTACTTTACTTAGAAACCCCCGCGATGTTCGCATCGCAAACCACTATACACCATATACAAGATTTGTGAAAGGTGTTAAAAGGCATTTGGTGGCATGAGTTAGGATGTGGATGGTTGATTAATGAACCGTGTGTGTGAAGTAGGGTGGGGGTCAAGGCGGGTATGGTGATGGGATGACGAGCGCTCCCTAAGAGGTATACCAGTTGCGGTTGTGTATTCGGTTTAACCCCGACCGTTGTCATGTGCTTCGTTATAGTTTGATGTTGTGTCTTCCAGACCGATGGAGCCGCCTCACCAATATAAGGACTGACTCATTTGACCTCAATATAGTAATTTCGTACAACCACGAAACTTGTATGGGCGGGACTCGCTCTACCTTCTTGGTGACTTCCACATGAGTCATTTGGCCTGCACAAGAGACCGGGAGAGGACACGAGTGAGACATGACTCGTGGTCTGGCTGAGCGAGACATTGCTCGAGTAGTTCTGGGTGCATCCCAAGATGTGATTGTGGGATTGCTCAGAGAAGACGAGATGACTGTAATGTCATACCCTTACAAAGTGTGCATGGCCCGTGGATAAAGTGTACAAACTCTGTTATTGTAGTCTTGACACACTATGACCTGGGCTCATTATGATTAGCATTAGTGCATCTACTTGAAGTGTGTGAGTGGGTGGCCAAGGTCGTCGTGTTTTGGGAAAGTGTTGACATGCATGCCAGAGTTGTTAAGGCCATGTGTCCGAAGACTCATCTAAAAGTGAGAAACTGACGGTATGGATTGCATCTCCCTCAAGGCCCGTCAACTAATAATATTGATTTAACTACTTTGTTCTCTTATTACAAAACTCTTTTCAAATAGAACCTTACATAAAATGTGTTTCAGCAAAATTAAGTCGCACTGAGCGCAAATACGACCATGGTGCACTACCATAAAATACATGTATTTTCAAATAATATTCAAATAAACTTGTGGGGTTTTGACAAGAGGAAACGTTTTTTAGCCCTGGTGCCTGTGCATTAGGGTGTGATAACCTAGCTACGTCACTGCTAAGTCGTATGACCTCTTCTTGTTAAAGCTCTTATGCATGAAACACCTTTTTTTGAATAGTGTTAGGGTTTAATGACGTCGGCCATATCGGCTTTCAATTATAAATAAGAGAAAAAGTTACAAAGTAACAAAGTTTACATGCACTTCAGATTTATAATGTACCTGCAGAGTCTGGGGACGAGGCCCTCATGCGGAACCAACAGCACACATGGAAGCGGTCCGCGGCACAATCTATGAATGATTCAGACATGGACAAAATGATGGAGAAGATGTAAACAATCAGTTGCAACCATGCACGATCCAACCTATTTTGTAACGGAAATCCTTCCCTACAGGCGCCTGAAGCCACCGGTTATTTCAGGTGATACTCTCCGCCGTTAACCGTGCTTTAAGATTCGTAGACATTCTTTATATTCCCCACCCATTTCCTAACCCTAATCCTCTGCTCCCGATAGTCCAGGCGGCGGCGGCACGCGCGGCGGAGGCTGTTCGGCCGCGGCGTCGGCGCTTCACGGCGGCAGCACAGGGGCTTCGCGGCGGCGGCCACGGAGCTTCACGGCGGCGGTGCCGGAGCTTCGGCGGCAGCGCAGGATCTTCGCGGCGGCGGCGCGGCACAGGAGGCCGTTGACAGCGCAACGCGCGGTGACTGGCAGTGGCGCGACGCGGCGGCGGCGGCGCCGCCGCTGGATCCAAGGAAGAAGATAAGTTTTTTTTGGTTAACTGTTAATTTATAGTTATTAATCTGAAATTGCTAATCCGTAATTGTAGGATTATATTAATTGTAAAATAATTATACAAAAAATTGTAATTGATTAACCTATAAAATTAAGGGTTAGTAGTTAATCACAAGGACTAGTGTTTAATGACTGTAATTAGTTCTTAATTATCCGGTGCTTGATTTTTCTTCAAATTTCACACACCTGGAATATAGAAAGACGCATTTTTTAAACAATGGCTACGATATGAAGTTGTTTATTGGACACAGATATATCACGGATATATGCTGTCAAAATACCATCATAGTTGTTATTTGAGCTACGACCAATGTTCAATTGTGCCCAAAAATCTAAGCTTGTACGAAAGGGAGCAGCTGACTTATAATTCAATACCCTACAACGGGCAGGCTCCCTCAAGTGGCCTCAATACACGACATTTAATTTTGCTCTAGTATTATATCGAGCTGTTATGCACTCAACAACTACATTCAGAAATCTGTTGCGGATTCTACCCTCATGTTCCAATTTCCATAGACAAAATTACATTAAAAATCTAAGTTTTCTTTTAGGACGAAAATAGAGCTTCTATTAATCAGAAATTTAATTTTCCTTCTACTTCCAAAGAGAAATGCATTAAGAAAAGGTGATAGCCCATATTATCCAATATTGTGGCCGATATGTTAACGGTTATTATTGGATGCGCTAAGAAGGATGGATAAATTGAAGGGTAGTACGACACCTGGTAGAGGGTGGACTATCCATTCTTCAATATACAAATGACATGATTCTTTTTATGGATTGTGACTTTGTAAAGGCGAAGAACCAAAAACAGTACTTTTAGCTTTTGAGCTTCTTTCAGGTCTAAAATTTAATTTTCATAAGACTGAAGTGTTCTGCTTTAGGGAAGCTCTAGACGTGAACTCTCAATTTGCCGAAATATTCGGTTGTGATTAAGGGTGTTTTTCAATTCGTTATTTGGGTATTCCAATTCATTATTGGAAACTTATATAGTTATATATGCTGAATGGAATCACTGCCTTTCTTTGACATGAAAGCTGCTTAACTTCAAGTTTTTCATGGATGTATTGATGATCTCTTGCTGGACAATTTGGTGCCACAGAAACAGGATTTTTTTTTTGATAATCAGCAGATTAATTTACAGAGATGTAAATCAGATTTTAGAGCTGAATGCAAATTACAAATGTCTAGATGTAAGGAGGGGGATAGATTGCTGTGGGAAGCCTGGTTAGAAAGCTTGTAGAGGTAGTAAACCGTGGGTTGCTTATGTTAGAAAATATGAGGTAATTTACTGAATAATTCTGGAAAAACACGCGAAAAACAGCAGTGATTAACACCGGCAGACAGACGGGACGAGTAATGTCGTGTATCGGTTTGAAGCCGGAGGAACCGCGGTAGATCCGATAGCGAACAGCCGTTGCAGACGCTGGTGATGATGTTGGGCCGCAACGCCCGATCTCTACGGTAGACGACCTGTGGTGAAGAATGGGAGCATTCATACAGAGGGCTTCCCAAAAACCTTATTCACCCTCTTTTGGTGCAGGATCGCAAGGGCGGGCGGTTACGAAGACCCGCTCTCTCGATTGTCGGTGCATGCCGACGCTCGGGATGGAGTAGACTAAAAGGCGGCGCAAGGAACGCGAAGATTTTCCCTGTCGTGGACGCCTGTATTTATAGTCCCGCGGAGGTGATTCGGTTGCGATCTGAAGGATCTGCATCCGATCCGACTCTGTAGTCGTAGACGCGTCCGTCTCCAACGACTTGGACTCAATCTTGGAAGTCCCAAAATTCGGAAGCCCAAAAAGCCCAAATAAATTTTCTGCAAAAAATATAAAATCTAGGCACGCGTGCGTGTGCTGGGTGCGGTGTAGCGTGGCAAGGCGAGCGAGGAGGAGGAGGAGGAGCGCGCGTAAGTCACCCCTCTCTTCTCCTCTCTCTCTCACTCAAAGAGTAGAAGAACAACCTCCCTTATATGTAGGGGTTGATCCACTTTCACTTCCCATGTGAGACTAAATATTTAGCACCACCCTCTCTTGTCATAATGTGCCTTTGAGATTTATTGGGAATTATTTCTGAATATTATATGTGCCTAGCCCATTTATTCCAACAATCCTCCACCCGATCTTAAAGCCATTAGGAGAGAGGTCATTCACGTTCCTTATTTGATATACTAGTGTTTTGACAGAGACTGTTAAGTTTAACTTCTGCCTAGATCCTAAAGTTTCATCAGGGCACAACTTGAACAATGGATTACATCTTGAATTGCAAGTTTTGTGCAAACTGAATTCACCGAGAGACCATTATCAGTACTTGACTACCAGTAGTCTACCCCGCGGGTGGAGCATATGCGTCGTACTCCCTAGTCTCTTCATGAGCTTTCTAGAGATCACCCAAATCTCACAGACTGCAACGTTAGATAGTCGAAGCTCATATAGGTGTGTTCCTTCAGGATTGCCATGTAGGACGATATATTTGCTACACATAGTCAACAGAAGCACATTAAGGCAAATCGTCAATCTACCTTACAATTTGAGAGTACAAGTATGCATCTTCACATAGCGATGGTCTAAAGGAAGTACTCTCCTTGGTGAACCACTAACTTGCTTTCTCATATCCTACTTCACGAGATCTCTCATCACATAGGCTAGGTTACTACTATGGTGTCACATCAATGGGTCTCAAACCCATCTCTCTCGATGCACTTTCTATCACATTACGTGATAGACCCTTCGTAAAGGGATCTGTTAGGTTTTTATCTGTTTGTATGTACGAAATAGTAATAACTCCAGAGTTTTTCATATAACTGATAAATTTCAAACGTCTCTTGACGTGTCTTGATGATTTTGCATTATCTTTAGAATTGATCACTTTGGCAATCACCGTCTAATTGTCACAGTTCATAAGGATTGTCGGCAATAGTTTCTCAACTACAGGAAAATCCATCAAGAGCCCTTGCAACCATTTTGCTTCTGAAGTTGATGTCTCTAAAGCAGTGAGTTATGCTTCCATGGTTGACCTCGTCAAAATGGTCTGTTTGCAAGACCTCCATGATATAGCGCCACCAGCTAGAGTGAACACATATCTACTCTTGGCATAGAGTTCATCAACATCAGAGATCCAGTTCGAATCACTATAACCCTCAAGCACGGCCGGATGCCCAGTATAGTGAATTCCATAACTCTTATACCTCTCAAGTAGTGCATAACCCTTTCAAGTGTAAGTCAATGATCTATACCCGGGTTTGACATGAACCTGCTCAGTTTGCTCACAGCAAACGAGATATCAGTACGGGTTGTGCTTGCTAAGTACATGAGTTAACTGATCATCTAAGAATATCTAAGTTGATCTCTTGACTATTTCTTGTTCTTTCTGAGTATCACGCTGGGATCATAAGGCGATAAATTTTGCTATCCATAAAGCCGAACCGACTCAAGATTTTCTCAACATAGTGGGATTGACTTAAAGTAATTCCACTCTCATCCTTATTCAGCTTAATGTTCAAAAAAAACATTGGCTTATCCCAGATCTTTCATATCAAAACACTTTGATAGAAAAGACTTGACCTCAGAAATTATATCAATGCTTGTACCAAAAATGAGTATATCATCCACATACAAGCATAATATAACGCTATCACCCCCACCATCGTGATAGTACACACAACGATCAACCTTATTAATGACAAAGCCCGCAAACGTCAAAGTACTGTCGAACTTCTAATGCCATTGCTTATATGCTTGTTTCAGACCATACAAGGATTTCAACAATTTGCGCACCTTTGCCTCTTCACCTTTTCCTACGAACCTGTTAGGCTGTTACATATAAATCTCCTCTTCCAACTCTCCGTTAAAGATAGATGTCTTCACATCCATTAGATGGATGATTAGACCATAAGAGGCAGCCAAAGAAAGTAGTACATTAATTGTCGTCATTCTGGCGACGGGTGAATAAGTTTCAAAATAGTCGATCACCTTCCTTTTTGAGTATAACCCTTTGCAACTAGCCTCGCATTGTCCTTTTAAATAGTACCATCAGGCCTGAGCTTCTTCTTGAACACTCACTAGCAGCCTACTGGTTTGCACCCGTACGGCCGTTCAGTTAACTCTCAGGTTCCATTGGAAAGAATTGAGTCCATCTCACTATGAACTGCTTCTTTCCAGTCATTTGCATCAGGTGATGCATATGCCTCTGCTATGGATCTAGGAGTATCGTCCACAAGGTACACAATGAAATCATCACCGAAGGATTTTGCAATCCATGATTTCTTACTCGACTTAGTTATTTCATTGTGTTCCTCCTCTATGACACTCAAACGGTCTATCAAGAAACTCGCTAGTTGTGGTGGATTCAGGACAAATTTCAGAAGATATCCTAACAGTGATATGCATATCTCTCATAGGAAAAATATTCTCAAAAAATGTTGCATCACGAGATTCCATAATAGTATCAACATGCATATCATGTACCTCAGATTTAACTACTAAAAATCTATATGCGATACTAAGATGAGCATAGCCTAAAAAGACACAATCCACTGTCTTTGGTCCCAACTTGCATTCTTGGTAATGGAACATTGATCTTTGCCACACATCCCCAAGTACACAAGTATATGAAAGTGATGATTTTCTTCCAACCGACTCCTCATAAGAGGTTTTCTCTTTATTCTTGTTTGGAACATGATTTAGGACATGACATGAAGTCAATAAATCCTCCCCCACCATGCCTTAGATAAACCGGATGTGTCTAATATGGCATTCACCAAGTCACACAATGTGCGGTTTTTCCTCTCAGCTACCCCGTTGGATTGGAGAGAATAGGAAGGCGTCCACTCATGTATAATACCGTGTTCTGCACAAAAATCACCAAATATTTTGGAAAAATACTCACCACCACGATCTGACTTAAGACATTTATCTTTCTGTCTAATTGAGTTTCTACTTCAGATTTATAGATTTTAATGTAGTCTAAAGATTCATCTTTAGTTTGCAACAAGTAAACATAGCAGAATCTAGTAGAATCATCTATTAATGTCATAAAGTATTTATTTACACCTTTTGTCAAAACACCATTTATCTCGCATAGATCAAAACATATGAGTTCTAATGGTGTCAAGTTTCTCTCCTCGGCTGCCTTGTGAGACAATGGTGAATTCCAGAGTTAATTTGAGACAAGCCGATTCATTAAACCAAAATTAACGTGACATAAACGAGAATGCCAAACACTTGCATCATCATTAATGCTGTCACAAACATGGTTCACTGACTTATTATTAAACTTCGAAAGAGAAAAGCGGAACAAGCCTCCACATTCATAGCCTTTACCAATAAATTGTCCATACTTTGACACAACTATTTTATTAGACTCTAACACTACTTTAAACTCATCTCTGCATAGAAGGGTACCGCTAACCAGATTCTTGTTAATAGTAGGGACATGTTGCACGTTCTTCACCTAGACAATCTTTCTCGATGTGAACTTCAGATTGATCATGTCAATGCCATGAACAGAAGCATGTGTCCCATTCCCCATTAGGATGGCGGAATCCCGGACGAACTGGTAAGAAGTAAACATGGACATGTTAGAACATACATGAACATTAGCACCCGTATCAAACCACCGAGATGGTGTTTGAGAAACAGAAAGAACAGTACAAGAATTATTGTACCAATCTGCATTGCTAGACGTTATGATGTTGACATTTTTTTCCCTCTACGATTTGTCCTGTCAGGACAATTCTTGGAAATATGTTCCTGCTCCCCACAGGTGTAGCAGTAGTCATTATTGACTTTGTTTGACTTCTTCTTGAAAGCAGTAGTTTTGTTCGGCTTGAATTGAGACTTGTTGTTCCCTTTGTTCTTGATATTGGGTTTCTGTATCATATTAGCATTGGTGCTAGATTGACCCTCACCTCCTTTCTCAGTAGCGTCCTTAGCCCGAGCCTTCTTCTCAACATCAAGAGATGCTATTAGTTTTTCAACTGATATTTCCTATCTTTTGTGTTTGAGAGCTGTGGCGAAGTCCCTTCATGAAGGAGGTAACTTTGCAATAATGCACCCAACCACAAACTTGTCGGGTAAAGGACACTTAAGGAGATTGAGCTCTGTCGCAAGAAACTGTATTTTATGGGCTTGTTCAACTATAGGATGATTGTTAACCATTTTGTAGTCATGAAAATCCTCCATGATATACAGTTCACCGCTTGCATCGGTTGCACCATACTTAGCATTAAGTGCATTCCAGAGCTCCTTCCCATCTGTGACTGTCAGATAGACATCACAAAGTTTGTTGTCAAGAACACTTAAGATACATCCTCTCAGGGCAGAATTGACTTCCTCAAACTTCGTCTGTTCTTCAACAGATAAAGGACCTTGAGGCCTGCCCTCGGTTACTCAGAAGATCTTAAGTGACTGGAGCCAGAGTGTGGCCTTAACTTGCACCTCTTAAAGTGCACACCAGAGAATTTCTCTAGCCTCAGTGCATCAGTTAAATCCATCATGTTTAACTCAGGAAATTGCCTAATAAGGTTTTTGGATTGTTAAAAAATACGAGGCAATTTACTAAACAATTTTGGAAAAACACGCGAAAAACAACAGCGATTAAAACCGGCAGATAGATGGTACGAGTAATGTCGCGTACCGATTTGAAGCTGGAGGAACCCGCTAGAGATCCGATGGCGGACAACCGCTGCAGACGCTGGTGACGATGTTGGGCCGTAGCGTCTGATCTCTTCGTAGACGACCCGTGGTGAAGAACGCAAGCAGTCGTGCGGAGCGCTTCCTAAAAAACTTATTCGCCCCACGGTGCAGGATCGCAAGGGCGAACGGTTCTGGAGACCTGCTCTCCCGATCATCGTTGCACGCCGACGTTTGGAATGGGGTAGACTAAAAGGCGGCGCAAGGAACGCGAAGGTGGGATCGATCTGATCGTGGGATGATTTTCCCTACCGCGGACGCCCGAATTTATAGAGTCCTGTGGATGTGGTTTGGTTGCGATCTGGAGGATATGCATCCGATCCGACTCTGCAGTCGTAGATGTGTTTGTCTCCAACGACTTGGACTCAGTCTCGGAAGCCCTAAAATTCAGAAGCCCAAAACATTTTTTGCAAAAATATAAAATTTGGGCTCGGCTGGAGGCTCGAATTCACACGAACACACACGTGCGCGCGCGTGCGTGGGGCGGGGCGAAGCAAGCGGGCGAGGAGGAGGAGTGTGCATGGGCCACCCCTCTTTTCTCTTCTTCTCTCTCACTCAAGGAGTGGAATAACAACCTCCTTTTTATGTAGGAGTTGCTCCACTTCCACTTCCCATGTGGGACTAAATATTTAGCACCATCCTCTCTTGCTGTAATGGGCCTTTGAAATTTATTAGGAATTATTTCTAAATATTAGATGGGCCTAGTCCATTTATTCAAACAGCTTATGTATGGGCGCCTGAGCCTCCGTTGTAAATGCAACACCACACCCTGTATAATCCTTTTGTGGATTAATACAAAGTAGCAGGGACTTCCTGCTGGATAGTTCAAAAAAATGGAATCACTGCCTTCTGACCACTTAATGGCCAGTTGAATTCCCTCACGAGCTACGAACACCTCCATCTCTTTTCGCATTCGTGGCCTTGAACAGGATGCGCCCTGAACACAACAGCACTCTCCCAGGTCGAAGGCACCATCGACGTTTAAAATGAAGCTCTCTTGGGGATGAGACCATTATTGCCCCTTGTTGAGGCCCCTGCGTCGCTCCCCAGCTGGAAACACGGGTGGCGGAGAAACCCTAGCCGCAGCCAGCCTTCCCGCCCCAACTCTTTGCCTCGCCGCCGCCGAAGTGCGCTGCACGCGAGGAGGGTGGTGGCGGGTCTCCCCGCCTCTTGAAACTTGAAGATCAGCGACGCTCTCCTCGCCGATCTGGACGGCTTGGGTGTACACGGGGTCATGGAAGGCGGCGGTGGACAAAGCTGGCATTTGAGCCTTTCCTAGCGATGGCCTCTCACGACGCCTTGTGTGACAGTGGTGACGGCGCGCGACGACCTTGCTGCGTGAGGGGACAGCAGGGCGACGATGGCGCTGCGACGGCGTCAAGGCGGATCTGGTGCCTCAAGTCTAGATCTCGTGTCCCGCTGCCAGATCTGGTGGCTGGCAACAACGAGAGGTGGAGTTTTGGCATCGCTCACCGGAGTTGAGGTTAATGGCGGCGGTGGTGAGCCAGGAGTGGAGCTCGAAGATGGTGGCGCGATGGGTGGCCGTAGCTTGGTCCGAACGAGGTCACTGCTTTGGTCTTCGTAGTGCAGCGGCTGAAAGGTGAATGGAGCCGGTGAGTGGGTCTCGTAGGTCGATATGTCGTGCTGTGGTGCTTGGTTTGGCATGGTGTGGGTTGTAAGTGTTGCACTCGTGACACCTGTTTCAAGTAGGTGAATTGCAAATGTGTGGTGGTGGTTGTGGATGTGGCTTGGTGGTCGTGGCTGCGGATGTGGTGCGGTGTGGTGTCATGATTGCATAGACGTGGTTTGCGATGACGACCGCGAGTGTAACGTGGTGATGGTTGTGGGTGGATCCTCCCTGTTGTACGGATTTCAGACCCGATTTTTCATATAATCTGGATCATTTTTCTTCTTATATGATATTTCGCGGGATCCTCCTCTCGAGCTTTCGAAAAGAAATTATTGCCCCTTCGGAGTTCGGAGCTGCTCTCTCTCTCTCTATCATCCTTCACTTTCTGCATAGAATGCCCTGACTAGCTGCTTTCCCTTGGTATCCGACTTTGCACTGCCGTGCCGGATTCACAAATCTAAGCTGATACAAACATATTGGCAATTTTGTGTGTGCAATCACAAGAAAAAGGCTTTATCGATACTTAGGATTGGCGAAGTTATCCATTTTAAAGTAGAACATGAAAGGAGGAGGAAGCAAGTCACAAGTCAAGACTAGCTAACGGCTCCATATTAATCGCAATAAGGTCCAAAGGAAACGTTTATGCGTGCAACCTATCACTACAGGAAACTCGCGACCTTACGTCGGCCGAAATAAATTACATGGGCCGACGTAAGTTACCTGACCCAGTCTGTAGCCCGGCCCGGTATCTAACTTACATTGGTTGCGGAACGCCAATGTAAGTTACTAACTTACGTCAGCAGTCGACGTAAGTTAGCTAAATTACGATCAAACTGCAACGTCGGCCGGTAACCGACGTAATTAAGAGAAAACCGACGTAATTAAATAACTTACGTCGGTTTTTGCCTTAATTACGTCGGCCCTTACCGGCGTAATTGATCGGGTTTCCCGTAGTGTATGCATATAGACATGTACATATGTTCAAGTTGTCACCGACTAAATTAAACATGCTAGTTTATGAACGGAGTCCATAGGAAGTTTTTAATTTGAAGAAAGTCAGGAATGTCATGGTATTTGACCGCAGGCTGTGTATTTGCGTCCCCGGTTTGAACTTGAAGTCAAAGAAAACCTAAATTCAACACGCATGCATGTGCCCCTTACGTGCTGTTTGCCGAATTTCCATCCGTATTATACTCAATTTGTCATTCCATTTTCCGACCATGTTGAGAGCTCTCTTCATATATGGAACACTATCTTAACATCCAGTAGTTATTAGTTTTGTGGCAAATTTTATTCTATTGTTGGACTTGGTTGATCCTTTTGCATAAACCATATGGTTAACGTGATAGTTTGCAGTTACCATGTTCCATCTCTCACTGCAATTTGTATAAGCTACGTCCGTATCAATGCTTTTTTTCCTTGAAAGAAAAACTCTTCTCTTTTCAAATATTATCAGTTAACTTTGAGTGCAGTACTCTTGTATCCAGATGGACTTCCTACAATACTATACTTCATCCATTTTTTTTATTTGATGCTGAATAGTTCATTTTTGAACTAACGTTGAACTAACCAGCATCAAATAAGTGAAATGGAGGGAGTATTATGTTCACCCATTGGTTGATTGTTGCGTAGTACCATACTTATTTGGGAAATTCTACAGTGAAACGCAAATGACGTGGAGTAGATTGACGAGCTGGTTTGGTTTCTAAGCATGTGAAATTAGTGTATAGGCAGCTTAAACTTCCACGAAATCAAGCAGCTGCAAGCAGCATCCGCGTAGCTGCTGCACGAAGAATTCTATTTCTAGTCAAATTCCATGCATTGCATGACTGCCCAGTCGCACACGTAACGAGCATGCTCCTACCGATCCATGCCCTATATGTAGGTGCTAGAACTCTTGAGTTGCAACTCACATCGCCAGCATCTGCAGCACATCACATTTCCAGCTCAAGCTAGTCGTTTAAGCTTTGTGGGAGCTTAAAAAGCTAGCCAAGATAGGCTATAACTTTGTTTGTGGGGCAGTAAAGAAAATAGTCACTATCTAGTAATTAGTGAGAAATATTAGTGCTGCTTTAGTGGTTATGACGACTCCCAAGAAGTTCGTTGAGGCGGTGATCTTGACAGCGATCGTCATGGCGTTCCTTTTCGTGACGAGCTCGGCACGGCCGCTGGGCGGCGATGGTTGGGGCCCCGGAGAGGCCGTCGCCTCCGGCGAGCATATCCTCCAGCTTCTCCGCCGTCTCTACATGCAGCAGCTGCAAGCGGGACCATCTTGTCAGACGAACAGCCCCAACGGTGGATGCCCATCACCCCCGTCCGGCTAATCAGGAGAGAGATGTGCTGCCTGCTGTGCTGGGAGCCGTATATACATTGAATTAGATTTTCAAATATGTCCATCAGGTTATACTAGTTTTAAATTTACAGTATAGCTTCATTCTTTGATTATATTTGTTTGTACTCATGTCAAAATTTCCCCCAAGAATGGGAAGATTTTTATGTTGATCAGGGTACGGTGTAACCATGAACAGGGAATTGGGATATGTAAATTGTTCTTATTGATCCGTTCAGTACTTGTGTTTTTTTTTGCGGCCTTCGTGCAAGATGATAACTTAAAAGAACTTTTCCTCTAAAAGCATGACCAAAGAACAGACACGTTTGTTATGAATATTTGATCTGTGTATTGAGGAGGTCGGAGACCTCTATAAATAGATGTACAAGGATGAGAAATATGCAAATAAGTCTCTAATACATCATCTAATATAATATTACTATTATATGTCTAACACCCCCTTCAAACTCAAGGTCCGTCAATAACATTGAGTTTGGAGAGATAAAAATCATGCTAAGAGCTACAAAGATGATCCAAAAGGTAGTGTCACTGAGCAGAACATCGAAGTAGATGAAGCAACAAAACTGGAGCTAACAGAATTGGCAGGCGCAGCGCAAGTAAGACGAAGTCAGTCAAGCTCCCAAAGATGTTGTGAATCACGACGACGAAAGTCAGTACCAACCAAAGATCTTCCATGAGCAACTTCCAAAGTCGTAGACCACACATATGTCGACGCATACAGGGAACCCAATCACAGTAATTGATGTAATTGAAAATCACCACACACCGCACAACTGAAATTCCAGCCGAAGAAGAAGAAACTGTCATGAAGAAGATGACCGATGACGGCAAGAGTGCAAAATAAGCAGCAGCAGACGAAGGGGTGAGCCACAAAAATAAAAGCGGCACACACAACATTTTATTTGGCAAATCTTTCAAATCAATAATGGATCAAAACGTCACAGTCAGTCAAAATAAAAGCGTCTAAAAGACGCCAATTTCATCCCAGATTCGAAGAGTAACCGACGTCGTCAGTTTTTTTTTAGGATTTTGTGTTCACCCTATTGACACATAGACCACAAAAGGGTCGCGTATCAGAAAGTTGCGGCACACAAGATCCAATCGGGTGGATTCCCCATCTGATCGAACCTTGCATGGCGGCTTAGACCGGTCACAGTGGTCACTCTAAACGGACCGCTATGCCACATATAGCGGTGGCGACCCGAAAAGCACCCCCGCAGCGGTGCCATATAGCGCACCTGTAAAATAGGTTTTTGTACAGTGTTGTGCCACAGTTGGAGGTACCGCTATGAAGAGAGAGACTCCGGCGGTTGCTTCGCGCGGTTGGAAGTTCGCTGCTTCGGCGCGGGAGGGTGGCGGAGCTTGCCGAGGACGAAGGCGGAGCCGAGGCAGCGTAGACAGGGGCAGTGCGACGCTCGGCCGACGACAACGAGACGGAGATGGTCGATGACGACGGGACGGAGATGGTCGAGGACAACTCTCGGCGCGGCGGCAACCTTGACGAGGGAAGGTGCTAGCGCGGTGGCCCTCGACGGCGCTCCACGCGAGGGCGACGGCTTCGACGATTGGCCTGCTTGACTGAGGATCTGAGTCGAGGGCAGCACTCGCTGTGAGTGAGAGCGAGGAGAAGGCGACGGGCTGGACGACGATTGCCTGTGGCGTGGGTGGCGCTCGGCGTGGGGGAGAGCGAGGTGGAGAGGGGCCGACGGATCTGGCTGGAGCTCGATGGGCGGAGAGACCGAGGTTGGAGACGGAGTGCATTCGAGAGAGGAGGAAATATCTAGGGAGAGCGTTCCAAAGAAGGAGAAAAAGAAACGACGCCGTGAACGTTCTGGCCTTCTGGGGAAGATAGAAGGATCCTGCCGTGAATGTTGTAGAAGAGGTGGGGGAGAAATATGGAAGAAAAATAAAAGAGAAAAAAGAATGAAAAGAGAGGGAAAAATAGATAGGAAAGAATAAATAGAAAATAAAAGAGGAAAAATCTAGAAAACAAGATAAAAGTACATAATGTAAAAATATTACTGTTATAATTTTTCTTTATTTTTTATCCACGTTTAAATACATATTTTAGAAATCGTGAAAAGATATAGTTTAAAATAGATAGTAGTTGATATAGAGGTGGGATATAGAGGTGAACCAGCGTTCGGATTGAAATTGTATAGGAGGGAATCTTTTAGAGGTAACTGTAAAAGAGGGTATAGAGGTGGGATATAGAGGTGAACCATTGCAAACAGTCTTAGACTATCCGCACCAACATACTCTAAAGCATACTCTATACACTATTTTCCTTCTACTTTTAGTGTGTGTACTCTAAATTACACTGCAAAATGATATATACGGTATGCTTTACAGCATGTCACTGCAGACGGTCTTAGAGATCTAAGATTACTCGCACTCGTTCATCTCTATATATCACCTCTATATCTCATCTTTAAAAAGATTCTCTCTCTACAGTTTTGTTTCCCCTACTCGTCCACCTCTAAATCAGACATCTATACTATTTTTTATCTTTTTTATTTCTTTCTTTCTTCTTTATTTCTTTTTTTCCCTCCTTTCTTTTTCCTTCCTTCATTCTCTCTCCGTATAGAGGCGCCCCTATGTCTGGCATGTTTCTGTAGCCATCTGGGTAATAGCGGTGCCTTTAGAGGCACCGCTGCGCCGGTCACGGAGGGCTAAACGCGCGTAGCGCGCCGGATGGAGTGCCCGCTGCGGTCAGTTTAAGAACAGATCGTGGATTCAAGTAGAGACGGAGGACGAAAGAGATCTTCCGCAGTGGCACCACTCTCCCTGTAGATGCTTCACGTGGGTGCTCAGGAGCATTGAACGCCCCTTGACCAGACACTAACAAATCAGTCATGTGGGTACAGGAGCTGGCAGCACGTCCGCACGTGGGCACGGAAGCACTCGCAACACTTCAGCAGGATGAAGCCGCCCACGCGCCTAGTACTTGCGCGGGAATTCGTCCTCTCTCGCCGCCGCAGCCCGTCTCCCCGAGAGGAAAAAGAGGAGCCACATAACCAAAGAACTTGCCGAGTTCGAGAGAGATCCGGGATCTGTTGCATCGAGAGGCGGTGAAGGGGGGCGTGTGGGCGCGTCCAACTTCGCCGCCGCCTCGGCTTGGTGTGCCCACCGCACGCCGGGCACCGCCATTGCAGACCCGCCGAAGAAGAGGAGGTCGGGGACGACAAGGCGGAACCGGCGCGACAGCGGAGGCCGGCCCTCGTGCTGCGGCGGCGGCAGAAGATCCGTACGCACGTCGAGACTGGAGCCTGCAACCGGTGACGAAAGAGCTGCAACCGACGACGAGATGCACCACGGCGTGACCTTCCAAGGGCGGCGGCGGCTAAATCGAGATAAGAAGAGCAGCCGTCGCCGGTGTTATGAATATTGGATCTGTATTATTAAAGAGGTCGGAAGCCTATCTAAATAGATGTACAAGAATGATAAATATGCAAATAAATCCATAATATATCATCTAATATAATATGACTATTATATCTTTAACAACGCTAATATAAATAACATGTGATGTGGCGTACCACGACAAAAAGTCAAAAGTTCTTTTCCATGTAGGGTTCGTGCAACTCAAACGACCTTAGCTTGTTAGGTTGCTGGAGGGTAAGTGCGCTCCTTGTGTTACAGAAGCATCTTGAACTGAAAACCCACACATCTTAATTGCTTTGGCTTTGGCTACTTTCACAAATAGGAACTTCAACGCGATCTAAGGAAAGGAGAGACTAAATTTTAGGCGATTTCGAGATTACTCTCTTCGTTTCATTTATTTGATAGTGGTTAATTCTCTCTGTCGAAGTGTAGCAACTAACTTCTCCCGGTATCATTATAAAGCAGCTCGCGAAAGTTCTTTTTTAAGAGGGGCGAATTTTCTGGAACTACGAGCTAGATGAACACGGGTGAATACCTGAGATTTACGTAGTTCGAGCCGTCGGAGCGTAGCATCCTACGTCCACAGAAGAGTGTGTGTTGTATTGTTTGTATGAGCGCTAGGTTCAGCTTGTTGAGTCTCGTTGTCTCTACGGTAGCATCTCGGACCTTTTATATGCTAAAGTTCGGGTACGGTAGCATCTCAGATCTTTTATATGCTAAAGTTCGGGTACTCACAGTGTGACTGAGGCCCGACATGTGGTCCCGGGTGAATTAAGTACCCTATACATGATCCAAGGCACTTAATTTTGTGTTGATTGTGTATTATTGTGACCTTCAGAGCACGATAATCGTCTTGAAAGCACACTGGTCGTGTCGCGCTAATGCGTTCTTAATGATGCACTAACGCGGTCTTGAAGGAGCAGTTTTGTGATCTTGAATACCCACGTCGCCTTGCCTCAGTGTTGGACATGTGGCAGCACCGGAGCCCTCCTCAACGGAGAGGCAGGGTTTGGAGTTGTTGGACACGTGGCAGCACCGGAGACTTCCTTAGCAGGGAGGTGGGGTCCGAAGCTGCAGGACACGTGTCTGCACTGGAGCCATCTTCAGCAGGGAGGCGGGGTCCGTAGCTATCGAACACGTGGCAGCACTAGAGCTCTCCTCGGTAGGGAGGCGGAGTCTGGGGCTGCAGGACACGAGTTTGCACCGGAGCCTTCCTCAGCAGGGAGGCGGGGTCTAGAGCTGCGGGACATGTGGCAGCACCGGAGCCCTACTCAGTAGGGAGGCGGGGTCTGGAGCTGCGAAACACGTGGTGGCTCCTAGGTGCTTTCCCTCCTGGAAGGTGAGAGCCAATATCTTCTCTTCTTTGTATGCGAGGTACCCGGTCTACAGGGTAGTACTGACACTCTTCCTATTTTATTTTATTTGACACTGATTGGTCATAAGGAGGGAGTAGATTGGATAAGTAGACGAATGACAACCATCAAATATAGAGACCAAACCTTGTCTCCAGCCACTCCACTAGTTTCCCAAAAATACTAGCTAATAAATTAATTTGTTTAAGACCATCCGCACTAATGCGTTGTAAAGTCTACTGTAAAGCTTACTCGAAAAGCTACTGGAAAATTTTACAGAACGCATATACTAGAAGTATAGAGTATATAGTATATGATTTAGAGAATAGAGTAGATTTTAGAGTATGCTGGTGCAGATAGTCTATAAAACCAAAATAAGTTTGTATGTATCGGAATATATGGGCCTTGGGCCCAATAATTCAAAATAAATTCTAAAAGCTCTTAAGAAAACAATAACTCAAATGGAAAATTAGAGTGGAGCAATAATACTCATTTATAAGGAGAACTCTTTTCCATGTGTGGAATATATGAGAGAATGATGAACTAAGTCACAAACAAATCACACGTGTGCGCGTATCTATGTATTCTTCATGTGATTTAGTGTGTAACTTGTGACTTGTAACGTGGCGACTTGCATGGCAATCATGCTCTTTTCCTTAGTCTAACACTAATATGACCTTAAATGCTCGTAATTCATTGCATTTTATTTTGCGAGTCAATTTCTAAAGGATAATTGTATTTCAGTTAATGTAGGCTAATTATGTTGCAAATAAAAGTTTTATTGTCTTCAATTACTAGAGCTTAATTGCCTTTCTTTACTAGAAACTAATTACCTTCAGTTACTAGATTCTACTTTTAAACATAGAGTTAATCATCATGTACAAGATATGTAAAAAATTTCATTGTCCAAGTATAAGTGAATAGAGTCACTATCGTAGGGTGTTGTGCGTCTTCTTTCAGGCTTCTCCATCCCTCTCACTAGCGTGTCCCCGGCATATGGGGTTGGGGAGAGCAGTGTCTTCGTAACCTCATGTCGATGAAGAACTTGCACGGGTTACGGCAAATTAGATTTCTGGATACCGTTCGTGCGACTGCTCGCCAGGCTGTCGCAAATAGATCCTTAATTGCGACGGCCAGGTTGTCGCAAATAACAGAGGTTAGTTTGTGACAGTTAGGAGCCTTATTTGCGACGGTACTGTATAAAAAAGCCGTCACAAATAAGGTTTTTAATTTTTTTTAAGAACAGAAAATACTATCCAGCTCGATGGCCAGAATCACAGAACAAGCAATAATCACAAAAGACATCACAACAGTCACAATATACACATCGCCAATACATCACATCACCATCAAAAAACCAAACAAGGGCTCACTCGCCCGTTTGACTTCTGAAGCCACCCCCGAAGCCATCGAAGTTGTCATCGCGCCTCACTCCAGGTGGTAGTAATGACGGCGACGGAGTTTGAGCAGCCGTCGCCGATCCCAACAATTAATGAAACTTAGAGTTAGAATAGAAATGCATCAACATCTCTCTCCCTCTCTTTCTCTCTCTCTATCTCCATCTACATCTCCCTCTCTCTCTTCATTCCTCTCTCTCTATCTCAATCTATCTCTCTCCCACTCTATCTCGCTATTGCTATCATTTTCCCTCTATCTTCCTCCCTCTATCTCCATCTCCATCTCCATCTCTCCCTCTATCTTCCTCTTCCTCTATCTCCATCTACATCTCCCTCTACCTCTTCATTCCTCTTCCACTTTGTCTCAATCCTTTTCCCTCTATCTTCCTCCCTCTTCTAACTCTATCTCTCACTCTATCTAACTATCTCTCACTCTCACTCTCTTTCCTCACTTTTTTTGGTTAAGTTGAGGTAAAACTAGAATTGTTAACTTGACATAGAAAATTACTTGACATGTGGAAGAAGGGTCGCCTGGAAGGACCGATAGTGGCGGTAGCTGGATCCCCAAACCTTGCGCCCGAGCCAGGGCCTGCCATTGCAAATATTAGATGTTACCTATTAGTAAGTTATTAGTAAGTCATTTACGCTGAACTAATGAGAACTTCAGTTTTCATTTTGTTACCTCTATTGTGTCTCACATCGGCGCCATCCAGGCTTACTGGGAAGAGATCGTGGCCTCCATCATGATCCTTTGTCATTTCGCCTCCTCCTGTCGCATGAGGTTCTCTTCTATGGTTTGTCGGAGGGACTGCATCTCAATGTCTCTCTACGAGACGCGACGACCTGATGTGCACACCGATGAAGCCTGCGTGGAGCTACCTCTCACAAGTCTCACCGCCCTCGAGTCGACAACTCCGTCGAATATGGTGAACCTATAAAAAATAATCATAATATGAAATTGAAATATCTTGAATACCTTGAATTGAAAATGATAAAATGACTTATGAACTCACCTTCCATGGGCTTTTCCACCTTCGCATGCATACGCGGCTTGAGGATCGATTGGTTCATGTTCCCAATCGAAATCTTTGTCATGTATCTTCCTAGCCTCCTCCCCGTACTTACCCTGGAAAATAAGAAAACTGTGTAAGTTCAACAATACATATAGTTATATTTAACTTGAATGATTTCTAAACTTACCAATCGCTCGGATGCGTCCTGACTGCACCCATGAGGCTGAGAAGGGTCCCTGTGACCTCTCTTCCAAATCTCAGTAGGGGTTGGTGGCACCCTCGTCTCGCGCTCCTGTCAATACGTGTTAGTACGAACAATATATTATGAATATATAAACATAAGTTACATACACTTACCATGTGTTTAGCTAAATGCAAGTGGTTATCTTGGTCATGCCTGCTCTTCCCCTCGACCCCTCTGCACTCTCGAGCCTTCCCGGACTTAGCCTTTGAATGTGGCCTAGAGGGGGGGGTGAATAGGCCTTTTTGAAATTTAGTCGGAACCTGCAACACTTAATAAACTGATCAAATCCCGAGATATCGGATTAGTCCGGTAGAGTGCAGACTAGTCTGGTGCATGCGGACTAGATTGATCAAGTTCAATCAATGATTTCAATTCAAGCACAGTATGCAGATAGTATGTAACTTGCAAGTATTGAGTCAATGAAGTCAAGTGTAGTGCAAATTAGCTTTGATATGAATGTTCTAATGTAAGATGGACAAAATCAATCAAACCCTAGAATATGATACGAGAAACTTTAAGAGCAAGTTTGACACAGGATTTTATCCCGTGGTTCGGTTTCCACAGAGGCAACCTACATCCACGTTGAGAAGCCCACGAAAGGACCGGGTCTTCACTGACCCTAACCTCGTCGAATCGTCATGAAGGACAATTCTTCTTCCACTATCACAAAGGGGCAAATCACCAAGTTCAAGGGGCCTTCTCACAAGTTGAGGGATCCCTAAGATTACAATTCAAACACCATCAAGAACACACTCGTAAGATCGATAATAAAACAACAGGAGTGTGTTAGAGATCAAACCCAAGAGCTCAAACGTGTGGAATCTTGTCTCTCCTATGATCCAAAGTGAATCCTCAAGGGATTGATCTTTCTTGCGTTGGATTTCGTGGACAGATATGTTTTTCTAGGCTCTTGGAGGGTGTGACGGCGCAGGGGGTCGAGAGTGATGATAGTTGGGCCGTGCACATCTATTTATATTAGGGTTTTCAAAAGTTACCATTAGGGTTTCAAGGGTCCGGACTAGTCCGTGGTGGAGTCCAGACTAGTCCGGTGTGCGGTATGCAGGAAACCCTAAGTGTCCAGAAATATCGGACTTGTCCGGCTAGGAGCAAACTTGTCCGATTTTAGTCACAACGGTTTTTGGACTTGTCCGTGATGATATCGGACTTGTCCGGTGTGGTGATGTCCTTAGTGAATATAGGACAAGTCCTCACTTGGAGGACTTGTCCGATTTTAGTCAGAGGCATTATCGGACTAGTCCGGACTACTAGTCCAGTGCGGATAAGTCCGCATTGGCTGAACTTGTCTGAACCTGTCCAGAGAGGATATCGGACTAGTCCGGTGTATATCGGACTAGTCTGTTTTTCCTGTGAAATGTGAAGTGTGTGAGGATTTTTGTGCTTGAGCTCTTGGGATGTGTTACACCAACACACTCCCTACACAATGATGTATTCTATTCAGCTCTTGAGCTCTTTTCCGATTTGTTCCTCATTCTCCTTTCTTTTTGGCACATTCTTCATTCTTTCATTAAAACTTGCGCTTATCTCAATAATATGGTTAGGATCTCATTTGTTTGTCATAAATCAACCAAAACCCACAAGGGATGCCTGGATGCACTTTCAATGTCCCCCTTTTTGGTGATTGATGACAACCAATTGACAATTCACAAAATATGATAAAAATGCAAAATTTTCATAAAGTGTGCACATATGAGCTTGAAACTTATTTAGCAATGACAACATAAGACATATGCCCACTCTTTATGGTGGGATGCAAAACTAAATGAGTGAGAGCAGTAATCATGATGACAGTGAAGTAATTGACATCAATATATCAATCAACAAGCATATATGTCAATTATAAAGGAAAATCACATATTTCATGAATATGAGCCTAAATCATTCATAGCATTTCATCACAGGATTAAAAGTACCAAAAGAGCATAATATGAATTCTTATAACCCAAAAGACATAAAAAGATGCATAAGAGAGGCTCTCATCTCTCATCCTACAGCTAAGATCTATTGATGACTCCCCCTCAATCTCTCCCCCTTTGGCATCAAGACACCAAAAAGAAGGAGAGAAGGGATCTAAGATCTTCAGTCCTCGTTGTCGGTCCTCTCATCATCTTCATTCTTGGGCTGAGGAGGAGGAGGAGGAGCAGATCCACTCGAGCTCCCAATGCCAAAATAAGCAAGCTCGGAGGGTGTCAAGGGCCTGAGCTCGGTGAAATCTGAGGCTGAGTCATCAGAAATGACTGGAGACCAATGGGTTCAATCTCCAGCTTCTGGCAAATGTGCTTCACATTTTCTTTGATGTAACGCATGTCCGCCTTTCTTGCCTTGTTCAGCTTGTGCGTGTTCACTTCAGCCTTCTTGCAAGAGGCAAAAATAGCTGCCAAGTACTTCAAGATGCCACTAGGGGACCCTTGTTGGGGAGGGGCCCTAGTTGTGGGATCATCCCTTGCATCACCTCTAGCTCTCCTTGGTGCCTCTTCACTAGACACCAGAGAAGGAGCAGCTTGGATTGTTGCTTGAGGAGGCTTTTGTGGCCTCAATGGGGTGTGCTCCACATCCTTCACAAATTCTATCCCTGTGACCTTCTCAATCATGAACATCAAGGTGCGTAGACACAGGACCTGTTAGGAGTGCAGGAGATGTTCACCATTTCATTCCATATGTAATCAAAGACATCGAACTTCCTGTCTTTGCTAATCACCTTCATTAGTGTCCTTAGATAGCCTTGGACACTTCCTGCATCCCCATCCTTTGGGGCAATAGCCTTCCTCAGAACCCTGTTGAGGACCACAAAGAATGGCTTCATATTCTTGGTGGAAGGAGGATTGAAGGGTTGAGTGGGTGTCATAGAGAAACTTCACTTTGTCCTCCTCAAGGACCCCAATGTTGTGAATGACCAAGTTGTCGTTGCTTGAGCTATCAAGGTGCAGCAACCTTGCAAATTCGTCATAGGTGATGGTGTACTTGGATCCATGAGTCATCCAAGTCACTCTTTCTTCCTCATCACTGGCAAAGAAACAAGTAGCATAAAATTAGGCAATGACTTCATCGTTCCAGTTGTTTTGGAAGGCAAAGAGATCCTTCAAGCCATGCCTTTCAACAGCTTGAACTACTTCATCAAAGGCCGAGCAACTCTTCCTTTCAAAGTGCGCCCAATCAATCCATTGGCTGCGCACCACTAGAGTCTTCATCGTGAGGTAGACAGATTTGTAGAAGTCTACATGGAAGTTGCTCCAGAACCTTCCATCAGCTACTTGCTTAGGCCGGCTATAGCAGTCCACATTTCTGAACTTGGAAGCAGTGTCGCTTCCCTTTCCATTGAACCTCTCCTAAGAGGGATCCCGAGTCCCTTACCTTGGAGTTGTCATCTTGAGGGGGCCAATTGGGCCCGTGGCAATCCCTTTGCCCTTGTCCTTAGCTTGGCGAGCAATTGCCGAGCTAGGGCCACCACCAGCTGAAGCCTTGGAGGCAGGCTTCTTGGTGAGCACCTTTCGTCGAGCCTGAGGTGGAGAGGGTGCCGGCTCGGATGAATGCTCTTGGTGCTTCTTGCCTTGGCCCGTCGAGGACCGAAGCAAGGCTTCTTGGTCCATCTTGGCCTCAAAGTCAGAGATTTCGTCGTTGGTGCTCGACATTTTCCTGAGAATGGGTTACACAAGGTATGAATGAGAATGGATGGCAAGGAATTGCATTGAGGAATGAGTAATTAGGGTTGAGTTCAGAAAAAATCGGACTAGCCCGGTGTACAGGTACGGACTAGTTCGGGTGACCGGACTTGTCCGTACATGGACTGGACTAGTCCGGTGTTCATCACCCTAAACCCTAACTAGATGGCCAATGGTGTTGCTCAATGCAAGAATAGCTCAAAATCAATGTAATACATCAAGGAAGCATGTATTTGGTGAAAGGAACTAAACTATTTGGCCAACAACGAAGGAAATTACAATTTCTAGGGTTGGGGAGGAAAATTTACCAAAATTGCTCGATTCTTGAAGATGGAGGAGCTGAAGGTGCGGACAAGTCCGTGGTCTTCAATCCCTGAGCAATGGAGGTTGTTTTCCTTGAAAACATGAAGAGATTTGTTGGAGGACGAAGGAAATCGCCTTTGGGAGCTCGAGCGAGGAGAGAGAGAGAGAGAGAGCTTGAGGCAAGTGTGAGGGTGAAGAAGATTAGGGTTTGGCGACGGCTAGGGTTATGGAGTCGAAAAATCGGACTTGTCCGAAAATAATTGGACTAGTCCAAACTTTTCTAGAGCCTACATCGGACTAGTCCGTGGTCGGCCGGACTAGTTCGGACTACCAGTCACTCTGCGGACTAGTCTGCATGGGCGGACTAGTCTGGGCAACCACGGACTAGTCTGTGGTCACCAGGGAAGAAATGCTTAGCCCCTTATATATTCGAAGGTACTTATTAAGAAAATAGGGAGGCAAAGAAAATCAAACAATCTTGATGAATATGATCAGTAAGCATACAACAATCAAACAATGACCATAATTCATCAAGATCAAGTAGTTGAAGTATTTTTTAGAGAAAATTGAGAAAGATGATTTTCGCAACTCAAACAATATATTTTGAAGAGTTCATACAGGTATGCAAGTTTTCAAGCCACATTCCGAGCATCAATAATATTGTGTTAATTTTGGAGCTCGCAAAAACATTTTTCATCTAGTGGCTTGGTAAATATATCAACTAGTTGCTTTTCAGGGTTGACATGGGAAATGGCTATGTCTCCTTTCATTGAATGGTCTCTCAAAAAGTGATGCCGGATGTCTATGTGTTTTATTCTAGAGTGTTCAAATGGATTATGAGCAATTTTGATGGCACTCTCATTATCACAAAGGAGTGGAATACGGCTCATATTGTAACCGTAGTCCCTTAGAGTTTGTCGCATCCAAAGGAGTTGTGCACAACAACTCCCGGCTGCAACATACTCCGCTTTGGTCGTGGATAAGGCAATGAAATTTTATTTTTTGGAGGACCAATAGACTAGGGATCTACCTAGGAATTGGTAGGTGCCGGAGGTACTTTTTCTATCTATTTTGCATCCGACATAATCTGCATCGGAGTATCCAATGAGATTGAACTTGGAACCTTTGGGATACCAAAGGCCTAGGTTGGGTGTATGAACCAAATATCTCAAGATCCTTTTAACGGTTGTCAAATGACACTCCTTAGGATTGGCTTGAAATCTCGCACACAAACATACACTCAACATGATATCCGACCTAGATGCACATAGGTAAAGTAAGGATCCAATCATGGAGCGATATGCCTTTTGATGCACACTTGGTCCATCTTCATTGAGATCCAAGTGTCCATTAGTTGCCATGGGAGCCTTGATAAGCTTCGCCTTGTCCATCCCAAACTTCTTGAGTATGTCTTGAGTGTACTTAGTTTGGCTTATGAATGTTCCTTCCTTTTGTTGTCTCACTTGGAATCCCAAGAAGTACTTTAGTTCTCCCATCATAGACATCTCAAACCTATCTGTCATAATCTTACTAAATTCTTCACAAAAGGATTTGTTAGGTGAACCAAAGATAATGTCATCAACGTAGATTTGACAGATGAAAAGATCATTGTCGAAGTGTTTCGTAAATAGTTTATAATCTGCTTTTCCAATCTTGAAACCATTTTCAATTAAGAAATCTCTAAGACACTCATACCAAGCTCTAGGAGCTTCTTTGAGGCCGTAGAGAGCCTTACGCAGTTTAAAGACGTGGTCGGAGAACTCTTTGTCTTCAAAACTGGGATGTTGCTCCACATACACCTCCCCCCTGATTAGACCGTTGAGGAAGGCGCTTTTCGCATCCATTTGGTAGAGCTTGAAATCATGGTGAGTAGCATATGCAAGCAATATTCTAATTGATTCAAGTCTAGCTACGGGAGCAAAGATTTCATCGAAATCCAAACCTTCGACTTGTGAATACCCTTTGGCCGGAAGTCGTGCCTTGTTCCTTGTCACCACCCCGTGTTCATCTTGTTTGTTGCGGAAGACCCATTTGGTGCCGACGACGTTCGCGTTAGGTCTTTCGACGAGTTCCCACACCCCGTTCCTTTTGAAGTTGTTCAGTTCTTCTTGCATCGCCACCACCCAGTTCGGATCTTTCAAAGCATCCTCAATCCTGTGTGGTTCCAAAAAGGACACAAATGAGTAATGCTCACAAAATTTAGCTATGCGAGATCTAGTTGTTACTACCTTTTGGATGTCACCGATGATGTTGTCGATTGGGTGATCTCTTTGGACGCATTGGTGTACTCTTGGGTGTGACACTTGCGGTCTTGTATCTTCGTGATCTTCTTCTTCTCCCCCTAGATGGTTGCCCTCATTGACTTGTTGATCGTCTTTGTTTTCTTGAGGTTGATCTAGTATGGGAGCTCCCCCTTGATCATTGTCCTCCTCTTGTGGTTCATCTTTCTCATGCACATGTAGAGGTGGATCTTGTGGTCGAACTTCGCCCAACGCCATTCTTCTCAATGCTTGACAAGGAACTTATTCTCTATCTAGCACACATGGATCAACTTGCTCCCGTGAGTATCTCATATGATGTCTTCTTGAGTAGTCGATGAAGGTAGAGTCGGTTTATGATGTGGCAAGCGGTGTTAACCGCTTCCGCCCAAAATCGATCTGAGGTCTTGTATTCATCGAGCATTGTTCTCGCCATCTCTATGAGGGTTTGATTCTTCCTTTCGTCTACTCCGTTTTGTTGAGGCGAATAAGGTGCTGAAAACTCATGCTTTATGCCTTCTTCGTCTAGGTACTCCTCAACTTGAGTGTTCTTGAATTTCGTGCCGTTGTCGCTTCGTATGTTCTTGACGTTCAATGAGAACTCATTTTGGGCACGCTTGAGAAACTTCTTGAGGGTTCCTTGAGTTTCTTTCTTATCATGCAAAAAGAAAACCCAAGTGAAGTGCGGAAAATCATCAACAATTACTAAACCATATTTGTTACCACTGATGCTTATGTAAGCAATTGGACCGAAGAGGTCCATGTGAAGTAGCTCGAGCGGTCTTGTTGTAGTCATGACGTTCTTCGCAGGGTGAGGTGCTCCAACTTGCTTCCTGTGTTGGCACGCGCTACAAAGCCTGTCTTTCTAAAAAAAAACATCCTTCAAACCTCGGATGTGATCGCCCTTGAGGAGTTTTTGAAGATTCCTCATACCAACATGCGCTAGCCGTCTATGCCACAACCAACTCATGTTGGTCTTTACAATCAAGCCTGTGTCAAGTTCGACTTTATCTTTGTTGAAGTCAACTAGGTAAAGCTTTCCTTTTAACATACCCTTGAATGCAATGGAACCATCTCCCCTTCTAGAGATGGTCACACCCTCATTAGTAAACAAGCAATTATAACCTTTGTCACATAATTGAGATATGGACAACAGGTTATAATCTAGGGAATCGACATGTAACACATGAGAAAGAGTATGTTGAGACGATATAGCAATTTTACCGGTACCGAGCACCTTTCCTTGACTATTGTCTCCAAAATAGATGCCCTCGCTTGGATCCTCATTTTCTTCATACTCAACGAACATCCTTCTTTCTTTGGTCATATGGTTGGTGCAACCACTGTCTAGCACACATTTTGATCCACCAGAGGAATAGCCTACAAAAACAAATCATGCCATGGTTTTAGGTACCCAAGCTTGCTTGGGTCCTTTGAGGTTAGTTACAAGAGATTTGGGCACCCACACATGAGACTTGGTGTTCCCATGGCGTGGCCAAACATAATGAGCATAAACTTTACCAAAATTACTTCATTAGAACATAAGATGCATCAAAAGTCCTGAATAATAGTTGTTGTTGTTTATATACAGAACTAGGCCGAGAAATCAAACTTGTCCGGAGGACCGGACTTGTCCGTGTCCGGACCGGACTAGTCCGATGATCATATGTGTCGACTTTGGACTTTCCAGCTTGAGAGGGTTTTCCCTTTACAAAGGCAATGCTTTCCTTGTTATTTTTATGGCTTCTAGCATATTGCTTTTCACCATAAGAATAACCAATACCATATTTGACATTAGGAGGTCTTGTGACTAAGTATGCACTACGTGCATAATTGATCTTCTCCTTGTCAAATATGCCACTTTAAGATGGATGCTTGTCCTTGGTAGAGGTTGACTTGTCTTTTAAGCTAGTGTCAGTTTTAGCACATGAACAAGTAATGGCAGCTTCAGTTTTAAGTGGTTGAGAAGGTGAGCTTGAGGAGGATGAGGGGTCACTTTGTTTGAGTGACTCAACTTGTACCTCAAGGATTTTGTTAACCATGGATAGGTTAGCAAGTTCTTCCTTGATGGTGGTGTTTGAGTCGCTTAACTTCAAGCAAGCTTCCTTGCTTGATGCTAACTCAAGTTCTAGTGACTTGCCTCGCTCCTTTTCAAGTTCGAGAAGTTTGTCAAGTTCAAGATATTCCTCCTTTTGGGAGATAATCATATCTTCTTGACAGTTGATTAACTTCTCCTTCCCAACAAGTTGATCAAGCAAAAATTTCATTTTTTTCTGTTGTTTTCTTGTCTAAGCCAACGAGCATGTCTTCATTATCACTCGCAACTTCACTATCACTAGAATATGAATGCAAGGAAGAGGATTTGGTTGTTACCTTTTGTTTACTTTCCTTTGCCATGAGGCAAGTGTTGTTGCCCTTCCATGCACCTAGAGTTGGGAAGAGGGTGGACTTCTTGGATGTCTTCTCGATGGCTATGCTAGCCATCTCTTCTTCCTCTTCGGATGAGGACTCGCCATTTGAGTCCCACTCCTTTCCTAGATGCGCTTGTCCAGCTTGCTTTTTTTTCTTTAAGAATTTTGGGATGAGGTTTTGTTTCCTTGGTCTTCTTTTTATTTTCTTCATACAGGCAATAAACTATAAAGTGGTCATATTCACCACAGTTATAGCACGCCCGCCTCATCTTTGGTCTTGGCTTCTCTTTGTATTTTCCTTCACTTGATTTCCCCCCTTATATTTTCTTCATAATTTTCTTAAATCTCTTCATGAAGAGGATCATGTCCTCTTTGTCGATGTCGCTTCTCTCATCATCGTTGTCCTCTTCTTGTTGAGCTTCTTGAGCTTCTTTAGACAAGGGCTTGCAAGTGGACTTCAAAGCGACCCCTTTCTTCTTTGTCGAGGTGAGGTCGACAATCTCCTTGACATGCTTCGCCTGCTTTTCCATCATCTCAAAATTGATGATTTTCCCAAGCAGCTCATCCGGGGTCATTTTCTTGTACCCGGGGCTTTCTCTGATCATCGAGCACAAGGTGATGTTGCGAGGCATGAAAGCTCTAAGGATGAGCTTCACCACCTCGTGATTGTTCCACTTCTTGCTTCCGTATGCTCGAACCTTGTTGATGAGCATCTTTAACCGGTTGTACATGTCTCGCGGTGACTCATCTTCTTCAATGGCAAATCTTCCCAATTCGCCTCCGATCATTTCGATCTTCGCCTCTCGCACATGACGATCGCCTTCATGTGCAGTTTGCAATGTGTCCCATATCCCCTTTGCAATTTCGAGTCCATCCACATTGGTGAACTCGTCCCGACTTAGTGATGAGGTGATGACTGCTGCAGCTTGGGCATTTCGATGGGTTGCTTGCTCTTGGCTAGGCGTGAGCTCCTCATCACCATCGGGGATATCTATTCCTGTAACCACAATGTGCCACAAGCTTGGATTGAGTGAGATCAAGTGCATTTTCATGTTTTGCATCCACATTGAGTAGTCATTGCCATCAAAGTGTGGGGCTTTTCCAAGGGGAATAGATAAGTAATGGTTATTGTTAGAATTAAGACGATCATAGTTAAAAGGATATCGGGAGTAGTCGGTGTGACTACCTCCCTTTTTCTTCTTCTCGTCTTTGACCTTCACTTTCCCTTTCGAGAGAGCTTTATTCCTTAGGAGCTCCTTGAGTTCAAGCGTCCCCTCATCATCGTCCTCAAGGTCTTGGGTGGCATCGATGAGCTTTTTCAATTTTTGAGCTTTTTAGTATTCAACCTTCTCTTGGTTAAGACTCTTGTGTACATCCTTCATGTCCGACATGTTTTCTTCGAGCGATTAGTCTCTTGCGAAGAAACCTGCTCTGATACCAATTGCATGTGGCCTAGAGGGGGGGGGGGGTGAATAGGCCTTTTTGAAATTTAGTCGGAACCTGCAACACTTAACAAACTGATCAATCCCGAGATATCGGACTAGTCCGGTAGAGTGCGGACTAGTCCGGTGCGTGTGGACTAGATTGATCAAGTTCGATCAATGATTTCAATTCAAGCACAGTATGCAGCGGAAAATAGTATGTAACTTGCAAGTATTGAGTCAATGAAGTCAAGTGTAGTGCAAATTAGCTTTGATATGAATTTTCTAACATAAGATGGACAAAATCAATCAAACCTAGAATATGATATGAGAAACTTTAAGAGCAAGTTTGACACACGATTTTATCCCGTGGTTCGGTTCCCACAGAGGCAACCTACATCCACGTTGAGGAGCCCATGAAAGGACCGGGTCTTCACTGACCCTAACCTCGTCGAATCGCCACGAAGGCCAATTCTTCTTCCACTATCACAAAGGGGCAAATCACCAAGTTCAAGGGGCCTTCTCACAAGTTGAGGGCTCCCCAAGATTACAATTCAAACACCACAAAGAACACACTCGTAAAATCAATAATAAAACAGCAGGAGTGTGTTAGCGATCAAACCCAAGAGCTCAAACGTATGGAATCTTGTCTCTCCTATGATCCAAAGTGAATCCTCAAGGGATTGATCTTTCTTGCATTGAATTTCGTGGAGAGATGTGTTTTTCTAGGCTCTTGGAGGGTGTTACGGTGCAGGGGGTCGAGAGTGATGATAGTTGGGTCGTGCACAACTATTTATATTAGGGTTTTCAAAAGTTACCGTTAGGGTTTCAAGGGTCCGGACTAGTCCATGGTGGAGTCCGGACTAGTACGGTGTGCGGCGTGTAGGAAACCCTAAGCGTCCAAGAATATCGGACTTGTCCGGCTAGGAGCGGACTTGTCCGATTTTAGTCAGAACGGTTTTCGGACTTGTCCGTGATGATATCGGACTTGTCCAGTGTGGTGATGCCTTTAGTGAATATAGGACAAGTCCGCACTTGGAGGACTTATCCAATTTTAGTCAGAGGCATTATCAGACTAGTCCGGACTTTTTCGGACTAGTCTGGTGCGGACAAGTCCGCATTGGCTGGACTTGTTCGAACCTGTCTAGAGAGGATATCGGACTAGTCCGGTGTATATCGGACTAGTCCATTTTTCCTGTGAAATGTGAAGTGTATGAGGATTTTTGTGCTTGAGCTCTTGGGATGTGTTACACCAACACACTTCCTACACAATGATGTATTCTATTCCGCTCTTGAGCTCTTTTCCGAATTGATCCTCATTCTCCTTTCTTTTTGGCACTTTCTTCATTCTTTCATTAAAACCTGCGCTCATCTCAATAATATGGTTAGGATCTCATTTGTTTGTCATAAATCAACCAAAACCCACAAGGGATGCCTAGATGCACTTTTAGTCTTAAACTCATCGCTAGCCCAGTACCGACAAAGGGCCTGGAATGCATAGGACTGACATACAACCAGCTCACATGGCCCTGCACATAGTTGTAGATCGTTAAAAATACCATTGAGGAAATTATCAGAAAAAATATTTAGTACACCTCACGTACGTGCGCGTACTCCTCCTCCGTTAGGTGCCTCTCGCGCTCTTGTCAGAAGTATAGCACGTGGTGCTGGTTCGCCTTCAAATGCTCATTGATAATTTGAACACGAGCGTTCGACAAAGCTTATTGAAGCGCCTTTGTAACACCCTAAATTTTCGCATCATGCATTGCATACATGATCATGCATTAAACACTAGTAGAATAAAAGAAAAATAATAAAACATGTATATACAAATATGGGTAGCAAAAGAAGAAAAAGAAAATAATAATTATAGCCTAAAACTTGTAATAGGGAATAAGTATAAAAATAATAATAAAAATATATATACATATATATATAAATAATATATATAAAAATATATAAAAATATAAAAAAATATTAATAATATATGTTATAAAAATAATAAATAATAAATATATAATATTAATAATATATATAAAAAATATAATAAATTATATAATAAAAAAGAGTATAAAAAATAAAATAAATAAATATAAAATAATAATAATACAAAAAAAAGAAAAAGAAAAAAAAGGGGGCCAACCCGGCGGCCAGGCCAGCGGCCCAGCCGACCGAGCGCCCCAGCCCCGACCGACGCGCACGCCCCGCACGCCGCCTCCCGCCCGGCGCCCGAGGCCCCACGCCCGAGGCCGCAGCGGCCTCCCGCCTCGCGCCCCTCGCCCCAGCCCCGCCCGCCGTACGCCTCCCACCAGCGCGCACGCGCGCCGCACTCCCCGGCCTCCCGATCTCGCGCGCTCGGCCGTCCGTTCCCGCACGCGCGCGTCCGCTCCCGCCCCGCCTGGGTCCCGCCCCGGATACGACTCCCTCCCGCGTACGTGCCCTGCCGCCGTAACGCCCCCCGATTCCCGCGTGACTCCCCGATCGAGCCGGACTCCGCGATTCCAGCACGTCACGCCCTATATAAACGACCGAAGGTCTCGAGTTTTTCCCAGCCGCCAGCAGCCGCCGGAACAGAGGAAAAAAAGGGAGTCCAGAGAGCTGCACCTAGGGAAGAAAAAGGAGAAAAAGAAGGGGAAGAAGAGGAAGAAAAAGAGGAGGGCCCCGCCGTCCGCTGGAGATCGTCGTCGACATCGCGCCGCCGTCGTCGTGCCGCCGGAGGACGCATCTACTTCGTCTACGCATTGTCCCCATCCCGCGATCAGCAAAGCCATCGCATCTACGGTAGGCCATGTTCCCGATGCGAATTTTAGCGATCATATTGAACCTAATAGGCGTAACTTGATCGTAGTTGTGTCATAATTTTATTTTCAGCAGCATTAATCCACCCTAAAACCCCCGTAAACCCATATGAACACGTATGAACTACTTGCATCTAATTAATAAACAACCGTAGTTAATTAATTATTGAATTGTGCATGCATACATGTCGTTGCATGTGGATTATTTTGCGTGCATCATGTTGAATTGTATATGTTTTCTTGTATGTGTGATCACGCGTAGAGGAACGTGCTCAAGAGGCCGCATACGAGGATTTCCAAAACCAAGACTTCGAAGCGCTTGAGCGACCCCATCCGCCGGAGCAAGGCAAGTGTCCTTGAAGCATATTGATCCTGTTTTTAAAATAAATGTTTTGTTTGCGAACTTGCATGCTTGTGTCAAATTGATGGGAATCCTATGGTAGGAAGTTTACTAGTTTTGTTTGACCATCCTTGTCACCTGGAATTTATGGTAGAGAGTCGGGAAGGGTTTTTACCTTTTTGCTCCGCTTAATTAATTGGGATGGCAAACAACACTACACATTTAATTATGCATCAATGATATTCTGGTTAATGTGAACTGGTCAATACGATGGGTGATCTAAGCAAGCATGGTTTTGTGGATGGGTTGGATGTTATGGTGGTTTGCTTGCCTTAGATCTAAGGACCGGTTCATGCGAGAATATGCCAGGTCAACAGTGCCACCACAAGGCCAAGTATGGGTGCGGCGTAGCTGATTAATTAGGAGCGCTGTTAGTATTGTATGGACCATTTGATGGCGCGGGGAATGGGAGTCGAGGAGGACTGCCCTGGGATCCGCACGGCACACGAGGGGGCCCGTGGGTGGGAGAATAGAGATTCAAGCCTGCTGGTGAAACCTTAGTGGGCCCGTACATACTAGTAGTCCCTTTTGAAAGGCTATTTTGTGATCTCTTGGCCACACACCTACGGAAGTGTGAGATGGCATAATGGAGGTTTCTTAGTCATCGAAAGGTGATGAAATCACAAACATGTGGGTAAAGTGGTACAAACTCTGCAGAGTATTAAAACTATCATGATAGCCGTGCTCCCGGTTATGAGCGCCTGGATGACCTACATGATTAGAGTTGGAAATTGGGATTTGGGATGGTTATGGTTTGGTAATGGTTATGGTTGGTTTATGGTTTGGTAATGGTTATGGTGTATGGATTATGGTCAGGGATATGAATTTGAGTTATGGTAATTGGACATGGATAATGGTGATGTTGGCAATAATTGGATATGGTTTATATTATGTTAATATGAGGGTTATGATGGGATTGTTTCACATAGACATAGTATAATGCTTTTCAAATGTTTTACTGTACTTTTAAGCACTTAGCCATTATTACATTCGTCATTTGAATCAGCCACATTTCATACTTTCCACACTTGCTGAGTACGACATGTACTCACTCTTGCAATCCCCCCCAACAGTTGCAGGTCAGAATTGTGAGTTTAATGGCGATAATGCGGAGTTCTAGGCCGTGTCTACCGTCAACTTTGCCTGTGGTGTTGCAAGGAGCTGCGCTATCCCTTTTGCTTAGTTTGCTTAGTTGTTTAATTAGTTTATTTCCGCTGCATTAGTTGAACTCGTCATTAATATTCATTAGAGCTTGTATTCGAGGATTTAATGAATTATGTAATAAGAGTGCATATTTAATAATTTGAGCTGTGGTAATTATCTGGTTATCATTTGTGAATCACTCGTGTATGTGTGTTGAACATCCTGGGCACACATATGCGTTAGCTTGGTTCATTTTCAGAACCGGGCGTCACAGCCTTCGCGGCTTGACGTGAAATACTCTCCTCGCATCCTCAAACATGCGAGGGTCGTTCGGGTCCTCTAAAATATACCTTGCTTGTGATAAAGAATATATTGAAGAGATGTTCACTAAAAGAGTTCAAAAGCTAAAACTTAGAAACTTTATTTAACATACTTACCATAAAATCAGCCCATACGGCCTCCTGAAGGTTGTCGTGCTCCTGGTGATGGGCTCGTGCGTAGTCCTCCCACGAAAGAGCAGGCACCCCGTCGATGACCTCGGGATAGTGCAAACACACTAAGAACCCGATGACACCGTTCACCGGTCTGTGGTGTCTCTCACCGGTGAAAGACGTGTCGTACCAAGCGCAACAAGATATTTATTGATTCATTACTTAAGTAACCGAAAGAAACCAAAATTGAACACTACGATTTTATTACCTGTCTCCAACCGGACGAATCATGATCCTTCATGAAGGGACCACAGGAGGACTGACGAAGTGAGTACTCCTCGTCCTCCGCGTCTGCTCGGGCGCCATGTCAGGTGGCCCAGAAGGCTCGTCACCAGCCGAGCCAAAGGGCTCAGGAACACAAGGCTCGCCAGTTGAGGGCTGGCTGGCCGAGGGTTGGCTCACCGAAGGGTAGCCAAGCTCAACTGGTGTCATAGCCTCTGAGTTAGTCGATGAGGACTACAACATTCATATGATTCATCAGTAAGTTTAATTGGAAATTGAATTTGAAGAATTTGTCAAAGACGAGTGAAATTTACCTGTGACGAAGCCCTAGAGCTACTCAGAACGTGCCCCAACAAATGAGAGTGTCTGCTCCCGGTCAATGAGGCAACAACAAAAGCGTCCTCAGGTCTAGAGTGGTAGAACCCCCTCGTCGGCGGCACCTTCTTACCCTTCTTTGACGCCATCCCATTTTAATAAATAATCAGTAAATATGTAAATAATATATACAAAATTCATGTTACTATCTTCAAGAAAATGTTACTTGTAATCACTTTCAAAATTCACCAACATCATTATCATGTGCCCTACTCCTTAAACCAGCCCAACGATCTTCCATCGTGGCCTGTTCTAATTTCCGTTTTCGCATATCATCTGTCTCTACATCTTCAACTGTCCAACTAATTGATCGAGTCCTGCACCAAGATCGACGATCCTCAGCAACTCTTCTTCTTGGTACACTTCTTCAACGTCTTCACTATCATGGTAACCATCATCCTGAGGAGTATATAATTGCTCACGAGGATTCACCTTATATACCACCCACCAAGCACTGAGCTTTGTGCATGGATAAGATATATAATACACTTGCTCCACTTGATGTGCAAGAACAAATGTATCGTAACCTTGTAGTCGATCCTTATGTTTCACTTCCGCCATTCCAAATTGGTTTTCTCGAGTTCCATGAGTGCTATCAAACCAGTCACAGTCAAACAAGACAACTCGAAGGGTCTTATTTCTGGTAAAAGTAAATTCAAGGATTTTGTTAATGATCCCAAAATAATTGGTTACATTCCCTTGAGTGTCAATCGCTCTCGTCACAACACCGGAGTTTGAAGTTGCGGCGAGAGGACGAAGAGCTTCAAAATGAGTTGTACGGAATTGAAAGCCGTTTACGTCATATCGACCATAGCTTCTAACATTCACCAATCCATAAGATAGTTGCCGCAAATCTTCATAGACATTGTGAGTTCGACACTGTCAAAAATGATCGTAAGTTAAAATAATACTTCTTTAATAATAGTAACTTATAATATATAGAAGACGATAGGGTATTACATAATCTTGAAACCAGGATACGAAACCCGACCCTCCATTTATTCCTTCTTTTTGCATCCCTTCTACTTGTTTGACCGTAGGTTGATGCCTATGTGGCCAACATTGTGTGTGGAACTCGCTGAACGCGAAAAAACATCTTTTAGAATACATGTGTAGAAAAATATGTTGATTAGCATAAATGTAAGACAAACAGTTACTCGAAGTATTCCTGCATGCCATCTATACTTGCGTACATGTAGATTAAAGCAACAGTCCTGTCACATTCAGGTAGCACGTAGGTCGTGTAGCTACCAACGGTAGTGCCTCTTGTTTGAAAAATGGAGAGGTTGCATAAAGGGGGTGCTTCGTCCACATTGTACTGCATCGTCGAATTATTGACATTGTTTTCTTTTGCAAAGTAGACACTTGAAAAGTATCTTACTTCCTTAAGAGCATATGCTTCAGCGATGCACCCTTCCACCCTTGCCCTGTTGCCAATCATTGGTTTCAGATATCGCAGCACTCTTTCAATGTGATACATCCACCTGTATTGCACAGGACTGCCAACTTTAGCTTCAAATGGAAGATGGATAAGCAGATGTTGTATTGGATTGAAGAAACCCAGTGGAAAAAAATTTCCATCTTACATAAAAGTATGGGTATCTCCCTGTCTAACTTAACTATCATCCCTATCTTGATTTCTTTAGCACAAAGCTGTCTATAGAAATAGCTAAGCTCAGCTAAAACCTTCCACACCGCATCATCTAGATAGCCCTGGAACATAACAGGTAAGAGTCTTTCTGATAATCATGACTCTTCAACCCAGTGAGGTTTCCTGTATTCATATTCACAACTCGTTTCAGACTAGCTGTGTAACCATATGGGAGTTTCAAAGTTTTCAACCATTTTATGACTTCCTTCTTTTCTTTAGATCGAAGACAGAAAGAAGCACGTGACTTACCACCACTTTCAAAGATTTCAAAAGTTGGACGGTGACAAATGTCTGTCAAATCTAGTCTAGCTTTTATATTATCTTTTGTTTTGCCAGACATATATATGCAAGTGCTAATGATACTTTCGCTCATGTTACGCTCCTGATGCATGACATCAATGTTGTGCATTAGAATCAACGACTTCACATACGGTAGTGTTGGTACCCTGCGTACTGGATACCCTTTGGGACTGCAAAGAGCACAAAGGAACTCCACTTGTCTGAGTTGAAGACCTCCAAAGGCCCCACGTGTCATACGGAACCGGACCTGCCTCCCTTCTATGGTTAGTCCCAGTGCCGTCACATGTATCATAAAACCGGAGCTACATTCCATACATGGGAAAGCTCCGGACTAGATACCTGTGTGGCACCCGCGGAATTAACCCCCCGACAGAGGGAAGCTTTGGTACCGACACGTGTACAACAGCACCGGACCTACTCGTCCAAGACAGTAAGCTCCGAAGCTTCCACGCGTCCAACTGCCGAACCTTCAACCTCAACAGGCAGATTGGTGGACCTCCAACGGCTCGGACCTTCAAGGGACATTAAAGACCTCAAGACCCAATTAAGTGTCATTAATGCTATCTTAATGACACATGATCGGAGGGCCCTTAATACCAGTAACGCCACAGTCAAGGCGCATTACCACGCTATTAAGGGTAATTAAGCACGTTAATTGTGTATTAAGCATCAGTAACCGCCAGTGCCACATGTTGGGCCAGGCTAACGATGTAACGGCCAGTCCTTGTACTATAAAAGGACTGGCCGAGCGATACACAGGGGGGTTTTTCCACACACGTCTAATACTCCCAGACACTCTGGTCTCTCACACTCAAGCGCTTAGACGCTCAATACAATAACAGCACACACCCGTGGAGTAGGGTATTATGCTCAGGCGGCCTGAACAACGTAAATCCTCGTGTCAAATTGCCATCAGAAGAAGGTGGCAATTTGACACGAGGATTTACGTTTTTCAGGCCGCCTGAGCATAATACCCTACTCCACGGGTGTGTGCCCTAACCGAACTAAGAACTCTGCGGGCTGCCAACAGTATTACCGGGAGAATTGCCGGAACCATCCTCCGACAGTTGGTGTGTCAGGTAGGGGCGCCTGGGATTCAAAGATGGTGAATTCTACTGCTGGATCATCCAACGGTAACCATGCTGCACAACCTGCTAGAGGCAATCCCTCCAACATGTAGTAGCCAGCAGGTGCTGTGACTCCAGCAGGAGTCATGCCACCAACGCCACCATCTGCACCGGCGAATCAAGCTGGACAGCGAGATGGGGCGTCTGCGTTGATCACTGCATCGATGAACAACATCCCTGAACACGCGCTTCATGCTCCGCGTGCTCTTCTCCAACGTCCACCGCCTCCAGGAGCATCCCAGGGTGCAATGGAGCAGTGTAGAGCTGATGTGAATCATTTGGTTGCAGCAGCAGCTGATCGCATCAGCAATCAAGGTCCCCCCCTCAGGGCGGGCCCAATCGCAGCATCGGACCTTGTCGGTTAGACTCGGTCCGCATGCTTCACAGCACAGGAGGTGTGCTGCATCCCAACAGGCGATGTCGCTGCCTTTCGGGGCGCGACATACTCACACGATAACGAGGCTTTCGACTCATGGCCTCCAGGATGAGCCCAATCGTCGTTATCAACAACAAGATGGCCGCGTCCACATCGAGCGTGCTCGCTAGAGGCGAGAGGCTCGGGACAGTCCTGCTCCTGAGGGAGTAGGAGGAGGTTGTTCTGCCTTGGCCATGCACCTACGCATGGTAGGATGGCCGCAGAAGTTCTGGCCTCATCTGCCGGAGAAATTTGTCGGGACTGTTAATCCTGCTGAATTTCTTCAAATCTACTCCACCGCTATCATTGCGACTGGGGGCAATGAGGCCGTGATGGCCAATTGTTTCCCTGTGACTTTAGCTGGGATCGCCAGGTCTTGGTTCATGAGCCTTCCGCCTGACTCCATCAATAGTTGGGCGGAGCTGTGCCAATAGTTCACTTCCAACTTCGGGAGCTCATACACCCGTCCAGACACGAAACTGGACCTTTTTGCTGTCAAGCAGAAGGGGGGAGAGTCCCTGCGATCTTTCATCCAGAGGTTCTCCCAGGTACGAAATACCATTCCTTCTATCTCAAGCGCTTCTATTATTGTAGCATTCAGATAGGGCGTTCGAGACAAGAAGATGCTGGAGAAGCTGGCGACCAAAGAAGTCACCAGCGTCACGGAACTCTTCAGCTTGGCAGACAAGTGTGCCAAGGCTGCGGAGGGCCGTGAAATGCACTCCCAACCACCTTCGGAGGCCAACAAAAGGTCCTCCAAGGGTGAAGCCACAACCTCCGGGAGTGGCAAGAAGAATAAAAAGTCCAACGACAAGAAGAAGTCGTTGGCCGACACACCTACTGTTGCAGCTGCTGCAGCTCCTGGTGGCTGGGGGCCACGCCCCGAGAAATGACCTCGGTCGTCGTCTGAAGACAGTGGCAGTTCCAAGATGTGGTGTCCCATACACAAGACAAACAACCACAACCTGGAAGGCTGCCGAGAGGTCCAGAACCTCGCCGAGCGCTACAACAAGCACCGAGAAGAAGCTCCTTTCCGTCAAAGGGAAGGAAAACAAAAAGTCGACGAAGCTCCAGCTGAAGAGGAGTTAGGCTTTCAGGACCCCAAAAAGGTCATGAAGGCTGTTTACACCTCCATTGACGACGACTCCGATGTCTCCGACAACGAGCGTCGAAAGACCATGAACACCATCTTTGGTGATTCGTGGGACATCACCTCCCGTCGTGTCCTCAAGACAATGCAGCGGGACATGGCCTCTGTAGCTCCCACCTCCAGGGCGGAGCCTCATCGGAAGTGGATGGATACTGCCATCACCTTCGATGCTTCGGACTGCCCTCGGAACATAATCGGAGCTGGCCAACTTCCACTGATGGTATCTCCGACTATCAACAACATCCAACTCAACCATGTAATGGTGGACGGAGGTTCGGGGCTGAACCTCATAAGCTTCAAAGCCTTCGTCAAGCTTCAGCTCCGACCATCGGATCTTCGCCCCTCGCGACCTTTCTCCAGAGTAGGTCCGAGGGCCATAACTCCACTCAGTGCCATTACTCTCCCGGTGACCTTCGAGACCTGGGAAAATTACCGCACTGATAAGTTGATCTTCGACGTGGCGCAAATCAACTTACCATTCAATGCCATCTTGGGTAGGCCAGCCTTGTATAAATTCATGGCTGCTGCTCATTATGGCTACTTGGTGTTGAAGATGCCAACACCCTCAGGTGTTCTCCAGATCCGCGGAGACCGCACCACCGGAGTTACTGTTCTAGAAGAACTCCACGCGCTTGCTACAGCGCAGGAGGAAGAATCCGGAAAGAGGCCAGCTCCGAAGCCCCCGAGCATTCGTCATCGAGTCTCAACCTCCGCACCTCGTGTGCAACCAAGCGGCGACACCGACATTCCCGTCAAAGTCGTCCAAATTGGTTCCGATGCTGCTCAGACCAACCGTACATCAGGAGGTCTGAACGACAAATAGGAACTCGCGCTCATCACTTTCCTCCGGGCTAATGTCGACGTGTTTGCCTGGCAACCGTCACAAATGTCTGGGATCCCTAGGGAAGTGATTGAGCACAATCTGAAGATTTATCCCGACGCTCGGCCTGTACATCAGAAGCCTCAGAAGCAATCAGTAGAGCGACAAAACTTCATATGTCAAGAAGTGAAGAAGTTGCTCGAAGCTGGATTCATCTAGGAAGTCTTCCACCCAAAATGGTTGGGAAACCCAATCGTTGTACCTAAGGCCGACGGGAAGCTTTGGATGTGTATCGACTACACTACACTGAATAAGGCATGTCCAGAGGATCCATTCCCACTACCAAGAATAGATCAGATAGTGGATTCCACCTCCGGGTGTGAATTACTGTGTTTCCTAGACCCAAATTCTGGGTATCATCAAATCAGAATGTCTAGGGAAGATGAAGAGCATACTTCCTTCATCACAGTAGATGGATTATATTGTTACAATGCCATGTCATTCGGTCTCAAAAATGCTGCTTCGACGTTTGTACAGGCTATGTACAAAACATTTGGAGAGCTCATCAGAGATGTAGTGGAAGTGTATGTCGATGACATCGTCGTCAAGATCAAGAACAAGGATTCATTCCTTGACACCTTGCAAGCTGTCTTTGACAAGTTGCGAATCACACGCACGGAGATGAACCTGGACAAGTGTGTCTTTGGGGTTAGCTCCGGAAAGCTTCTGGGATTCTTGGTGAACCATCGAGGAATAGAGGCGAATCCAGCGAATATTACAGCTATTGAAGACATGCGGCCACCGGCCCGCATCAAGGATGTCCAGAAGCTAACTGGATGTCTAGCTGCCCTCAGTCGGTTCATCTGAAGACTGGCGGAACGGGCGCTACCCTTCTTCAAATTATTGAGGAAGTCTGGACCATTCCAATGGTCTGAAGAAGCAGAAAAGGCTTTCCAAAAGCTAAAGCAGCTCCTCACCACTCTACCAACTTTGGTAGCTCCGGATCCTAGTGAGCCACTTCTGCTTTACATTTCAGCAACTTACGAAGTTGTCAACATGGTCCTGGTTGCGGAAAAACCAGAACTACCCCCAGTTCAGAAATCCAGACCCCTCCGGGAGGGTCTGGAACTACATGAAGGTGAGTTTTGGTCCCATCCCCCAAACCCGGATCCTCAAGGCAAGACACCGGAGGATCAACCTCCTTCAAATGAAGGAGTTAATGTTGCTGAACAAGAAGATTCGGACCCCTCTGGGAGGGTCCAGGTTGATGAAGAGGAAGCTCCAGGTCGCTCCGGGAGGGTTCGGACAGTCCAGCGCCCAGTGTACTTCATCAGCGAAGTACTTCATGATGCCAAGACTCGGTACTTAGAGGTGCATAAGCTGCTCTACGCAGTCCTTATTGCCTCTAGGAAGCTTCGTCACTACTTCCAAGCTCACAAGATTTTAGTGGTAACCTCTTATCCACTACGCGCAATCTTGCATAACCCCAACTCTATTGGGAACATTGCAAAGTGGGCAGCGGAATTGGTCGAGTTCGATCTTGAATTCGTCCCAAGACAAGCGATCAAGAGTCAAGCATTGGCGGACTTTGTGGCGGAATGGACCACCTCTCCATCAAATCCTGGGGACCCTAGTGAGGAGAAGCCGGAACCTAAGGTTCCGGTCTTCACCAAGCCTCACTGGACTCTCTACTTCAACGGCTCCATGCAGAAGCAGGGGGCCGGAGCTGGAGTCCATCTCCTCACTCCGACCGGGGACAAGGTCAAATACATGGTTCACCTTAACTTCAAGGCGACCAACAACATGGCGGAGTATGAAGCACTAATATATAGGCTCAAGGTGGCACTATCATATCATGTCAAGCAGCTATTGGTAAAGGGTGACTCACAGCTCATAATAAAATAAGTCAAAGGTGAATGCTGCTGCAATAACCCTCAACTAGTTGCATATCTACTTGAAGTCCAGAAGTTTCAGAAGGATTTCGAAGTCCTGGACCTTTGCCATGTTCAGCGTCTCAACAACGCTGAAGCTGACAAACTCTCGACGAAAGCTTCAACCGGAGCTCCAGTTCTCGACAGAACCTTCGTCCAAAGATTGTCAAGACCAACAGCTCATCCTGCGGAACTGAGCGAAGGGGGCGAGACCAACACCTCGAAGCTGGCGGTCCCGATGGGTCTGTTACCATGGCATCCATCAAGGGTCGTAGGTGCTGCAGGAAGCTCCGAGCAACCCAGAACGCAAGACTCAAATGCTCAAGTTAGCTCCGATGCATGGATCTCGGAGATCCGGAGCTACTTGAAAGACAACATCCTTCCTGAAGATAATGTATCTGCTGACCGGATAGTTAGATTGGCTAAAGATACACACTGGTAGAAGGGGATCTCTACCGACGTGGTGCCAACGGCGTCCTAATGTGGTGCATTACAAGGGAAGAAGGCCGCGAGCTCCTCGCGGAAATCCATGGAGGCGAGTGTGGGAACCACTTTTCTTCTCGCATGTTGGTCGGTAAAGCCTTTTGGCATGGTTTTTACTGGCCTACAGCACTCCAGGATGCAACCGAGCTAGTGAAGAAATGCGAAGCATGCCAGTTCCATGTGAAGCAAATTCACACACCAGCTCAACCCCTACAAATGATACCTCCTACATGGCCATTCTCTGTGTGGGGGACGGATATCTTGGGACCTTTCCTAAGAGCTGTCGGAGGTTACAAGTTCCTGTACGTCGCCATCAACAAGTTCACCAAGTGGTCGAAAGCAACTCCTGTTGTGACAATAAACAAGCAATCAGCTATCAATTTCTTGCAGTCCATAGTATGCAGATTCGGAGTCCCAAACAAGATCATAACTGACAACAGGACCCAATTCACAAGCTCTACATTTTAAGGATATTTTGAAGACCTCGGCATTCAAGTCAACTACGCTTCCGTAGCTCACCAGGCATGCAATGGCCAAGCTGAGAGAGCAAATGCAGAAATCCTAAAAGGACTCAAGACGTGCACATATGAGTGCCTAAAAAACATGGAGCCAACTGGATTGAAGAGCTTCCGCCCACCTTGTGGGCAAACAGGTCAACTCCAAACCGGTCAACTGGAGAGACACCCTTCTTCCTGGTGTACGGAGCAGAAGCAGTCCTTCCTCCCGAAATCACCTTGGGGTCACTCCGGGTTCGGACCTTCGATGAAGCCACGCAGGACCAGCTCTGGCGTGAAGACCTTTACCTCGTTGAAGACGGAAGGTGTCGAGCAGCTGTTCGAAATGTACGATACCGCCAAGCGCTCCCGCACTACCATCAAAGGCATGTGCATAACCGACAACTCAAGGAAGGCAATCTGGTGCTACGGAGAATACAAACTCGATAAGGGTTAAATAAACTTTCCCCCAGCTGGGAAGGACCCTTTCGAGTGATCAAAGTATCCCGTCCCGGAAGCATTCACTTGGCAACCGAGGATGGGACACTGCTCCCTAATCCTTGGAACATTGAGCACCCCCGTAAGTTCTATGCTTAATATCACGGAGGTGAGTCTGTAATTACATATGATGTATGTTATAGCCTCATTGTACAGAGTCGGGTAGCCCCTCCAGGGGGAGAACTGGACCTTTCCCGGAAGGTCCGCAAAGTTCAAGCAACACTTGACACAGTCTCAAAACTAAAAGTGTAGCTAGGTACCCTGGGTCAAAAAAGAAATGTAACACGCTTAGCCTGGTTCCCTACCCTAAGAGTGTACTTGTTTCCCCTGTACCCCGGACCTATAATGAAAGACATCATTATGTGAAAACAGACTCCACGTGCATTTATTTTGTACAGGCTCAATATTTTTTATTTTTGTCTTTCTTGTCTATAAAAAAGTTGTGCAATTCTCAAGAAACTTTAGCTCAAACAATTCACGTATAATTCAAGTCGCTTTGTTAATTCTTTTGGGTCTTAACATTGTTGAATGGCCTACTCGCCTGAACGCCAAGCCAATCTAGGTCCGGAGTGTGCTATCGACTTAGCCTGGTCCAACACCCTAAGTACGCCACTCTACCTACACCCCGGCAGGCCTGAGTAAGGTGAGTCTCAAAAACGATTGGACCTGGAGAAAATAAACAAATACACTTGATTGTATATAGAATTGCGGTCGACCTAAACATTTCTTTCAGGAATAGTAAGCCACAAATGATTTATAGACAAGAAGCGGGTTTTACTATTTTTCTTGACTTCAGTGTGCAGGAAAAATAAAAATCTCATGATGATGGTGAATGATGCCAGAGCTATCAGAGCTCCGACATCCCCTAAGGGGGCCCGCTGTCGATGTTTCAAACATTGATAGTAGGTGTCGCCGGAGCTATCAAGTTCCATCAACTCCAGGGGGCCAGCCGTCAACGTGAAGAAAAGATGGTGGGAGGACACCCCAACGGGGTCTGCTATTGACGCTCTACGTGTTGACAGTGGACGCTGCCGGAGCTACTAAGCTCCAACAACCTAGCGGACCAGCTGTCGACGTTCTACGCGTTGATAAAGGTCACTGCCGGAGCTACTAAGCTCCGACAACCTCAGGGGGCCCTGCTATCGATGACTTCGGACCTATACTCTACAAGTTCGAAGCACTCAAGTCTTCAACAAAATTTTGCATCCTCTTGGTACATGTCCGAAATCAAATTGTGCACATCTACCAGGGGGCCAAGTGAGACAAAGGTTGAAGACAAAAAAATGAAATTCATAAATTTCTTGAATTTCATTCATCTAAGGACAAGAGATTACGTAATTGGAGAAAAGAAGAGAAGATACAAGTGGAAGCTACAAAGAGAAAGTCCTAGATCCTACGAAAGAACAAGGCAACCTTCTGGGCAACCTTTGACACGCTGGCCTTGGCGACATCTCCCTCTTCGTCGATGGGACCTTCAAGCACCAAATCTAATGGGAAGTGAGGATCCCAACTTGTGTAGCACGTCAGCATGTACTCTGCGACGTTCTACGAAAGGGATTTCCCTTCAGTTTCCAACTGATACGCGATGACATCGCCCATCTTGTTGAGTTTGCTGCCCGTCGAGCTCAACGCCTTCAACGCCTGGTCCAGATCCAGCTCCAGATCGTCCGGATGCACGGTACTAAAACCCAGCAGCGTCAGCGCGTCATTAGCTTTTCCCAAGAAGTACCAAACTTGTTGGGATCTCGCAGCCCTTGAGCCTCGCACCTCTTCCAAGGACCTCTTGGTCGCCGCAAGTTCTGAACCCTCCCGGGCAAGGTGCTCCACCTCTTTGGCGTGCTACTGAATCATTTCAGCAACTTGCCTTCGAGTTTAGCAAGCTCCTCTTCCCGGACATGGATCTTGTTCCGGCGGTCGACTAGGTCTCTCTCCCGGCCTCGCACTTTCTTCTCCCTGGCAGCAGCTTCATTCTCCCTCTTGGTGAGGTCTTGTCCCTGCTGCCAGGCCTTCTTCTCCTCGCTCTCGCAGAGCTCCTCCAGCTTCTTGGTGCGCTCCGCGAGGCTCTTGTCACCCAGAGCCAGCCTCTGAGCAAGCTCCTCCTCCCTCTTCACGAGGTCATCCCGCAGCTCCAGGAGTTTTTGCTCTTCATCTTCGAGCTTTTTCTCCCGCTCTTCAAGTGCCTCCCGACGCTTGACGAGGCTGTCATGGATCGCGCTGAGCTTCTCCTGGCGATCATTCGCTGCTTCATTAGCAGCCACGGCCTGTTCGTGGATGGCCCGGGAGTGGTTGTCAAGGGATCGCACTATGCTTTCCCTCTCGTCCAGCAGTTGGCCCCAGTACTCCATCCCGGCCTTCTCCCTTTGACCCACTCTTTGTTGTCAGCCAGCCTAGTTTGCGCCGGCTTGGTCTCCAATTGGAGCCGGTTGTGCCACCTCCTAAGAGTTTGGCGCTCCTCCTCGAGGGCCTTGCTGTCGTGGTAAAAGGCCAGTTGGACCTGATGAAGGATGGAGCAGGCATTGTCGATGGACAACGACAAGGGGATAGGCTCTGGACCTGTCGGGGTCCTCTCCGCCAGCTCCAACGTGTTCTCCATAACAAAAATTGGGTCCCACTCCACAAGAGAGGTCCCTTGAGCTTCCGCGACACTAGGGCCGCCCTCCGGGATAGCCTCGGTCGCTGCCGAGGACGGTCCTGCAACGGAAGTTCCTACCTCTAGAGTCAGATCCAAAGGTCCCGTCGCCAGGTCATCAACAACTGGTTCCTCTGGCAAAGGACCGGTCGCTTCGTCTGGGCACCCTGGCTCAAGCACAAGTACCTCCGGAACCACCACCTCCGGGGCAGACGTTGAAGATTCGGCCGGAGCTGAGGCCACTTCCGGCTCCGGTGCTGGCGCCTCCTCCAGTGCCGGTCCAGGCACCGGTGCTTCAACCTCCACTGGTTCGGGCGCTGGCACCTCCGCGACAACCGGCTCAGGCACCAGAACTTCATCAACTACCGACCCCACCGCCGGGCTTCAACAACATCCGGCTCTAGGGCCGGAACTGCAGCTACCTCCAGCTCTGAGGCTGGAGCGTCCATCATCACAACATCCAAAACCGGAGCTTCAACCTCCGGAGTTGGTGCCGCTGGAACATCTTCATTCCTGTGGTACGGCACTACCACGGGAACCTCAGGAGATGACTCGAGGTCCAGAACCACGACAGCTGGCGCCGGAACTCCAGCCACCACCTAGGGTGGCGCTGGAACTGGAGATGGAGCCTCCGCCTGTACAACATCAGTTGTTGTTGCAGGAACCGGAGCTTCAACCCCTTTCTTGGATACCCTGTGGATGAAGGACGAAGAAACTCAAAATATGATTACAACAAAAAATAACCAACTGAGGTAAAAAAGCAAATTTACCTTGGGAGACTTCCGCTCCACCTAGCGCGGAACCTCTTCGTCGGACACTCGGAGCCCAACCCAGTCGCGACTGGGGTAGTAGCTCCGGAAGGCCCTCCGGAGCTTGCTGCTACCGCCAGCGATGTCTTGGTTGAGGCCCGCCTCGACTGAGAAGGACCCTCGGACCTAGAGCCCTTAGATGACTCCAGCACTGGAGTCACTTGGGTGGAGCTGGCGTCCCGGGAGACACCGATGGTGGATTGGTTGTCGCCGTCGAAGACCTCCCCCGCCGGGGAGAAGGAGTTGTTGTGGAAGGAGCAGGTCTGACGGACCTCCCGTCAGAGTGCTTCAACCTCCTCTTTCGGCTCGAGGGTTCGACCAACTCTTTGCCCTTGCCTACGACTTCAACTCTCTATTTTGGGGCAGGAGCAGGGCCACCCTCAGAAGCTCCGGGGATCGCTAGCTTGGTTGTCAGACGCCTCTCAACTTCACCGAGGTCGTCAAGCACCGACATCTTCCGCTGGAGCTCCTTGCTGAACTCCACCTCCATGTTCAGAGGGAGGAACGCCGTTGGTGGAGTCAAGTCATCGCCCTCGACGTCAATGTCGTGCTGGAACTTCTTGAGATGGAGCTCCAAAGTTGCGCCTTCCAGGTTGGACTTCAAACTGGTCTCAATCCGGTCATCGTCCATCACACTATTGACGGCTCAGGCAAGCTTCTCCCCCTTCTTCAGCGGAGCCCACCTGTTGACCAGGAAGTTGAAAAAAGACTGTCTGGGGGGTCACTCCTCCTTCCACACATTGGCGGATATTGGCCAAACCAGGGTTGAAGGCCTCCGACGGCATCGTAACTTCGCTCCAGGCTTCAGTGTCGACGTTGGGAAGGCCTTCGGGCAGTTCTAGCTTCTCGTGCTCCTCTGCCATGACGAAAATCCAATCCTTCGTCCCGTCGTCCCACTTGACGGAAGGGAACGACCTCAAGTACTTGTACGAGCATTTCTTGCGCTTCACAAAATAGTAGAAGCCAAGATACTCGTCACTCTTGCTAGTGGTGTGGATGGTGAAGAAGGTGCGAAAGAGCTCGACGCAGGTGGGAATACCCACCCACATCTCGCAGAAGTGGACGAAGGTTGACACCAGAAGAATGGAGTGGGGGCCAAGGTGGTACAACTGCAGACCATAGAAGTCTAACAACATCAAGACAAAGGTGGAGAAAGGTGAGATCAGTCCCACCATGGCGTACGCAGAAAAGTACACCATGTCGCCGGCGCGCTCCTTCTTGAACGGGAGCTTGCCGGTGCGTACCAGGTGGTTGAAGGAGTCACTGGACCACCCCATGTAGGTCCGGACCTTCTTCAAATCGCCGTCGATTGTGAGACGGCTCTTGCGGAGACCCAACTCCATCGTAGAACGACGGGGCAAGAGAGGAAAAGCAAGCAAAAGTTTGGAGGATTCGAGCGCAAGTTCAAATGAAGGCGTAAGGAATCCCCAAACGGTGCACGCTTTGCTTCTTAAGTAAGCCCCTGCAACGCTTGGATGGAAACCGCAGAAGGGCCAACAATACAGTTCAAAAACTTTACCCTGCCAATGACAAGGGGGCCTGGGGCCACCCTGACGATCAAGTCTAGGTCCTTACCCCAGGCGAACAGTTGTCATAATGAGAGGCGGGAAACCCGAGGGTGGCGGCCTGACAGGGCACGCGGAACCAATACGGTTTTCGTATTGGGAACCGGCGACCTTCAATTGCGTGAGATCCGCACGCGCAGATCTCACCTGCCGCATCCTGAAGACACCACGTGGTGGTGGTTTAACTGCGAACCACCACCTCAACGGCACATCCAAAGACCCTTGAAGACACAGCGCAAAAATAAAAAAATGGACCCACCTCCGGGAGAATGACTTAATCCAAAAAGTCTCTCCCAGAGGTGGGCCCAGGGGGCCACTATCGGTACCCTGCGTACCGTATACCCTTTGGGACTGCAAAGAGCACAAAGGAACTCCACCTATCTGAGTTGAAGACCTCCGAAGGCCCCACGTGTCATACGGAACCGGACCTGCCTCCCTTCTATGGTTAGTCCCAGTGCCGCCATGTGTATCATAAAACCGGAGCTACATTCCATACATGGGAAAGCTCCAGACTAGATACCTATGTGGCACCCCCGGACTTAACCCCCGACAGAGGGAAGCTCCGGTACCGACACGTGTACAACAGCACCGGACCTACTCGTCCAAGACAGTAAGCTCCAGAGCTGCCACGCGTCCAACCGCCGGACCTTCAATCTCAACAGGCAGATTGGTGGACCTCGAACGGCTCGGACCTTCAAGGAACATTAAAGACCTCAAGACCCGATTAAGTGTCATTAATTCTATCTTAATGACATACGATCGGAGGGCCCTTAATACCAGTAACGCCACTGTCAAGGCGCGTTACCACGCTATTAAGGGTAATAAGCATATTAATTCTGTATTAAGCATCAGTAACCACCAGGGCCACATGTCGGGCCAGGCTAACGATGTAACGGCCAGTCCTTGTACTATAAAAGGACTGACCGAGCGATACACAGGGGGGTTTTTCCACACACGCCTAATACTCCCACACACTCTAGTCTCTCACACTCAAGCGCTCAGACACTCAATACAACAACAGCACACACCCGTGGAGTAGGGTATTACGCTCAGGCGGCTTGAACCACGTAAATCCTCGTGTCAAATTGCCACCTTCTTCTGAATCTCCGTGCACCCTAACCGAACTAAGAACTCTGTGGGTTGCCAACGGTAGTACCGGGAGAATTGTCGGAACCATCCTCCGACAGGTAGCTCCCGAAGTCCACATATACGAGTCCAATTATGTTCCTCTCCATAACCTACGGAATATCCAGGACGACCTTCATTTGGCACCAGTTTGTCCAACATATCAGAAATTTTTGACCCATTTAGACGTATTGGTGGTCCTTTAGGGACAACGTTGTTCTTTCTAAAGACATGCCTTTGTTTCCTAAATATGTGATTCGAAGGCAGCCAACGACTGTGATAATCGAAGTAAGATATTTTGCCTCCATGAGTTAGTCGAAAGCAATATGTGTCCGAAGCACATATCGAACACATCAGACGACCGTGAGTACTCAATCCGTAAAACATGTCGTATGTCGGTAAATCATGGACGGACCACAAATAAGCAGCTTGAAGTTTGAATTTCTACTTCTTGTAATTGTGGTACGCTTCAACTTATGTCCACAACACTTTCAATTCTTCAATCAGCGGTTTCAACATCACGTTGAGACGTGACCCTAGATGATCAGGTCCAGGTACAATGAGGCTGAGAAACATGAACTCTTTCTTCGTACGAAGAGCTGGTGGCAGGTTGTACGGAATGACAAAAATGGGCCAACAGGAGTATGGCATGGCGTTTGTATTGAATGGTGAGAATCCGTCTGTCGCTAACCCGATGCGAACATTTCTCGCATCACGAGGAAAATCTGGATCAAAATGGTCTAGTGCCTTCCATGCATCACCATTGGACGGATGCATAAAGAATTCTTTGTTCTAACGTTTACCATCTTTGTGCTATCTCATGTGTCTTGCGGTTCTTTTTGAAAGAAACAACCGCTTCAATTGAGGTGTCACAGGCAAGTAATGAAGTTTCTTATGTGTGACATCTGTCATCACATTATCGCCATTGTCATTAACAATTTTGACATACCTCGGTTTACCACATTTCAAGCACATGTTCTCGTTGGCGTGCTCTTTCCAAAATAACATGCAGTTGTCTGGACACACATCGATTTTTTTATAGTTCATACCGAGACTAGATATCTTGATCTTTGACTGATACATATCTTTAGGCGCTTTGTGAGGTTGTGGAAGGATATCGCAGATCAATTTCATGAGATCGTTGTAGCAGTTGATGGAAAAAAAAAGTACTTAGACTTAATTGCTATAAATCTGGTCAAGAAAGCAACGACGGTCACAGTCGTGTGTTCATGCAACGGTGTTGTGATTTCTTTAGCTCCTCGAAGAACTCCTCTACCTCATTTGTAAGAGGATCCTCTGCTTCCAGAGCTTTTAGCATCTCATCTATCCTATCAACCCCTGTTATATCATCATTCTCATCCACTTCTACTATGAATTGAGATTTAGTCTCGCCGTGGAAGGTCCACACCTCATAATGTGGCGTGAAACCATTTTGACATAAGTGAAATGAAAGATCCAATCTGCTCAAAAACTTTATGTTCTGGCATTTTGTACATGGGCACTACACCTTATCATCCGTTGACAACGAAAATTCTCGATCCAAAAATTTATCTAACTTGATGTACCACTCATTCGAGTGACCACCAGTTCTGCTCTTCCAGCCAGTATACATCCAACTGCGGTTTTCACCCATGTTTGACTCTGCAGTTTAAAGCAGAAGAAATTATCGTTAATGTATGCAGGATAGGTCCTAAAATTTTGACAGCATAACACTGCCAATTTAACACTACACCCCCTATCCGCTGCAGTTCTTCAAGTAAAAAGGGGACGACTATACGGTTATAGCCGTCATATGTATGTCAGCTGCTCACCGGGGGCTGCAGCCCTTCAAGACGAGAGAGTAGGAAAGAACGAGAGAGAGACAGGGAAGTGGGTCCGTCAAGGTCCTCCATCCTCACGCGCGGGTGCTTGCCGTCCGCACCGTCGTTGTTTGTCTCCATGCCCGTTTAGACGCATACTTTAACATCTAACTAAATGGGCCTTTTCGGGCCCTAAATGGGTTGTGTCGGGTCAAGCCGACCCGAATCCCATTTTTGTACATATAGTAACACTCAAGCAATCAAATTAAAAATTATAATCATAATCTAAAAAAACAAAGCAATTCAATTAAACGTAAACATAACAATTATTAAATTGTAACTTATCAATTAATAAACATAAATCTAAACATAAACAATTTTATCATAAACATAGACATAAGCATTGACCTAAACCTAGCTTAGCAAACTTAATCTCAATTAACAAAAATCGAACCTAGGCATAAATAAATCTAAACATAATTAAACCTAAACCTAGCTAAGCATGATTAACATAGACATAAGCATTATCAATTTAATATAACAATTCTTCTACTAATCAACAATTTAATCTACAAATTACACAATTCAATCAACTAATCACCAATTTAACCAATGAATTACACAATTCAATCATCTAATCAACTAATCACCAATTAACCTAACTAATTCAACACATTAAGCAAAAAATCAACACATTAAGGCCATGGAGGAGGGGAGGGAGGGGGGCAGCCATGGAGGGGGGGCATAGAAGGGGGGGTCGGCTAGGAGGAAGGGGAGGGGGAGGGGCGGCCATGGAGGGTGGGAGGTAGGAGGGTCGACTAGGAGGGGCATGGAAGGGGGAGGAGGGGGGCGGTCATGGAAGGGGGGGTGGCCATGGATGGGGGAAGAGGGGGCAGCCATGGAGGGGGAGGGGGACCAGCTATGGAGGGGAGGGAGGGGGGAGGGGAGGCCATGGAGGGGGGCGGCCATGAATAGTGGGAGGGAGAAGAGGAGGGGGAGCTTACCTCGAGGCGGCGATGGTGGCGGCGGCAAGCGGTGGCGGGCGCAGTGAGCGGCGGCGGCGACAACAGTAAATGGGCTCAGTTTGGAAATGAGTCTGGAGAAGGAAGATAGGGGTATAAGGCTTTAATTTGCGATGGTCAGGTTAATTGCGACGGCCCTAGGGTTGGCCGTTGTAATTAACCGTATTTGCGACGGCTTAGGAAACCAGTTGTCGCAAATAACGCTTATTTGCGATGGCCGCCCCATTTGGGATGGCTCCGGGGGCGGCCGTCGCAAATTAACCGCCTATTTGCGACGGCACTTGTGATTTGCGACGGCTCGTTAAGGATCGTCGCAAAGAGGGTTATTTGAGATGGTCGGCCATTGCAAATTAATTCGGCTGTCGTAAATGATCGTGTTTCATGTAGTGTTATGCTTCCTTCTACAGTCTTCTTCATGCTTGCACCTCATCGCGTTTCAAGCTGGAGATATTTCCGTTGCTGTAAGCGAAGATGCTTTACTTACGCATAAATGAGACTGGTATAATCTGCTTTATATTTTTTCAATAATGATCATTTTATAATCTACTTCATATGCATATCACCGTTTGTGTTCTATAGATTATCTATCATGTGTATTGTTATAATTTTAGGAGTTTGTTTTATTCACAATGTGCATTGTTTTCTAACAGTGTGTACTTATTTTTAGGTTAAACATCCGTTACAAAGTTGTTTGCTTGTGCACAGGATTCGGATCTACAAATCAATGTGGCTTGAGCTCTCCTAACCTTGATACCAAGAGAATAATATATGAATGGTAATTATTATTGGTAACAAAAATTGAGGTCACATAAAACTTTAATAATATGCAAAGCTTATGTACATAGTCGTTCCCAGAGTCCAAAGACCTACGTTACCGTGCGAAATTCCACCTCTCTCTTGTACTTATGTCATGTTATGTTTTAGATAATGGAAATTGGTATGAGATTTAGGTCATGTCATATGCAGAGAGTAGACTCGATCGACCAAGCTGAGAATAATTTCTGCGTACATCGAAGTGATGGAAATATTGGGCAAAAAATAATAATTGTATTTTTATTGATTGAAAACCCCTAGGGGGTGGTACATATATATAAGGGGGTGAGAGGACCTCCCTTGGTTACATAGGCAATGTGGTATTATTCTAACACTCCCCCGCAGTCTGAACGTCTATTAGCTAGAACATTCAGACTGGATCGAAACTCCACAAACACCGAAGATGATAGCCCCTTTGTGAAGATGTTTGCATACTGTGAGCTGGTAGGAACGTGAAGAACTCAAACTGCATCAGTGGCCACCTTGTCACGAACGAAGTGCAAATCAATCTCGATATGCTTGGTGCATTGATGGTGCACCGGATTGGTCGAGAGATACATAGCACTGACATTGTCACAATAGACCAAAGTGGCCATCTGAAGTGGACAGTGAAGTTCCTCCAGCAACTGACGCAACCAAGAAGCTTCGGCGATAGCGTTGTCTACAACACGATATTCCGCTTCGATGCTGGAGCGGGATACCGTGTGTTGGCGCTTCGAAGACTAGGAGACCAGATTATCACCGAGAAAGATACCATATCCGAAGGTGGAATGACGTGTGTCAGGGCAACTGGCTCAATCAGCATCAGAATATGCCACAAGCTCGCTAACCGAAGAGCGACGAAGCTGAAGACCATGATCCAAGGTGCCTCGAATGTATCGAAGAATGCGTTTCACCAATGCAAGATGAGGCTCCCGAGGATCATGCATATAGAGACACACCTGCTGCACGACATATGCAATGTCAGGTAGAGTGAAGGTGAGATATTGCAGGGCTCCAGCAAGACCAAGATAGTGAGTAGCATCCGAAACCGGAATACCGTCGGATGATAACTTGGCACACATATCGATTGGAGTAGAACATGATTTACAATCAGTCATGCCTGCTCTCTCAAGTATCTCAACCATGTACTGTTGTTGTGAGAGGAAGAAGCCTGCGCTGCTACGAGTAACAGTTATGCCTATAAAATGATGTAGGTTGCCCAAATCCTTCATTGAAAATTCTGCAGCAAGAGCATCAATAATGCGACGGAGTAGTGGTGCTGATGAGGCAGTCAGAACAATATCATCCACATATAGCAATAGATAAGCCATGTCTGTGCCGTTTCGGTAGACGAAAAGCGAAGTATCGGACCGAGCACCAGTAAATACAAATGGGATAATATGAGAAGCAAAGCGGTTGTACCAGGCACGAGGAGCTTGCTTCAAACCATATAGGGACTTGTTCAGTCGACAGACAAAATTCGGATGAGTTGTATCAAGAAAACCAGAAGGTTGCTCACAATAGACTGTCTCGGATAAAGTACCATGCAGAAAAGCATTCTTCACATCAAGCTGATGAATGGGCCAACCACGAGAGAGTGCAACTGAAAGAACGGTACGAACTGTAGCAGGCTTCACCACAGGGCTGAAAGTCTCACCAAAATCAACATCGGGCTGTTGAGTAAAGCCACAAAGAACCCAACAAGCCTTGTAGCGATCAAGAGAGCCATCTGGATGAAACTTGTGACAAAAAACCCACTTCCCAGTGATGACATTCGTACCTGTAGGACGTGGCACGAGATCCCAAGTGTTGTTTGCCTGTAGAGCGGTGAATTCCTCGATCATGGCCTCTCGCCAATTGGGATCTGCGAGAGCACCACGATAAGTCTTTGTAATTTGTGACAACGTTGAGGCTTGAAGGTTCAGACGCTGCAGGAAGACGAAGACCGGCCTTCCCACGTGTCCGCATGTTATGCTCGTTGTCGATGGGTGGCACCTCGAGCACAGATCGTGGACCACATACAAAACCTGGTTGCTGGTGAAGGGCAGTCGGTGTAGCTGTTGAAGAGCCATAGCTTGGAGGAGTGTTGCGTGACGAGGACGAGCTTGGGGTGGTCTGACCGCACGGAGTAGCGGTTGGACCACCCGGTGAACAAAGGCCCGCCTGGTCTTCGGGACGAGTACTATTGGTTGGACAGTGAGGATCCGCGGTCAGACCATCATGAGTCACGAAGGGACGGCGAGGCGAACAGAGGCCCACCTAGCCTCTGTTGGGGATGTCGTTGGGTGGACAGGGGCCAAGAAGGCCTCTGTGCATAGGCGCGGTCTGACCAGTTGGAGCCGAGGTCTGACCGTTAGACTTGTAGAAGCGTGGTGGAGGCCCACGTTGACGAGTACCTGCAAAACAGTCAGTGCTAGGGAGCACCGATGAATTGTTAGTATCAAAAAGAAAGTCAAAGTGAGATGAAGGAGGGTCGGAGATTTCCGCAAACGGAAAGGAGGACTCGTCAAAAGTGACATGACGAGAAGTAATGATGTGGTTTGTGGCTAGGTCGAGGCATCGGTATCCTTTGTAATCGGATGGATAGCCAAGGAAGACACAAACTGTAGAGCGAGGAGCAAGCTTGTGTTCAGCTGTGGCAGAGAGATTTGGGTAGCACTTGCAACCGAAAACGCGTAGGTGGGAAATATCAGGTTGGGTGCCAAAGAGGGCGTAATGTGGTGTGGCAAAGGAGAGTGTTTTGGATGGTCGCAAGTTTATGAGGTGTGTAGCGGTGTGGAGCGCTTCTACCCAATAACCGGTTGGATACACTAGCTTGGAACATAATTGATCGCATAGTATCATTGGTGGTGCGAATCATACGCTGAGCACACCCATTTTGAGGAGACGTGTGAGGACAAGAGAGACGCAAAAGAACACCAAGACGGAGAAAGAATGCGCGTGATGTGAAATTATCGAATTCACGACCATTGTCACATTGGACTGCCTTTATGGTGCGGCCAAATTGAGTGGATACATAGGCAAAAAACTGTGACAAGGTCGGAAAAGTGTTCGATTTGAGGCGTAGAGGAAAAGTCCACGAATAATGAGAGCAGTCATCAAGAACAACAAGATAATACTTGTGACCAGAGACACTTTGCACGGGAGATGTCCATAGATCACAATGTATTAAATCGAAGTTGTTCGAAGCACGAGAATTTGATAGAGAAAATGGAAGACGTGTGTGACGACCAAGCTGACAGGCATGACAAAGAGTGTCAAGTTACTGTTTATTACATTGTGGAAATAACCTAGACAAGCCTCGAAACCTAAGTGACCAAGATGACGATGCCAAAGCGTGGACGGTGTGGTTGCTGAGGCTAAGGCATGTGGTGGAGAAAGCATCGACAAGGATATGGAGTAGAGCTGCCCGGAACTATTACATCTGGCGATCACGTTCTTGGTGTCCAGATCCTTCACAAAAAGACCAAACAGATCAAATTCAATGGAAACATTATTATCAGTAGTGAACTGACGAACATAAACCAAATTTTTAATTATGTGAGGAGACACAAGAACTCGATGCAAATGTAAAGGACGAGTGGATGTAGTGAAACAAGTGTGACCCGTGGAGGTGACGGGTAGCAATGACCCATTACTGACAACGATAGACGAAGGAGTCGAATAAGGAGGATGGGAGGAGGAGAGGTTACTGGGGGAGGAGCACATGTGGCTATCGGCGTCGGAGTCCATGTACCATTTAGCGGACGGTGGCGGCGTCAGTGACATGGTGTTGAACGAGTTAGCTAGCTCATTCTGATCCCATGTTGTAGAAGATGCGGCATAGTTGGAAGCTCCCCCGTACAAAGATCTGGTGGTTGGATCACCAGGAGCCACGGTCTGGCCGCTGTAGAAGGAGGCGGTTGTTACGAAATTCGGCTGTACGCTACACTAGAAACTCTACCGCATAACCCAGGAAACATGCGAGTACAGAGGTCATGGATCGTTACCACTAGACGCGCAGCGCAGCGGAACGTAGATGCACGTCAGTGTAGGGAAGTAGACGATCTCGTTCGCCTCCTCCTCGTTCTCGTCACAGGAGCAGGTAGACGATCACGATCGTTGTAGCCGATCAGCGTAGCAGTAGCAGCAGCGCTTCCACGGAGTCCACACGTACGGAGAGGAACGCCGTGCGCCGGTGTGCTAGCACCGCGCGCGCGTCAAGGGTCTCGGCGTGAGGCCTTCGAGGGGTGGCGGCTAGGGCTTTCACGTGGTGGGATGATTAGCCCCTAACCCTACCCCTCATATTTATAGGCGTACTAATGGGCTTTTAGGTCGCAGGCCCATTAGTACCCTAATTGCTTATGGATCAAATATCCAATAGGCCTCAACCCGAATTGTTATGATTGCCTCTTAGGCACATCACCAACAATCTCCCACTTGCACTAGAGACAATCATCTAGCCAAGATTTTTGATATTCCAACTCCTTAAGTGTGTGACCCGTTAGGTTCATGTGCTGTCGGTTGTGAATGGAAACCATTTCCAACGACAAGTCAGTAGAGGTACCTAGCAGGACATACTGACTCCCGAATGTACATAAAAGATCATATCGGCCGAACCTAGATACATTCAACATGCTAATCCCTTTGCCACACGATACCAGTCAAGCTCAAGGTGAGATACGTGACATCCTTGTGATAGCTCGACCATTCACTCGATCAAATAGTGAATTCATTCCGACTAACTTTTAGTCACTGTGATTAACCTTTAATCACCTTGGTATGGCCATGCACTTTCAAATCCAACTATCTCGAGGGGCCCAGAGATACCTCTCCTGTTATTAAGGAGGGGCAAATCCCATCTTGATCCACGCACATCCCATTCTATGTTTCATTATATACCCGAAGACTACTTTTATGACTACCTAGTTACGGAGTAGCGTTTGGTAATCTCAAAGTACACAACTACACATAGTGAGAAACAATGGCTATCTCAGGTCTAAGGATCTAGCAGGTGTATCACTCAAGACCAACTGATGGCACATATGAAAATAACAATCCCAGCAGTGTCTTGGAGTGGGTCAATCCAACACCATGTTCACTAACATGTGTTCACATTATTAATTCGATATCTCTATATCTATGATCCGTGAAACGTGATCATCGATTAATACATGTGCTAGTCTGTATGCAATCATTATCTCATATAATGATATAGACTAGGGATCATCTAGAGTAACATTACTTTTATCAAAGAGTTTCACGAACAAGTCACATACTTGATGATCAATATAATAATGATTACTCATATAACAATTTATTTAATAGTACATAAACATAGCTGTGACACAAGTCTCCCACTACACACTATGATCACTGATGTAAGTATCTAATACCCATAGATCTCGTGTGTGCCTCATGCTTTGATTGTGGAAGAGGCTTTGTCAACGAATCTGCAATATTCAAATTTGTGTGCACCTTGCATATCTTCACATCACCTCGGTCGATGATCTCTCGAATGAGGTGATAGTGTCGTAGTATGTGTTTGGATCGTTTGTGTGATCTAGGCTCCTTTGCCTGTGCGATGGCTCCACTATTGTCATAGTAGAGATCCACAGGACTGGAAGCGCTAGGAACAACACCCAACTCAGAAACAAATTTTCTGATCCAAACAGCCTCCTTTGCAGCTTCAGAAGCTGCAATATACTCCGCCTCTATGGTTGAATCTGCTACTGTATCTTGCTTGGAACTTTTCCAGCTCACTGCCCCTCCATTGAGGCAGAATACAAAACCGGATTGCGATCTAGAATCATCCTTATCAGTTTGGAAGCCGGCATCGGTGTAACCTTTCACAACGAGCTCTTCTTCACCTCCAAACACTAAGAATGCATCCTTAGTTCTTCTCAAGTACTTAAGGATGTTTTTGACAACGGTCCAATGAGCCTCACCAAAATCTGATTGATATCTACTCGTGATACTTAGAGCATAAGATACATCTGGGCGTGTACATAGCATGGCATACATGATGGATCCAATAGCCGAAGCATAAGGGATCACTTTCATCCTCTTTTGCTCATCAGGTGTCGAAGGACACAGAGTCTTGCTTAGAGTAATGCCATGTGACATTGGCAATAAACCTTTCTTGGAATCTTGCATATTGAACCGATTCAATATCTTGTCAATATATGTATCTTGGCTTAATCCAATTAGCCTTTTAGATCTATCTTTATAGATCTTTATGCTCAAAATATACGCTGCCTCTCCTAAATCCTTCACTGAGAAACTTTTTCTTAATGAGGATTTAACATCATCAAGCATTGGAATGTCATTTCCGATCAATAATATGTCATCTACATATAGGACCAGAAATACATCTGCGCTCCCACTAAACTTCTTGTAAATATAAGGTTCTTCTACGTTCTTGATAAAACCAAACCCTTTGATTACTTCATCAAAGCGCAGATTCCAACTCCGAGATGCTTGCTTCAACCTACAAATGGACTTTTGAAGCTTGCATATTTTACTAGAATTTTTAGGATCGACAAAACCCTCAGGTTGTGTCATGTACACATCCTCAGTCAGACTTCCATTAAGAAAGGTTGTTTTGACATCCATCTGCCATATTTCATAATGAAAATATACAACAATTGCTAGAAGAATCCAAACAGACTTAAGCATTGCAACAGGTGAGAAAGTTTCATCATAATAAACACCTTGAATTTGTTTGAAACCTTTCGCCACCAATCGCGCTTTATAGATGTGAACATTTCCATCCATATCAGTCTTTTTCTTGAAAATCCATTTACAATCGATAGGTCTCACACCTTCGATTGGATCAACCAAGTTCCAAACTTGATTTTGATGCATGGATTCAATTTCGGATTCCATGGCTCCAAGCCACTTCTCAGAGTCGGGTTCTGTCATTGCTTCAGTATAGGTCGTGGGCTCATTGTTGTCCAACAATACCATGTCATGCTGCTCCGTGGTTAGAAGCGTTAACTTTTCAGTTGCACGACGTACCCTCGTAGACCTTCGTGGGGCTGGTGTTTCATCTACTGGTTGTACAATATCTTGTACATCCTGTATAGGATCAGTGGATGCTGAAACATTTTCAGGTATTTCTTGAATTTCTTCAAGATGCACCTTGCTCCCACTAACTCCTTTTGAGAGAAACTCTTTATCCAAGAAGACACCATTGCGAGCGGTAAACACTTTACCCTCTGTTTTATTATAAAAATAATATCCTTTGATTTCCCTAGGATATCCCACAAAGAAGCATTTGTCTGATTTTGGAGTGAGTTTGTCTGACGTCAAATGTTTGACATAAACATCACATCCCCAAACTTTGAGGAAAGACAATCCGGGACGTTTCCCAGTCCACATCTCATATGGTGTCTTCTCAACAGACTTAGTTAGGACTCTGTTCAGTGTAAATGCAGCAGTTTCAAGAGCATAACCCCAAAAGGATAGTGGAAGATCTGCTTGGCTCATCATCGACCTAACCATGTCAAACAAGGTTCGGTTCCTCCGCTCGGACACCCCATTCCATTGAGGCGTTCCAGGTGGAGTCAACTGTGGAACAATTCCACATTGTTTCAAATGATCATAAAATTCATGGCTCAAATATTCACCCCCACGATCAGATCATAGAAGTTTAATTGTCTTGCCCAATTGATTTTGTACTTCATTCTGAAATTCCTTGAACTTTTCAAAGGATTCATACTTGTGCCTCATTAGGTAGACATAACCATATCTACTAAAGTCATCGGTAAACGTGATGAAGTACTGAAAACCACCTCTGGCATTTGAACTCATTGGTCCACATACATCTGTATGTATAAGTCCCAACAAGTCAGTCGCCCTCTCACTTTGACCAGTGAAGGGTGCTTTGGTCATCTTCCCAAGCAAACAAGATTCGCATGTGTCAAGTGATTCAAAATCAAATGAGCTTAGTAATCCATCTTTATGGAGTTTTTCAATGCGTTTCTCATTTATATGACCTAAGCGACAATGCCAAATAAAAATGGGATTTAGATCATTATGGCGAGCCCTTTTGGTATTAATGTTACAGACAGTTTTATCCTCAAGATCAAGAACATATAATCCATTCTCCAATGGACATTGAGCATAGAAAATATTATTGTAATAAATAGAACAATATTTGTTCTTTATTATAATATCATAACCATCAACTTCTTCTAAACACGAAGAAGAGATAATGTTCTTGCTCAAAGTAGGAATGCAATAACAATTATTCAATTCCAAAACTAATCCTGAGGGTAATGACAAGTGGTAAGTTCCGGCAGCTATGGCCGCAACCTTTGCTCCATTGCCGACACGAACATCCAACTCGCCTTTTGCAAATCTTCTAGTCTCACTTAGACCCTGCAACGATTTGCAAGTGTGAATCATCGATCCGGTATCAAATACCCATGATTCACTAGAAGATAATGCAATGTTAATTTCTATAACATTTATACCTGAAGAGGAAGTCTCACTTCCCTTCTTCTTCTTTATATCCTCCAAGTACTTCTTGCAGTTCCTAGACCAGTGTCCCTTACCATGACAGTGAAAGCATTCATCATCAGGAGAAGGGCCAGATTTGCCCTTTGGCTTAGACTTTGAGCTTGAGGGCTCATCGGGAACCTTTCCCTTGCCTTTGCCTTTAGGATACGTCACACGCTTCCTCTTTTTATTCTCCTTTTGTACCATCATCGCATGAGTGGCATTTTTCTTAATGCTTTCTTCGGCTGTTTTAAGCATCTCATGCAATTCAGCCAAAGTTTTCTCCATGCCATTCATTTGAAAATTCAATATGAATGGCTCGTAGCTCGGTGGGAGCGACTGGAGAACAACGTCAATAGCTAGATCATCCTTGAGTTCAGAACCAAGTTTGCCCAAAGTTTCAATGTAACCAATCGTTTTGATTACATGAGGGATGACCAGGCTACCCTCCGCCAGCTTGCATGAGAACAAGGACTTTGAGAGGTTGTATCTCTCAGCCCTTGCTTGATTCTCAAACATTCCACGTAGTCCCTCAATCGTAGAATAAGCATGTGTATGCTCATACTGTTTTTGCAGATCAGGGGACATAGTGGCGAGCATGAGGCAACTTACATTAAGCGCATCATCACAGTGCTTCGTATAAGCTCTACGTGCTGCATTAGTTGCATCAGCTGGGAGGTCATCAGGGTAAGGCTGCAGAAGAACGTACTCGGTTTTCTCTTGCCTAAGAACGATTCTCAGGTTGCGGTACCAATCGATAAAGTTAGCTCCATTGAGCTTTTCTTTTTCAGCACAGATCACAAATTGAAACCGGAATTGTTACTAGCAGACATTATCTACAATAGAAAATAAATATGCAAGGTTTAGCATTATGTTATGTACCAATCTTCTATTAACAGTTTAATAAAAGATATCACCACTATATGATCATCGTCTTCCCTCTAACGACATATAGTGGTTCAAGATCCATATTCACTAATTCCTAGTGAGCTTTGGCTTCACTGCTAGGAAATTAGTGACATAGGTAAACAACCATTGTTAATCATATCTCTATATGACTCTTGTTTGTTGGGTGACATCCAATGCCCCGGCTCCCAACTCTATGACATAAAGCCCAAAACCGTTTTGATAGCTTTGTTGAGTAAACCAACACTATGCATGTGAATGTCCAACATTCACCCTATGAATTATGATATATGATGGTACTTTGCTTTGGCAAACCTACCACACAACAATCAAAATATGATATGTGCAGCTATTGGTAAATGGCATCAAATGCTCAACTTTTGTGAGGGAAGCTATTCTATCATGACAAAACATCCACCATATGAAAAGCATGAAAAGAATAGTCATAAACATCACAGGCATATGATCATATCACATTGTGAATAGTATGGCCTTTAGAATCATAATGGTCTCCATCGCCATGGTTCCATCAAGCTCTGAGCTGCCATGCCTCCCTTCTTGTGGTGATCTCCATCTCCACCATGCTTGAAGACATCTTCATGATAATAAAAGAAGCTAATACAACTAATAGCTACCAAATAAATTACATGAGAGATCAAGCATCACAGGTCAACACGCAGGTCGTTATACAATTATGTGACAACCTCAACCCGTTTGTGTTAAATTTGCAACACGCGGGCTGCATGAATTTACACAAAGATCATCACATCACATTAAGGCCATACCATTCACATCATTCCCTACAAAAACAAGTTAAGCGTAGAACGATTTCTAGCGCGAAACTATGTTATGTAATCGCTATAGCAGACAGCAAAACGGCGGAATTACATAGATCGCATCTATGAAATCACTATGAAAATCTCATCAGAATGATCAAATCAACCCGAATCCGAGCCATTCAGAATGCCTCAATTTTCAATGTGACTGGTTATTCATGAGTAGATCACGACTCATGATCGTGGTCTATTGGCTCAATTTGTTAGCTATGTACGCGATTAGTCCCGATGGTGATTCCAGCCGGTAGGGACAGGTTGCGCACACAGCAGAGAAGGAGCACGAACTAACCCTTTAGTCATATACGATCGCAATCTACTCTAACCAATTCCAAACCCCAAAACCGTGCGATAAAATTCATCGTATGAATATGTCTGCAGTACATCCCATCTACTAACAAGATCCAGACCAGAAACAACGCAACCTGGCTCTGATACCACTGTTAGGAAATTCGGCGGTACGCTACTCTAGCAACTCTACCGCATCACCCAGGAAACATGCGAGTACAGAGGTCATGGATCGTTACCACTAGACGCGCAACACAGTGGAACGTAGATGCGCGTCGGTGTAGGGAAGTAGACGATCTCGTTTGTCTCCTCCTCGTTCTCGTCACAGCAGTAGGTAGTCGATCACAATCGTCGTAGCCGATCAGCGCAACAGTAGCAGCAGTGCCTCCACGGAGTCCACAGGTACAGAGAGGAACGTCGTACGCCGGTGTGCTAGCACCGCGCACGCGGCAAGGGTCTCGGCGTGAGGCCTTCGAGGGGTGGCGGCTAGGGCTGTCATGTGGTGGGATGATTAGCCCCTAACCCTACCCCTCATATTTATAGGCGTACTAATGGGTTTTTAGGTCGCAGGCCCATTAGTACCCTAATTTCTTATGGATCAAATATCCAATAGGCCTCAACCCGAGTTGTTATGATTGCCTCTTGGGCACATCACCAACAGCGGTCTCACTACCACCAGGTGTAGTCAGGTTGTAGTAGAAAGACATTGGCAGTCTGCCAGGTGTCCAGAAGCCTGGTGGCTGATAGGCAGGTGCATCGTAGGATCCTCCATGCGCCAGAAGGGCCTGCTGAGGAGGGGCAGGTGCGCGTGGACGCGTTGGAAAGCCTGGAGGAGGACCGATACAGGGCGAAGCACCACCCCAAAGCTGCAGGGTCCCGTTCCATGGATTCCCCGGAGTGGGAAATTCACTGTTGTTAATGGTATTATTACGCTTGTTCCGATTACGCTGATTTTGACCTCGGTTGGAGGACGAGGGGCCAGAGGCAGCAGCGCCAGAGGTAGGAGTGCTTGATGCAGGGCCACCAGAAACGGGAGCACGTGGAGGAGCGCCACCAGATGATGTAGAAGACGGGGTGTGCCCCGCATCTACGGAGGTGGCTGCCAATTCATTGGCGTTTCCCGACTTGGACTTCATCTCGATCTCCTCAAGTTGGAGGTCGTTGCAGACCTCGGAAAATGTGGGAAAGGGGCGCTGTCGCTTGAGAAGGGATGCCATGTGAGAGAACCGCTCGCTCAACCCACGAAGCGTCGTGAGAACGAGAGTGCGGTCAGGGACAACCTCGCCCAAGTCATCGAGTGCATCGGCCATCGACTTGATACGGCGACAATAGTCGGTGATGGAGAGGTCACCCTGGATGAACGTGCGGAACTCGGCGTCCAAAATCATAGCACAGTCTCCCGGTTGCTGATGAACTACTCTTGAAGCCCAAGCCAGATGGAACGAGCTGTGGGTATGCCCGCCGAGGCGATCTCAATAAGATCAGGAGAGATGGTGCCGTGAAGCCAAGAGATGACGGTGCAGTCCATGCGTCGCCAATGAGAGTCGGCAATAGTGGGATCAATGTCGGTGAGGACATGATCGGAGAGCTCCTACCTCCCGAGGGTGTTGAGGAAGAGACTCTTCCACCGATTATAGTGCGGTGAAAGGTTGTTGAGGACGACGGGGATCATTGACTTGATGTTGAGGATGTCGATTGCTTGAGCATGCAGAGAAGCAACGTCGTCAACCGCCGGAGGAGAGAGGTCGTGGTTGATCAAGTCATGATGAATCTCGTCGGCTGCGAGAAGCAACTTGCGACGCGCCTCGTCGGCCGCTACACGTGCATGTGCTGCCTCGATGGCCAGTCGATCCGCCTCCTCGGTCAATCGAGTTAGCTCGACAGCCAAGGCGATGTCCTGTGAGACTGCTTGTGCGTCCGGGGAGCCATCGCCAATAGAAGCCATCAAGAAGTAAGAAACACGACGTGGGAGCGTCAATCTGCTGCAGCGGGGATCACGGACGCGCGGCGCATGGCGACGAAGACTTCAGACCAGGCGCGAGCCGCGTGGAAGGCCGCACGTAGGCGTGCGGCGGTCTTCGAAGGACCCCGCTCTAGAGCGCGGTGTGCGCAGAATTTTTCTGGCGGCACAGGCACACCAAAAAAAATCGCGCGCGGCGGGTGGCGATTCGCCGCGAGCCAAACTCAACGCAAGAGGCGCAGTTGGGCGTAGCTAGCGGAAGTTAGGAACGAACATAATCTGATATCATGATGGAAATATTGGGGAGAAAATAATAATTGTATTTTTATTGATTGAAAACCCCTAGGAGGTGGTACATATATATAAGGGGGTGAGGGGACCTCCCTTGGTTACATAGTCAATGTGGTATTATTCTAAACTCCTAGGGGGTGGTACATATATATAAGGCGGTGAGGGGATCTCCCTTGGTTACATAGGCAATGTGGTATTATTCTAACACGAAGTTCTATGTGAATCTTCGAACACAGTAACCAAATATAAATGAATGACGTGCACCTCATTTGTAATCAAGTTGTCGTTGGAATTAAGCCACGATTGTGTGACATGTCAGTCAAGATATTCAAACATAGACTTTTTTTTTCGGGGCAGTCCAAGTCCACGAAATAAACCAACTGAATGCAGCACTCGCGAATGTTGGACATAAGGCCTACCCATAGAGGTTGCACTTCCCATTGATATATGTGGACTAAATCAGGACGTCAACAAGTCAGATACTTTGTTTCAGATTGAGACTGCTACTTGCTAAAGCCTGTCAAGAGACAATACATCATACATAATCGTTTGCATGTACTCCTTTCATCTCAAATTATTTGTCACTTAGGACAAAAAATTTAGTTCAAAATAAATTAAACTTTTTGTTCTAAGTGGCAAGTAATTTGAGATGAAGGGAGTATCTACCAAAATTGCAAGTAGTCCGAGTCATTTCAACTGTAGTTGGGAATTTTTTTCAGGTCTTTTAATTTGCACTCCTATCAATCTATTTCATCGTTTTTTCTGTGCCAATGCTCCATATGGAACATTTGTCGCGGAGAGGACCTGCCGGCCAAACTTGTAGACTTTGGCTGACTTATAAGACAAGACTTTTGCCACCAAGAGTACGTCTAGTTGACTTGCAGCTTCAGCAGGTACTGCGACTTCTCAACTTTGATTGAAATGCATGCTTAGAACTTGAAAACCGCGTAGAAAAACTGATCGGTCGACGCCTTAAGCAAATCTTCTCAGCTGCATCCGACTGGTCGCGCACGTATGAAGACATGTACTCTATGTTTACTTGCACGGAAATTTCCCAAAGATCAAGTCAGTGCCATACAGATTGATCTCAGCCAAGGACCAACAACAGATCATGCATGCATGCGAGTAGCTGCCCGGTGTCCTATAAATACTGCTTGCCAAAGTTAGCATCTAGCACCAGACAGCAAGTAGCTACGAGCTGTATATTAGTGATCTACCAGCTGCTAGCTCCCTAGCTCAGCAGCATTAGCTGGGTAGTAGTGATCTACCAGCTGCTAGCTGGACTGTGACTGCGAGAACAGAAGCAAAGAGATCGTACTTTTTACAGCAATGACAAGATCAAAGCTTGCCGTTTCTCGTCTCCTGATCCTGTTCGTTATCATGTCATGCTCTTGGGCAAGCCAACCGGCTGCCGCCACGAGGCCGCTGGCGGACGGCGGCGGGTTTGGCGAGCAGGCGCATGCCGGCGGCGTGGCTTATTCGGTCATTGCGCTGCCGTCGAACTGGCGGATGTGGCACAGGCTACTGCCTCTGGAGATGAAGCAGCACGCTTCATGTAAAACTTGGGACCCCAACAATCCATGCCCAACTCCAACTCAAGCGCGGCCGTAAACGCAAGGACGGCGAGCGTCGTTGATCGAGGTTTCCACAATAAGGTGGTGTGTCATACATGGTATATACATTATATATACAGTATATCACCCAAACAAAAAGTTCTTTATTTGTATATTTCCGCATCTGTTGGTTTAGGTTGAACAGTTAAATGTTTTTGTTCTTAATTTTTTTAATTTTTATTTATTTGCTCACAATAAAGTGTGTGGCCTTGTATGTAGGATATGACTGTATGCCATTGTAACATCCATTTGCATGGGCCAGTAGATACTTGTAAAAATTATATTTTGTAATTTTAAGTGATATAATTGAAGTACAACAAAATAGCATAACGTTTCAATCAGGACCATGGTGAAATTAACAAACTGGTAATATTCTTTCCCTGGCAGTATCTTAAATACACAACTAAATCAAGATTTTAACAATATTTGAGGGCCTTTTTGACAAAATGGTAATCGAATTTTTGGATGATTGGGACCTTGAGGGCCTTTAACAATATTTGAATCATTTTGGAACGAAGATTTGTTAAGTTGGTTGGTGTCATGGTGTGGAAATCATGGGGACCCTTGAGCCCCACCGTTAACTAATAATAGGTCGAGCTCCACAATTTCGTGCACACACACATATGACAACTACATAACGTCACATTCTTATGACAATGCACATATGGTAAGATCGAAACAGCGTGACCGAGGGTTCAACAAAGTCAAGCTCCATCTATGTGGTGGCCTACATGCACCGATGGAACTGCTAGTCACGTCGTTCAGATTAGCGTTACAGCTGGGGCCCTGATCAAGCCAATCGAACTGGCGTGGCCAGATGATCTAGATCCCGCAAATAAAATTTTCACACCTACCGTTTTTAAATTTCAATTAAAAAGTTTAAATAATGCAAAATGTCATCAGAGAAGCAGGGATGTAACAATATGCTTTGGGAGGGGTGAAAGATATATATATATATATAGTAAGAGAAATCCTTTTGTTCAGGTGCCTAGGTGCCTGAAATTAACCTTTCCGTCAGGCGACATTGTGGTCCGTTGGATTCGCTTTACGATTCGTGCACGCCCTCAGCCTTATCTTTCTCCCATTCCATCCCGTAGAGGGCCAACGCTATCCTTCGACTCGATCCCGAGCTCGGGCAGCGGCGGTGCCCGCGCCCGCTCCAATGCCCACGCCCGGTGCGGCGGCCCCCGGAGCACGCACCTGGTTCAGCGGCACTCGACTTCGGAGCACGCGGCTTCGCTCGGAGACGGCAGCGTCCATGAGGTGGAGCTCATCGGAGACGGTTGCGTCCAGAGGCAGAGCTCGTCAGAGACGGCGGCGCGCAGGCGAGAGGTGGCGGCGACGTCGTGGCAGCGGCGGCGCGGGCAGAGGCCGCCGGCGGCGGCCGCGCCAGGATGGAGGTAAGTTTTGTTTTTAATTTGTTAACTTGTAGTGGTAATCCGTAATTTGTAAGGGTTATGTTATTTATAAAATAATCAAACACCAAATTTGTGATTGATTAACCTTTAGAAGAAAGGATTAAAGATTATTCACAAGAATAGTGATTAATGAGGGTAATTAACTGCTAATTATCCAGTTCGTGAAATATTTGAAAATTTTAGGCGCCTGACAAATAGACATATTCATATAGTAAACCCGACGTGCTCTAAGAAGACAACCATGCATCACTCCTTGGATGTGCACACTATTAACGGTTGTCAACCAATGATTAGAATGGCCATGTTTTTATGGTGTACAAGTTTTTTTTTATAATTATGAATGTATTTCAATATTTTAGTCTCTACATCGACCAGTGTATGTAATTATTGTTCATGCAGTTTCATTAGCACAACCGATGTGAACCTCACCGGTTCACCCAAACCAAACAACTTAAACAGAAAAATCCGTTAACATTGCCATCTTAAAACTCAATTATATTACTAATATAAGTTTAAACCTTCGTATTTTTGGTTTGATCTCGGTTCACCTGAGATAAAAGCAAGAAAAGAGAATGAGAAAAAACAAAAGTAGTAAAGATAAAGGAAAAAGTGGACCCGGTAAAATATCCTGGTGTCCTCAACGGAAACGAGCGCCACGATCGGAGGCCCTCCTAACCAACTCGGGCTCGGTCCCCTGCCGTATTGCTCTATAAAATCTAAAGGTGATTAAGTGCTAATGATGTTGCTAATCACGAGATCCAAAAATCGATCACAAAGAGAGCAATCACAGCGGGAAGATCCGAGCGACTCCAAGTCGTCCCTGGACAGTGCTGGTGGAGACTCGAAGGACTCCGGTTCTTCACCAAGAAGGCACCAAAGAAGACATCCATGGTTGCCAACGGACCCCCCTCCTGTGATTTGGCTAATCCTCATCCTTAATCATGTTTATTATGTTCATTAGTGCGCAAATAGTAATTAGGGATCATGATTAAGTTGAATCCCTAAAGCTTAATTTCTAACATTGGTATCAAGAGCCGTCCTAGTCACTTTTGTGTCCATTTATGTTGGATTAGCCTCTATTTTTGATTGATTAAGGCAAGCTCAAGTAGAATTCCCAATCCCCAAATCGTGAAACCCTAGCACCCAAAAATCAAAGCCCCAAATTTGGATCAAATGAAGAATAAAGTGATGAAGAACTTATCTAGTGTCTGTTGCTGCCCGTATGGCTGCCGGAAAGAGGAGGCGTGCGTCACACCACCTCCACGGCAATGACGGGCGCGCTCACCACGCTAGAGCGCGCGTGCGCTCCACGTTGGCCGCGAGCGCTGGCCGAGTGTGGGCCGGCCTCCACACGCCCTGGCCGCGCCATGTGGCATCTACCGCGCCGCCGAGACCAGGCCGCGCCGTGCGCGTGCCCTGTGACCGCACATCACGCACGCGCGTGCTTGCCACGGTGCCGTGCGCCGTGCGCTCCGCGCTGGTCATGGGAAGGGTTGCGACGGGCGCTGCACCGCTGCAGCCCATGCTGCGGTGCCGCCACTCAAGATTCAGATTTTTCGGGGGAGTCAAGTAGAAATGATCTAGGGTTTTGGGGCCACCACTTTTTTTGTTCCTAACATTACGTTTTTCGGCCGTTGGATTCTCTGGACGGCCATGATGAAGCGGCGCCCTTTTTGGGCTGATGGGCCGCACGCGTGGGAGGGGTGGGGAGATATTGGGCCGTATTCGACTTCGGGCTTTGGTCCAGGTTTTAGTAACCCATCATTTTTTTGGTTTACTTTTCTGCTGGGCTGGGCTAGTTTATATGGGCTAATCGTGGGTAATTGGCCCTTCACTGTTTAGTCATATTTTTTTCATATTTTCTATTTAATTCAGTAAAGATCATGTTGTAATTATGTTTAGACACTGTTTTAAATAGAAAATACTTATGCCTAGAATGTGTGACATATAAATGAGTCTAAATTGAATTTAAACCAGCGAAGTAATTTAATTTAGATGATTTTGTATGTTAATGACGTTTATCATTTTAAGCATCAATGAGGATGACTTATGTTTAATATTGAGGTTTGATGCCTAATTTGATAATGATGGCTTCAAAATTAATTCTGACCAACGTTGATTTAATTTTGAGTCATATACTTATGTTTAATTATGTTATGCAATTTTATGTTATTTCTACCCAACGGTGATGTAACATAGAATTGTTTTATTGCATGTTTATTTATTTACCAACATAAATTTATTTTTATGCAATTTTCTGATATTTCTCATGTATAAATGATCAGCCACTATGATGCCGTTTCGATATGAGAATATCGAACAACTTACGGCAGTAACTTCCCTCGTTGGAAGACCTGCATTGAGGTATCCTTGGGGTTTAATCAGTTGGATTATGCCCTGAGGGAAGATAAGCCGACGGCACCCATTCCTGGTGTCGAAGCATATGATGACCTCAAAAGGACTTCTGAGCTTAAGTTGGAAAGATAGGAGAATTCCAATTGTGTGGCTCTCCTCGTTATGAACGCCTCAAAATCTACGGATATTGTAGGTGCCCTTCTAAAGAAATACACCGCTAAAGAATTTCTTGCTGCGGTGGAGGAGCAATTCAAAGGCTCCGAAAAGATTTATGCTCATGAGCTTTTTGCGAAGCTTCTTGAGAAATACACTATGGATGGGAATGTGAGGGGCCACATATTAAGGAAGGTGAATGCATCTTCATAGCTTAAGTCTTTGAAATGTGAATTAAGTGAGAATCTTCTTATCATTATGATATTGGAATCTCTCCCTAGTGAGTTTGATCAATTTAAGATTAACTACAACTCACTGAAGAAAAAATGGTCACTTGCTGAGATGACTCCTAGAGTTGTCCAGGAAGAAGAAAGGATACTTAAGCACGTTCAGGACCAAACTCATTATGTTAACTATTCCAAAAGGAAGAAGGAGTGGAATGGTCCTGGCCCCTCAAAAGCTCATAAGATGTCATTCAAAAATCAGTCTCCTCAAAAGGGTAAAGGTTCTAGTACTTCCACTGCGCCTGACACTTCTAATGCACCTAGCACTTCTGCACCTAAAGGAGAAGTTGTGTGCAAACACTGCAAGGATAAAGGACATTTCAGAAAGGATTGCCTTGAATTTCTGAAATGGCTAATGAAGAGAGATAATGATAAAATTACATTTATTGATGAATCACTTTATGTTGATTTTCAAGAAATACATGGTGGATCGACTCAGGTGCAACTGTTCATGTTGCAAATTCTATGTAGGGCTTCCATACAATCTAAGACCTTCGGGATAGGGGAATAAACCTTAAAGTTGCTAATGGAAAAGAAACGGAGGTTCAAGTTGTGCGGTCTCTCATATTAAAGTTGCATTCAGGACATCCGCTTAGATCGAATATTGTTCTTTATGTTCCTTCCTTGAGTAGGAATCTCATTTTAGTATCATGTTTAGATGATGACAATTATGCTTGTTTATTTGGTAATGGAAAATGTAGTTTGATGCATTGCAATAAAAATGTTGGCCTTGCCTTCTGACGGGGAAAGTTATATATGTTATCTTTACATGATTCTGTTATGCACATAAATGATGATTATGATGATGATGATGTAAATTTGAAATACAGCGCTGAAAAGAAATGGAAAGGCGTTAGTACCTCACCGAAATTGTGGCACCGTCGCCTTTGCCACATTTCGAGGGGGAGAATCGAACGATTAATTAAAAATGACACGCTTCTTCCACTTGACTTTTCAGACGTTGATTATTGCATTGATTGCATTAAAGGAAAATACATTAAGACAATAAAGAAGGGAATGACAAGAGCCACTAAAGTCTTAGAGCTCATTCATACTGACGTATGCGTGCCTTTTAACATTAAATTCGTAGATGGTTTTGATTCATTCATAACCTTCAAGGATGATTTTTCCCGCTATGGATATATTTATCCCATACGTGATCGATCGGAAGCTTTGAACAAATTTAAAGTTTTTAAAGCCGAAGTTGAGAATCAACTTAATGAAAAGATCAAAGTAGTACAGTCTGATCGCGGGGGAGAATATTATGAAAAACACGCTCCTTATGGGCAAATTCTAGGACCTTCTGCGAGATTTCTAGCTGAGAATGGAATTGTTGCCAATACGCAATGTCTGGTGAACCTCAGCAAAATGGTGTGACTAAGTGACGCAATCACACACTAATGGATATAATGTGAAGCATGCTTAGTCATGGAAGTTTACCAGTGAGCCTATGGATGGAGGCACACGTACTTAATCTTGCTCCAACTAAATCAGCATTGAACACACCTTACGAGATGTGGACGAGAAATAAACCCAGCATGAATTATTTATGTGTGTGGGGTTGCCCTGCTGAAGCTAAAGTATTCAATCTACAACTTAAGAAATTAGACCCAAAGACAAACAATTCTTTCTTTGGGTACCCTCAACGGGGAAAGGAATATCGCTTTTATTGTCCAAATCACGTGACGAAATTTGTGGAGACAAGACAGGCGGTATTTTTTGAGGATGATGTCACAGAAGTGAGGAAGATTGATCTTGAGGAGAAACGGGTTTATGTACCATCCCCGAATATCCAAGAGTTCATCTTTCCATTTAAAAATGTTGTTGTGATGTCGGACCCTCCTCTCATTCATTCTGGAAATAATGAAAATGTTGCTGCAAATGAAAATGAGGAAGTGAACGAGAATCCAAAATCGAAGACTGATCTTCTACCACCCCCTTTGTTGCGTAGATCGCAACGTGAAAGAAGAAATTCCATCCCAGACGGCTACGTCACCTACATGACTGATGACGTAAGTGACATGGGTGAAGTGGGAGATCATTCTTCTTATAAAGAAGCTATGAAAAGTGAAATTTCGTCAAAATGGCTTATAGATATAGAAGACGAATTAAAGTCAATGGGCACTAATGATGTTTGGAACATAGTAGAAATTCTCGAAAGAGTCAAAAGAGTTGGATGCAAATGGGTTTACAAAACCAAATATGACTCTGTCAGAGTGTTTTTCCGGCAATTCTCCCGATACTACTGTTGGTAGCTCGCGGAGTTTTTAGTTCGGTATTGGGTGTGCAGAGATTCAAGAGACGATGGCAAATGGACATAAGGATTTACATGGTTCGGGCCGCCTGAGCGTAATACCCTACTCCACGGGGTGTGTAGTTGTTGTATTGAGAGTCTAAGAGTCAGAACTTCTAATGTGTCCCCGGCTCAGAGAGAGATAGAGAGTCAGCGTGAGCGAGCGTGAGAGAGCGTGAGAGAGCGGCTCCCTTGTGTATCGTCGACCAATCCTTTTATAGTACAAGGGCTGGTCGTTACACCGTTAGCCTGGCCCGACATGTGGCCTTGGCAGTTACTGATGTTTAATACACAATTAATGAGGTTAATTACCCTTAATAGCGTGGTAACGGGACTTGACAGTGCCGCTACTGGTATTATGGGCCCTCCGATCGTGTGTCATTAATATGGTATTAATGACACTTTATCGGGTCTTGAAGTCTTTGATTGCCCCTTGAAGGTCCGAGCCGTTGGGGGTTTACCAGTCTGATTGCTGAGGTTGAAGGTCTGGCGGTTTGGACACATGACAGCTTCGGGGCTTTCCGTCCGGGACGGGTAGGTCCGGTGTAGATGTACACATGTCAGTACTGGAGCTTCCCTCTGTCGGGGGTTAGGTCCGGGGTTGTTGCACAAGTGTTTAGCCCGGAGCTATCCCATATGTGGGATGTAGGTCCGGTTGCAGTATACATGTGGCGGTACCGGGACTAACCATAGATGGGAGGCAAATCTGGTACCGTATGACATGTGGGGCCTTCGTAGGTCTTCAACTCAGACAGGTCAAGTTTCTTTGGTCTTTTTGTAGTACCAAGGGGTATACACTACGCAGGGTACCGACAGTGACCCCCTGGGCCCACCTCTGGGAGAGACCTTTTGGATGAAGTCGTTCTGCTGGAGGTGGGTCCATCCTTCGGTTTTTGAGCCATGTCTTCAAGGGTCTTCGGATGTGCCGTTGGCGGTAGTTCGCAGTTAAACCAACGTCGCGTGGCATATCTAGGATGTGGCAAGTGAGATCTGGGCGTGCGGATCTCACGCAATTGAAGGTCGCCGGTTCCCGATATGAAAATCGTATCGGTTCCACGCGCCTTGTCAGGCCGCCGCCCTCGGGCTTCCCGCCTTTCATGATGACAACCGTTCACCTGGGGTAAAGGCCTCGAATTGATCGTCGGGGTGGCCCCGGGCCCCCTTGTCATTGGCAAGGTGAAGTTTTTGAATTGTGTCGTTGGCTCCTCTGCGGTTTCCATCCAAGCGTTGCGGGGGCTTACATAAGAAGGAAAGCGCGCACCGTTTGGGGATTCTTTACGCCTTCATTTGATCTTGCGCTCAAATCCTCCAAACTTTTGCTTGATTTTCATCTCTAGCCCTGTTGTGCCGTGATGGAGTTGGGTCTCCGCGAGAGCCGACTTAAGACTGACGGTAACTTGAAGAAGGTTCGGGCCCTCATGGGGTGGTCCAGTGACTTCTTCAACCACCAGATCCGTGCCGACAAGCTTCCCTTTGAGAAGGAGCACGCCGGCGACATGGTGTACTTCTCCGCATACGCTATGGTGGGACCGATCCCACCCTTTTCTTCTTTTCTCTTAATGATGCTAGACTTCTATGGTCTGCAGATGTACCACCTTGGACCCCACTCCATTCTTTTGGTGTCGATCTTTGTCCACTTCTGCGAGATGTGGGTGGGTATTCCTTCCTGCGTCGAGCTCTTTCGCACCTTCTTCACCATCCACACCACCGGCAAGAGTGACAAGTACCTTGGCTTCTATTACTTTCTGAAGTGCAAGAAGTGCCCGCACAAGTACTTGCGGTCGTTCCCTTCTAGCAAGTGGGATGACTGGAAGAAGGATTGGATTGTCATCAGGACTGATGAGCATGAGAGGTTGGAGTTGCCCGGAGGCCTCCCCAACGTCGACACTGAAGCTTGGAGTGAAGTTCCGGTGTTATCGGACGCCTTCAACCCTGCTCTGACCAGGATCCGCTAATGTGTGGAAGGAGGGGTGACTCCCCAGGCGATATTTTGCAACTTACTGGTCAACAGGTGGGCTCCGCTGAAGAAGAGGGAAAAGCTTGCTTGGGCCCTCAACAGTGTGAGGGACGACGACCGGATCGAGACCGGTTTGAAGTCCAACCTGGAAGGCGTAGCTTTGGAGTTTCAACTCAAGAAGTTCCATCAAGGCATCGACGTCGAGGGCGACAACTTGTCTCCGCCGGCAACTTTCCTCCCTCTGAACATGGAGGCAAAGTTTAGCAGGGAGCTCCGGCGGAAGATGTCGGTGCTTGATGACCTCGGTGTAGTTGAGAGGCATTCGACCACCGGGTTGGTGATCTCCGGAGCTTCTGAGGGTGGCCCCCCTTCCGTCTCGGAACAAAGAGTTGAAGTCGTGGGCAAGGGAAAAGAGTTGGACGATCCTTCGAGCCGTAAAAGGAAGTTGAAGCACTCTAACGAGAGGTCCATCAGGCCTTCTCCTTCCGCAGCAGTTCCTTCTCCCCAGAGGGGAAGGTCTTCAACGGCGGCAGCCACTCCAGCATCGGCATCTCCCTGGGGTGCTAGTTTCGGCCATGTGGCTACAGTACTAGGGCCAGCTGAAGGCTCTGGGTCCGGAGGTTCTTCCGATCGATGGGGGTCTCGACCAAAGTGACGCCGACGGCAGCGGCAAGTTCTGGGGAACCTTTCGGAGTTGACATGGCAGTGGCGACAAGGTACGGCCCTGAGCGTCCGGGGAAGAGGTTCCGCACTAGCTGGAGCGGAAGCCTTCCGAGGTAAATTTTGTTTTTTACCTCAGTTGGTTGTTTTGTGTTATAACTGTGTTTTGAGTGCCTTCGTCCTTCATCCACAGGGTACCCAAGAAAGGGGCTGAAGCTTCGGTTCCTGCAGCAGCAGCTGAAGCTATGCAGGCGGAGGCTCCGACTCCAATCCCAGCACCGCCCCAAGAAGTGGCTGAGGCTGCGGCAGCTCCAGCGCCGGCTGTCGTGGTCCTGGACCTTGACTCATCCCCAGAAGCTCCCGTGGTAGCGCCAGACCACGGGAATGAAGATGTATCAGCGGCACCTTCCCCGGAGGTTGAAACTCCGGGTTTGGATGCTGAAATGGTGGGTGCTCCGGCCTCAGAACCGGAGGGAGCTGCGATTCCGGCCCTAGAGCTGGATGTTTTTGAAGCCCCGACGGTGGAGCCGATGGTTGATGAGGCCCCGGCGGTAGAGCCAGTGGTTGATGAAGCTCTAGCGCCTGAGCCGGGTGTTGAAGAAGTTCTGGCGGTAGAGCTGGTTGCTGCAGAAGTTCCGGTGGTAGAGTCGGTCGTCAAAGAAGTTTTGGCGCCTGAGCCAGTTGCTGCAGAGGTGTCGGCGCCTGAGCCCATGATGGTTGAAGCGTCAGCGCCTGAACCGGTGGTGGAGGAGGCACCAGCATCGGAGACGGAAGTAGCTTCAGCTCCGATCGAACCTTCAACACCTGTCCTGGAGGTGGTGGTCCCGGAGGTGCCCGCGCCTGAGCTAGGGTGCCAAGATGAAGTTGTTGGCCCCCCGCTTGAGGGACCAGTTGTTGATGACCTGGCGGCGGGATCTTCGGAGCCAACTCTGGAGGTCATAACTTCTGTAGCAGGACCTTCCTCGGCGGCGGCCGAGTCTTTCCCAGAGGGCACCCCTAGTGCTGCGGAAGATCAGGGAACTACTCTTGTAGAGTGGGACCCGATTTTTGTCACGAAGAACCAGCTGGAACCAGCGGAGATGACCCCGGCAGGTCCGTACCCGATCCCTTTATCGTCCTCTATTGACAACGCCTGCTCCAGTCTTCGCCAGGTCCAGCTGGCTTTTTACCACGACAGCAAGGCCCTCGAGGAGGAGCGCCAAACTCTTAGGAGGTGGCGCAATCAGCTCCAATTCGAGACCAAGCTGGCGCAGTCGAGGCTGGCTGACGACAAAGAGTGGGTGAGGAAGGAGAAGGTCCGGCTGGAGTATTGGGGTAAGCTGGTGGACGAGAGGGAAAGCATGATGCGATACCTTGACAACCAGTCCCGGGCCATCTACGAATAGGTCATAGCTGCTAATAACGCAGCGAATGATCACCAAGAGAGGCTCGACACCATCCAGGACAGTCTCGTCAAGCGTCGAGAGGCTCTTGAGAAGTGGGAGAGAAAGCTCGAGGATGAAGAGCAAAAACTCCTAGAGTTGCGGGATGACCTCGAGAAGAGGGAAGAAGAGCTTACTCAGAGGTTAACTCTGGGTGACAAGAGTCTCGAGGAGCGCACCAAGAAATTGGAGGAGCGTTGCGAGAGAGAGGAGAAGAAGGTCTGGCAGCAAGGTCAGGACCTCCACAGGAGGGAGAATGACGTTGCTGCCATGGAGAAGAAGGTGCGGGGCCGGGAGAAGGACTTGGTTAACCGCCGGAACGAGATCCACCTCTAGGAGGAAGAGCTCAGCAAAGTCGAAAGGCAGGTTGCTGAAAAGATTCAGCAGAACGCCAAAGAGGTAGAGCGTCTAGCCCGAGAGAATTCGGAGCTTGTGGCAGCCAGAAGATCCTTGGAGGAGATGCGAGGTTTTTGGGCTGCGGAGTCCCAACAAGTTTGGGACTTCCTGGGCAAAGCCAATGATGCGCTGACGCCAATGGGTTTTATTCTCGTGCGTCCGGATGATCTGGAGCCGGAGCTGGACCATGTGTTGTAGGCGTTGGGTTCGGCAGGCAACAAGCTCACCAAGATGGGCAATGTCATTGCGGACCAGCTGGAAACTAAGGGACAATACCTGGCAAAGAACATCGCAGAATTTGTGCTGACGTGCTACACAAGCCGGGACCCTCAATTCCCCCTGGACCCGGTGCTTGAAGGCCCCATCAACGGAGAGGGAGAAACTGCCCAAGCCAGCGTTTCGGAGGTTGCCCAGAAGGTCGCCTTGTTCTTCCATAGAGTCTAGGACCATCTCTTTGTAGCTCTCGCTTGTATCCTGTCTTCTTTTCCTCCAATTTTGTAATCTCTTATCTCCATATGAATGAAATCCAAGTTTTTTGTGAATTTCATTTTTTGTCTTCAACACCTTTGTCCCACTTGGCCCCCTGGTAGATGTACACAATTTGATTGTGAACATGTACCAAGAGGATGTAACAGTTGTTGAAGACTTGCGTGCTTCAAACTTGTAGAGCGTAGGTCCAAAGTCTTCGATAGTGAAGGCCCCCTGAGGTTGTCAGAGCTTAGTGGCTCCGGCATTGACCATCGTCGGAGCTTAATAGCTCCGACAGCAGTCTCCATCAACACGTAGAGCATTGATGGATAGTCCTCTAGGGTGTCGGAGCTTAGTAGCTCTGGCAGTGACCTCTGTCAACACGTGGTGTGTCAACAGCAGACCCCATTGTGGAGTCTTCCCACCATTTTTTGTTCACGTTGACAGCTGGCCCCCTGGCTTTACCGGAGCTGAGTTGATCCAGCGACACTTGCTATCGATGTTTGAAACATCGACTATAGGCCACCTAGGGGATGTCGGAGCTTTGGTGTCTCTGGCTTAATTCACCATCATCATGAGATCTTTATTTTCCCTGCACATTGAAGTCAAGAAAAACAGTAAAATCCATTTTCTATCTATAACTCAATTATGACTTACTATTCTCATAAGAAATTTTTAGGTCGAGCGCAATTCTTCATACAATCAAGTGCACTGAGTTGTTTTCTCCAGGTCCAATCGTTTTCAGGACCCTCCTTACTTCGGCCTGCCGGGGTGTAGGTAGAGTGGCGTACTTAGGGTGCAGGACCAGGCTAAGTCGATAGCACACTCCGGACCTAGATTGGCTGGCGGCATTCAGACGAGTGAGCCATTCAACAACGTGAAAACCCGAAGGAATTAACAATGCGACTCGAGTTGTACATGAATCAGTCGAGCTAAAAAAATTCTTGAGAATCGCACAACCTTGTTATAGACAAGAAAGAGAAAAATAAAAAATATTGAGTTTGTACAAAGTAAATGCACGTGGAGTCTGTTTTAACATAATGATGTCTTTCATTATAGGTTCGGGGTACAGGGGAAACAAGTACACCCTTAGGGTACGGAACCAAGCTAAGTGTGTTTTGTTTCTTGTTTGACCCAAGGTAGCTAGCTACACTTTTAGTTCTGAGACTGTGACAAGTGTTTCCTGAACTTTGCGGACCGTTCGGAGAAGGTCCGGCTATTCTCCCGGAGGAGCTACCCAACTCTGTACAATGACTCTATAACATACATCACATGTAACTACAAACTCACCTCCGTGATATTAAGCGTAGAACTTACGGAGGTGCTCAATGTTCATTGGATTAGGGAGAGGTGCCCATCCTCGGTCGCGAAGCGAACGCATCCAGGACGGGATAATTTGATCACTCGGAAGGGTCCTTCCCAGCTAGGGGAGAGTTTGTTTAACCCTTCTCTGGATTGTATTCTCCGAAGCACCAGATCGCCTTACTCGAGCTGTCGGCTGTGAACATGCCTTTGGTGATAGCGCTGAAGAGCTTGGCGGTATCGGGCATTCCGAACAGCTGCTCGGCACCTTCCCTCTTCAAGGAGGTCAAGGTCTTCACGCGGGAGCTGGTCCTGCGCGGCATCATCGAAGGTCCGGATCCAGAGCAACCCCAGGGTGATTTCCGGAGGAAGGACTGCTTCAGCTCCGTACACCACGAAGAAGGGTGTCTCTCCAGTTGACCGGTTTGGAGTTGTCCTGTTGGCCCATAGAGTGGGCGGAAGCTCTTCGATCCAGTTGGCTCCATGTTTTTTCAGGCGCTCATATGTGTGCATCTTGAGTCCTTTTAGGATTTCTGCATTTGCTCTCTCGACTTGGCCATTGCTTGTCAGGTGAGCTACGGAAGCGTAGCTGACTTGTATGCCGAAGTCTTCGCAATATCCTTGGAATGCAGAGCTTGTGAACTGGGTCCCATTATTAGTTATGATTTTATTTGGGAATCCAAATCTGCATACGATGGACTGCAAGAAGTTGATGGATAATTGCTTGTTTATTGTCACAAATGGAGTTGCTTCCAGCCATTTGGTGAATTTGTCAATGGCAACGTACAGGAACTTGTAACCTCCGACGGCTCTTGGGAAAGGTCCCAAGATATCCACCCCCCACACAGCGAAAGGCCATGTAGGAGGTATCATTTGTAGAGGCTGAGCCGGTGTGTGAATTTTTTTCGCATGGAACTGGCATGCTTCACATTTCTTCACCAGTGCAGTTGCATCCTGGAGCGCTGTAGGCTAGTAAAAGCCATGTCAGAAGGCTTTACCGACCAGCGTGCGGGAAGACACGTGGTTCCCACACTCGCCTCCATGGATTTCTGCGAGGAGCTTGCAGCCTTCTTCCCTTGTAATGCACCACATTAGGACGCTGTTAGCACCGCGTTGATAGAGATCCCCTTCTACCAGCATGTATCTTTTAGCCGATCTAACTATCCAGTCAGTGATGCATTATCTTCAGGAAGGAAGTTGTCTTTCAAGTAGCTCTGGATCTCCGAGATCCATGCATCAGAGCTAACTTGATCATTTGAGTCTTGCGTGTTGGGTTGCTCGGAGCTCTGTGCAGCACCTACGACCCTTGATGGATGCCATGGTAACAGGGCCATCGGGACCGCCAGCTTCGAAGTGCTGGTCTCGCCCCCTTCGCTCAGTTCGGCAGGCTGAGCTGTAGGTTTAGACAACCTCTGAACGAAGGTTCCGTCGGGAGCCGGAGCCCCGGTTGAAGCTTTCGTCGAGAGTTCATCAGCTTCAGCATTGTTGAGACGCTGGACATGACAAACATCATGGACGTCGAAGTCCTTTTGAAGCTTCTGGACCTCAAGTAGGTATGCAACTAGTTGAGGGTTGTTGCAGCAACATTCACCTTTGACTTGTTTTACAACAAGTTGTGAATCACCCTTTACCAACAGGTGCTTGACACCATATGATAGTGCCACCTTGTGTGCATAAATTAGTGCTTCATACTCTGCCATGATGTTGGTCGCCTTGAAGTCAAGGTGCACCATGTATTTAACCTTCTCCCCGGTTGGAGCGAGGAGAAGGACTCTAGCTCCGGCCCCTTGCTTCTGCACGGGCCGTCGAAGTAGAGAGTCCAGTGAGGCTCAGTGAAGACTGGAACCTTGGGTTCTGACTTCTGCTCACTGGGGCCCCCAGGATTTGATGGAGAGGGGGTCCATTCTGCCACGAAGTCCGCCAATGCTTGACTCTTGATCGCTTGACTTGGGACGAATTCAAGGTCGAACTCGGCTAACTCCGCTGCCCACTTTGCAATGTTCCCAGTGGAATTGGGGTTACGCAAGATTGCACGTAGTGGATAAGAGGTTACCACTGAAATCTTGTGAGCTTGGAAGTAGTGTTGGAGCTTCCTAGAGGCAATAAGGACTGCGTAGGGCAGCTTATGCACCTCAAGATACCAAGTCTTGGCGTCATGGAGTACTTTGCTGATGAAGTACACTGGGCGTTGGACTGTCTTGACCCTCCCGAAGGGGCCCGGTGCTTCCTCCTCATCTATCCGAACCCTTCCGGAGGGGTCCGGTTCTTGTTTGGGGACCTCCGGGTTCTGGTTGAAGGAACCTGGAGCTTCTTCTGAAGTGACCCGGACCTTCCCAGAGGGGTCTGGATCTTGAATTCAAGGGTCTTTCTCACACGTTGAGAGCTCCCTTGGATTACAACACAGAATACCACCAAGAACACACTCAAAAATTACAAATAAATTGCAGGAGTGTGTTAGAGAATCAAACCAAGAGCTCAATGTGGTGTTGAATGTGTCTCTCCAATGAACTAGAGTGAATCATCAAAGGATTGATCTTTGTTGCACTTAATTTCATGGAGAGATGTGGTTTTTCAGTCTCTTGGGAGGTGTGACGGCGCTAGGGTTCAAGAGAGTGTAAAATATGGCCGTACAACTCTATTTATATGGGTTTCTAAAAGTGATCGTTAAGGTACAGAAAGATCGGACTAGTCCGTGGTGGTCACCGGACTAGTCCGGTGTGCTGTGTGTAGCAAACCCTAAGTTTTTTGAAATATCATACTAGTCCGGCTAGGAACGGACTTGTCCAATTTTGCTACTGGAAATCTTTGGACTAGTCCGATAGTCATCGGACTTGTCCGGACATGAGAAACCCTAAGTGTATAGGATGACAAGTCCGCACTTGGAGGACTTATCCGATTCAGATCAGAGGGTATTTCGGACTAGTCCGTGCAAACATCGGACTTGTCCGATTTGGATCAGAAAGAATATCGGACTAGTCCGGTTGTGATCGGACTTGTCCGATTTTGTGTGACTTGTGAAGTATTTTGAGGACTAGTCCGCACTGGGGAGGACTAGTCTGATTCTAGTCAGAAAGGATATCAGACTAGTCCGATAGATATCGGACTTGTCTGATTTCGTGCAGAAAGGATATCGGACTAGTTCGGTGTTAGTCGGACTAGTCCGGTCCTGTGTAACTTTGTGCAATGTGTGTGTTAAGTTGTGATTGAGCTCTTGGGATGTGTTTTCTTAACACACTCCATACGCAATGATCTACTATTCTTCTTCCTTGAGCTCATTTCCACTTTGCTCCTCATTATTCCATCTTTTTGGCACTTTGCTCATTTTCCTATTAAAATCTTGCACTCATCTCAACAAAGAGGTTAGGATCCCAATTGCTTGTCATAAATCATCCAAAACCCACAAGGGAGTCCTAGATGCACTTTCAATCTTCCCCTTTTTAATGATTAATGACAACCAATTGAGATTTCACAAAATATGATAAAAATTGAGATTTTCATAAAGCATGCACATATGAGTCCAAAATACATGAAGTAGTGAAAGCATAGTCCATATGTGCATTCTTTATGGTGAGATGCATAACTAAGTGCACTGAAACATTGAGAATGACATAATTAACATTTATTACCCAATAGCAAGCATATATGTCATTCTAGAGCAAAATCACAGTTTTCATAAATACTACTCAAAGGATCAAATCATTGCATCACAGAACCATAATTAACATAAGATCATTGTGAAAACATTACAAGCCATAAAAGAGTTAAAAAAACAAAGCATAGAGCTCTCTCCTCGCAAACTGCAGCTAAGACTAAGACTCCCCCTCAATCTCTCACCCTTTGGCATCAAGACACCCAAAAAGAAGGAGAGGAGGGTCCTAGGGTCTTCACTCTTCGTTGTCGGTCCTCTCATCGTTGTATTCATCATCTTCATCTTCAGCTTGATGAGGAGGAGGAGGAGGAGGTGCGGAGGTACTCGAGCCCCCGACGCCAAAGTAGGCAAGCTCAGAGGGGGTCAAGGGCCCGAGCTCGGTGAAATCAGAATTTGAGTCTTCAGAGATTGTTGGAGACCCAATTGGCTCAATCTCCAGCTTTTGGCAAATTTGCTTCACATTTGCCTTGATATACTTCATGACCTCCTTTATTTTCTTGTTGAGCTTATGGGCCTTCACTTCGCACTTTTTGCAGGAGGCAAAGATAGCAGTCAGGTATTTGAGAATACCACTGGTTGAACCTTTTTGAGGGGGTGCACTAGAAGCAGGGGCAGCCCTAGCATCTTCTCTTGACCTTGTCAGTGCCTCGGGACTGGAGGCCGGCGAGGAAGCAGCCTGCACACTCGGCTTTTGAGGCATTTGAGGCCTCAAGGGATATGCTCCACATCTTTCACAAACTCAATGCCGATGACTTTCTCAATCACAAACATTAGGTAAGGAGCATATCCGCAAGATTTGTTGGGAGTGCAGGATGTGTTCACCATATCATTCCAAATGTATTCTGCCACATCAAATAGGCGGTCCTTGCTTATGACCCTCATCAGAGTCCAGAGGTATCCTTGCATACTCCCAGCATCTCCATCCTTAGGAGCAATCGTCTTCCTCAAAACCCTGTTCAGCACCACAAAGAATGGCTTCATGTTTTTTGTGGAAGGAGGGTTGAACTTTGAGTTTGGCTCATATAGGAACTTCATCCTATCCTTGTCAATGGCACCAATGTTGTGTATGACCAAGCAATCAGATATCGTGGTGTCAAGGTGAAGCAGGTTAGCAAAATCTTCTTGAGTAATGTTGTACTTGGATCCATGGGTCATCCAAGTGACACTTTCCTCATCCTCACAAGAGAAGTAACAGGTCGCAAAGAACTGCGCAATCACTTCATCATTCCAGTTATTTCTGAAAGCAAACAGATCTCTCAGTCCATGCTTCTCAATGGCTCTCACTACATCAGTGAACGGTGAGCAGCCCTTCTTCTCAAAATGTGCCCAGTCAATCCACTGACTGTGCACAACTGGTGTCTTCATCGGGAGATACACCGATGTGTAGAAATCAGCATGGAAGTTGCACCAGAATCTTCCATCATTCGCTTGCTTCGGTCGGCCATACCAATCGATGCTTCTGAACTTGGCCGCCGAGTCACTGCCCTTCCCGTTGAACTTCTCTTCATTTGGGTCCCGGACCCCTACCCTTGGAGCATGAAGTTTCAACGGGCCAATCGGACCCGTAGCAATTCCTTTGCCCTTGCATTTTGCTAGGCGGGCACTTGCCGCGCTAGGGCCACCGCAGGTGGTAGCCCTAGAAGCAGGCACCTTGGAGGATGGCTTCTTGGCTAGCACTTTCCTCCGAGCCTATGGAGGAGATTGAGCTGGCTCGGACGTTCTTTCTTGGCGCTTCTTGCCAAGACCCATCGAGGTCCGAGGTGCCACCTTGTGGTCCATCTCGACCTCAAAATCGGAGACATCATTGCTGGAGCTCGACATGACCTGAGAATGAGTGGTATGAATGATAATGAATGACACAAGGCAAAGGTGTGAAAGGGTAGCAAGGAATTGCATTGAGGAACTGAAGAATTAGGTTTGAGTTCAGAAACATCGGACTTGTCCGGTGCACAGGCACGGACTAGTCCGGGGGACCGGACTTGTCCGTGCATGGACCGGACTAGTCCATTGTTCATCCTCAAAAACCTAAGAGACTGGACAAATGGTGAATTCTAATGCACAACGACCTTAGCATACATGTAATACATCAAGAGAGCATGTATATAGCGAGGAATGCTAGGCTATTTGATCAACAATGAAGAAATTTGGAATTTCTAGGGTTTGAGAAAAAATTATCGGAAAAATTGCTTGAAACTTGGAGATGAGGGTGTTGAAGGCTGGACAAGTCCGCTAGCTTCAATCCTCAAGCGGACAAGCTTGATTTCTGCCCAAATGCGAAGCTTTTTGGTGGAGGGAGCAAGGAATCGCCTTGGGAGCTTGAGCATGAAGAGAGAGAGCGCGTGAGGCAAGAGTGTAGGTGAAGAAATTAGGGTTTGGCGGCGGCTAGGGTTATGGACACGAAAAATTGAACAAGTCCGGAGATGATCGGACTAGTCCGAACTTTTCCAGGGGCTATATCGGACTAGTTTGTTGTCTACTGGACTAGTCCGGCCTAATCGGCACTCTACAGACTAGTCTGCATGGGCGGACTAGTCTGGGTAACCACGGACTAATCCGTGGTCACTAGGCAAGAATTGCTTAGCCCATTTATATATATTTGAAGGTACATATTTAGAGAAAAGAGAAGCAAAACACATCAAATAATCTTGATGAATATGATCAGTAAGCATACAACAATCAAGCAATGATCATAATTTACCAAGATCTAGTAGTTGACATAGTTTTTCGGAGAAAAATGAGAGAGATGATTTTCACAATCCAATTAACATATTTGAAGAATTCATACAGGTATGCAACATTTCAAGCCACACTCCGAGCATCAAGGATATTTAGTTCATTTCGGAGTTCACAAAAACGCTTTTCATCAAGTGGCTTGGTGAATATGTCGGCCAATTGCTTTTGAGTGTTGACATGTGAAATGACTATGTCTCCTTTCATGGCATGATCTCTCAAAAAGTGGTGTCTTATGTCTATGTGTTTAGTTCTGGAGTGCTCAACTGGGTTGTGGGCAATTTTAATGACACTCTCATTGTCACAAAGGAGTGAAATATGGTTCATATTGTAACCATAGTCCCTTAGAGTTTGTCACATCCAAAGGAGTTGTGCACAACAACTCCCGGCTGCAGCATACTCCGCTTCGGCTGCAGATAAGGCAATAGAATTTTGTTTCTTGGAGGACCAAGAAACTAAGGATCTCCCTAGGAATTGACATGTACCAGAAGTGTTTTTTCTATCTACTTTGCACCCGGCATAATCTGCATTAGAGTAACCAATGAGATTGAATTTTGATCGTTTTGGGTACCAAAGGCCAAGGTTGGGTGTATGAACTAAATATCTCAAGATCCTTTTTATGGCTGTCAAGTGACATTCCTTAGGATTGGCTTGAAATCTTGCACACAAACATACACTCAACATAATATCTGGCCTAGATGCACATAAATAGAGTAGAGATCCAATCATGGAGCGATATACCTTTTGGTCGACGCTAGTACATCTTCATTGAGGTCTAGGTGGCCATTCGTTGCCATGGGGGTTTTTATGGGCTTCGCCTTGTCCATGCCACACTTCTTGAGTATGTCCTATGTGTACTTGGTTTGGCTTAGGAACATCCCTTCCTTCTGTTGCCGCACTTGGAATCCCAAGAAGTACTTTAACTCTCCCATCATTGACATTTCAAACTTGTCTGTCATGATTTTACTAAATTCTTCACAAAAAGATTGGTTAGTTGACCCAAAGATTATATCGTCAACATAAATTTGACAAATAAAAAGATCATCATCAAAATTCTCTGTAAACAGTGTATAATCTACTTTGCCAATCTTAAAGCCATTTTCAATTAAGAAATCTCTAAGACACTCATACCAAGCTCTAGGAGCTTGTTTGAGGCCGTAGAGAGCCTTACGCGGTTTAAATACGTGGTCAGGGAACTCTTCGTCTTCAAACCCGGGTGGTTGCTCCACGTACACCTCTTCCTTGATTGGTCCGTTGAGGAAGACGCTTTTCACATCCATTTGATACAGCTTGAAATTATGGTGAGTAGCATATGCAAGTAATATTCTAATAGATTCAAGCCTAGCTACTCGAGCAAAAGTCTCACTGAAATCCAAACCTTCGACTTGTGAATACCCTTTGGCCACAAGTCGTGCCTTGTTCCTTGTCACCACCTCGTGTTAATCTTGTTTGTTGCGGAAGACCCACTTGGTGCTGACGATGTTTGCATTGGGTCTTGCCACAAGTTCCCACACCTTGTTTCGCTTGAAGTTGTTTAATTCTTCTTGCATTGCCACCACCCAGTCTGGATCTTTCAATGCATCTTCAACCCTGTGTTGTTCCAAAAAGGATACAAAAAATAGTGTTCACAAAAGTTAGCTATGCGAGATCTAGTGGTTACTCCCTTTTGGATGTCACCGATGATATTGTCGATTTGGTGATCCCTTTGGACGCATTGGTGTACTCTTGGGTGTGGCACTTGAGGAGTTGTATATTCGTGATCATCTGCTTCTCCCCCTAAGTCATTGCCTTTGTTGAATTGTTGATTATCTTCGTATCCTAGTGGTTGATCTTGTGTTGAAGCTCCCCCTTGATCGTTGATCTCCTCTTGTGGTTCATCTTCCTCATGTACGTGTGGAGGTGGATCTTGTGGTCGAACCTCACCTAGAGCCGTTCTTTTCAATGCTTGACAAGGAGCTTCTTCTTTACCTAGTTCACATGGATCAACTTGCTCCTTTTGGGAGCCATTAGTCTCATCGAACACTACATCACGTGCTACTTCAACAAGTCTGGAGGTCTTGTTGAAAACACGATAGGCGTAAGTGTTCGAATCATAACCAAGCAAGAAACCTTCATCGGACTATGGAACGAACTTTGAAGTCCTAGGCTTCTTGTTCAAGATATAACATGGAGAACCGAAAACACGAAAATATGAAATATTTGTTTTGTTACCGGTGAGTAGCTCATATGATGTCATCTTGAGTAGTCGATAAAGGTAGAGTCGATTTACGGTGTGGCAAGCGGTGTTAATCGCCTCTGCCTAAAATTGATCCGATGTCTTGTACTCATCGAGCATTGTTCTTGCCATCTCTATGAGTGTTCGATTCTTTCTTTCGGCAACTCCGTTTTGTTGTGGGGAGTATGGCGCTGAAAATCCGAGCTTTATGCCTTCTTCATCAAGGTACTCCTCCACTTGCATGTTCTTGAACTCCGTGCCGTTGTCGCTTCAAATATTCTTGATTGTCAATGAGAATTCGTTTTGAGCTCGCCTGAAGAACTCCTTGAGAGTTCCTTGTGTCGCTGACTTATCATGCAAAAAGAAAACCCAAGTGAAGCGAGAAAAATCATCAACGACAACTAAACCATATTTGTTACCGCTGATGCTTATGTAGGCTATTAGACCAAACAAGTCCATCTGTAGGAGCTCGAGTGGTCTTGTTGTATTCATGATGTTTTTGGCGGGGTGAGGTGCTCCAACTTGCTTCCCGGCTTGGCACGCGCTATAGGGCCTGTCTTTCTCAAATACAACATCCCTTAAACCTCGGATGTGATCGCCTTTGAGGAGTTTTTGAAGGTTCCTCATACCAACATGCGCTAGCCGTCTATGCCACAGCCAACCCATGTTGGTCTTTGCAATCAAGCATGTGTCAAGTTCAGCTTTATCCTTGTTGAAGTCAACAAGATAGAGCTTTCCCTTTAACATACCCTTGAATGCAACGGAACCAGCATTCCTCCTAGAAACGGTCACACCCTCGTTAGTGAACAAGCAATTATAACCTTTGTCGCATAATTGAGATATGGACAGCAGGTTATAATCTAGAGATTCAACATGTAAAATATGAGAAAGTGTGTGTTTGGAGGATATTGCAATTTTACCGCTACCGAGCACCCTTCCTTGACTATTATCTCCAAAGTAGATGCTCTCGTTTGGGTTCTCATTCTCTTCATATTCCACGAACATACTTCTTTCCCCGGTCATATGGTTGGTGCATCCACTGTCTAGCACCCATTTAGATCCACTGGAGGAATAGGCCTGCAAAAACAAATCATGCCTTGGTTTTAGGTACCCAAGCTTGCTTGGGTCCTTGGAGGTTAGTTACAATGCATTTGGGCACCCACACATGAGACTTGGTGTTCCCATGGCGTGGCACAACATAATGAGCATAAACCTTGCTAAAGTTATTTCTCATTAACACATAGGAGGCATCAAAAGTTTTAAACAATAGTTGTTGTTGTTTATGTACAGGACTAGTCTGTGGGGTCGGACTTGTCCGGATGACTAGACTTGTCTGGACACCGACCAGACTAGTCCGGTGTTCATGTGTTGTTGCAGTATTATTCTGTGACTTTCCAATTTGAGAGGACCTCCCTTTTACAAAGGTAATCCTCTCCTTGTTATTCTTATGGCTTCTAGCATGTTGCTTTTCACCATAGGAATAACCAATGCCATATTTGACATTTGGAGGTCTTTTGACCAAGTATGCACTACGTGCATATTTGATCTTCTCCTTGTCAAATATGCCACTTTGGGCAGGACGTTTCTCCTTTGTAGAAGTTGGCTTATCCTTCAAACTGGTGTCACTTTTCTTATATGTGCAAGCATGAGCAAAATCAGTTTTAGTTAGTTGAGAAGGTGAACTTGAAGAGGAGGAAGGTTCACTCAGCTTGAGTGACTCAACCTGCACTTCAAGGATCTTGTTAACCTTGATCAAGTCAGCAAGTTGGTCCTTGATTGTGACATTTGAGTCAGTTAGCTCCAGGCAAGTTTCCTTGCTCGAGGCTAACTCAAGCTCTAGTGATTTGCTTCGTTCCTTTTCAAGTTCTAGAAGTTTGTCAAGTTTGTCATATTCCTCCTTTTGGGAGATGATGATGTCCTCTTGACGATGTATTAACCTCTCCTTCTCAACAAGTTGATCAAGCAAAAATTTCATTTTAGTAGCTGTTTTCCTATCTAGTCCAATAAGCATGTCCTCATTACACTATTGAGTTCATCATCGCTAGAATAGGAATGCACGGAAGGGGGTTTAATGGTTACCTTGCGTTTACCTTCCTTTGCCATAAGGCAAGTGCCATCTCCCTTCCATGCGCCAAGTGTGGGGAAAAGGGTAGACTTCTTGGATGTCTTCTCGATGGCTATGCTAGCCATCTCTTCTTCTTCGGACGATGAGGACTCATCATTTGAGTCCCATTCCTTTCAAATGTGCGCTTGTTCGGCTTGTTTCTTCTTCTTGAAGAATTTCTTGGGTTGAGGCTTGGCTTATTTGGTCTTCTTCTTGTTCTCCTCATATGGGCAATCAACTATAAAGTGGTTGTATTCACCACAATTATAGCATGCCCGCCTCAACTTTGGATTCGTTCTTTCCTTGTACTTTCCTTCGCTTGACTTTGTACCTTGTATCTTTTTCATTATTCTCTTAAATTTCTTCATGAACAATATCATGTCTTCTTCATCCAATTCACTTCTCTCGTCGTCACTATCTTCCTCTAGTTGTGCTTCTATAACTTCTTTGGATAGTGGCTTGAGAGTGGACTTCAAAGCAACCCCTTTCTTCTTTGCCGAGGTGAGATCGGCAATTTCCTTGACATGTTTTGCTTGCTTTTCCATCATCTTGAAGTTGATGATCTTTCCAAGCAGTTCACCCGGAGTCAACCTTTTGTATTCGGGGCTTTCTCTAATCATGGAGCATAGTGTGACGTTGCGAGGCATAAAAGCTCTAAGGATGATCTTTACCACCTAGTGGTCATTCCATTTCTTTCTTATGTATGATTTGACCTTGTTGACGAGTGTCTTTAATCGATTGTACATGTCTTGGGGTGACTCGTCCTCTTCAATTGCGAATCTTCCTAACTCGCCTTCAATCATCTCTATTTTTGCTTCACGCACATGTCGGTCACCTTCATGCGTAGTTTGTAGTGTGTCCCATATCTCCTTTGCAATTTTGAGTCCATCCACCTTGGTGAACTCGTCCTGACTGAGTGAAGAGGTAATTACGGCCGCGGCTTGAGCATTTCGGTGAATTGCCTGCTCTTGGCTGGGGGTGAGCTCTTCGTCGTCGTCCGGGATATCTATCCCTGTGCACACAATATGCCACAAACTTGGATTGAGGGAAATTAGATGCATTTTCATATTTTGCCTCCACATTGAGTAATCACTTCCATCAAAGTGTGGGGCTTTTCCAAGTGGGATAGATAAATAATGATTGTTGTTGGAATTGATACGATCATAATTAAAAGGATATCGGGAGTAGTCAGTGTGACTACTCCCCTTCTTCTTCTCTTCAACTTTTACTTTCCCTTTGGAAAGTGTCTTCTTTCTTAGGAGCGCCTTTAGCTCCAGCGTCTCCTCATCGTCGTCCTCGAAGTCTTGAATGGCTTCGAGGAGCTTCTCCACCTTGAGGTTTTTTCATCATCAACCTTCTCTTGGTTGTTGCTCTTGTGGGTGTCCTTCATGTCCGACATGATCTCCTTCGACCGATTAGTCTCTTTGTTGAAGAACCTGCTCTGATACCAATTGAATGTGGCCTAGAGGGGGGGTGAATAGGCCTTTTTGATAATTGTCGGATCCTGCAACACTTAACAACCAGTTCAAAACCAGAGAAATCGGACTAGTCCGGTGTATACGGACTAGATTGATTAGGTTTGATCGATTGACTTTGTTCTTCAATATATGCAGCAGAAGTATACGAGTAAACAGAGTGTCACAAGGTTATGAATCAGGTTGTATCACAATTCAAACTTATACTTGATATTTCAATGTAAAGTAATCAAGATCAATTTGTAACCCTAGATTGATATGAAGTAAGGACAATGAACACAAAAGAGAACACAAGAGATTTATCTTGTGGTTCGGTTCCCACAGAGGCAACCTATATCCACGTTGAGGAGCCCACAAAAGGATCGGGTCTTCTCCAACCCTACCCTCGTCGGATCGTCACAAAGGCCAATCCTCTTCCACTTATCTCAAAGGGGTGAATAACCGAATTCAAGGGGCTTTCTCACACGTTGAGAGCTCCCTTGGATTACAACACAAAATACCACCAAGAACACACTCAAAAATTACAAATAAATCGCAGGAGTGTGTTAGAGAATCAAACCAAGAGCTCAATGTGGTGTTGAATGTGTCTCTCCAATGAACTAGAGTGAATCCTCAAAGGATTGATCTTTGTTGCACTTAATTTCGTGGAGAGATGTGGTTTTTGAGTCTCTTGGGAGGTGTGACGGTGCTAGGGTTCGAGAGAGTGTAAAATATGGCCATACAACTCTATTTATATGGGTTTCTAAAAGTGGCCGTTAGGGTTCAGAAAGATCGGACTAGCCCGTGGTGGTCACCGGACTAGTCCGGTGTGCTGTGTGTAGCAAACCCTAAGTTTTCCGAAATATTGGAACAGTCCGGCTAGGAACGGACTTGTCTGATTCCGCTACTGGAAATCTTCGGACTAGTCCTATAGTCATCGGACTTGTCCGGACATGAGAAACCCTAAGTGTATAGGATGACAAGTCCGCACTTGGAGGACTTGTCCGATTTAGATCAGAGGGTATTTTGGACTAGTCCGTGCAAACATCGGACTTGTCCGATTTGGATCAGAAAGAATATCAGACTAGTCCAGTTGTGATCGGACTTGTCCGTTTTTGTGTGACTTGTGAAGTGTTTTGAGGACTAGTCCGCACTAGGGAGGACTAGTCCGATTCTAGTCAGAAAGGATATCGGACTAGTCCGATAGATATCGGACTTGTCCGATTTCGTGCAGAAAGGATATCGGACTAGTCCGGTGTTAGTCGGACTAGTCCGGTCCTGTGTAACTTTGTGCAATGTGTGTGTTAAGTTGTTATTGAGCTCTTGGGATGTGTTTTCTTAACACACTCCATACACAATGATCTACTATTCTTTTTCCTTGAGCTCATTTCCACTTTGCTCCTCATTTTTACTTCTTTTTGGCACTTTGCTCATTTTCCTATTAAAATCCTGCACTCATCTCAACAAAGAGGTTATGATCCCAATTGCTTGTCATAAATCATCCAAAACCCACAAGGGAGTCCTAGATGCACTTTCAATATGCGTCTAGGAAACACAGTGATTCACACCCGGGGGTGGAATCCACTATCTGATCTATTCTAGGTAGTGGGAATGGATCTTTTGGGCATGCCTTATTCAGTGTAGTGTAGTTGATACACATCCGAAGCTTCCCGCTGGCCTTGGGTACAACGACTGGGTTTGCCAGCCATTTTGGGTGGAAGACTTCTCGGATGAATCCATCTTCGAGCGACTTCTTCACTTCTTGTCGTATGAAGTTATGTCGCTCTACTGATTGCTTCCGAGGCTTCGTATGTACAGGACGAGCGTCAGGATAGATCTTCAGATTATGCTCGATCACTTCCCTAGGGATCCCAAGCATTTGCGACGGTTGCCAGGCAAACATGTTGACGTTAGCCCGGAGGAAAGTGATGAGCACGAGTTCCTATTTGTCATTCAGACCTCCCGATATACGGGTGGTCTGAGCGGCGTCGGAACCGATTTGGACGACTTTGACGGGAATGTCGGTGTCGGCGCTTGGTTGCACGCGAGGTGTGGAGGTTGAGCCTCGATGACGAATGCTCGGGTGTTTCAGAGCTTGCTCCTTTCCGGATTCTTCTTCCTACGCTGTAGCAAGCGCGTGGAGTTCTTCCGGAGCTGTCACTCTGGCGGTGCGATCTCCACGGATCCGAAGAACACCGACTAGTGTTGGCATCTTCAACACCAAGTAGCCATGAACTTGTATAAGGTTGGCCTGCCCAGAATGGCGTTGAAGGGTAAGTTGATATGCGCCACGTCGAAGACCAACTTCTCAGTGCGGTAATTCTCCCGGGTCCCGAAGGTCACCGAAAGAGTAATTGCACCGAGCGGAGTTATGGCCCCTGGACCTACTCTGGAGAAAGGTCGGGAGGGGCGAAGGTCCGAAGGTCGGAGCTGAAGCTTAACAAAAGCTTCAAAGCTTATGAGGTTCAGCCCCGAACCTCCGTCCACCATTACGTGGTGGAGTTGGATGTTATTGATGGTCGGAGATACCATCAATGGGAGTTGGCCAGCTCCGATAATATTCCGAGTGCAGTCTCATGCATCGAAAGTGACGGCAGTATCCATCCACTTCCGATGCGGCTCCGCCCTGGCGGTGGGAGCTACTGAGGCCATGTCCTGCCGCATGGTCTTGAGGACGCGGCGGGAGGTGATGTCCCACGAACCACCAAAGATGGTGTTCATGGTTTTCTGACGTTCATTGTCAGAGACGTAGGAGTTGTCGTCGAAGAAGGTGTAAACAGCCTTCAAGACCTTTTTAGGGTCCTGAAAGCCTAACTCCTCTTCAGTCGGAGCTTCGTCGACTTTCTGTTTTCCTTCCCTTTGTCGAAAAGGAACTTCTTCCCGATGCTTGTTGTAGCGCTCGGCAAGGTTCTGGACCTCTCGGCAGGCTTCCAGCTTGTGGCTGTTCGACTTATGTATTGGACACCACATCTTGGAGCTGCCACCGTCTTCAGATGACGGTCGAGGTCATTTCTCGAGGTGTGGCTCCTGGCCACCCGGAGCTGCGGCAGCTGCGGCAGTAGGTGTGCCGGCCGATGGCTTTTTCTTGACGTTGGACTTTTTCTTCTTTTTGCCACTCCCAGATGTAGTGGCTTCACCCTTGGAGGATTTTTTATTGTCCTCCGGAGGTGGTTGGGAGTGCATTTCACGACCCTTCGCAGCTTTGACACATTTGTCTGCCAAGCTGAAGAGCTGTGTGACGCTGGTGATCTCCTTGGTCGCCAGCTTCTCCAGCATCTTCTTGTCTCGTACGCCCTGTCTAAATGCCAAAATAATAGAGGCGCTGGAGATAGAAGGAATAGTGTTTCATACTTGGGAGAACCTCTGGATGAAGGATCACAAGGATTCTCCCCCCTTCTACTTGACAGCAAAAATGTCCAATTCGGTGCCTGGTTGGGTGTATGAACTTTCGAAATTGGCGGTGAATTATTGGCATAGTTCCGCCCAACTGTTGATGGAGTCGGGCGGAAGGATCATGAACCAGGACTTGGCGGTCCCAATCAAAGCCACAGGGAAGTAGTTGGCCATTACAGCCTTGTTGTCTCCGGCCGCAAGGATTGCGGTGGAGTAAATCTTGAGAAACTCAGCGGGATTGACAGTCCTGTCAAATTTCTCCAGCGGGTGAGGCCGGAACTTTTGTGGCCATCTGACCATGCGTAGGTGCATGGCAAGGGCAGAATAGCCTCCTCCTACTCCCTCGGGAGCAGGACTGTCTCGATCCTCTTGCCTTTCGCGAGCACGCTCGATATGGATGCGGCTGTCCTGTTGACGGTAATGGCGATCAAGCTCCGCCCGGAGGTCATGAGTTGAAAGCCTGATTACCGTATGGGTGCGTCGCGCCGCGGAAGGCAGCGATGTCACTTGTTGAGACACAGCACGCCTCCTATGTTGGGAAGCGTGCAGACCAAGTCTGCCTAACACAGTCCGATGATGCGATGGGGCCCGCCCCGAGGGGGAGGACCTTGGTTGCTGCTGCGATTGGCTGCTGCTGCAACCAAATGTTCCACATCAGCCCTCTACTGCTCCATTGCACCCTGAGATGCACCTGGAGGTGGTGGGCATTGGAAAAGAGCATGTGTTGCATGGAGCGCGTGTTCAGGGTTGTTGTTGGCCGATGTTGTGACCGACGCAGATGCCCCGTTCCGCTGTCCAGCTTGATTTGCCGGCGCGGAAGGTGGCAGCGGAGGCATGACTCCTGTTGGAGCCACGGCACCTGCTAGCTGCTGCACATTGGAGGGATTACCTTCAGCAGGTTGCGCTGCAGGGTTGCTGTTGGACGATCCAGCAGCAGAGTTCACCATCTTCGAATCTCGGCACTGCCCCTACCTGGTGCGCCAACTCTCGGAGTGTTTTTCTGGCAATTCTCTCGATACTACTGTTGGTAGCTCACGGTGTTTTTAGTTCAGTATTGGGTATGCAGAGATTCAAAAGATGATGGAAAATAGACACAAGGATTTATGTGGTTCGGGCCGCCTGAGCGTAATACCCTACTCCACGGGGTGTGTAGTTGTTGTATTGAGAGTCTAAGAGTCAGAACTTCTAATGTGTCCCCCGGCTCAGAGAGAGATAGAGAGTCAACGTGAGCGAGCGTGAGAGAGCGTGAGAGAGCGTCTCCCTTGTGTATCGTCGTCCAGTCCTTTTATAGTACAAGGGCTTATCGTTACACCGTTAGCCTGGCCCGACATGTGGCCCTGGCCGTTACTGATGTTTAATACACAATTAATGAGGTTAATTACCCTTAATAGCGTGGTAACGCGACTTGACAGTGCCGTTACTGGTATTATGGGCCCTCCGATCTTGTGTCACTAATATGGTATTAATGACACTTAATCGGGTCTTGAAGTCTTTGATTGCCCCTTGAAGGTCCAAGCCGTTGGGGGTTCACCAGTCTGATTGCTGAGGTTGAAGGTCTGGCGGTTTGGACAAGTGGGAGCTTCGGGGCTTTCCGTCTGGGATGGGTAGGTGCGGTGTAGATGTACACATGTCGGTACCGGAGCTTCCCTCTGTCGGGGGTTAGGTCCGGGGGTGCCGCACAAGTGTTTAGCCCGGAGCTATCCCATATGTGGGATGTAGGTCCAGTTGTAGTATACATGTGGCGGTACCGGGACTAACCATAGATGGGAGGCAAGTCCGGTCCTGTATGACACGTGGGGCCTTCGCAGGTCTTCAACTCAGACAGGTGAAGTTCCTTTGGTCTTTTTGTAGTCCCAGGGGGTATACGGTACGCAGGGTACCAACAGACTCCAGAGGGAATATCGAAAGGTTCAAAGCAAGACTGGTGGCTAAAGAGTTTACACAACGATAAGGAATCGATTATAACGAAACATTTTCTCCAGTGTCAACCAAAGATTCATTTAGAATTGTGATCGCATTGACAGTTCATTACGATTTAGAGCTACACCAAATGGATGTTAAAACTGCATTCTTAAATGGTGATTTAAATGAAGATGTATATATGTCACAACCAGAAGGTTTTGTCATTGAAGAAAAAGAACACATGACGTGTCGTCTGAAGAAATCCATTTATGGCTTGAAGCAAGCCTCGATACAATGGTACCTCAAGTTCGATAAAGTGATCTGAACTTTTGTTTTTACGGAAAATGATGTGGACAATTGTATATACATCAAATTTAAGGGCAATAAATTAACAATTTTGATCCTATATGTAGATGACATACTTTTGGCTTGTAGTGATAAAGACATGTTACATGAGATCAAGAGCTTTCTGTCATCAAACTTTGATATGAAGGATCTCGGTGAAGCCTCTTACGTTCTAGGCATTGAAATTCATCGAGATAGGTCCAAGTACACATTAGGACTATCACAAAGACATACTTTGAGAGAGTACTGAAGAAATTCAATATGTATAAGTGCTCTCCCACACCTGCTCCAATAGTCAAGGGCAATAAATTTGGGACATTTCAATGTCCAAGGAACCAAATTAAATCTGGCCAGATGAAGTCGGTTCCATATGCTTCAGCTGTCGAAAGCATTATGTACGCTCAAGTTTGTACGCGCCCTGACTTAGCTTTTGTATTGGGAATGCTTGGCAGATTCCAATCAAATCCAAAAATGGACCAGTGAAAGGCCGCAAATAAAGTCTTGCGCTACATGCAAGGTACTAAAGATCTCATGTTAACATATCGAAGATCTGATAACCTAGAAGTTATTGGTTATTCAGATGCTGATTTCACCGACTGTGTGGATAGGAAAAAATCCACGTCAGGTTATATATTCACGCTGGTCGGAGGAGCCATATCGTGGAAAAGCTCGAAACAAACAGTGATTGCATCATGTATAATGCAGGTCGAATTTGTAGGATGTTATGAGGCCACTGGGCAAGTTGTATGGCTAACGAATTTCATTCTCGGACTCAAAGTGGTAGACAACATTAACAAGCCACTTGTGTTATACTGCGATAACGAACATGCAGTTCTCTATGCGAGTAACAACAAGTCAAGTGCTGCTGCCAAGCACATTTACATAAAGTGTAATGTTGTGAAAAATAGAATCGAGGATCATACAATTAAAGTTTAACATATCAGTACGATCGATATGCTTGCGGATCCAATGACAAAAGGCTTACCACCCAGCATCTTTCATAAAAATGTTGTCAACACAGGATTATTGGAAGTCTTATGATTCTGGAAAGAAGGGACCTTTTAAAGAGCCGCTCCTCGTAAAGAATAATGTTTCTATTTGAAATATGTTGATGTATTGTAAGTGTTGAAGTTCAATAGTTTTAATAAACTGTTGTAACACTTCACTTTGTACATTATACTTATTAAGAATGGATAATAAAGTAAATCATACGATCAAGAGGGGATGTTGGTTTGATATCGGTTCACCTGAGATAAAAGCAATAAAAGAGAATGAGAAAAAGCAAAAAGTAGTAAAGATAAAGAAAAAAGGGAAAAAGGAAAAAGTGGACCCGGTAAAATCTCATGGAGTCCTCAACAGAAACGAGCGCCACGATCGGAGGCCCTCCTAACCAACTCAATCTCGGTCCCCTGCTGTATTGCTCTATAAAAGCTAAAGGTGATTAAGTGCTAATGACGCTACTAATCACGAGATCTAAAAACCGATCACAAAGAGAGCAATCACGGCGGGAAGATCCGAGCGACTCCAAGCCGTCCCCGGACAGTGCCGGTGGAGACTCGAAGGAATCCGGTTCTTCACCAAGAAGGCACTAGAGAAGACATCCATGGCTGCCAACGGATCCCCCTCTCGTGAGTTGGCTAATCCTCATCCTTAATCATGTTTATTATGTTCATTAGTGCGCAAACAGTGATTAGGAATAATGATTAAGTTGAATCCCTGAAGCTTAATTTCTAACATGTATTACATGACTTTTAAGAAAACTACATAATTATCGACAACTAGCTCAGTTTTTGTTTGTTATGCGAAAAAAATGAGCTAGCATACAAATAAAATGAGCCACGGAGTTTAGTTGAAATACTAGCACATTGAAATAATGCTACCGGGCTCCATCAACCGGAGACGCATTGTCAGACCAGTCAGTAGTCAGTCTCGAGAAAGCTTCATAAGGAAATGGCCCTCGCCGGTCGCGGGTCTAACTCAAGACGTCCGATCCCAACGATTACTACGACCAGGTCTTTACCAGCTACAGTAATGTACTCCGTCCATTTTTTAAAAAAAAATTGTTGTTTTATAGTTCATTTTAAATACAAAACGACAAACTTTTGAAGACGGTAGAGTATCCATTAGTCCATGTTTCACATTCAAACAAGCATCAATCAGTGAAGCCTGCCAGAATATTTTCTCCTCGAAAATTTGTCGCTTTCTTATTCATTTTTGTATTAGAAAGCGACAAACTTTTAAGAAAGTAGAGAGTACTTCACATGAATCATGAACCCATGTCTCAAAATTTTCTCCATTACAACCACGCCCATGGTTAACAAAATCCTTTCTCCGAAGAGAGAGAGAGATGCATCATGCATCCTGTGATACGATACGGAGAGGTCAAGTTGCCGGTCCATTTGTTTTTCCATTTCCTTGGGTTTGCAGTAGAGGGAAAAGTATGCGCATCATCCTGTCAATGTCGTGACCGACCGGGTAGCCGTTCTCTTATCATTCAACTTCTGTAGCTGTCCCTTAGCATACTTCAGAGCTGACGAAACCTGAATTTCTTTGGCACTGTTCTGCAACGTAAATGGAACGGAATTCAGTGATGAAACTTAATTTGGGGACCATCAGAGGTTGAACGTCACCGTTACGTACGGGCTCGACGGATGACCACGGCTCGCCGGCGACTGACTGCCCAACTCTTTGATTCTTCACTTTATCCCTTCTTCTTGGTGCATGCATAAGCAGTTCGGGCTGCCTTCAGTTCCCTCGTTTCTTTTGCTGCGTGATCAATTCAGATTTGTCCATGACGATCCAGCCTTTTCCGTTTTTCAAATCGTAGCAGCGCAGCAATCGTGGAATGAATCGGCACCAAACGATTGAGCTAGCTTTACTACAAGTCTAAAGTCGTGTGTTTTTAATTTCTGTATGAACAGGGAGGACCAATATATAAAGAGCACATGGATGCCATTTGCATCCGGTATCCAACTATCCAAGACCGAAGTGGTTGACTCGTTTTCTTTTGTTTGTTTACCAAGAAAACGAGCAAACTGGAGGCGTGGGGGACCAAGATGTGCGCGTTTGGTGTCTTCTTTCACGGATCTGAACCACAAATCTCGCAATCAAATGAGTTGAGGTATGAACTGTCCGAACACTCAACTGCAGCACCAGACGTGCATGATGGCGATATAGATTTGAAAGCTTAATAAGTAGATGCTAATCATGGCTTGGTTTAATTAGCTTCTCGATCACCGTTTCTTCGGATTTTTGTTTCATGTAGATCGCAAAGCTGTCGAGTAGCAAATATACCCTCTCCGTCCAAAAAAGTCTATCGTTTTGTAGTTTATTTTTATATTAAAAATCGACAAACTTTTTTAAACGGAGTGAATACATATATATGTATACAAGGAGGATGTTCAATTGTCACTTATGTGTTGTATTTCTGTAAAAATATGCAATTACAGTATATCAAAAAAATTCCTAAACCTAGTCATTCTATGTGTCTTTTATCCACACATCTGATCTAAAAACTCGAATCAATCTTCACAAAACGAAGGAAAAAAATCTTGATTTGTGTGTCTTCTAGCCAGGCCATTCAAAATGGCCTCTTGAGCCCCTTAAAATCGACGGTCTCGATGCACTCAACGCTGTCCCTGGAACCGTTGAGCAGCTTGAGGAGGTCGCTGGCACGCTCCTTGGTGACACCGCCACATCCGACCTGGAGCAGCAGCAGCAGTTTCTGGAACGCGCCCACGCGCAGCGCCTCGGCGCGGCACGCGGCGGCGCTGGCGTCGTCCGCGTCGCGGCAGAGGCGCCAGAGCGCCGAGACGGCGAAGTCCGTGGCCATGTCGGACACCCGGAACATCTTCTTCACGAGCACCGGCACAGCCAGCGCGTGCGCGTCGGCGGCCTCGCGGCCGGCGCCGACGCGCAGGACGCCGTCGAGCACAGCTAGCGCCTTCTCGCTCGTGCCCTTGTCGGCGTCGACGAGGAGCTCCACGACGACGGGCACCGCGCCGAGCTCGGCGAGGCGGACGGCCGCGCTGTCGGAGGCGGCGACGAGGTAGTAGGCCGTGACAAGCGCGGCCTTGGTCGCCTGCGGAGAGACCGGGTTCCGGACGAGGCCGACGAGCGCGTCGCACAAACCTGGAATTTTAGACACGGCCTCGATGGTGCCATGGTCTGCCGAGGAGGCGAGCTCGCGGAGCACGATGGCGGCGCTGGTCCGCGCGGCGAGCTCGCCGTGGGACATCACCGAGACGAGGGACTTGAGCGAGGCCGGGGAGGAAATGTAGCGGCGGGCCTCGCCATCGAGCGGGAAGAACACTGTCAGCGCGGCGAGGATCTCCCCCAACGCGGCGGAGACCGCGACGCCAGCAAGACGCCCGAACGCCGCGGACAGCGCGCGCGCCGCCTCTGCCGCCACAAGGCTCCGCCGGTTGCGGTCGCTCTCCTTCCCGAGCGCCCTCGCCCTCGCCGCGGCCGCCCCGCACGCCGCGACATCCCCACGCCTGGCCGCGCCCGAGACGGCGGCCACCGCCTCGGCGGCGTCGGCGTCGCCGAGCGGCACCCGTGGCGTGGGCACCCGCTCCACCCCGCACGCGCGGTTGGTGACGCACCAGTCCTGGATCATCCGGCGCGTAGCGTGGTTAGGGACGAGGTCGGCGAGCCCGACGGGGCGGCCGGTGACGGGGCAGGTGGCGTTCCCGCGTGCCAGCCAGCCTTCCACGCTCTCCCGGTCGTACGTGATCCCCGTGGGCGCAGTCACCGGGTCCCGCATCAGGTCCAGCGAGATAGGGCACCGGAAGTGCGCCGGCACCGACACCTCCTCGCTGGCCGGCGCCACATGCCTGCTGCTCCGGCGCAGCAGCGGTATCTCTGGCACCAGTCTTGACACAGGCCTCGTCGCGCGAGACATCGGCAGAACCATCACGGCGGCTGTTAGAAACGAACTTGGGCGCTGCGAGTCTGGAAGATGCTGCTCGGTGAGTCGTAGCTCGGGCAAAACGTTGAACAGCTGTGAGGAAGTATTTGATTGGGGGGAGGAGAGAGACGGTGCGACCGAAAATGGCGAGGAGGTGGGATATATAGGTTGCGGCGCGCGGGTGGGCAGGTTTATCAACGTTACGTACGTAGGTGGGCGTGGACTCGTGAGCCGTGTGGAGCGGAATCGCTCGACGTTTGACCGTTGAATGGTTGAACGACGTCGGCGACCCGCGTTGGCTTGACGGAGGAGGTATGACTTTATATTCTCTACTTTTTTGTTACTCCACTTTTTCTGTATTCATTTCACAAAACTGTAACCATTTCAGATCCAAGTAACAACAATGTACAACGTTTACAGTTTGGTCACATCGGTCAATCACGCAAGAGCTACATGGTTTGGTCTCATCTGTATCCATACATGTCCCATGAAGGTATATTTTTATGAAGAGTCAATTGTGTTTTTATCATAGATTTACACTTTAATTGTGACCTAGGCTCTGATTTTGAAATTTTACAATTTTATCATAACTCTTTTTGAACATTCGAATTCGTACAAGTTTGTTTAGTGATCATAACGGTGTCAACTTTGACGTAAAAAACGAATTTGTCCCAATGTGTAGAGCCTGCCCCCCGCCGCCTAATAACCCGTGCGCACCCGCTGCCGCTAAAGTTTGCCACCGCCATCGCTCGGGTTTGCCACCGTAACCCCTAACCACAGAGAAGGAGAGAACCGAGAGGGATCGAGACACTGAGATATGAGTAGGGGCATTTTGGTCAATTTCTAGTTTTCAAACATTTTATTCTTTTTTTTCTGTTTTTTTCTCCTCGGCGCGAGCGAAGCGGTGTCTTGGTGGCGAATCAACATCTCGACAGCGAGAGAAGCGACGCCAGCATACACCGAGTCTAGTGTCGGTGGGGACTGCATGGTGGACGTCAGAGAGGGGAGGACGGTCGGATCTAGCGGCAGAGGCCGACGGATGGATGTGCTGCAGCTGCACCTTGCAGCGACGGCCAGATCTGGCGGCGCAAGGGTCAACAGTGGCGCGGCGAGCGGCAGCCCATGGGTCGGTAGTAAGGCGGTTGGCACAAGAAGATGTCGTGTTGTGGCGGCAGCAGCTAGCTCCAACGGTATCTGCCAGATCTGGCGATGAGGTTCGGACCAAGTCGACTGGTTTTCGATGGTGGGTGTCAAGACGAGGCACGGAAGGAGGCTGTGGTGGAAGATGTTGGGGTGCCGTGCCCGGGTACCAGAGGAGGCTGTCGGCTCGTCAGCTGCTGTCGGTACCCTACGTACCGGATACCCCTTGGGATTGCAAAGATCACAAGGAAACTCCATTTACCAGATTTGAAGACCTCCGAAGGCCCCACATGTCAGGCGTAACCGGACCTGCTTCCCCGATATGGTTAGTCCCAGGGCCGCCACGTGTATCATAAGACCGGAGCTATCACCCACACATGGGAAAGCTCCGGACGGAATACCAGTATGGCACCCCCGGACCTAACCCCAGACAGAGGGAAGCTCCGGTACTGACACGTGTCCAACAACACCGGACCTACCCGTCCAGGCGGTAAGCTCCGGAGCTGCCACGTGGCGACCGGCGGACCTTCAACTTCAACAATCAGGCTGGTGGACCCCCCAACGGCTCCGAACCATCAAGGAGCAATCAAAGACTTCAAGACCCGATTAAGTGTCATTAATGTCATATTAATGACACACAATCGGATGACCCTTGTCGGTACCCTGGAAATCATACACCCCTTGAGGTTACAAAGATCTCAAAGAAAAGTCATCTACTTGATTTGAAGACCTTCAGAGGCCCACATGTCAGATATAACCGGACCCGCTTCTCCAACATGGTTAATCCCAGGATCGCCACGTGTACTATCAAACCGGAGCTACCGCCCACAAGGGGGAAGCTCCGGGATATGTACCAAAATGGCACCCTCGGACCTAACCCCAGACCGAGGGAAGCTCCGGATCTGACACGTGTCAGGTAGCTCCGGAGATATCTGTTTCCCATATTACGCTCCGGAGCTGCCACGTGTCCAACTGTCGGACCTTCAGCCTCTAACCTCCGGAAGACTCCACAACGGCTCCGGATCTTCAAAGGGGAATCAAGGACTTCAAGACCCGATTAAGTGTCATTAATACCATATTAATGACACACGATCGGACGACCTTAATTAACAGTAACAGTGCTGTCAAAGCCCATTACCCGGTCATTAAGGGCAATTAAACGTGTTGAATGAGTATCAATATTAGTAACTATCGGGGCCACATGTCGGGCCACGCTAACTTGTAACGGCCTGCCCTTGTACTATAAAAGGACAGGCCGACGACACACTCCAGACATTCGACACACGTTCCATAGACGCTCGATACAAGCTCATACAGCTAATACAACACCAACACACTCGTGGAGTAGGGTATTATGCTCAGGCGGCCCGAACCACGTAAATCTCCGTATCTCCTGTGTCATTTACAATTCACCTTCTTGAATCACCGCGCGTCCACACCGAACATCAAACTCCTCTAACACTTTAGTAGTGTCGGGAGATCTGCCGGATCCAAACCATCGACAGTTGGCGCGCCAGGTAGGGGGCGCCTGAGATTTCAAGAATGGTGAACTCAGCTGCTGGATCATCCAACGGTCATCCTCCTGTTCAAGCTGTTGGGGGCAATCCCTCCAATATGCAGCGACCAGCAGGGACCTCAGCGCCAGCAGGAGTCACACTGCCACCACCGCCGCCTCCACCAGCAAATCAAGCTGGACAACGCGATGGTGCACCGGCATCAATCACTGCTTCGGCAAATCATGACAACCTGGAACACGCGCTCCATGCAGCACGTGCTCTTCTCCAACGCCCACCACCTCCGGATGCATCCCGGGATGCACTGGAGCAGTGGAGGGCTGATGTGGAACATTTAGTTGCAGCAGCAGCTGACCGCATCAGCAACCAGGGTCCTCCTCCTTCAGGACGGGCCCCGTCGCAGCGATGGATCTTGTCTGGCAGACTTGGTCCGCACGTTTCCAACCACAGGAGATGTGTTGCATCACAGCAGGTGACGTCGTTGCCCTCCGGGGCACGACGCACCCACACGGTATCAAGGCTTTCAACTCATGACCTCCGGGCGGAGCTTGATCGCCGATACCGCCAACAGGACGGTCGAGTCCATATTGAGCGTGCTCGTGAAAGACGAGAAGCTCAAGACGTTCATGCTCCTGAAGGAGTGGGAGGAGGCTGTTCAGCCCTGGCCATGCATCTGCGTATGGTCAGGTGGCCACAGAAGTTCCGGCCTCACCTGCCGGAGAAGTTCGACGGGACCGTCAATCCCGTCGAATTTCTTCAGATTTACTCCACTGCTATCTCAGCAGCTGGAGGAAATGAGGCCGTAATGGCCAATTACTTTCCAGTGGCTTTGACTGGGACCGCAAGGTCCTAGTTTATGAGCCTTCCACCCAACTCCATCAACAGTTGGGAGGAGCTGTGCCGGCAGTTCACCGCCAATTTTGGGAGTTCATACACCCGACCAGGCACTGAACTGGACCTTTTTGCAGTCGAGCAAAAAGGGAGAGAATCCCTGCGATCATTCATCCAGAGGTTCTCTCAGGTACGAAACACTATCCCTTCTATCTCTAGCGCCTCTGTCATTGTGGCATTCAGACAGGGTGTACGGGACAAGAAGATGCTGGAGAAACTGGCGATCAAGGAGATCACCAGTATCATGGAACTCTTCAGTTTGGCTGACAAATGTGCCAGAGCTGCGGAGGGCCGTAAGATGCACTCCAAACCAACTCCGGAGGATCACAAGAAATCATCCAAAGGAGAAGCCGCTACCTCCGGGAGTGGCAAGAAGAAGAAGAAGACCAAGGGCAAGAAGAAGTCGTCGGCCGGTGCATCCAATGTTGCAGCTGCTGCAGCTCCGGGTGGCCAGGGGCCACGCCCCGAGAAGCGACCTCAACCGTCTTCTGAAGACGGTGGCAAACCCAAGGTGTGGTGTCCAATTCACAAAACGGGCAGCCGCAGTTTGGAAGACTGCCGGGAGGTCCAAAACCTTGCCGAGCGCTACAACAAGCGCCGGGAAGAAGCTCCTTTCCGACAGAGGGAAGGAAAACAAAAAGTCAACGAAGCTCCGGCTGAAGAGGAGTTAGGTTTTAAGGATCCCAAAAAGGTCCTGAAGGCCGTCTACACCTCCGTCGACGACGATTCCGACGTCTCTGCCAACGAGCGTCGAAAGACCATGAACATCATTTTTGGTGGATCATGGGACATCACCTCCCGCCGCATCATCAAGACTATGCGTCGAGACATGGCTGCTGTAGCTCCTACAGCCAGGGCGGAACCTCATCGGAAGTGGATGGACACAACCATCACTTTTGATGCTTCGGACTACCCTCGAAGCATAGTTGGAGCAGGTCAACTACCTTTGATGGTATCTCCTACCATCAATAACATCCAGCTCCACCATGTCATGGTAGACGGAGGATCGGGGCTTAACCTCATAAGCTTCAAAGCTTTTACCAAGCTTCAGCTCCGACCTTCGGATCTCCACCCCTCCCGACCTTTCTCCGGAGTAGGTCCGGGAGCCATTACCCCACTCGGAGCTATTACTCTCCCTGTTACCTTCGGGACACGGGAGAAGTATCGCACCGAGAAGTTGGTCTTTGACGTTGCTCAGATCAACTTACCCTTCAATGCCATCTTGGGTAGGCCTGCCTTGTACAAATTCATGGCAGCTGCTCATTATGGCTACCTGGTGTTAAAGATGCCAACACCAGTAGGCGTTCTCCGGATCCGCGGAGATCGTACTGCCGGAGTAACTGCTCTGGAAGAACTCCATGCACTTACCACGGCGCAAGAGGAGGACTCCAGGCAAGAGCAAGCTCCAAAACCCCCGAGCATTCAACAACGAGGCTCGACATCTGCACCTCGTGTGCAGCCAAGCGGCGACACTGACATCCCCGTCAAAGTCATCCAAATTGGTTCTGATGCCGCTCAGACCACCCGTATATCGGGAGGATTGAACGACAAATAGGAACTCGCGCTCATCGCTTTCCTCCGGGCTAATGTTGACGTGTTTAACTGGCAACCGTCACAAATGCCTAGGATCCCCAGGGAAGTGATTGAGCACAATCTGAAGATCTACCCTGACGCCCGGCCTGTGCACCAGAAGCCTCGGAAGCAATCTGTAGAGCGACAGAACTTCATTCGACAAGAAGTGAAGAAGTTGCTCGAAGCTGGATTCATCCGAGAAGTCTTCCATCCAAAATGGCTGGCAAACCCAGTCGTTGTGCCCAAGGCCGGCGGGAAGCTTCGGATGTGTATCGACTACACAACACTAAATAAGGCATGTCCAAAAGATCCATTCTCACTACCTAGAATAGATCAGATAGTGGATTCCACCTCCGGGTGTGAATTATTGTGTTTCCTGGACGCATATTCTGGGTATCATCAAATCAGAATGTCTAGGGAAGATGAAGAGCATACCTCTTTCATCACAGTAGATGGATTGTACTGTTATACAGCCATGCCGTTTGGTCTCAAGAATGCAGCTTCAACCTTTGTACGAGCTATGTACAAAACCTTTGAAGACCTCATTAGAGACATAGTGGAAGTGTATGTTGATGACATCGTGGTTAAGGTCAAGAACAAGGAGTCACTCCTTGACACCTTGCAGGCTGTCTTCGACAAGCTGCGGGTCACCCGCACAAAGCTAAACCTAGACAAGTGTGTCTTCGGGGTTAGCTCCGGAAAACTTCTTGGTTTCCTGGTAAGTCACCGGGGCATAGAAGCTAATCCGGCGAAGATCAAGGCCATTGAAGACATGCGGCCACCAGCCCGCATCAAAGATGTCCAAAAGCTAACTGGATGTCTAGCAACCCTCAGCCGGTTCATTTCAAGACTGGCAGAACGGGCACTCCCCTTCTTCAAGTTATTGAAGAAGTCCGCACCATTCCAATGGTCTGAAGAAGCAGAAAAGGCGTTCCAGGAGCTAAAACAGTTCCTCACCACCCTACCAATTCTGGTAGCTCCGAACCCTGGTGAGCCTTTGTTGCTTTACATTTCAGCAACTGACGAAGTCGTCAGTATGGTCCTGGTTGCAGAGAGACCAGAGCTACCCCATACTCAGGAATCCAGACCCCTTCAGGAGGGTCCGGAAGTCCCTGAAAGCGAGTCTGGATCCCAGCTCCCAGACTCGAATCCACAAGAAGCTACTTCAGAAGACCCAAACCCCTCCGGGAGGGTCCAGGTCGCTTCTGAAGAAGCTCCGGGTTCCTCCAGCCAGAACCCGGAGGTCCACGAAGAAAATCCGGATCCCTCCGGGAGGATCCGGGTCAGTGAAGAGGAAGCTCCGGGCCCCTCCGGGTGGGTCCGGACCATTCAGTGCCCGGTGTACTTCATCAGTGAAGTACTACATGATGCCAAGACTCGATACCTAGAAGTGCATAAGCTGCTCTATGCAGTTCTTATTGCCTCCAGGAAGCTTTGCCATTATTTCCAAGCTCACAAGATCTCAGTGGTGACTTCTTACCCACTTCGAGCAATCTTGCATAATCCCAACTGGGAATATTGCAAAGTGGGTAGCGGAATTGGCCGAATTCGATATCGAATTCATTTCAAGGCAATCAGTCAAGAGTCAAGCATTGGCAGACTTCATGGCGGAATGGACTCCTTCTCCATCAAACCCTGGGGGCCCCAGTGAGCAGAAGCTGGAACACCAAGCTCCAGTCTTCACCGAGCCTCACTAGACCCTCTACTTCGACGGCTCCATGCAAAAGTAGGGGGCCGGAGCTGGAATCCTTCTCCTCGCACCAACCGGGGAGAAGGTAAAATACATGGTACACCTTGACTTTAAGGCGACCAACAACATGGCGGAGTATGAAGCACTCATCTACGGACTAAAGGTGGCACTGTCATACGGTGTCAAGCAACTGCTGGTTAAGGGAGATTCACAGCTCATCATTAAGCAAGTGAAGGGTGAATGCTTCTGCAACAATCTCCAGATAGCTGCTTACCTCCTTGAAGTCCAGAGGCTTCAGAAGGACTTCGAAGTCCTAGATCTCCACCATGTCCAGCATGCCCACAACGCTGAAGCCAACGAACTCTCGACAAAAGCGTCAACTGGAGCTCCAGCTCCTGACGGAACTTTTGTCCGGAGGTTGTCAAAACCCACAGCTCAGCCTGCTGAACTGAGCAAAGGGGGCGAGATCAGCACCCCGAAGCTGACGGTCCCGATGGCCCTATTACCATGGCAGCCATCAAGGGTCGTAGGTGCTGCCAGAAGCTCTGAGCAACCCAGCACGCAAGACTCAAATGCTCAAGTTAGTTCCGATGCATGGATCTCGGAGATCCGAAACTACTTGAAAGACAACATTCTTCCTGACGATGATGTGTCCGCTGACCGGGTAGTCAGAATGGGCCAACAGGACATCTCCAAACCGGTCAACTGGAGAGACACCCTTCTTCCTGGTGTATGGAGCTGAAGCAACCCTTCCTCCGGAAATCACCTTGGGGTCACTCCGGGTTCGGACCTTCGACGAAGCCACGCAAAACCGGCTCCGGCGTGAAGACCTGGACCTCCTTGAGGAGGGAAGGTGCCAAGCAGATGTTCGGAATGCCCGATACCGCCAAGCCCTTCGGCGCTATCATCAGCGGCATGTACACAACCGACAGCTCGAGGAAGGCGACCTGGTGCTACGGAGAATACAATCTAGAGAAGGGTTAAACAAACTCTCCCCCAGCTGGGAGAGACCCTTCCGAGTGATTAAAGTATCCCGTCCCGGGAGCGTTCGCTTGGCTACCGAGGATGGGACACCTCTCCCAAATCCTTGGAACATTGAGCACCTCTGTAAGTCTACACTTAATATCACAGAGGTGAGTCTGTAGTAACTTGAGTTGTATGTTATAGAGTCATTGTATAGAGTCGGGTAGTTCCTCCGGGAGAACAGCCGGACCTTTCCCGGAAGGTCCGCAAAGTTCATGCAACACTTGTCACAGTCTCAGGACTAAAAGTGTGGCTAGCTACCCTGGGTCAAACGAGAAATAAAACACGCTTAGCCTGGTTCCGTACCCTAAGAGTGTACTTGTTTCCCTTGTACCCCGGACCTATAATGAAAGACATCTTCATGTGAAACAGACTCCACGTGCATTTATTTTGTACAGGCTCAACATTTTTTATTTTTCTCTTTCTTGTCTATAACAAAGACGTGCAATTCTTAAGAAATTTTAGTTCGACCGGTTCATATACGATTCGAGTTGTATTGTCGATTCTTTTGGATTCAAATATTGTTCATGGCCCACTCGTCTGAAAGCCGCCAAGCCAATCTAGGGCCGGAGTGTGCTATCGACTTAGCCTGGTCAAGCACCCTGAGTACACCACTCTACCTACACCCCGACAGGCCGAAGTAAGGCGGGTCCAAGTACAATTGGATCTGGAAGTAAATACAACACATTCGATTGTATTTAGAATCGCGATGGACCTAAAATTTTCTTGAGAATCGTAAGCCGCGACGAAGTTATAGGCAAGAAACGAATTTTACTATTTTCTTGGCTTCAGTGTGCAGGAAAAATAAAATCTACGTTGATGGAGAAAAGCCGGAGCCAACAAAGCTCCGACTCCCCTAGGTGGCTTGTAATCGATGTTAAGCATTGAAAACGAGCATCGCCAGAGCAACCAAGCTCCGGTAGAGCCAGGGGGACCAGCCGTCGACGCTAAATAAAAGATGGTGAGAAGACCCTGCAAACGGAGTCTGCTGCCAACAAACTAAGTGTTGGCAAAGGTCACTGCCGGAGCTACTAAGCTCCGACACCCCGGAGGACTAACTATCGATGATCTACGCATTGATAGGGACTATTGCCAGAGCTACTATCTCTGACGATAGATAATGCTGGAGCTTTTAAGCTCCGACAACCTCAGGGGGCCTTCACTATCAAAGACTTCGGACCTACACTCTACAAGTTCGGAGCAAAATGAGTCTTCAACAAAACACAATATCCTCTTGGTACATGTTCACAATCAAATTGTGTACATCTACCAGGGGGCCAAGTGAAGACAAAAGTGTTGAAGACAAAAAGTGAAATTCACAAAAATTTGGGGATTCCATTCATCTGGAGACAAGGGATTACAAAATTGAGGAAGAAGAAGAGAAAATACAAGTGAGAACTACAGAGATGGTCCTAGACCCTATGGAAGAATTGGGCGACCTTCTGGGCAACCTCCGACACATTGGCACGGACAGCTTCACCTTCTCCTTCAACGGGACCTTCAAGCACCGGGTCTAGAGGGCATTGGGGATTCCGGCTGGTGTAGCACGTTAGCACATATTCTGCGACGTTCTTCGCCAGGGATTACCCCTCAAACTCCAATTGGTCTGCGATGACGTCGCCCACCTTGGAGAGTTTGCTACCTGCCGAGCTCAACGCCTGCAATGCTAGGTCCGGCTCCTGCTCCGGATCATCCGGACGCACGGGACTGAAGCCCATCGGTGTCAGAGCGTCGTTGGCCTTGCCCAGGAACTCTCAAATCTGTAGGGAGTCCGCAGTCCTCAAGCCCTTCAACTCTTCCAAGGATCTTCTGGCCGCCACCAGTTCAGAATTCTCGCGAGCGAGGTGCTCAACTTCTTTAGCGTTTTGCTGAATCTTTTCAGCAACCCGCTTTTCGAGTTTTCCGAGCTCCTCCTCCCGGAGGTGGATCTTGTTCCGGCGGTCAACCAGGTCCTTCTCCCTGCCCCTCACTTTCTTCTCCCTGGCAGCAAGGGAACACTCTTGCTCGTAGAGTTCCTGCCCTCGCACCCAGGCCTTCTCCTCCTCCTCAGTGCAGCGCTCTTCCAATTTCTTGGCGCGCTCCTCGAGGCCCTTGTCAGCCAGAGCCACCTTCTCGGTGAGCTCCTCCTCCCTCCTCAGGACGTCATCCTGCAGCTCTAGGAGTTTCTGCTCTTCATCTTCGAGTCGTTTCTCCCTCTCCTCAAGTGCCTCCCGGCGCTTGATGAGTGTAGTGTTAATGGCCTCAAGCCTCTCTCTGGCGTTCATCGGCCGCACTGTTAGCTGCTTTGGTCTGCTCATAAATCTCCCGGGATTGAGCGTCGAGGGCGCGAGTCATACTCTCCCTGTCATCCAACAATTTGCCCCAGTATTCCAGGCGGACCTTCTGTAAGGATCGAAACGCCCAAGAGGGGGGGTGAATTGGGCTTTTACAAATTTTAAGGCAATTTAAAAACTTTAATTGTTAAGCCCTAATTCCCTATGCAAGTCAACTACGCAATCAAGAGAGTTAAGTGCGGAATAGTAAAGCGTAATCGTAAAGGGGTAGGGAGAGGAATGCAAACGCTCGAAGACACGGAGACACGGCGATTTTTCCCGTGGTTCGGTAAGATCACTAGGATCTTCCTACATCCACGTTGTGGCACCCACCAAAGGGTATTGCCACTCCCAAGTCACCAAGACGAGGGAATCCACTAACTTTCTCCGTTCGCCATCTCCGGCAAGGTGGAGCTCAAGCCTTGTACAACTTCGATCCTCCGGGCTTCCACAATTGTCTTGGCAAGCTCCGGAGCAATCTCTCTACTCTCCTCTTGATACAAGGTGAATGCAATCACCAAGAATGCACTCCCTCACGGCTCTCACTGGTCTAGAGACTCCACTCACCCAGAGAGGACGCACACAAGCTTCTCTCTAGCTAGGTCTAGCCTATATCTTGAGGTGTAGATGGACGAAAAGGGTGTGTAAATGATTGTTCTAGGTCTTGGACACTTGAGGATGTGTGGGCATGCTCTGGTTGTCAAGTGTTGTCGAAATGACTGGTGGAAGGGGGTTAAATAGCCAGCCCAACTGAATTAGCTGTTGAAAAAGTGGGCTGATTACTTTTTCTGTGTACATCGGATGATCCGATGACCCCCTTTTCTGAGCATCGGTCTAATTAGATTAGCTGACGTTACTGTGTCAGAAGTGACCATTATTCGACCGATGATGCACCTTCTTAATCATCGGATGATCCGGTGAGCTTTGTCTTCAGACTTGGTTCAGAAATAATGTTTCTGTTGAATTAGACCGATGTTCACTTTGCTTCTGCATCGGATGATCCGGTGAGTGTTTCTCCAGAATTGTTGAGACAAATTAATCTTTCTGTTGAACTTCACCGATGTCCACTTGTCTCTAGCATCGGATGATCCGGTGTGCACTTCATTCTGAGGTCTTCTTCTTCTGTTGAGCCCAAATCGACCGATGTGTGCATTTTCCAGAACATCGGATGATCCGGTGAGTGTAATTTGTTTGCTTCGAGTTGAACTTTTAGAATCTTCTCGAGTGACCTCTTTGACACTTGTTGCAAATAATGTTCTGATGAATATTGATCTTCTTGTGTTGCCAATTTTGATAGAATAGAGTCGTTGTGTGAGTTCTTCATTTAGCCTTCATGAGAATTGAATAACCCCCTTAGAATAGGTCGTTGAGGGGTCTCCATTCGTATCCAATGAGTAGTAGATGATTTGAATAGATAGTCGTAAACGCTTGATGTGATATACGTGAAACCTTGCATCCACAAACTCATTAGTAATTACGAATGGTTGTCATTAATCACCGAAACCATACCTCACGGGGGCCTAGATGCTTTCAATCTCCCCCTTTTTGGTGATTGATGACAACACAACGAGTAGAGCATAGAAGTAATGATTTTAATAACGCAATGCTCATAAAAGATTGTAACTGGAACAAAATGCAACACAAGGAGCTCGAAGGCTCAAACAGTGATCAAATAAGTCATGAAATAGCACACTGAATTACAATAGAAGCAAAAGATAACAAGAAAAACTCAAATCGTAGCAAATGACAAAAAGTCCAAAAGGTAAAGGTAAAACTCCCCCTAAGTCTAAGACTGACTCCCCCTAGAGCTAAACTCCCCCTGACTCTAACTCTTCTCCCCCTTTGGCATCAAGACACCAAAAAGGGAAGATGAGTACCTAGGACTCCGGAGCACTCGGGGCGACGGTGAAGCGGTCGACGTCGGCGGTGCTGTCGTCAGAGCTGCTCGAGGTGGAGGTCGCAGGTGCTGGCGCTGGAGCGGGAGGAGCTGGAGCTGCTGACGCTGCTGGGGGATCTGCTGGGGCTGCTGGCGCCGGTGGAGAAGGTACTGCCGGTGGAGGTGAGAACTGGAACGGCACTGTCGAGGCTAGTAGAGGTGACATGCTGAAGCTCGGTACAGGCGACGCCGGTGCTGGAGCTGCAGTAGGTGCCAGTGGAGAAGCTGCTGGAGCCTGACCAAGACCCGGCTGCTAAGGCGGAAGGGCTATCCCAGTCTGCTGGTAGAGGTTGGTGATCAACCCCAGGATGCCCATCATAGCCTGCTGAGTCTACTGCTGCTGGTCCAGGGTCCTCCGGTGCATCTGATCCACCAGGCTCGTGAAGCGGTCAGTGTCCTCTCGCCTCTGACAGGCGATCTCCAACTGCATCTCCTGCTGCTGTCTCTGTAGCTCTGCGAGCCGTGCAGCGTGCTCCGCTCGGGCCTGCTCAGCTGCAAGCCTATCCTGGCGCTGCTGCTCGACCATCTGCTGGAGCAGCGAGGTGAGCTCTGACGGCTGTGACACCTGAGCCTCGGACACTGGAGGTGGTGGAGCAGTCGAACCTCCCGCCTCCGCGTCGTGCTGCCTCGGAGAAGGAGGTGGAAGAGGGAAGTACTCCTCGACGCTGTCACTGGTGTCGCTGTCCGACCAGACGTGCTCCAGTCCTCCACCCTGTGCCTCTGCCTGGGCGAGCGCCTCGTCCTCCTGGGCTAGCTCGGTCCAGTCCTCCTCGGAGAGTCGAGCTCTGACCTGACGCTAGACTGGACGGCCAAGGCGGCGGTCTCCAGGAGTAGGCACTCGGTAGTGGCCGAACCGAGTGGCATGGAGCTCTGTCAGGGGAGCAGTGGCTGGCGAGTCCTCAGGTGCTAGCAGGAACAGCAGACGGCAGATCCAATGCCCGTAGACCAACTGCCTCAACATCCCAACTCCGTCAGTGATCATGTCCTCCATTTCGCAGATCAAGATGTCCACGATATCAAACTCCATCCCGTTCATCACAGAGAACAGGATGGTCTGCTGGAGGCTCGTGAAGCCCTCTAGGTAGCTGGACCTCGGTAGAAGGGTACGCCTGAGGATGTGGTGAACTGTCCGAGCGGCTGGAGTGAGGAGAGCTGGCACCCTCGGCTGGTCTGGCGTGAAAGGAGGGGTGAACATACCTGTGATCTCCTCGAATGGCGGTGACACTCCCCCTGTCAGCGGCCTCCTCGGTGGGTCGGCTCCTCCGTAGACCACCTCGTGCAGGCAAGTGAGGTGTGTGTCCACTCCAAGTAGCTGTGCCAGTCGCTCTCGAGACACGGTGTGCTGCTGCCCCAGAAACATGAAGTGGATCGAGCGCCGACCCTCTGAGATATAGAGAGTGGCGTAGAAGACTCGAACCCACTCCTCCACGTAAGTGCTCCTCTGTCGTGAGAGCAGCTCCACAAGGCCTCTATACCTCTCAAAGTATGGCCTGATCCCCTGTCCAACTGCTGTTGTAAGCTGATTCCAGTCGATGTAAGTGTGCTGGAAAAGCTTATGGCCCCGACGCCTGTACGTCTCGTACAGGGACGCCTGTGTCAGGGTCCAAAAGCGGGGATCAACCCGAGTGTCCCTGGGCTGCGGGAACCACTCCTCTGGCAATGCTGTCCATCTGAGCTTCTTTAGTTGTTTTGCCTTGAACTTGCGATAGTCTGTAAGCCTGACATCCTCGACAACTCTAGCAGCGGTATCCATCTCGTAGATGGCCCTCTGTGCCTCTCTGTCCTCTGCGCGGTCGGCAGCAGTGGGACGCTGACTCGCGGGGGGGTCTGACCTCCCCCTCGGGTCCTAACGGTGCGCCGGTGAATCAGTGGCGTCACCGCAGTCTCCTCATCCTCAGAGTCGTCGAGCGGCACGAGCTGCACTGTGGGCCGCTGCTGCCTCTGCCGAGACTCGCGGAGCCGCAAGGAACCGCGATGGCCGCGCTCACGCTCCTCGGCGGTGCGAGCGGCCAACTCTGCCCGGCGAGCTTCCTTCGAGAGCTTTTGTTTCTTCGCTGCGGGCTCCTCGATGGCCTTGCCTTTGCCCTTGTGATCACGGCCCATCTTAGTGACGAAAAGGATCTCACGAACGACGAGCGGCGACGCAGCGATCGGGATGATGTCGCGTGGTTCGTGGGAACCCTAGCGACAAAAATCGTCGAACGGAAGGAGGGCTGCCGGCGGTGAGGTGGAGAGACGACGAGGTGGTGATGGAGGCTGAGAGGCGATGACGGCGGCGCCCTGAAGAGACGGCGGCGGCGGCTGCGGCGGCGGCAGCGGCGACGATGGCGGCGGCGGCGGCAGCCGGCAGAGGTGGCGGCGCGGGAGGCACGGCGGCGGTGGAGGCGCGGCGGCGGCTCGGCCTGAGGTGGCGGCGCGAGGGCTGACGCGGCGGCGATGAAGGGGTGGCAGCGCGGAGTGAAGAAGACGAAGCGGTCGTACATCTTTAAATAGGAACCCGATGACCTAACCGTTACGCGAACACCGGATCGACCGATGCGCATCGGGGGGGGGGGGGGGGGGGTCATCGGTCGAGTTCAACAGAGAGTTGGTCCAAAAACTCTCTTTGCACACCGAATAATCCGACGTTGCTACGTCGATCATCGGTCGAATTCTGCAGGGTAATAGAGGATTGAACATCGGATGCTCCGATGTTTCCTGAAATGAACTCAACGGTCGATTTCTTGGTTCTGACTGATCTGTTCGTTGAACTGAAGCACCAATTGGTCCGATGTAGCTGCTGACCCCAGCATCGGATAATCCGATGACTACAGAAAACCTAAGAATGCCCATATATGTCCGTTGACTTTAAACACACAAAGAGAAAACGAGTCTCAGGACCTTTTGGGCACCTCCTAACCCCTAATAATAGGCTTTTCAAAAAAGTGCCACATATTGGCTAAGCCCTAAAGCAAATAGAGCACACAAGGAAAATTAGGAGGGAAAAACAAGAAAATGTAAGGTCCATGCTTTGTGAGCTATAGTATGGAAACTTCTATCTCTTTAAAGCATGTTCCTTTAGAATTTTGCTCTTTCCACATCATATGAGTTAAGATATTGCATTTCAAACAAGTCTTCTTCTCATAATGTGGGTTCCCCTTTGTGACAATCTACCGTATGCAATGCCAAACAAGTTAATGCAAGATAATAAATGAGTGCAAGTCTATATGGCAGGAATCATGCAAGGCATAAGATAAATCTATCTTGCCAAGTTTAAACCTGCCAAAGGCTTCCTCAGGGAAAACTATTTCTAGCTCGCCCCTATCCTTTGGGAGTTAGGCAAGACCTATATGATATGCAACCTTACATGAACATGGCAACTTACATGACGTTAGATGCATCTAGCACATTTAATTCACTTCTAAGCCTAGAAAAAATTTTCTCATCAAGTGGTTTGGTGAAGATATCCGCCAATTGTTCTTCGGACCTAACACCTTGTAATGAGATGTCTCCCTTAGCCTCATGGTCCCGCAAGAAGTGATGGCGAATATCAATGTGCTTGGTGCGGGAGTGTTGAACGGGGTTTCTAGCTATCTTAACCGCACTTTCATTGTCACAAAGGAGAGGCACACAACCAAACTTAATTCCAAAGTCCAAAAGGGTTTGCTTCATATATAGAATTTGGGCACAACATGCACCGGCCGCTATATACTCTGCCTCCGCAGTGGACAAAGCCACGAAATTTTGCTTTTTGCTAGACCAAGATACTAGGGAACGCCCAAGTAAGTGGCACCCTCCGGAGGTACTCTTGCGGTCCACACGACATCCGGCAAAGTCCGAATCCGAGTAGCCTAAGAGATGAAAACTAGCGTTCTTGGGGTACCACAACCCTACACTTGGGGTATGCTTGAGATACCGAAGTATCCTAAAGACCGCCTTCTTGTGCGATTCTTTAGGTGCCGCTTGAAAGCGAGCACACAAGCACACACTAAACATAATATCGGGCCTAGATGCGGTAAGATATAACAATGAGCCAATCATGGGACGGTAATGAGATTGATCAATAGGTTTACCGTCCATGTCCGCGTCGAGATGACAATTTGTCGCCATTGGAGTGCTTCTTGAGCTACAATCTCCCATCTCAAATTTCTTCAAGAGGTCCTTTGTGTACTTCTCTTGATAGATGAAGGTCCCCTCTTGAAGTTGCTTGATTTGAAATCCTAGGAAGAAGTTGAGCTCTCCAATCATTGACATATCGAATTCCCTAGACATCATTTTGCCAAACTCATGGCTAAGAGCTTTGTTAGTTGAGCCAAAAATAATGTCATCAACGTAAATTTGACAAAGAAATAAATCTCCGTCGATGTCCTTGGTGAAGAGTGTAGTATCCACCCTCCCGATCTTGAATCCTTGCATGACTAGGAAATCCCTTAGTCGTTCATACCACGCCCTAGGTGCTTGCTTGAGTCCGTAGAGCGCCTTGTGTAACCTATACACATGATTAGGATTCCTCGGATCTTCAAACCCGGGAGGTTGCTCAACATAAACAAGCTCGTTAATATAGCCATTAAGAAAGGCACTTTTCACATCCATTTGATAAAGCATTATGTTATGATGTGAAGCAAAAGCAAGGAGTATACGAATAGCTTCTAACCGAGCGACCGAAGCGAATGTCTCTCCAAAGTCTAGTCCTTCAACTTGCGCAAAACCCTTGGCCACAAGTCTTGCCTTGTTGCGGACCACAACACCATTCTCGTCTTGCTTGTTGCGGTACACCCACTTCGTTCCGATGATGTTCTTGTCCTTGGGTCGCTCCTCCAACACCCAAACTTCGTTGCGGGTGAAGTTGTTGAGTTCTTCTTGCATTGCCATCACCCAATTTGGATCTTGAAGTGCTTCCTCGATGCGAGTGGGTTCTACACACGAAACAAACGAGTGGTGCTCACAAAACGAAGCGACATGGCGAGAACGAGTACTTACTCCCCGTGACGGACTTCCGATGATTTGATCCATCGGATGCGCCTTGGAGATGCGCCCATGCCTCATGAGTGGTTGTGAAACACTTGGTGGTGGTGATGCGTTTTGCTCGTCTTGTGGATGGACTTGATCTTGGACTTCTTCTTCTTCGTCTTGATGTTGTAGGACTTGTGAATCTTGCGTAGGCAATGGATCATCTTTTTCTTCTTCTTCGTCAACTTGAGGCGCCATGGAGGTGTCGATGTTAGCATTTGAGACTCCCCCTTGATCATGGCTCTCCTCAACTTCGGGCTTGATGTCTCCAATGGTCATGTTCTTCATAGCTTCTCGTAGAGTCTCATCATCTATATCATCATGACCAAAACTCTCCTCTTGGGAGCCATTAGTCTCATCAAACTCAACATCACAACTTTCTTCAACTAACCCGGAGGTTTGGTTGAATACTCGATATGCTTTTGAGTTTGATGCATAACCAAGAAAAATACCAACATCACACCTTCTTTCAAACTTACCAAGCCTCTTCTTGCGGTAGATGTAGCACTTGCATCCGAAGACTCGGAAGTAGGAGATGTTGGGCTTTCTCCCAATGAGGAGCTCATAGGGGGTCTTTTGAAGTAGTCGATGAAGATAGATCCTATTAGCGGCATGGCACGCCGTGTTGATTGCTTCGGCCCAAAACTTCTCCGACGTGCCATAGTCATCAAGCATTGCTCTTGCAAGGGTGATGAGAGTCTTGTTCTTCCTTTCAACGACACAATTTTGTTGAGGGGTGTATGTGGCCGAAAACTCGTGCTTCACGCCTTCACGGTCACACCACTCCCCAATGTTGTAGTTCTTGAACTCGGTGCCGTTGTCACTCCGGACCTTGATAATGGGAAGTTGAAATTCCCTTTGAGCTCGTTTTGCAAAGGTCTTGAAGACTTCCGGAGTTTCACCCTTGTCACCTAGAAACAAAGTCCAAGCATATCGAGAATAATCATCAACAATAACGAGACAATAGAGGTTACCACCAAGACTTTGGTATGTGGACGGTCCGAAGAGGTCCATGTGAAGCAGTTCAAGTGGCTTGGAGGTTGACACCATTGTCTTCATCGGATGGTGCGAGGCAACTTGCTTCCCGGCTTGACATGCGCTACAAAGCTTGTTCTTCTCAAATGTGACGTCCTTCACGCCGGTCACCATCCCAAGCTTGAATGACTTCTTGAGCTTGCTCATCCCTATGTGAGCAATGCGTCGATGCCATAGCCAACCCAAACTTGTCTTGGTGAAAAGACAAGTGGTCAAGCTAGCGTTCTTGTTGGAGAAGTCCACCAAGTAAAGATGTCCATGCCTAAACCCCTTGAAGATTAGTTCTTTGCTAGACTCACTAGACACCACAACACCATTCTTGTCAAATGTGCACGTTAGTCCAAGATCACATAATTGAGCAATAGAGAGTAAATTGAAACTAAGAGACTTAACATAAAGCACGTTAGAGATAGACAAATCATTAGAAATAGCAATTTTACCTAAACCAATTACCTTCCCCTTTGAGTTATCACCAAAGGTGACTTGTTCGTGATTGTCGGGGTCCTCTATGGAGGTGAACATACCATCATTGCCGGTCATGTGTTGAGTGCACCCACTATCAAGTACCCAATGTTTTCCTCCGACTTTGTAGTTCACCTACACACATGAAGTTAGTTTTTGAGTTTAGGAACCCAAGCCAACTTAGGTCCTTGTATGTGTGATACAAGTGATTTTGGGACCCAAAGTTGCTTGGGGAGCTTCCCCTTCATGCCCTTGATGTCTTTGCCGATGAACTTTGCCTTCACCTTCCCACCTACTTTGCTCAATAGATAATAGTGATTATCAAAGGTAGATGTATAGTTAGGAGGCAATTTGGGAGAAGGACGATTAGGAAGAGGACACTCCCTTGTGTGATGTCCGGTGACCTCACAATGTTGGCAATAGGAACCAACTTCCTTGATGAAGCTTGTCCTAAGCTCCGGTGAGGGCACCTTCCCTTTGTTTGGCACCGGGAAGGATCCAAGTCCTCTCTTGTTGAAGCCTTTGGCTTGTTGGAAGAGGATTTCCTTATGCTTGTCCTCTCCCTTGGTTAGTCTTGCCACGCTAGCATGGAGACTTTCAATCTCGTCCATTAGCTCCTTCTCCCTAGCATTTGCTTTTAACGGCAAAGACTCATGCAAATTGTTAGTGGCATGTAAACTAGCGGGTATTTTGCCATCAAGGGTTTCTTTCTTCAAGTTTTTCAATTTTAGTTCAATAGCTTCATAAGCAAGGTTAAGTACTTGATGCTCTTGAACCAACTCATTGTGCTTGCCCAAGAGTGCTTGATGAGCTAAGTCAAGCTCATGGTGATCAAGTTTGATTTGAGCCTTCTCTTCCTCAATTTGCTTGACATGAGATTTGAGCGTGTCATGCTCCTTAAGTATGCTTTCATACTTGTCATGCAAATTGAGGTTAGCACTCTCAAGCTTAGCACGAGCTTGTTCAAGTGCCTTAACCTTGCCCTTTTCCCTTTTTATGATGGCATGATATTCATTAATCATAGATGCTAATTCATCGGGAGAAAGTTCATCATCATCACTAGAGTCATCACATACCTTGGTGTTACCTTTCGCCATGAGGCACATGGGTGGTGGGGGAAGAGGTGAGTCATCCTTGTTGACGATAGCGAGGCTTGCCAAGTTTTCTTCCTCATCTTCACTTTTATCGTCACTTGTTTCCTCATCGGTGACCCACTCATTGGCTTCGCACATGAAGACCTTTTGAGGCCCTCTTCTCTTCTTTGGAAAGAGCTTGGTCTTCTTGCCTTTGTCAAATTTCTTCTTTCCAAATGAGCGCTTGGGCTTGGCATCTTCATCATCATCACTCTCTTCTAGCTTGCGATGCTTGCCTTTGTGGTTGTCCTTCCTCTTGTCTGGTCTTGGACAATCATATGAAATGTGACCTTGATCACCACAATTATAGCACGTCTTGTTTTCATCTTTTCTTGGCATGAAGGCTTTCTTCTTGGGATCAAACGAGTATCCCTTCTTGGCGATCTTTGAGTTGAGACGTGAGAACTTCCTCATCATCAACGCAAGCTCATCATCATCATCATCTTCACTTGTAGTTTTCTCTTCTTCACTTGAGCTAGGCTCAACCACTTTCTTCTTCTTGATATGTGTTTTCTTGGTTGAGGCCTTGAGAGCAATGGTCTTTGATGATGACTCCTCCATCATTCCAAGCACACTCATCTCATGAGCATGAATCTCTCCAATGAGCTCCGAAACTTCAATGTTGTCAAGTGACTCTTTTTGGAGCATTGAGTTGATGATGTTGTACTTGGGCTTGGGAAGAAGCATGAGGATCTTGCGGTTGATGAGTCCCTTGCCAAGAGAAGCAATGTCAAGTGCATTAATTTCCTCAATGAGCACATTTAAGCGAGAAAACATTTGATTAACACTCTCATGAGGAAGCATTTTAAAATCATCATACTTGGATTTAAGCAAGTGATATTTGAGCTCTTTGACACGAGAGGAACCCTCATGGATTTCAATCAAACAAGCCCAAATTTCACAAGCTTTCTCCTTACTAGCAATTCTAGCAAAAACATCTTGACTAATGCACTCATAGATAGCATTCCTAGCTTTAGCATCCCATTTTAGTTGATCACCAATATAGTCATGGTTACCAAACCCCGCATGGGTCGCTTCCCAAACTTCGGGAGCAACAGCCTCTAGATAAGCACGCATGTGTGCTTTCCAATAGGCAAAGTTCTTGCCCTCGAAGGTGGGAATCGAACCCCCATTCTTGGCCATTTTAGCTCCTAGCGGTGAGGCTAGAACGATCCAATGAGCAACCTGGCTCTGATACCAATTGTAAGGATCGAAACGCCCAAGAGGGGAGGGGTGAATTGGGCTTTTACAAATTTTAAGGCAATTTAAAAACTTTAATTGTTAAGCCCCAATTCCCTATGCAAGTCAACTACGCGATCAAGAGAGTTAAGTGCGGAATAGTAAAGCGTAATCGTAAAGGGGTAGGGAGAGGAATGCAAACGCTCGAAGACACGGAGACACGGCGATTTTTCCCGTGGTTCGGTAAGATCACTAGGATCTTCCTACATCCACGTTGTGGCACCCACCAAAGGGTATTGCCACTCCCAAGTCACCAAGACGAGGGAATCCAATAACTTTCTCCGTTCGCCATCTCCGGCAAGGTGGAGCTCAAGCCTTGTACAACTTCGATCCTCCGGGCTTCCACAATTGTCTTGGCAAGCTCCGGAGCAATCTCTCTACTCTCCTCTTGATACAAGGTGAATGCAATCACCAAGAATGCACTCCCTCACGGCTCTCACTGGTCTAGAGACTCCACTCACCCAGAGAGGACGCACACAAGCTTCTCTCTAGCTAGGTCTAGCCTATATCTTGAGGTGTAGATGGACGAAAAGGGTGTGTAAATGATTGTTCTAGGTCTTGGACACTTGAGGATGTGTGGGCATGCTCTGGTTGTCAAGTGTTGTCGAAATGACTGGTGGAAGGGGGTTAAATAGCCAGCCCAACTGAATTAGCCGTTGAAAAAGTGGGCTGATTACTTTTTCTGTGTACATCGGATGATCCGATGACCCCCTTTTCTGAGCATAGGTCTAATTAGATTAGCTGACGTCACTGTGTCAGAAGTGACCGTTATTCGACCGATGATGCACCTTCTTAATCATCGGATGATCCGGTGAGCTTTGTCTTCAGACTTGGTCCAGAAATAATGTTTCTGTTGAATTAGACCGATGTTCACTTTGCTTCTGCATCGGATGATCCGGTGAGTGTTTCTCCAGAATTGTTGAGACAAATTAATCTTTCTGTTGAACTTCACCGATGTCCACTTGTCTCTAGCATCGGATGATCCGGTGTGCACTTCATTCTGAGGTCTTCTTCTTCTGTTGAGCCCAAATCGACCGATGTGTGCATTTTCCAGAACATCGGACGATCCGGTGAGTGTAATTTGTTTGCTTCGAGTTGAACTTTTAGAATCTTCTCGAGTGACCTCTTTGACACTTGTTGCAAATAATGTTCTGATGAATATTGATCTTCTTGTGTTGCCAATTTTGATAGAATAGAGTCGTTGTGTGAGTTCTTCATTTAGCCTTCATGAGAATTGAATAACCCCCTTAGAATAGGTCGTTGAGGGGTCTCCATTCGTATCCAATGAGTAGTAGATGATTTGAATAGATAGTCGTAAACGCTTGATGTGATATACGTGAAACCTTGCATCCACAAACTCATTAGTAATTACGAACGGTTGTCATTAATCACCGAAACCATACCTCACAGGGGCCTAGATGCTTTCACCTTCTCCCGCTTGATCCACTCTTTGTCATCCGCTAGCCTCGACTGCGCCAACTTGGTCTCGAAGTAGAGCCATTTACGCCACCGCCTAAGGGTTTGGCGCTCCTCTTCAAGAGCCTTGCTGTCGTGGAAGAAGGCCAGTTGAACTTGACGCAGACTGGAACAAGCGTTGTCAATAGACAATGACAACGGGATAGGTTCCGAACCTGCAGGGGTCTCCTCCGCTGGTTCCAGCGGGTTTTCAGATACAAAAATTGGGTCCCACTCCACAAGAGTGGTCCCATGGGTCTCCATGGCACTAGGGACGCCCTCCGGGATGGCCTCAGTCGCCATCGAGGAAGGCCCCGCCGCCAGGTCTTCATTTGCCCCCACAGGCAGGGGGCCAGTGACTTCAACAAGGCACTCCGGCTCAGCCGCGGGTACCTCCGACGTCGTCACTTCCGGAGCAAGGGCCGCTTCTGGCTCCGACCTGGGCACCTCCTCTATTGGGGGCTCGGGCGCCGACGCTTCTGCAACAACCGGCTCAGGAGCCGGAAGATCTTCATCATCAACCGGCCCTGCGGCCGGAGCTCCAACAACAACCGGCTCTGCGATCGGTGCTTCTGAGGTAGCCGGCCCAACCGCCGGGACTTCCTCAACATCTGGCGCGCACGCCGAGACTTCAATCACCTCCGGCTCAACCGCCGGAGCATCGACAATTTCCGGCTCTGGGGCCGGAATTACTGCTTCCTTCGGCTCAACGGCCAGAGTTTCCATCATCTCAGCACCAGGACCCGGAGCTCTAGCCTCCGGGATAGGTGCCGTTGGAGCATCTTCTCTCCCGAGATCCAGCACTACCACGGGAGTCTCTGGGGATGAGTCGAGGTCCATGACCACGATAGCTGGCGCCGGAGCTGTCGCAGCTTCAGCCACCACTTGGGGCGGCACCGAGACAGGAGCAGAAGCTTTCGCCCTCATAGCTTCAGTTGCTGTGGCTGAGGGTGGAGCCTCACTCCTCTTCTTGGGAACGTTGCAGATGATGGACGAAGAAACTTAAAAAAAAAAGCAGTTACTACAACAAAACAACTGTCCAAGGTAAAGATTAAAAATTACCTTGGGAGGCTTCCACACCAGCTTGCGCGGAACCTCTTTCCCAGGCGTTCTGGGCTGGTCATAGCCGGCGTGGAAGCTCCGGCAGGCCCCCCGGAACTCGTCGCAGCCACAGGCGTTTCCCTAGTCGAGGCCCCCCTCGATCGGGAAGTACCTCCGGACCTAGAGGCCTCCACCGGCCCTGGTGCTAGAGTCACATGCCCGGAGCTAGCACCCCGGGAGGACCCCACTGTGGGTACAGTCGCTGCGGTTGTAGAAGAACTCCCCCTCTGAGGAGAAGGAGCCGACGCAGAGGTGGCAGGCCTGACGGACCTTCTGTCGGCATGCTGCAGCTTCCTCTTTCGGCTCAAGGGTTCGTCCGCCGGCTCCTTTCCCTTGCCGACGACCTCGACCCTTGGCTTCGGGGCAGGGTCGGAGCCACCTTCAGACACTCCAGGGATCACCACCCTGGTGGTTGATCTTCTCTTGACGACACCAAGGTCGTCAAGCACGGGCATCTTCCGCCAGAGCTCCCTACTGAACTCTACTTCCACGTTCAGAGGAAGAAAAGCTGATGGCGGAGTCAAGTCGTCACCCTCGACGTCGATGCCGTGCTGGAACTTCTTGAGATGAAACTTCAAGGTTGTCCCCACCATGTTGGACTTCAGCCCGGTCTCGACCCGGTCGTCGTCCATCACACTGTTGAGGGCCCAAGCAAGTTTTTCTCTCCTCTTCAGCGAGGCCCACCTGTTGACCAGGAAGTTGCAAAACACCGTCTGAGGAGTTAATCCTCCCTCCATGCACTGGTGGATCCTGGTCAGAGCAGGGTTGAAGGCGTCCACCAGCGCCGGAGCTTCACTCCAGATTGTCGTGTCAATGTTGGGGAGGCCTTCGGGTAGCTCCAGCCTCTCGTGCTCCTCCACCCGAATGACTATCCAGTGCTTCTTCCAGTCATCCCACTTCCCAGAGGGAAACGACCGGAGGTACTTGAATGGGCACTTCTTGCGCTTCACGAAGTAGTAGAAGCCAAGGTACTCATTGCTCCTACCGGTAGTATGGACGGTGAAGAAGGTTCGGAAGAGTTCAATGCAGGGGGGGATGCCCACCCACATCTCACAGAAGTGGACGAAGATAGACACAAGGAGAATGGAGTGAGGGCCAAGGTGGTATAGTTGCAGACCATAAAAGTCTAGCAGCATCAAGAAAAAGGAGGAAAAAGGTGGGATCAACCCCACCATGGCGTATGAGGAGAAGTACACCATTTCGTCGGCGTGCTCCTTCTCAAACGGGAGCTCTCCCCCGGCGCGAACCGAGCGGTTGAAGAAGTCCGAGGACCATCCCATGAGGGTCCGGACCTTCTTCAGGTCGCCGTCGGTCTTCAAATGACTCTCCAGGAGACCCAACTCCATCGCAGCACAGCAAGGCAAGAGAGGAAAAGTGAAGCACAAGTTGGGAGTTTGAGCGCAAGATCAGATGAGTGGCGTAAAGAACTCCAGACGGTGCGCGCTTTCCTTCTTAAGTAAGCCCTCGCAACGCTTGGATGGAAACCGCAAGGAAGTCGAAGGTACCACTTAAAAATTCCACCCGGCCGATGACAAGAGGGCCCGGGACCATCCCGACGATCAAGTCGAGGTTCTTACCCAGGCGAACGGTTGTCATCATGAGGCGAGAAGCCCGAAGGCAGCGGCCTGACAAGGCGCGCAGAACTGATACGGTTTTCATATCGGGAACCGGCGACTTTCAATTGTGTGAGATCCGCACGGCGAAGATCTCATCTGCCGCACGCGGGACACGCCACACGGCGAGGATTTAACTCCAAACCATCGCCAACGGCACATCCGAAGACCTTTAAAGACTCAGTTCAAAAGTCACGAGGATGGACCCACCTCCGGCGGAATGACTTCACCCAAAGGGTCTTCCCAGAGGTGGGCCCAGGGGGCCACTGTTGGTACCCTGGAAACCGTACACCCCTTGAGGTTACAAAGATCTCAAAGGAAAGTCATCTACTTGATTTGAAGACCTTCAGAGGTCCACATGTCAGATATAACCGGACCCGCTTCTCCAACATGGTTAATCCCAGGGTCGTCACGTGTACTATCAAACTGGAGCTACCGCCCACAAGGGGGAAGCTCCGGGCTATGTACCGAAATGGCACCCCCGGACCTAACCCCAGACAGAGGGAAGCTCCGGATCTGACACGTGTCAGGTAGCTCCGGAGATATCTGTTTCCCACGGTATGCTCCGGGGCTGCCACATGTCCAACCGTCGGACCTTCAGCCTCTAACCTCCGGAAGACTCCACAACGGCTCCAGATCTTCAAAGGAGAATCAAAGACTTCAAGACCCGATTAAGTGTCATTAATAGCATATTAATGACACACGATCGGACGACCTTAATTACCAGTAACGGTGCTGTCAAAGCCCATTACCCGGTCATTAAGGGAAATTAAACGTGTTGAATGAGTATCAATATTAGTAACTGCCGGGGCCACATGTCGGGCCAGGCTAACTTGTAACGGCCTTCCCTTGTACTATAAAAGGACAAGCCAACGACACACTCCAGACATTCGACACACGTTCCATAGACGCTCGATACAAGCTCATACAGCTAATACAACACCAACACACTAGTGGAGTAGGGTATTACGCTCAGGCGGCCCGAACCACATAAATCTCCGTGTCTCCTGTGTCATTTACAATTCACCTTCTTGAATCTCCGCGCGCCCACACCGAACATCAAACTCTTCTAACACTTTAGTAGTGTCGGGAGATCTGCCGGATCCAAACCACCGACAACCCTTAATACTGGTAACGACACTGTTACGGCTCATTACCAGGCTATTAAGGGTAATTAACCTCATTAATTGTGTATCAAGCATGTGTAACCGCCAGGGCCACATGTCGGGCCAGGCTAACGGTGTAAGGATCAGTCCTTGTACTATAAAAGGATTGGTCGACCATACACAAGGGACGTTTCCAGACCACTATTGAACTCCCTGAGCTAGACGAGCTTCTTCTTCTGGAGCTTCTTCTAGACACACACGCTTAATACAACACCAACACACCCTGTGGAGTAGGGTATTACGCTCAGACGTCCTGAACCACGTAAATCTCTGTGTCCACTTGTTCTTCACCTTCTTCAATCTCTGCGCGCCCATCATCGAACTACAACTCCTCGATCTACCAACAGTAGTGTTGGGAGATCTGCCGGATCCAAACACCGACAGTTGCAGAGGGCAGCTCCCTCCCTCTCAGCTTTGTCTTCAGCACGCTGACGGCGGAGGAGATGGATGGGCAGCAATGATGGTTGTCGAATTACAGTGTCGGCAGAGAAGGAGCGCTGACTCCAAATCGGCAGCGACCACGCGATGGGACCATATTTGGCAGCTTCTATGGTTGCCAATGAGTCTAAGTTGCAGGTTGTAGTGACAGCTGCCGGCGAAGGGTGGTTGTGCAGGTGAGGTTGGGATGGCCTGGGTGACTTGAGACTCCATTGACGGAGAAGTTGGTTGCAGTAGGCCGCTAGTGCGAAGTGGTCGCTCTGGCGCTATGGTGACGTCGATGGGTGCGACACAGTTGACCGTGGAGGAAGACGATATGTCGCAAGGTGGGTTGATGGTGGTCTTTGTGTAGTAGGTACATGGATGTGGATGACTGATGGATACAAGCGAAAGCCTAGTCCGACGATGGTTGGACCAACAACAGTGACACTTGCGGGTGTCGTGATCTCCTTAGGGACGTTGTCGCAATTCTCCATCATCTTTGTTGGCTCCCTTCGAGTGAAAACTCAGGTCCAGGTCCACTGGACTAGCGACGACGGCATATCTATGTCATGTTACTCGTTGGAGGCATCATTATTGAAGATCGATTCAATCCATTTTGACCTACTGTCGGGACAATGTACCGCTTATTGTTAACCTCTGAAGTGCTTGGATGTAGACAGGGTTGTAGAGAAGGAGTGGATCTTCTTCTCTCTTGCCTCTACCTCTCTACATCATGTCTAACATTTGGGCAGCTTGAAGGTTCAGCAATTGTCCGTCGGTCGTCGCCACATAGAGTTCACAGTCAATTATCATGCTTCTTGTGTACCTTCTTCTTAGTCTAAGAAGTGGGTCAGTATTTGTTTGTACCCGTTGTGTGTTGGGTATGGTAGCTGAGTTTGCCTGTATCCGTGTTCGTATTTTGTATTTCTCTCAGAACAACTGCCATTTAGGTAAAAAATGTAAAATTTCAAAATCAAGATCTAGACCACAATTGAGTTTAAAATCAATGGTCTAAATACAATTTTCTTTTTTTCTAAAATATTCTTGAGTTAGTTTTTGTTACAAGTGTATAAATAGTCTTAGCTTTCTGAAATCTATAAGCCAGATTGTATCACATTATTGGAACCTCTTACCTCACTTGATAGAACATGAATGTATCTTGAAGCAGTCCAACATCTCACGCCATAGAATAAGTTATTTGCGGCTCAATGACTAAAAGGAAAAGGAAATGGCACATAAAACTGATTGCAAGCCAGGTGGCGGCAGGAGAGCAATATCTCCAACGCAATCAACAATGCGTTAGCATTGGCCTTGCCGACAAATGGCAACTTTGACAGCTAAGCTGAGACGCGGTGGCCGGTGCGAGTGCCACCGCGTTGGCTCGACCGACCCGGGCGAGGGCAGTTGCATCCTCGCGTGCAACGGTTAATCAAAACCCACGAGCGAGACTTTGCTGAGCCGCAACCCGCAAGCAAGCTAACGCCTAACGGGACCAGACGGAGGAACGTTTCGAATAACTATGGATAGCTTATGTCTTGCTCGAGCCTGGTTCAACATTTTACTTTCTCTAGTTCAAAAAAGGATTGTATTTTCGTTGCTCGATTTTCAATATTTTCCTATCTCCAGTTCAAAAGAGATATTTTTTGTGTACTTTTGTCTGTTGATTATGAGAACTAGGGTTATCTCAGATGGTAAAGTCACTGGGCTGTGTTCGCACTCATCCTGATTCGAGCCTCGTTTCATTCAGATGTTCACCTCTTCATTCTTAATGTATTGTGAGTGTTCATCCCAAGTTCAAACCGGAGGAGAGACATCTACTTTTGCAATTTTTTCAAATGGACACCATATTTTGTAAATTTTGATTGACATAATACTATTATTTGGAAAAAAAAAGATCTCAAAAAATTGATGTTCACCGGGAGTCCGGGACACGAGCTGAGCCGCTACAAACTTGCAGCGGCCAAAAGCCGCCCGGTGAGGCCGGATAGGATGAGACACAGATGATCCAAGCATCGACGTACAGTGGACTACGTCAACGGCCATTGCGGTCCGCGTCGCCGTCGATCAACGTACAGTATAGCCGCCACGGCATCCTCCGAACTGGAATCGAAATCGATGCCGTGACAGCAGCACGCATCATGCAGGTTTAGACCTCGTCCTCGCTGGGAGATTAGATCATAAGCGAGTTGCCAGGCAACTGTGTATGTTTGCCGTGTACGTGTATCCTGGGTTTTGACCGGCCGTAATGACTTGTACCATCCGAATATGCTTTTGTGCTATTTGGACTCAGCTTTGGATAATCCTCTGATAGATATCAATGCTACTTCTCTTTGTTGTGGATTTACCAAATGTCATTCAAAGTCGATGGAGCTCTGGTTCTCCATGTTGGAGGGAAAAGAGGATATTTTCATCAGATTGAAGAAGAATGGATAGTAGCTCTGTAATTCATAATTTTTTTATGTATATAATACTCAATTTGTTCATGAAAGTATCCTCTGGGACTTCTCTGGATTGTTGCAAAGAGGACTTTGCATGATACCCACGGAGAAGTGGGCCTTTTTGGTAGCTTGGCAACTTATCTATGCAGAAGATTGCCAAGCAAAATAATAAATACTTACTGTAATGCAATGAGAAGCACAAAGGGAGTAGTGCTAGCAGCCACGAGCAATCCCTAGCATCATTTACCAAAAGAGTAAATACACGTATCATTGTGAAACAAACAAAACCAACAGATTGCTGGTGAAAATTTACAAAAAATAAGGGTTTAAGGCATCTCACAGTTGAAGAGTAGAATATAATACAATGTTACTGGCCTTATAAGCTGCCAAACAGTTCATATATAAATAAGTCGTCCTTAATTTGCAGCACGCTTATTTTGCAGTTGGCCGACGAGTTTCTCGCGAAGTCGCGGGGTATCCGGGGAATGGCGTCGGCGGCGGAGTTGGGCTGTCCACGCGAGATGAGACTGGTGGCGAGCACGGCCCATCTTGATGAGAATGCGTTTCGGAGCCCATGCAGTTGGGTTTTCGGGGCCGGCCTTTTGCATCTGTCAACATTTGTTTCGTCTTGCTTGCTGCATGACCATGAGGAAAATAAAATCCTGACATGGCGGTGAAGTCTGCGAGTCATGACGCGGCAGGCCCGCAATGCAGGCCCAATACACTCATTCAGTGTCGCCGGCGGTGCCTGACACTTGCTTCTACAGATTGCAGTTTTACAAGTGGCCAATGGTCATCTGTACAGTCATTTTCATTACGCAAATTTATGCGTTGGTGGGTTGATCAATGCGCAAATTAATTATAAGTCGTCACCAGCGCTTCAGCACCAACAGAAACCAAAGAAATCAAATCTCTTTTAGGCTATAAATCCGCACATGTTCTGTCCGGCAGTCCACATCCATGACCATGATTATTGGTCACACCACTTGTTCCGTTACAGCCGACACCGTCAGTGTCTCCCTTTGCCGGAGGATTCCAGAAGCAAACAGTAGTATCTGAAAGAGTGCTTGTCGATCACAAATCGCCGCCTGACGTAATCGTCCCGCCGCCGACACAAGGTATCCGGCCGGATCCTCGTGTCAGTACGTGGCTGCACTGCTGAGGGCTGTAAGGATCCGGCTCCATGATCACCTGACCCTGCGCCACAGTTTTCTGGAGAAGCTGGTGTTCAGTCCGTGTCGGATTTCTGAAATTCCCCGCGTTCCGGACACGCGAGACACGACATGCGCGCCGCGCGCGACAACAACATCCGCATCGTTCCTAAAAACTGATTAATAATAATCCGGTTCCCGCGTTGCTGATTAACAGCAAAGCAACACTTAAAATGGGTTAATGATCTGGAGATGATGATTGCTGTGCGAATCCTCAGATGCTCTCCGCGTTTACGCAAGGAGAGAGGTTAATCCATCGACGAGCCTTGATTCTTACACGCGGACGGAATCGGCAATCAGACCCTAAACAAATCGCATGCAGCATCGCTTAAAGCGGAACCAGATCCCCCGAGCTAACTCTAGATAATTAGGTTCTACGACGAGAACCCCACTGACTGATGAATGTGGTACCCTAATTAATAAGCTAACTCCCCTCTGACTGACCCTGCTGCCAAGGGACGACGACGACGATTCCATCCACTCGCGTCGATCCGATGGTTGGTTAGGTTAGGTGTGCGCCTGATAGCAGCAACTCAACCGCACTGATGTCTTACTACTCACGCGACAGAGGCAGTGTTGCTGTTGCTCGTATCCACTGGAGGGAGACTTTAGTCAAAAAAATACGTACTGCCAGGGAGCCACCTCTCTCACTGTCTTTTACAATGTGCCCAATGCAAGTGCCTAAGCACATATAGGCCCCCAGCCAGCAACCTCTGTATTTATTTGTTCGCACTGGCCTAAACAAGTCAAACGAAAGTACCAGAGATCTTATTAATAATTTAATACTACTATTCCTTCTATCTCAAAATACTTCTCATTTAGAACAAAAAATTTAACTCAAAATGAATTAAAATTATTATCCTAAGTGATAAGCATTAGGGATCGAGCGAGTATAACATATAAGGTGGATAGAGGAATTTCATAATCAAGGTTAGAGGGATGTATCAGTAGAACTCCACATTTGCTCGCGTAATAAGAATAACATTTTCGTTGTAGAAAGTTTTTTATATGCATGGGCTCACCAATTGTTTATCTAAAGGCCGGGGACCTCGTGGCACTGTAGCAGCGGCTTTTAGCGTCATGGTTATAACGTCTGCCACTACGACGAACAGTGCAACCATCATGAAAAATCATTTTTTGTAGTAATATCGGGTTCAGTCTTTATTTTCTTGTATACATTTTTCTGATTACAGATAATTTCCGTGTACAGCTTGATTATATATTTAATACACATTTTTATAATATATAATTAATACACTTTTGTCAACACTACCTACAGAGCTAGAGGCGTAGTGCCATACAGCAGAGGAATGATGCTTGTCTTTACGCATAAACGCGTCTGAATATCATATTATGTTATTCGCCGTTAGCTTAATGAACAAGATTTAGGTGGCGATGCCCGTGTCCCTTCAGGACGTCTAATCATGCCGTTATACGCTCGCTTTTAAAAGCATGCAATGCCGTGCTTCTGTTAGATGACACGTAGCTTTCCCGCCTTTCTCTCGTCTTTCCTCCTATTACTTTTTATTCTATCCCCCTGCTGAGCAGGACAGTCACTCTCCAGTTCTGTTCGAGAGCTATACTTTTCAAAGGGCGTCACCGTCTACAAAGCGAAGCAACTGAGTGTCTTTCTTATGGAACACAGATCAGGTGAAAACCACGCTTAGACTTTGGTGACCAGAAAACTCGTTGCACACTTCACAAGCAAATGATTCCGATCAAGGAAAAGAAAAGCAATTCATCTGGCCTTGAATTTAATCTCTAGACTCATAACAGAAACAATTGCAAATTGTATCATAGGTCTTGCTTCGACTTATTTATCTAAGTCAGATAGGCAGTGGCGGAGCTGCAGTTATACTATTGGGTTCAGATGAACCCAATAAAATTTTGTAAAAGCAAGCATGATTGACTAATTGCTACTAGTTTGAACCCATTAGATTCAGGTGACTCATACATAATCCACATATATATTTTTAAGCGAACCCATTGGCAAAATTTTCTAGCTCCGCCACTGGGATAGGTCCTAAAACTGGAACAAGAATTTCAGTTTGTCAGTTCGCATGATTTCTTAACCATGTTGTCTATGTTTATTTTCCAATACTCGATTTCAGGATGCGCCAAAATTAATCAGCTAAGAAAACACAGTCAACAGGAAAATAGCGAGTTTTTTCCTTTTCTTTTGGCCTATTACAAAACACACACACACACACATTTGCGTTGCTTGCAAATTAAAATTTTCCACTAAATGCAAATCTAGTCAACCTTATAGTGGACCCAACCAATTAATAGGGGAATAACAGCGTATCAGCTTACTGGTTATGAGACTTGGCCCAGCCACAGTAGCAAAGCACCAACACTTTAACCTTGTATAGATGGAGGTGTGAATAGCCGGATGCAACTAAACAAGCAAAAGAGCATGCCTGATTCCCCAATAGAATTATTTGCTAGTCGAAGCCAGTAGTGTGCAAGGCCTTCCAGCACTTTTTATCGGCAATTTTTATGCCATCTTAAAGCTAGGTCTTGACCCCTCATTGTCAAAAGCAGAGATCAGAAAAGTTAGGCAAGTATGTGTCGTTTGTTATTTATGGAACCCTTTAAAGATTCATCATGCTTTTTGTAGTGGGAAATGAAGAAGAAACAAAGCATTGTTCATACTAGGATTTCAGCATCATCTTACAAATCAGTACTATGTGCTGTACTAGCTTCGTTCAATATACTCGAATAAAACGTACCTCAAACTTGCAGCGACGAAACTTAATTTCTTGTATGAAAACATATTATCTAGTTCACTTTTTTTTTACCACGGCCCGTTTGGAACATGAGAATTTTAAAGAAGCAACACAATTTCTTCATACACCATGCAGTCCAGCGTTCTAAAAGAGGCCCTAGGTACACAGCATCACATTATTTACATGTACGCATAACCTATCTATAAAATTGAATCATTATTTACAGAGGTACACAACATCACATTATTTGCATGTACAATGTCTTCTTTTTCTTCTTCGAATGATCCATAACATCGCATTTTTTTTTCGAAAACCAGCAAAGCCGGTTAGATTGCATTAAGAAGGAATGTAAAGGTTTACAAATTACAATCTCCACTATCAGGGAGTCCGAAACAATTAGCAACATACTTAGTTCAGCAGACGCTGAACTTAAGACAAAAAAAGCAACCAGAGAACTACAGACCCACACTAGCTATGTTCTTTGCACCAGCTCTTGACCAGAGACACGCCTCATCAAGGATTGCATCTTTGAGCTGCATGAAGCTACGCTCCTGCCCTTAAAAAACTCGAGCATTACGCTCTTTCCAGATCATCCAACAGATGAGAATGGATATAGTGTTGCATCCTTTCGCTCGCATTGACTGAGGATCACCCGAAAGATTATAGAACCATTCAGCCAGCCCTCCCAGACCCGACCATTGCACTGGATGCAAAGATGACACTTGGAGATGATCTGAAGTTCATTGCCAGACCTCACGAGTTGTGGGGCATTCTCTAAACAAATGATCAGAGGTCTCTAAACTCTGCCTACGCAAGAGGCAAAAATATTAGTTAGGCCACCCTCTTCGTTGTAGACGCGCAACTGTCCAAATCCTGTCTTGCACAAAGAGCCAAGTGAACACTTCGCATTTGGACAGTGCCCAAACGTCCCAGATCTTTTTATGGAACCAGGATGATGTTCCTTCAAACTGTGCTAAATAGGTCGACTTTGTTGAATACTCTCCCTTCAATGTACAGATCCACTTAATTTCATCCTCTCGTGTCTCACGGGGGCTGTAAACTTCTTGGTTCTGGAGCAAAGACTAGAGTCTTATGAATTAAGGTAGGATATCCCAATTTAAGCCGTGCAACAGGTCCTTTAGCCAGACATAACTTGCGCAACCATCATGTTCTTTCTCTTGCTTAACTTGTGTAATTTTGGGAACAAAGAGCTCAATGTTCCTTGTAACAACCAGTTCGAAGACCAGAACTTAGCTTTTTGACCGCTCCACACTGTAATCTTTATGGATGCATTAAACAGGTTCATATCAATGGAGTCTACAGGAAGTTCACTTCCTGACCAAAGCTTCCCTGGAGTCACCCACTATTGCCACAGATAGCGCAGTCGTAAGGCCCGACTAAAACAGTGCAAATCAACAATCCCAAGGCCACCTCTGTCCAATGGCCGACATACCTTAGACCAACTTATCTTACAATTTTCTCCATGTGCCACCTGACTGCCAGCCCATAAAAACCGCCTCCTCGCTTTGTCTATAGTCGACAAGAAATGCTTCGATGTTTTGATCACCAACAGTGGATATGTAGGCAGAGTACTAAGCACGGACCGCACTAATTCACGTCTGCCTCCAATGGTGAGAAGCTTTCCTTGCCACCCCGTCAGCTTGGATTGAACTTTGTCTGTTATGTGATGCAGTTGGGCCGTTCTAGGCCTACCCACAGTTAGCGGGAGACCAAGGTAAGTAATAGGACATGATTCCCCATGCCCCTGGAAATTTTGCAACACATGATCCAGGTTCAGCTCATTACATTGAATCAGTGTGATCGTGCACTTGCTAGCATTAAGCTTCAAACCAGTTGCTGAGCCAAATGCCTCCATGATCGCCAGCACTAAATCACCTTTGTTTGCTCCGGATTGACAAGGATTAGAGCATCATCCGCATAAAGAGAGACTTAACATCTTGCCGCTATATCACGAAGCGGTGAAAAAAACCCTTGTTGTGTAGCAAGAGCTAAGATTCTCTGGACCGTATCAAAGGCTAGGATGAACAAGTATGGGGAGAGGGGGTCACCCTGTCTCAGACCATGACGATGTTGAATGCATCGTCCTTGCACCCCATTCAGTTGCACTGTCGAGGATGCAGTCGATAGTAGCGCTGCGATCCAATTGTGCCACCTCACAGGAAAGCCACATCTCACCATGAGCTCCAACAAATACTCCCAGGAGACCAAATCAAATGCCTTGGAGATGTCAAGTTTGAGCAATAGTAATGGTCGATGCTTACGATGGTAAGCCTTGATGACATTCTGCACATACGAATAATTGTCTTGTATACACCGCCGCTTCACAAAAGAACTTTGCGCCTCAGAAATCAGATGATCCATGTGCTTGGACAGTCTCAAGGCCAACACTTTGGAAATGAGCTTAGAGAAAGAATGGACAAGACTGATCAGCCTGTAATTTGAGGGCACTTCTGGGTCCTCCATCTTTTGGACCAATGTAATCAATCCCGTATTGAGTTGAATAAGTGAGCATGTTGTCTGATTGTAGATACTACTCATAGCCGCCATCACCTCTCGCTTGATTACCAGCCAACAAGCTCTGTAGAAATCACCCGTAAAACCATCTGGACCGGGCGCCTTCTCCGAAGGCAACTACCATATTTCATTCCTGATTTCCTCCTCAGTAAACTCACCATCCAAATGTTGCTCACCTATGGTAGGGAGTGCAAGTGCTTCCCAGTTCAGAGTGGATGTGTGTCTTTCCTTATTGCCTAATCTCTCAAAAAAAAATGATCAAACAGAAGGGCTTCTTGAATGTAGCCTAGAGGGGAGGTGAATAGGCTTTTTGAACTTTTTTCGGACCCCAAAACACTTAACAAACTGATCAAATATAGACAGATCGGACTAGTCTAGTACTATGCGGACTAGTCCAGTATTCGCGCACTAGAAAGATCAAGTTTAATCGATAGTTTCACTTCTAGTACCCTAGAGCGGTGGACCATCATGGAGGCTAGAGCGGCTAGAGCATCCTGGGAAGAAGGAGACCACCTTGCTCTGGGGAAGGAGGTTTGGATCGAACATCCAACCCGTGAACCCGAAGAGCTTCACAGACTCATGACCAACTAAAGGTAAAGGGCGAGTCCATATGATCGAACAGACAAATGTCTCCAAGAATTTGATGAATCCCTTCCGCACACCGGGCATGAGGCGGCATATTCTCGATGTAGACCTTGATCTGGTAATGCCAGGTTACCGGTCGAGCCACCATGTTGAGGGGCCAAGGTAGAATCTTATATCGATCGCCAGCGATGGAGATAGATCCTCGCTGGGCAGCCCTATCCCGGTGCTCGGGGAAGTCAAAACTTGCCAAGAAGGTCGCCGCACGCAGCTTGGAGATAGAGACATTCCACTGGGGCACGCAGAGCTGCTAATGAATGGAAACAGAGAGCTCCCCAACAAATGTTGACCGGCCATGCCCCAGTCCGGAGAGTACCACGATCGTACGGCAAAGCTTGTGGTGTTCAGCCGAGATCACCCCACCTTCCACAACCGCAGCTTGCCCGACCCTCGAACGGAGATCAGGACGCCCAACAGTAGAGACACTGCTTCAGAGCATGGTCGAGCTCAGCGGAAGCGGTTTGCCTGAGTTGGACTTCGGCGGCAGTGGAGGGAAAACCAGACAGCTACGGATGTCCGGCTTGGCATGGAGAAGTCGGAGGTGAATAGGGCGCTTGTTGTTGAGGTCCGGAGGTGAAGGGCAGTGTCTTGCGAAGTGACCACTTTTGAGGCACGAGTAGCACCTTGGGGGGGGGGGGGTCCTGATAGCTTGCCATAGTGTGATCAGAGGCCAAGCAGTGAAAGCACCGGCCCCTGAAAGCTATCCTTAACTCCGGAGAGAGGATGCATTGCTTGGTACCAGACTTGGTCGACATTGAAGACTGCTGCTGGAAGCGACGAGCAGTGCTTCATGAACTGTGTCTAGAGGAGACCACCTTCCATTTCGGTGATAAGCTTTGAGTTGGCTCTATCACCTCCGACGCGATGAGCAGGGGTTTAAGGCTCGGTACAAGCAAGTCTTGATTGGGGGGCAGGGTGATGCAGTCTCTTGATGCACCAACTTCATTCCCAGCGAAGGAGTGGCCAGCGGAATCCTAAGACTTCAAAGGAGGATCTTGCAAGGCAGTCGCAATCTCTTGCACTTGATTACCAAGGCAAGCATGGCCCTGCAGCGCGGAAAAGCACCATTCCTCCTTCTCCAGGTCCTCAAAGTTGAGCGACATGACGACCACCTCGAGTGTTAAGAGGGATGGCGACCTTCTGCTAGCAGGGTTGTCTTCCTTCAATGCTGGTGCAGACTTCGGACCGAAGAGGGTCAGCCGAGCTTCCTCTCCACCCGAGTCCTCCGCGTCCCCGCTCAGGACCGAAAGGAGCGAGAAGGCGCTCTCATCCTCCTCCATCGAGACACTCTCCGCTTCCGGACTCTTCAACGACGAGAAAGGTGTGCACAATGGGGAGGGTAGGGCAGGGATGGCGTGACTGGTTACGAGTAGGGACAACCTTGTACGTGGTGAAGGAACCAGACCAAGCAAGGCTGGCGGCGAGGGGAAGAACGAGGAGGTGGGGTTGGCAAAGGATTGGCTGCCGAGGCCGGCAGTACCGGCAGCGGCGAGAGGTGGACTCTCACGTTCAATCATCTACGCAGCTCCCTCAGAATGTTTTCTCACCCTCTCCAAAAGCCCTCTTGTCAAAACCCAAAACACCAGGGCCGCTGCTGTCAAATCGCATTTTCTGCCAACTACTCCTTCCGTCTTTAAAAAATTATCGTTTTTTAGTTTAAAATGAATTAAAAAAGAAAAACTTTCAAAGAAGGAAGGAGTAATTAGTAGAGTACTAACATTGTTGAGCGGCGCTCAGCCTATTTTCTGAAGGAAGTCAAAAGGATTGCAACTGAATCGTTGCACTGACGACAGTTCTGAATTTAATGTAGCTGAGGTGGGCAGCATAACGGCGGCCGAACTAAGAAATTTCCTTTGCCCTGTACGAAATGCATGACCGCATCCCATTTCCTTGTGGTCAGACATGGTTTTCAGGCGAAATCTAGAAGGGGGGGGGAAGTATAATGTGAAAAATAATTATGGGTTCTGATAAACATAAGGCTTTTTCTTCCTAGTTTCCGTTTTTTGTTCTGCAGATGGTGTGAGTGTACCTTAGCTTAGCTTCTTGGGTAAGATTAGCCGTTCCACTGTTGTCCATTGTGATGGCCGATACATGAAGAATCTAGTTGCAAAGGCCCCAGCAGACCACAGCCATGCATGGCGCGATTGACTATCTGACGGTCAACAATTACAACTAAATTGCAGTAGTGGTCAATCCATTTTAAGTAGTGTTTCGTGTTTTTAAGATTACAGTTGTTTCACGATGCGGTTCGTCCTAGCGGCCGTTGTCGTCGTGTGCGTGGAGCGCGACACTCACCGTCTGATTCTTGAGACCCGAGCCATACGACTCGCATGCATCGTGCCCAAGGTGGTCAGAAGATTTGGAAGAAGTCCTCGTCAAAAATATTCTGACTCGCAACAAAAAGGTTAAAAATATTTCAATTTTGATAGCAAACTTAAACCTAACTGAAACCGTTAATTGTAACCTAGTTGTCCTTTTTCTTTATTTGAGCTTAAATGTATTAAAAAAAAATTATTTGAGTTGATGGAAAGTTTGAGTTAGTATTTCTATTTCATTTTTAGCTGTGGTTGCATCTGCTATATTTTGTTGCCTCTTAAACTTCTTATTTTTACCTATACGATCGATATTAAATGTTCATGGTACTCGCTCTTGTTCTTAATTTTCATTTATTTATTTTTGAATTATACTCCATCGGTCTTCAAAAGTTTGTCAACCTTTTGGAACGGAACAGTATTTGTTAACGGAGGAAGTACATTGTTAGGCTTCTGGAACTGGAAAGGGCTAAGTATGGAAAGAAGACCTCATGATCTAAAAAACTGGAAAGAGAAGACCTTGCAGCTCGGATTTACGAAAGACCGGTTTGATGGGTGTCAAGTATGGACACCCCTTTGGATGTACAATACTGTTCATACAGCAATACATGCGGACCATACGATACGGTTCGTTTTCGCAGCTGGCTGGTGACGATCGTTAAAAAAAGCGTTCTTAATTGGGGGACCAAAAATTGGTAGCCAGTTTCAGAAAATCAGGTGCGACGTACGTAGGCAGGATCCGCTGGTCGCCGTCGTCGCCGCCGCCTTTTGTGAGCTTGTACGTCCACGCGGTGGCGCCATACATACCACGGCGCGTCGTCGGCGTAAGCCTCTCGTCCCGTAATCTGCGACCGGGTTCTGGGCCCACCAGCAGTGACGTCGTCGGAGCGAGAAGCGGCATGCCATGCCGGCGAAAAAAAAAACCCAAACTCCGAGGCTCCAAGGAAACCGGCAAACCGCGTCAGTTGACGAAGGGGCACCTGCAGCACCACAACGAAGAGATTGTGCAGTGCCGGAGAAACTTGGGCGGCGCGCGGGCCGGGCCACCGTTCACTCGTCAGCGCGGCCGGGCAACGTGGTCACCGCAGTTGACGCCGCGTGGGGACGCGGAGAATATGTGCTGCCGCCTCTCACACGAATCAAGATCGCGCGAGCGAGGAAGGCGTGTATGGCTCCTCGGTGGTCAGGTCTCGCACCGGCGGCTGGTGTGAACTACGAATTGACGACGGGAGATACACGGCTTTCCTGGTTTCCATGCATGCCAAACAAGAGTACGTAGTGTGCAGTGCCAACTGCCAACCCAATAAGTCCGGTCATGGCGAGCTGCCTAACCTCATTTAGCACAGTGTCCTCTGCCGTTTTGACTCCCACACGCCAACACCCACACACAAAACGACAGCGACCCACATGCTCCACACTACCCTATTCCAGTTTCCCATTGACACTTCTGCATAATATTCAAAAGGCAGGACCATCGATCATTCCTGCGCAGCTTGATACTGCTAGCTAGTATACAGAGTTCACCATAGGCCAATCAGAGCAGGCCATCCACAACCACCACCACCACCGCAGAAAACTATCGTCACCAATGCAAGCGGCTGCGTCAAGGATCACTGCTGATCTCACTTTCATCTCACCAAATACCCTAACGAACCCGACAGCGAACCTGGTTAACCGCGAGTATCACAGTCACGCCTGGGACGAAGGGCCGGCCATTCGTCCGCCTGGTACGTGCCCGATTAATCCCACCTCTAACACATGGTGGAATGGAGGTAGCAAGGCAGGTAGGAGAATGACTGGACGGCAGCGACGTTTGTTGGTTACGGTGGCGCCGTCAGGGCTCTCCGATCCTACACAGCAGAGGCAGACGTAGCATCGAGGTCGTCAGGAGCAGTTTAGCTTAAGCGCGCTCGCGGCAGGAGGAGGTAGAGGGATATATACGTACATACGTACGTACGATAGGCCCAGGTTAACTAACGAGCAGCAACAGCAATTGACACACGCGAACAATGCAATTAAGCACAGACAAATAATCAAGCAGCATCCATACATCATCCCTTGACGAGACCGGCGAGGCCGGCCGGTCGCCGTCATAGAAAAACGTGGCGCGAGGAGTGTCTAAAACAGCACGAGGGTCAATGCAAAGAGCACTATTTTTTGAGGTGGTTAGCAGTGAAACGAACTAACGCGATGATTACAACACGGCTTTCTCGGTTGAATCCCTGCAAAGCTTTCCAGGTTCCTGCCTGCCTGCTTCCTGAACTGAACTGAACCGTTTGTAATTTTGTGTATTCCCACGGCCATGGGGGCCCCTCCCAACCCGGCCGCCGAGTCACCTTCACCTAACCTCAACGCGGCGGCAGGCACCTCGGCGCGTATAAGTAAGCCCCCCCGCGGACTGGACAGCCCACCCGGCCGCCCCTTCTCCTCAACCCCCGTTCCCAATCCATCGAAGGATCATTTCGGCCAGCCGGCGGCGTACGTGCCCCGACTAACGAGGCCGCACGAGCGTACAGCGAGAGGGAGCGCGTTCAAGCCACAAGGATCGGAGCGCGCCCGGCCCGGTGGGTGTCAAGAGTAGTGTCAGTAGTTCCACACCGGCAGCGAAGATGAGGAGCATCGTTTCCACGGCCACCGCCGGGTTACAGCTCGGCGAGCTCCTCGCCGTCGCGGTCCTCCTCTTCGCCTCGGCAGCGGACGCCGCCACCACTGCCGCCGACAAGGCACCGGCGGGAGGATGGCGGCACGACTACGGGGACGCGCTGCGGAAGAGCCTGCTCTACTTCGAGGCGCAGCGGTCGGGCCGCCTCCCGCACGGGCAGCGCGTGGCGTGGCGCGACCACTCCGGCCTCGCCGACGGCCTCGAGCAAGGGGTGGACCTCGTCGGCGGGTACTACGACGCCGGCGACCACGTCAAGTTCGGCCTGCCCATGGCCTTCACCGTCACCATGCTCTCCTGGAGCCTCATCGAGTACGGCGCCGACGTCGCCGCCGCCGGCGAGCTCCACCACGCGCTCGAGTCCATCAAGTGGGGCACCGACTACTTCATCAAGGCGCACACCAAGCCCGACGAGCTATGGGCAGAGGTAATAATCAATCCACTACACAGTAGTAATTAATTAACACGAGCTACTAATCGCACTGGATAAATAAAACTGAGAGATACAAACTGGAGTCAGAGCGAGCGACCAACATGCACCATCAGATGCGGTTGGCAAAGCAACGGGAACATTTGTTAGGTGGTGCTAGCTAGGTGACAAGCTACGGTTCGAAACGCGTAGATCTCACGAGCTCCATCCATCATTGTGCTTCCACATGGGATTATGATTTTTGTTTTTTCTTCTCCCACTGCGGCTTTGACCGATCGAGAGCCAGCTCCAGCATCAGCATCATCGAATCAAAATGACTGATCGAACTGGACCTGCGTCGTGTGCTTGTTTCCAGGTGGGCGACGGCGACACGGACCACTACTGCTGGCAGCGGCCGGAGGACATGACGACGTCGCGGCAGGCGTACAAGGTGGACCGCGACCGACCCGGCTCCGACGTCGCCGGCGAGACCGCCGCCGCCATGGCCGCCGCGTCCATGGTGTTCCGGCAGCACAACCCGCACTACGCCCGCCTACTCCTGCGCCACGCCCAGCAGGTACAGTACATGCTGCTACGGCTCGTGCCTGAATTGATTAGTCAGCGCTAATGATCCCGGATTAGTTACCGCGTCATCCTGATCATTGGGTCAGAACTGCTCAGGCTCAAGCTGAGCCTTTTGATGAGTGTGGAATCTTGGCGTCGTGCTGGAACGACAGCCGGTCGGAACGGGAGACCATTCCTCCTGCTTTCACATTAGGAGAACCGTGTCCGTCGCATGTGCCAACCTGTCGACGTGACGTCAAAGTCAGAGGGGGGTTTTTGAGTTGAACCGCGTGAAGTTTTTGTCGGTCAAGGGAGACCGACATGCGGGTCCCACAGTAAGTGGTCGATCTCCCGCTCCTGGCTTCTCTACGTAGCATGTTGCTGTCAGTGTTAGGTTGCTACTACTAGCTAGCTTAATTGACGTAACCACCGCGTCGCTTTTCAAGCAGCCAAGGAGGACAGGATAAAGAAACGTAACCACCACATTCTGTCACGTTGAGATCGATGGATGGATGGATCTCCTGCAAATAAATCTCTATCATATAACAAACGATGCAATAATGATGATGATGGTGAGCATTGTTGTGACCGGAGCCCAGCAGAGAGGAATATTAGTTAGTTGGCCAGCTAAATTAGTGTACTGTGTACGTACGGCTCAGCTTAATTGGGTAGCTGCTACTGAATTAGTGCTGCTGATCATGCATGCACCCAACTGCCTGCGGGCATATATGCTTAGGTGTTCGCCAATCATGAAGCTCATCTGCTACACATACTGTAACTTTTTGCAGCTGTTCGAGTTCGCCGACAAGTACCGCGGCAAGTACGACAGCAGCATCGCGGAGGTGAAGAGCTACTACGCGTCGGTGAGCGGGTACCACGACGAGCTCCTCTGGGCCGCGCTCTGGCTCCACCGCGCCACCGGCCGCGCCGACTACCTCGACTACGTCGTCGACAACGCCCACGAGTTCGGCGGCACCGGATGGGCCATCACCGAGTTCAGCTGGGACGTCAAGTACGCCGGCGTCCAGATCCTCGCCGCAAGGGTACGTCGTCTCGACTTATGTAGTACATCATCGATCGGATCATCACTGTCCGTCGTCTGCCACCCTGTTGTCGTGAGCAGCGACGACGTCTAGCTAGCTCATGTCGATGATGATCAGCTGAAACTGACAAAAAGAAGCGCGTGATTTTTTTTCAGCTGCTGCTGCGAGGGGAGCACTCGCCTCACCACAGGGAAACGCTGGAGCGGTACAGGGCGAAGGCGGAGCACTACGTGTGCGCGTGCCTGGGCAAGAACGAGGCCGCCGACGCCAACGTGGACCGGAGCCCCGGCGGGATGCTGTACGTGCGGGAGTGGAACAACATGCAGTACGTGACCAGCGCGGCCTTCCTCCTCTCCGCCTACTCCGGCTACCTCTCCTCCTCCGGCAGCGGCGGCGGCGCCGCGCAGGCGGACCACGTATCGTGCGCAGCGGCGGCGGCGAGCGCCGACGAGGTGTTCGCGGCGGCCAGGTCACAGGTGGACTACGTGCTGGGCAGCAACCCGCGCGGGATGAGCTACCTGGTCGGGTACGGCCCCCGGTTCCCCGCGCGGGTGCACCACCGCGCCGCGTCCATCGTGCCGTACAAGCACAGCAAGGAGTTCATCGGCTGCGCGCAGGGGTTCGACGACTGGTACGTCCGCGGGGGGCCCAACCCCAACGTCGTGGTCGGCGCCATCGTCGGCGGGCCCGACCGCGGCGACCGGTTCCGCGACCACCGCGAGAACTACATGCAGACGGAGGCGTGCACGTACAACACCGCGCCCATGGTCGGCATGTTCGCCATGCTCGATAGGCTGGCCCGGCACGAGGCTTTCCAACTAGCAGAGAACGGCAGTAGTAGCAGAAGTGCTCCTGCGGCGGACCAAAGTGTAAATAGATAGTTACACAGAGGGGGGTTTGTACATTTCTTCCTACCCCTATGGCCCTATTCTTTTGTTCGTTCTTTCTAGATGTGAAGTGAAGGCACTCTTCACACACGAAATTATTATTTGTCTACGAGGCCAAAAGAGAAAAAACAAACGTTTGGAAAGCAAATGCAGAGTCCGTCCCTCCTCGTAAATAACAGAGAAAAGAGAACCGAGTCGCACTCTGATGGTTACCGCACTAGCTAATCACCACTGCCCACGTAGGTTCGACTGTCAGGATCGGATTTATCTCACTGGTGTTTGCCCCCATTTGCAAAACTGACCCCGTTTAACTCTTTTTTTATGGTTTGTGTATATGACCCCGATTTTCCAAATTGAACAAATAGATTGACCCTACTTCGTTTAGGTTATTTAACGTGTTAAATCCATGACAAAAAGACATTTTTATCTTTGCACTATTGACCCTACTTTTCATTGTAATCTTCATATATGACCCTACATTATACATCAAAATTTCAACATTATCCATATTATTGTAATAAAATTTGAGCAATGATTTAAAAACTCTTATCAATAATTTGAATGTAATTCAATTTGCAAATCATAATTAATTTAAAGATTAGAGAATTTCAACAATGGTTCGACTATAATTTGATAATTTTCGGCAGCAAACAATTCATATGTATGAACTTACATTATAAATAATATCAGATATATGACAAAACACACAATATTATTTTTTTGACACGAAATATATTTTCCGCTTCCAGATCCACGTAGTGGATGGGAGATCAAGTTTTACATCAAGTAATTTTGCAGTGGACGAAATCCTTTCCTCTGCAATCCCCACTCAACACTCCTGCTAGAGCTGACAGTACCCAGGGACTCCAGATGACAGTGGTAATGGCATACGAGAGTGCGTTAATCCAGGTAGATGGAAATGAGACTGCACAGAAAACAAAAATGCAGGGTGTAAGGTCCTTTAGATACAGTAAGAGCAATCGCAATACAGAAAGATGTATCTCTATTTTCATGTTAATTCCAGCAGCTCGGGACTGATCTAATAACCAATGATTTTAGTAACCTTTTCTGAATTATTTGCTGTTATTTAAAAATTGCAGTAGTACTCACAATTGATTTAACCACACGCCATGAAATAGCAACAGTATTTGTTCAGCTTTACCAATCAGTAATTTGTAGACGCCGCAGCCCCATCGCGTGCAGCAGCAGCCCCTGCTGCGTCTGTGCTCCGCAGCCGCCTCTTCCTAGATACGACCAGCGTCCGCCGCACAGCACACGCGCGCTCGACGTTCCCGCTCTTTTCCGCGTAGCTCTGCCACCGCCACTGGCGACGCCGCCGTGTGCTGTCACCACCAGCTAGGTTTAGAAGAATCGAGATACTGTAGGACAGGAGAGAGGGTCACGATAGTTCAGGGGTATTTTGGTCATATTTCTATAATCTGTTTATTCTATTTTTTTATTTTTTATGATCAAAATTACCTTGAGCTAACGCTGTTAGAAATGGGGCCAAACGGTGGTTTCAGTTTCAGAAATCAAGGTCAAACATGCAAACTCTAAAAAAGAAATCAAATATACAATTAGACTTTAAATTGAGGTCAGTGACCCAATTGTCCCTAATACTTTAGTTTTTCTCGTGTGTGTAGCCAAAGTACGACACCCCGTCACACATCCAACTCCGATAGGATCCGTTGATCTTAGAAGTCGTGTGTAATTGTAGGTCTAGATATATGAAGGGGTGTGAAGCTTACGTGTGTACACAGTGGACAGAGAAAAGGAATAACGTGTTAACTAATTATCAATTGCAGCGGCCATGTGCTTTGTTCGTCTTCCAAATTAATCATTGCAGCGCAGGCACGCAATGATCACAGATTCTGGCAAAGGACATGGAACAGTTTCAGCACAGCGAAGCACTAACAATCTAATATTCTGCCGGGGTACTTCAAATTTCGTTGAAAACGATCTCAAGTGCCTCCCAGCAGCTTATTTACTCGCTGATGATGCAAATAAAGAAGAACTATTCTTTTCCTTTTCTTTACCACCATTTCCTTTGTCTCTACTTAAAATGAAGATTTCCTTGACCCCCCGTATCTGAAAGAACAATTATTGCCAGGCGATTCATGAAAAAGGCAATACCTGCAACCGACAAGGGCAGATATTTGTTGAACTGTTTCTTCACTTTCCGTCGGTGCGTCGTGAGCTGTGAAATAGGGCAAAATGTCCGAAATAATTTATTATGAGATAGGATAATACGTCATTGTCAAAATACTATTAGCCTCTCCCTTGAAGTCGTGTCCTCTCTGTACTCCAATCCCAAAGATTCCTTGTAAACACAATTATCACCTAGATTTGTTTGGTTTTCCTCCTTTTGTTCCCCTTTTCGTAACAAATTACAGAAAGACGGCTGTCAGAGCTGCTGATTTAGCTAATTCAGAAATCGCCCTCTTGGCCATCATCCCGTTTTCGCTTCAGGGCACTCGTAGCCACTACTATACATACGGAACCGAGCTCGATCCGGCCGTTAGAACGGAAAGAAAAGCGGCTTTTAGCATATGCTTTTTTTCTTTTACGAATACCAGCATACGGTATCTGAATAGTTAAGGCGCAAAGCTTAACACGACAGAAAACAACACACCAAGTCACTAGAAAGACGTACAGCAACAAAGTTCAATAGCAAGGTGAAACCTCCCACAAAATCCTATACAGGCAGTGACAGCATGGGAACAGAAATATGCGAGATCATGAACAATGGGCATCATAGGTCACCTAATAGACATCATAGACCACCTTATGTTTCTATAAACAACTCATGTCACCGGTGTACATACCGTCCATGCAGCCACACCAGACTCCACCAGTCACAATCTCGAATCGGCTCTTCAAATAATCAAATAAGAGAAACAGGGCATGTGCCTAGAAAGAATACATCATGACACCAATCAGCACGATTAGTATCTTGGTGGCGCAGGTGGCAACCGGTTTGGAGTGCGTCTGCTCGCATCCCCATTTTCATTGCGCCGACTGCGGCCATCAGCACTTCTCGACCTTGATTCACTTGAACCAACAGGTCCATTTGATGTGGCATCGAAGGCAGACCTCCAGTCCTCACCCGGGCGGCCGGGTGTTCGAGGGCTTTCTGCATTACAAGATCATTACACATCAGGTGAATAAACAATCTAAACTGCTAGTCATGTACACCCTTCGGCCTCCCAAGTATAGCAAATGCAATCTATATGCAAAAAAGTAGCAAAAGCTGGATGTGCGATTATAGACAAGAACATAAGAGTTTTTTATGCACTTGTTTTTCTCTATACAATGAAAAAACAGTCTGCTTACCAGATTCAGAGTTATCATTAGAATAGGAGGAAACAGATGCCCGGTTGTCATGGATACTGAGCTGGCGAGTAAGTTTTGACAAGAGGGATGATTGTTTTTGGAACTTTTCCCTTCTGCGCTTAGCATTATGATCCTCTTGGAGAAGCTCTTCAATTTTTGCAATACTTTGTCCACTGGTAATGAAACAATTGAAATTACCAAACCAATTTAAAAGTATTAAAAATAAGCGTGAACCATGCCGAATATAAATATGGCGTACCCAGTGCCGAAGGCTCCCACGCATTGTAGGGTCTGGGGAAGGGTTATCTCTAGACAACCTTACCCCTGCTTTTGCAGAGAGGTTGGTTCAAACCCAATTTAAAATACAGCTACAGGAGCAGTGTTGTAAAATCACGCCTAGACGCCTAGGCACCCGCCCACCGACTTGACGCCTAGGCACCTAGGCGACGCCCAGGCGATCAGCGAGGTTCTCAGCATGTGAAGGGGAAGAGGGGAGTCGAAGCTTGGAGGAGACTGAAGAGAGAGGAAGCCACCCGCGGCTTGGGAGGCGGCCAGGCGGGGCGACAGGGCGCCGGGAGGACCGGCGCGGCGGGATCCGGACTTGGGATCGGGAGGCGACGGCTGTGAATGTGTTGGAGACTGTTAGGCTAAAGAAAATACACAATATTGGGTTGGGTCGAGTGCGAGAAAACAGGCCCACTTCAAAAAAACCTAACCTAACCTGGCTCCCGACCCATCTCTGCCGCCGCAGCACTTGCTTCGCCTCCGTCAGGGCGCCGCGCCGCCCTCCTCCTGCGTGTTTCGCGCCACACCGCCTCTCCCTCGTCTGCTCTGGGCAACGTCGCGCCGCCCGTCCCCTTGTGCGCCGCGCATCACCGCATCGCCCTCCTCCTGCGCGCCTCGCTACGCACCGCCCCTCCCCCTGCTTGCCACGCGACGCACTGCCCCTTCCTCTCCTGCGCGACACGCCGCCCTGGGCGTCCGCCTGGGCAGGGCGCCTAGGCGGTCAGCCGACGCCTAGTCGTTTGAGGAGGGCGCCATGGACGTTCCATGCGAGGCAAAGCTTCATGGCATCCTCCCGTCACCGACCAGATGCCTAGGAGGCGCCTAGGCCACGCCTGGACAACACTGTACAGGAGACATGATACTGTTGGAATTCCGGGACTAAAAACCTTGTTTAATTCCTCTGGTAATCCCAGGTATATATAGCCTCTTACAGATAAGACTCCTTCTTAAATACAATCTGGACTCCTTACACTATTCTTAATTGACTAGGACTCTAAACACCTATCGTATCTGATCTGGACATCCCCTAATCTCTAATTTATTCTAGAAAACATGATTATTTTCAACACACCCCCTAATCTTGTTTTCTAGCATATACTTATTTTAAGATGTAGACACACTACACCCCACCCCAGGACGAACACATCATCCTGGACGACCATAGGACGAACACATCATCCAACACTATTTTGAGACGAACACATCATCTCTGGAACACCTGTGAGACGAACACATCATCTCTGGACGAACACATCATCCAATGGGATGAACACATTATCCTGGATACTAACTTGAGGCGAACACATCACCTCACCCGAGACGAACACATCATCTCGAGCGCTCTTCGACGTGAGATCAGAATAATTCTCCTTCAGACGCAAAGAGCGCCTTCTCTTCTTCTTCTTCCTTGTTTTTCGGACACTCCCTAGCATAGTGTCCACGCTTTCGACAAGTGTAGCATTGAATCTTCGACTTGTCAACTTTCTTCTTCTTCTTTTGATCACCATTCCTTGCTTCCTCAGCTTTCCACTCTTCCCTCGTCAAGTAGAGTTTCTCCTCATGTTCTTGGTTGAAGCCATGCACTCGTTCTTCATGTGCCTTGAGCCTGTCAACAAGTTCCTCCATAGTCATCATCTTTATGTCTACAAATTGCTCAATAGTAGATGCAATATGGAGAAATTTCGAAGGTAGAGCACGTAGCAGCTTCTTCACAATGTAGCTTTCTTTGACTTCACCCCCAAGACTACGGATTTTTGTGACGATGATCATCATCCTTGTGGCAAAGTTGTCGATAGAATCTCCTCCGTTCATACGCATCATATCCAACTCATTCTGAAGAGTTTGAATTCTTGCTTCCATCACGTGTTCTTCACCCAAGAACTTGGTTTTGATCATCTCCCAAGCGTCTTTCGCCGTCTCTTGCTCGGAAATTCGCATGAGAGTGTCTTCATCAATTGCATGGTAGATGGCCGCAAGAGCCAACTGATCTTGTTTTGGATCAACTTTGCCTTTCGTCTCCTCCACGGCTTCCCAAACTCCTTGTGCCTTTAAAAATACCTTCATCTTGATGGCCCAAGCTGTATAGTTCATCTTAGTTAGCATAGGATAATGCAATGCCATTGATTTTCCATCCATGTTGAGTACACCTCCTGTGTACGTTTAGCAAATGAATATAAGCTTCTGGGTGCAACTGCCTGGTGTCCCTAGCCAATTTCAGTGGCACCCGACCCAACCCAATAGCGGCCCAGTATGGTTCGGCCCAGACAAAAGAAAACCCTACGGTGTGATTCCTCCCGAGCGCCTCCTCTCCCAGACGCCGCTGCCACTCCTTCGCTCGCCAACCTCCAGCGCCGCCGAAGCCCCTCCGCAGCGCTGCACCGCTGACCGGAAGCGGCCGTCACCTCCGAAGTTGTGCCGCCTCCGACGCGCCTCTGCCGCCGCTGCGCCGCTTGACGCGCCGCTGATGGCCCGCGCGTCCACCCGCCGCCGGATCCACTCCGCAGCACTTGCGCCGCCGCCGACCCCCCTGGTCCGCGCCGCCACGTCGCCGGGATACACGCCGGATCCGGTCTGAGCTCGTCGGGACTCGTCGTCACCCGCGCCGATCGACCTTTCTCCCGTCTGAGACGTCGTCGCCCCTGCCTGGCAACCACGTCGAGCCGACGGGATCCGTCCTCTCAGGTACGATCTCGTCCCAATTTCTTCGCCCTCGAATCTTTCTGGCTCTGATGCCAATTGTTGGAATTCCGGGACTAAAAACCTTGTTTAATTCCTCTGGTAATCCCAGGTATATATAGCCTCTTACAGATAAGACTCCTTCCTAAATACAATCTGGACTCCTTACACTATTCTTAATTGACTAGGACTCTAAACACCTATCGTATCTGATCTGGACATCCCCTAATCTCTAATTTATTCTAGAAAACATGATTATTTTCAACAGATACATCTCAAACTAATAAGTTATATAGCTTCAACTTGGAGCTCTGTTGTCTTGATGAAGTATAGGAGGAAGTGAGATTTTAAGTGCAAGTTGGCAATTTCCCTCAAATGGAGTACCGGCGCCATACTTCTTGTTCAACATGGAATGTAATTATGTAACATTATGATACTATATTGTATATAAAAAAGAGCTAAATGTCAATCAATGGATGAAGAAATAGAAGTTTTTGTTCATGTACAAGAGTACAGAACATCAACCTTATTGAGCTGTATAGCTGGTTAAGCATATCTTCCTTTGCTTTCTCGACTTGGCAAAGTACAATAGCCTGATAAGCATAAAAACAATGAAAAATTAGACGAATTTATAAGGTCATATATATTGACAGACACTAGGATATGAACCTTTGGAACATTTGCTGCCAGGCTCATCAAAACAGCTTCAACATAACCGCGAACTTCTTGAGACATCCATCTAAGTTCTTCCTCAGGATCAGCAGGTCTCCTCACCATGGAGTCCTTTCAATAGTTTAGGATCAGATGTTAATTTGAGTGTGTAATTAATAAACGGTATCAAGGAAACAGTAGATGATGGAACCTAGAATAAATCAATACTTAATAATATTAACACTTCATGGTTTGTGAAAACAAAACCTTAGAATAACATGATATAACTACCACTAATCAAGAGTTAGTTGAAGGAACGTGATACCACAAATATAATTATAAGTGCAATTCAACCACATATATAAGATATAACTTACTAAGGAGCCATCCGAATGGCTTTGTCTCATTGAACCACCCTCAGTGTTTGGGCCCTTGAATGAACCCCCTTTGCTCTGAATAACAGCTTTGATCTTATTTACCCACTCAACCTTATCAGCCATGCTCTCGGCCTTTAACAACACAGCACTGTGAGCTGCAAAAAATTTTTAAAAAAATATATATGTAACAGGTAACCACCAAATAAAATACCATGTTGTAAATAATAAAGAATATTGACCTTTTAGGACAGTTTTGTATGCAACCCTGTTAGTAATTTTAAATATAAGACTTGGTGTTTTTTCTGGACCATTTGCCTTTTTTGAATCCTTTGAACTTTTAGAAGGTTCCTCCTCCTCTACCTCCTCGAGATTGCACTCCTGCAAAAGATTACAGATTACAGCAGATGCACAAGCAGCAAGGTTTTTAAATGGGCGCCTGGACGCCTGGGCGTCGAGGCGCCCAGCAGCACACAATACAAATTTGATGCACCAGCACTACATAAGCACGAATCCAACAACAAATTTGAGGCAAACGGCAGCAGCAGCAGCACACAACAGAGCTGGGTGAGGCCTGACCACCTGGGACTGGAAGAGACAGAGGCCGGAACAGAGGGAAGGGGGGCAGCCATGGCGTTCCACACAAGGAGGCCAGTCCAGGCATCTAGGCTGGGGCGCCTGGACGCCCAGGCAGCGCCTAGAGCCCTAGACTACGATTTTTAAACACTAAATGTCCCAATTCTATATCTCTGTCAAAAACTGTTTCGACAGTTAAGTGATAACGCGCAAATTATGAAATCGTGTAACCCCATGTGGAAATAAATAACACAAGAATATAAAAGTAGGTTATGCACACCTCAAGAGTGATGACACCACGAAAATGTCTCTCTTCTTGTTTCTTTGTGTACCCAAGCTGACAAAGAAAAAACAAATAGTGAATACAACCCAGCAGATAAAACAAGCATCATGCAGTGCAACAACCAAATAACAAGTACTAAGAAAATTTGTGGAAATAAAAGGACAGATCCTCTTAAGCATTAAAATAATAAATAACTCAACTCTTCTCGTTGGACTGACTAACCTTTCCACTCTTTTCGTTAAGGACAAACCACCTTCTGCTCCATCCATTAGTTTTTGCACTTTTCTTTAAGAGGTATCCTGAAGGAAAAATAGTGTTATGAATCTGGGTAATCCATTTATTATTCTTGCATATCCCCCTAGAGTAGACTCTGGCCCTCATTATATAGAGGGGACTCACCTAAACTCTAACCCTGGTGGGCTTCTAATACTCCCAGCCCATTATACAGCCCACTACTATCCATAACATCCCATCCCTCCTTTTGAGCAGCTCGTCCTCGAGCTGCCGTCAAGATGGATTGTTGGATGACATGACTCGATGACACTAAACCAGAAAATGATTCAAAATCAGACCTTTTACATCTCGGTCTGAAAATTTATTCGTAGCCTATTTAATGACATTGGAGAAGTGGATGCCGACAGTGACGGTGGAGCTGCTGGCGCCCGCAGTAGACAAACTGGCCCATGTACATGCCCTCAGCAGCGATGAAGAACTCGTCCTGGTGCTTGTACCTGAAGGGGTAGCGGAAGGTGACCTTGGCCAGTGGCATGCATGCTGACCACCAGCACCCAATGCAGCAGCGAAGGGTCGCTGCGAGCATGGCTGGGTTCTGCATTGCTGCTGCCATACTAGTGAACATTGCAGTATTGGGCTGCGCAAATACCTGTTGTTGGGCACCTAACCCCAGCATAGCAGCTAGATGCACAAACCCGATGTCAGGAACAGCAGTTGCCATAAATTGTTGCATCATAGGGGCTAATGGCAGCAGTGGGAAAAGCAGCCATTTCCAAGGCAGAGATCGGCGACGCGGATCCAGGGTGAGCCAGCGTGAAGCCGACTGAGGCGGTTGCAGTGTGCGACGAGGCTGACCGGCACAGGCATAGGGGTGAAGCTCCTTCTCGCAGGCGCGCTTGGCGTGGAAAGCAGCAGATGAAGAAACCGGCGGGCGAGTTGGTGTTGACGCCGTTCTGGACAGAGGAGGCCCAATCTGATGCGAATAGGATGTGATTCGCACAGATCCCGACAGGGATCGACGAATCGGTCGAGTAAGCGGTGCAGCTCCTCCGTGACGGCGTCGACCTGGGCAGATGGAAGACGAGGCGGAGGGAGCTGTCAATGGAGCGGATTGACATGATTTCATCGAGGTCGGGCCAGCTCCGAGCAAGCATCTGACGGCCGTTCTGGAGGATAGAGCTGGTCACGCTGGTGCCGAAGAGGACGGCGTAGGTGCGGTTGCAGCTCGACGGATCTTGTTGGAGACGGGCGTGAATCGGCGCGAATCGGGACAGGACGGCGAAGGACAGCGCGTATCCCGGCTAATCGGGGCGGACCTTGGGCGAATTTGACTCCAATCAGGCGATTCTGGCGTGGAGGTGTGAGCCAGCCTGAACGGGGATTTGGGTTTGGCAGATTCGAGATCTTGGGCGGCGGTTGCAGATGGAGCAGGGGGTGGAATCAAAGGCTGCTACGATCGACGGGGGAAGAGGAGTGCACACTCAGACAGAAGGCATGGAGCAGGAAGGAGGTGGGGAGGATTCGGCGCTGGAGCTGACGTCCGAGGTCCACGACGCATCCAACAGAGCGGGCAATCGAGGTCCAAGGCCCACGGCACCCTCATGGCCTCATGTACTAAATCTTGTGGATTCCTGCAGCGTGGATCCGGCATTGGCGGCGAGTGCGCGAAGACCTCGCGGTTCAGCTGGCGGCAGTAGCATGGCGAATGGCCTGGGTGGGGATGAGGCCACCCTGGTGTCGGTCTTTGCTGCAGAACAGAGCATGAAAGCTTTGATAGGTGGTTTCCCCAACAGGCTCCCAAAGCTGTGTTTATGCTCTCAGGATCTCCACAGTTGTGTTCTCCACCTTAGCAGTCATCATTTTTGTGAGATCCAATTTTCTGGGAAAATGTGGTAGCCCCAAGATTTTGTACAGCGGCGGGCATGAGGACAATCCGCTGTGTGATCCCTGATACCAATCTGTTACGAATCTGGGTAATGCATCTATAATTCTTGCCTGCACCCTATAGTACACCCTGGGCCTCATTATATAGAGGGGTTGACCTAAACCCTAACCATAGTGGGCTTATAATACCCCTAGCCCATGTTGCCCACTACTATCCATAACATAGAGGTACCCACTTATAACTTTATTTGTTAATAAATAGATCAAAATGTCTTTCCATGGTAGTAACTTGGGAAAACAGGATTTAGTTGGTCTATACCTGCAGTAATTTCACCAGCAGGACCAGCAACCTGCAAATTGGGTCCCTCTTTCGTATCTTTATCTTGCTGCCCGGATTTGTCTTTCATCGATTTTAAGTTGCCACCACTTTGCTCAGAGTCGGTTTGGGGACTGGAGGTCTATAATGAAGAGCTTATGTTAATTACTAAAGCCAATATGTATTCCTTGTCTCATGACAACCAACAAAGTAGATATAGAACTATACAGCAATAACAATCTGAAGACAGAAACCTATTGCATTCAAAGATTGTAATAACAATAAACCATGCAAATGTGCATCCAAGTATGGACGCAAATCATACCCTCTTCATCATTGATTGTTCAGCCTCTTGTGATTTCTTAGAAGATCGATTTTTCAGCTCCTCCTCACGCCTCTGCCTTTCCATCCTGAAAATATCAGACAAAAAGAAGACCACAGATCAGTACTAAAAAAATTAGTACAAAAATTTGCTGATGCCAAATTAAGCTTAGATGAAGCTGCATTATTAACAACAGAACTGCAATTCAGCACATTTGAACATAGCGAATATGTATGTATGCATCTTGAATTCTTGATAAATCATGACAAATTCAACTAAAACAAGCTTACATGAGGGTCAAAACATCTAGTAGTGTGTTTTCTTCAGAGCTCAGGCTATTGATAACATGGTCTTTCTAAAATTGTCAAAAAGGGTTAATACTATACTACCTTAGCATGGACATAATAAGCGAGGTCCAGCAATACCAGACTTATTGTGGAAAACGAAATGAAAATTAACAGGATGTAATACTTCATTTTCTCAAGTCAGAAGTAAAGAACAATGTAATAGTAGAATGAGTAAAATCAATAAAACATTACACTTACAGATAAATAATATCAGACCAAGCAACAAATCAATCAACCACTCATAGTATTGCGACAAACCTAGCAATGACAACGACTAACCTTCTTTGCACTAAACGTATGAAATGTTGAGGAGGAACAAAGGCACGCTCCATATCAACAAGTGCAACAACCATCTTTTTTGCATCAGTTTTGAAGCTCTCCAATGCATTTGATGCTATTGCAATAACCTTGACCAAATGGAAAAAAAAAAGTATTATTATAACATCCAGAAGGTCTAAAAGACACTATCAACAGTAAAAAAAGGAGAAGTGCTTGTAAAAACAAAAGGAGTGATACCTCACGCTTGAATGGAGGATATCTTCCAAGTCCTGGTGTGGCATTTGCAGAAGCATTGACTATGTCTAGCAATACACGATGAACCTAGTGTCATAAGAATAGGTTCTCAGTGGCAGGAGGCAAGATAGACAATAAAATTGTATATAGTGTTACTTCCATATGTGTATGGATTATAAGAACTTAAAAATCAATACACAAAAACAAGACTGCCAAAAGATTAGTAAATATAACTCAAAATGCCAGATAAGAAATACTTGATAGCTCCAGTAATAACTAAACAGGTAGAACACCCTTTAGGCTCTAGATAGAAAATCATATGCATCAGTGCCTGCTAACTAACAGCAACGTAGACATGGAACATAAATTCAACCTCAACTTAAGAAATTCAAATCAGGTGGGCAAGCACAGCCAAATTAAAATATGTTATCAATCAAACTGGAATAAAAAAAATAATCTACTAGGTGGTTCTTATTGCCAGGCCTTGGAAGGGTGATCATGGAAGTGTCACAAAGAACAACACAACATTAGAATTATAAGTTGCAATATTTGTTAGCCGGTGCTGTGGCCAGAAATCCTAGACATAACAAAAAGGCAACTAATTTTTCCACAGCTTGTCTCCTAAAGGGTTGGGGACAACAAAAGAATGTTTAAGAAGCTAACCATTGGCCTCTTTTGATTGTTTGATACGTACCTCCTCAACGCAGAGCCGTGATGGCTCCTTGGCCATTTCCAGTACTATTTTTATTAAGGATCTCAATCCCTTCTCTGGAGATATCAAATATGGTTGGTAACCATCAGCTTCAAGGACAATCTACAATATCAAGAGAAATTTGTTTATGATTAAAGGCCGTTTAATAGTACACTAGATCCCAATCTAGTCAGTGAAACGGATCTTACCCTTTTAACATTGTTGAGATCAAAATGTCTGTCTAGTGGTAGCTGTTTAATTCTGTCTGGAAACTTTCCTTCAAAACTTGCAACAATTTTCCAACCAGATCCCTTTTACATGAAAAACAGTATAGTGACAATATTGTCAACTATTCATTACGAGTCATAATCAATTCTGAAGTGACTAAGTGAGTTCATTACTAACCTCACCAGATGTAATGTGAGCAAGAAACTTATCCTCAAATTCTCGACATAGCTCCAAAGCAACTGCTCGTGTTCCTTCTGGACTTTGTACCATTGATTCTCCTAACCTTGCTAGTTCATCTTGAACCATCTGAGATTTACCCTGGAGACTGAAATTGAACCAGAACAGGCAAGTGAGTATATTTTTAGCATGAGACCATGCGTAAAAGAGAATTCACATGAACATATTAAAAGAAGAAATTCATGAGTTACCATGCAGCATGTATATCTGTAAATACTAGATACCAGGCACAATGATTTTTGAAGATGAAGACATAATTCTTACCCACTTAATAGGTTTGGAAGCCGCACTTTCATTCTTTTACGTATCTGCTTAGCAATGGTGTCAACCAAAGCAATTCTACCAAGCTTACCCTGAGGAGCTCCAGTTAAGATGTTTTTCAGGCTTTCAGCTTCAGCTCGCCAAGCAGTTTCTAGCGAGTTTTCAGACCCAACTGATCCAGACTGCGCTGATGCAAGAGCAACAGATTGTCCTATTAGAGCAACCCACTCAATGTCCGGAAGGTTTTTCGGGCCCTTGTTCGACAAAAGGGCCTCAACACAAGCTATTGTTTTTGCATCTCCAGATACTTGATCAACTTTGCTTATAACACCAACAGTTCTGGTACCTAAAATTACAGTGAAGGGGAAATACATGACTTACTGCAATAAAATGATAACAGAAGCACAAAGATAATTTTGCAGATTAGAATACAGACCATCTGAATCAATATCCTTGGCCAGCCTTAGAGCCCGAGATGATGCAACATCAGCAGCTTGCATAGCAGGTATCACAACAAGCAGTACTGCATCATTGTGACCCGCGTACTGATTGATCTAAATTTAGAAGAAGAAAAAATAGCAATCAGTCACATGAAGTACGTTGGAAACCTAAGAGCTGGCAGAGCTCTGCCTAAAGTACATATGCAAGAATATAGAGCCTTCAACGAAAATGAAACAAATTATTGCTGACACTATTGTGTGGCCATAATAATGAGTACTTACCACAGAATCATCAACAGCTCGCTGGTCTATTCCCGGTAAATCAATAAGTTTTAACGGGGGAGCTGAAATAGAATGAGAGTATCTCTCATGAGGAGATTTCACAAAGCACCGTGACAAAATAGAAATCAACTAAAAAAGATTTAGTATAGAATTAAACACACTGTTCATCAACAGTTGAACACCAATACTTCAAACATAGATGAGAACTGGATTACTCGCATTCCATCAGTTACACACATTAAGCAATTTGTTACTTTCTCAGCATACAAAATGCAACAAACATAAATTCTCCATCAAAATTATCAATTCATCATTGTTACATAACTAGAAGTACCATACCACCAGGTCCAAAAATTAAAATGTGAGTACATACACAATATTATTTTCTCTATATATAATACTAATGAAACAATTAAATTATTGGCTTGCTAAAATAATTAAACTACTCATAGCCAGCAGTCACAAGCAAACCTGTACTCGTCCGCAGCTTGAGATAAATTTCATCAGGACGGCCCTTCCCGGATCCACCAGATGCTCCTTTGCTAAGCCTGTCCTGGAGCGAATGCCGGAGGGCACCTGCACAACAAAACACAACAGGAAGTGTCAAGTTCAATGCTGGGTCTAGTCCCAACTCCCAAATTCCTTGGAACACGTCAACAAATACTGGATCAAGGCCAAGCAATACAACAACTCACTTGCGGACACTTGCTGCGACTTGCTGTCAATCTGCAGCACGATGGACTTGCTGCTGAGGCCCGGCTCCCTCTGCAGGTCCACCACTATAGGTGCTCTCGTTGCCCCGTTCTCCCCCGTCGGCTGCGCCACACAACCCCACCGTCGAAATCGAGCCAAAACCCACATAAACCAACACAGGAGAAGGAGGGGAGCAGAGATGCTAGGCTAGGAGGCAGGGGCTCACCAGGACCGGGTGACCGATGAGGCTGTTCAGCACGGCCGACTTGCCCGCGCCCTGCACGAACAGACGGGATCGGAAAGGATCAGATCGGAGTACACAAGGCGGAGGAGGAGCAGGAGGAGGAGCAGATCGCGAGGGGGCGGGGGCAGCGCAGGATACTTACGACGTTGCCGAGGGCAACTGCGTTCAGGAAGGTAGTGGGGCGGCGCGGCGCGGAGTCATCGGAGGGGTCGTCATCGGCGAGGAGCGACGCGGCCTGGCGCATCGACTCGGAAAGCTCCGACAGGTCCTCTATGGCCTCCATGGTCGTCCTCCCCGGCGGCTGCGGCAGCGGCGGATCTGGAGGGATCGGAGGCTGCTGAGGCGGCGGCGACCGGCGACCTGGGCCCTTGCCCGACGCGGATTTGAAATCTGTGGAGAAGGGACGGGAGGAACGTGGGGGCGGTGGATTTGGGCGAGCGACAGAGAGATGATGGGGACGGAGAGCAGCCGAGTCGAGCCGTTTGCTTCCTTGGCTGCGAAGGTGGACAACTTTTTGGAGAATGGTGGAGTTTCGCCGATTGGGCTAGACGACCTAGGTTTCTTCGCTCCAGACCTGTGCGGACGAGTTAGAATTCTCTCACGATTGGGCCGTGCTCGTGGGCCTCTTGGGGTCCACGAAATCCCGTTTCGTGCGCCAATGGCATGCACGTGTGCGCACGTACTTGCACAAGGTGCTTGTTTAAGGCCATGTTACCATTGCAGATAACATGTTATTACGGCTAATTATTAGCTAAATAACTATCTAGCTACTCCTTCCTTTCACAAAAGTTTGTCACCTTCTTTTTTTTCTTACTAGAAGATGATAAACTTTTAAGAAAAATAGGGAGTACTTATTATTTGAGACTCTTTGGCATGTCTAGCTGATAGGCACTTCTTCGCAAAAATAAGTAGAAGAGGTGATAAACAACAGACTCTGCAGTAGCTTACTAGTTTAACTTTTTAAAAAAATAAATTAAAAAATATAAGCACAAACAATTTTCATCAGCTTTTTAAATAATTTTTATAAATAGAAGAGGGGGGGAGATTCTAGAATGAGATATGTCCCCACTCAATTTTGGCTTTCCTCATATCTTAAGACACAAATCCGGAAGTCAAAGTATGTGGGTGCTATCAGGATGGACAGTGGAAAATCGGATTTATAAGAAATTTTGTAGAGATGAGAATTTTTTTCACCTTTAACATCATTTTATATTAATAACCACCGGTCGTCCATCTGGTAAACGACTGGATGATATGGAGCACCACGTAGGCTCATGTCGTCCATCCAATAGACGACTGGGCGTTACGTCATCAAATTGTCCATCAGATGAGCGATAATATCCTGACATATGTCAGACTAGAATTTTTACTTTAGAGGTGTATTTTAGGAACATAATTACAAAGGGAATTAGAGTGTAGAATGTGATAGGTTCACAATAGGACTAATATAAACTTTTTTGTACATAAAATTGAAATATATCTATTTTCTAAAATATCTATTATGACCATATGGATGGCCCGTCCTTCTGTTGGGGCGACTGGTTGTTCACGTCAGTTAGTTGTCCACCAACTGGATATGTTTCGATGAAGATCTACCTTTTTTACATAATGGAAACAGGTATTCCTGTCTTCCCTTTCAAAAAGAGTATGACCAACTTATTGAAGACATAAAAAGAGACTCTAAAGTACACTTTACTGAAAAGAAGTAAATTTCACCAACAATTCCTTTGGTTAATTTATTCAAGCAGCAATTCTATTTCTACTAATCCATCCATTTTGGGCAAAGGCTTGCATGACTGTAACCTCTACAGCCCGACAAGCCCTCATCAACATATTCTTTGCCTCCTCACCCTTTTTGTAACACTGATCATGCGGGACACCAGTACGTCCTCCTGGAAAGCACGTAGACATATATTTTCATTGAACAACTAGTAAATACCAAATCGTCCGTCAAATAGCTCGAATCATCGCTCCTATAGTTGTAATCATAACATTTCCGATATGAGAGGAACACCTTTACACAGTGAGAGTATGCATCGCATTTGGTATTTTTTTAAGTCACTCTCATGTATAAATGTAGTATCTACTCATATATGTACCCACACACATATACCACAATATATTCATACACACGACCAACCCTACAACGTAGATTAGAAGATTGCATTCTTAGATAGATCACCTAAGTCCTTAGAATCCAGTGTGTAACAGGATCGTCGTCCTCCAATTGTGACTTCATGTGTGATAGACTGCCGTTGAAATTTTTTTAGGAGGCGAAGTTCATTGCGAAATCCCACATCGAGTAGGGTTGGAACACAACAACATGCACTTTTTATATAGTGATGTTGCCACCGAGCCACACGCTATTTCGCCATCTCAATTGGTATTTTGCATGTCAGTACATGTTAAAAATAAATTAAAAAATTATAAGCACAAACAATTTTTCATCAACTTTTTAAATAGTTTTTATAAATAAAAGATGGGGGGCAGATTTAAGAATGAGATATGTCCCCACTCAATTTTTGCTTTCCTCACATCTTAAGACATGTGAAAAACCGTAAGTCAAAGTATTTGGGTGCTATAGGGACAGTGGAAAATCGGATTTATAAGAAATTTTGTAGAGACAGGAATTTTTTCCACTTTTAACATCATTTTCTATTCGTTTTATATTAATAACCACTGATCGTCCATCTGGTGAACGATTGGATGACGTGGAGCACCACGTAGGCTCCTGTCGTCCATCCGATGGACGACTGGGCGTCACGTCATCAAATTGTCCACCAGATAAGTGATAATTATCCTGACACATGTCGACTAATCACTACGGGAATCCCGAACAATTATGTCGGTCAGGGTCGACGTAATTAAGGTTGAAACTCACGTAAGTTACTTAATTACGTCGGTTTTCCCTTAATTACATCGGTTACAAGCCAACAAATCACTTTGGACATAATTAAGGTAACTTACGTTGGCCGCTGATGTAAGTTACTTAATTACTTCGGTGTTCCGCGTCCGACGTAAGTTATTTAGGTGGATGGGCCGCGGGCTGGGTCAGAGTACTTACGTTGGCGACTGCCTGACCGACGTAAGTTAAGTGGTATAGCTTACGCCGGTACGTCATAACCGATGTAAGTTACGTGGTATTACTTACATCGGTATGGTCTGACCGACGTAAGTTAAACTGGGCTAACTTACGTCGGCTTGACCATAGCCAACGTAAGTTAAGTTTTCATTTTTTAAAACAAAAATAGAAACTGACTACCTCGCAGGATTGCGAGCTCCAGACAGATATACACAGGCAGTTCATACAGTTTAAACAGTACACAAATCACAAAATAGTTCAGAAAACATTTAAAACATCCACAACAACACAAAACAGTTTCAAAACCATTCACCGGGCTACACGATAGCCCCTCCACTACCCCCGGAGCCGAGATCTTCTCGGCGCGTCCCTCCGGGTGCCTATAGGTGTGGCGAAGGAGTTTTATTCGTCGTTCCCGAACCCTGCAAAAGAATCATATATTCTCTGTATTAGCCTTGTAAAATGTACAAGAGATAGGAAGATGTCTGTAACAGGAATTGAATTACTACAGGAATTACTACAGGAATCTGTTATTACTTAGGATCAAAATGTACAGGAGATAGGAAGATGTCTGTAACTAGCTAACATATCATGCAAATGTTTAAATTTCCCTGTACTAGCTATCATATCTTGCAAGTTTGAATCTATGTTGTTTTGTTGGGTATGTGATTCACAAAAAACTGATGATTCTATTTTCTGTGTTCATAGCTACATATAGTAAATATTTGATCATAGCAGTGCATCATGTTCTTTGATACATTTAATCAGTTCCAATCTGGAAGCATGACTCTTTGAAATGGGACTTTTAGTGTTTTCCTTTAATAGCCCGTGTTTTTCTTCTGCTCAGGCAAACTGATATATCTTGCCTTCGTCTAATAAGGTTGTATGTGGGTTTCTTCTATGCTAAAACTTATTGACTACTACAGAAACTATTTCAACGGAGCTATAGGAATACTAAAATGAATACGATAATATTACCTACTCTGGTGTCTACCCCGACGAAGCGTAGGAATCTCGATATCGTGACCGGTGTTTTAAGCAAGAGTCTGCCATTGCAAAATATTAGAAGATATAAGTTATTGAAATGCTATAAAATTTTAACTACGGTAGTTTAAATTACTTATTGTCACTGTTGTTTGCATCTGGGCCATCATTAAGATTGTCCTCCGCTGCTCCTCCCTTGCCTCCGCCCTCGACCTCTCCAACTCCGCGTGGGTTTGCGCCAGCGTCTCCTTCAAGGCAAGGAGCTCCAGCTAGGTCTGCGAGAGACGACCACATGTGCTCCCAATGGACAAGACCTGCGACGATGAAGCATCTCTTAAAGGTCGCGCCGACCTCGAGTCGACAACTCTATCAAAAATGACAAACCTGCAAAAGAATGAAAACACTAATTAGAAGAAGATAAATTGAAAAAAAATGAAACACATGAACAACTAACCGTCCATGGGTCTTCCCGCCTCCGCTCGCGTACGCGGCTTGGGGGTCGATCGACGCGCTTTCCCAATCGTAATCTGCACCGTGTATATTCGCGACCTCCTGCGCGCACTTTGCCTACAAAACAAAGAAATCTTGTAAGCATGTCAATAATAGTATTAGTTATAATGAAATTGATGAATTTCGAAAACTTACCAGTCGGTCGACTGTGACTTGACTACACTGCCCTGACTGAGAAGGGGCACTTCCCTTGTGACCTCTCTTTCAAACCTGTGTCGGGATCGGCTCCTAACCCATCTCTCGCTCCTGTATAGCCGTGTTAGTGAGATATAAATATATTCGGAATAGGTAAATAAATTGAAAAACTACTTACCATGCGTTTAGCCAAACACAAGTAGTCGTCGCCGCCAAAGTTGTGCTTGCCCTCGGACCCATGCGGCACTATCTAGCCTTTGTGGACTTACCGATGAAAGCTTCGCTAGCCCAGTGCCGACAGAGACTAAGTATGCCTCGGTGTTACCCTGTAACCGGAAATACTAACTTGCACATATTTCATTTTTTATTAATGCAGTTAACATACATATATATTGTAAATATTTAACAATATTAAAAATTTACATCCGTGCACTGCTCCTTTGTCAATTACGCGTCGGAGTCCTTCCTAAATGGACCCCGCTGTTGCTCCTGCTCCTGCTCCCAGGGATGTTGCTTGTAGTACGCGTTGGCGGCCTGAATTCGGGCGTTCGACAACGCCGCTGTCGTGAGGTTCCGAGCGTTGTAAAGGAAAACGCGTCTCGCGTGGTCCTCCATGCCCAGTTCCTCTACCTGGTACCTCAGCTTTAAGCAAACAAACATTTAAGTGATATGCATTAACAATTCAAACGAGTTGAAAAAATGAAACAGTTAAACTTACCATACAATCGTGCCACACGGCTCCCTGAACCGTACCGTGGACCTGGTGAGAGACACGAGCGTATTCATCCCACGACAGGGAAGTGAAACTATCAATGACACCGGGGTAGTACAACTTCACGATAGCACCCAGAACACTGTTAACTTGCCTGTGGTGTTTCTTGGCCCCCGTGAACAAAAAGTCGTACCAACATCTGCAAAATATATTAAATCATTAAGTAAAGGAAAACAACATCTAATATTTAATATACTATATACAGTTTTAACCTGTTTTCGACAGGACGGATCATGGTCTGCTGAGAAGTAACCGGGGGAGGAGCCACAAAGTAGATCCTCCTCGTCCATCGCCTCTGCTGTGACACCACCGCGTCCGGTGACCCTGAAGGCTCTGCGGAAGCACCGGGGTCCAAAGAAAGACTAGTGGTAGCCGGCTGCAGAGGGAGGCTAGCGCTAGAGGGCTCCTGTAGTGGCCCCGCCTCAGACTCGGGCTCCTGTAGCGGCCCCCTAGCCTCTGACTCGGACTCAAAAGACTCTGAGTCAGATTGCATAAAAGAAAAAGATTACAATAAATAATTATTAACAACTACAATTTATAAAATAACTTTATTATAAACTAAAAATTACCTCCATCCGCTGAAAGCACACGTGAGTTGAGGGTGGAGTGTGAGCCAGAAAGAGGGAACGACGGCTCGAAGGTAACGAGATCCCTGAGCAAGGGTCTCGTGGCAGCTCAAACCCTCTCACTGGCTTCCCCTTCCCCTTCCCCTTCGACGACATCCTGTTGCAAGGAATAAATGATGAATATGCAAATATGATATACAAAATTAATTTTAAGTTAGTGAATAAAACGTTACTTCATAAATTTTAAAATTCATCGACATCATGGTCATGCACCCTACTCCTTAAACCAGCCCATCGATCTTCTTTTTCCGCATATCATTTTCGTTTGCGCAAATCAGCAGGTTCGACTAAGTCATCGATATCTTCAGTTTCCGATTCTGATTCTGTTTCCGCTTCCGTGCTAGTCTCGATATCTTGAGCGTCTCCAACTAAGTCATCGAGTTCTACACCGGGCTCGAATGAGAAGGAGTCTGGCAACTCTTTCTCTTGGTAGACCACATCAGCCTCAGCTTCCTCATGGTAATCATAATCACCTGGAGCGTATAACTGCTCACGAGGATTCACCTTATGTAGCACCCACCAAGTTTTGAATTTATTGCATGCATAAGGTATAATTGAATGCCCAAGAGGGGGGGTGAATTGGGCTTCTTTTCAAAAATTAAAGCAATAAAAACTCAACTACTAAAAGCCCAATTCCCTATGTAAACAACCTATGCATTCAAGTGAATAATAAGTTTGCGGTATATGAAGTGCATAAGTATAACGGGAAAGGAAGAGTATGCAAACTCCCGAGAAGACACGAAGACACGGTAATTTATCCCGTGGTTCGGCAAGATCATCAAGACCTTCCTACATCCACGTTGTGGCACCCACCAAAGGGTGTAGCCACTCCCAAGTCACCAAGACTAGGGATCTTCACTAAGAGTCTCCGTTCACCATCTCCAGCAAGGTGGAGCTCAAGCCTTGTACAAGTTTGATCTTTCGGGCTTCCACAACCGACTTGGCAAGCTCTGGAAGGATCTCTCCAATCACCGACTGATATACGGTGAATGCAATCACCAAGAGACACTCCCTTACAACTATCACTACACTAGAGACTCCAATCACCAAGAATGGAAGCACCCAAGCATCATCTCTAGTAAGTTCTAGCCTATCTCTTGGTGTACAAGTGGTGTAAATGATGTGGAAGTGGTTGCTCAATGTCTTGAATGCTTGGTAATGTGTAGAGTAGCTCAGGGCATCAAGACTTATCGAAATGACTGGTTGAAGGGGTATAAATAGCCAGCTTCCACGAGATATCTGTTGAAAAAGTAGGCTGACATCACTATTCTGCAAACACTGGATGATCCGATGTTCTCCCTTCAGCTGTCATCGATCGAATACAAATTAGCTGATGTCATTGTGTCAGATATGACTGTTGATCGACCGATGTTGTATACACATGTACATCGGATAATCCGGTGACACTTGATCCAGAATAGTCCAGAAATAATGCTTACTGGAATGATTGACCGATGTGTTATAATTGTACATCGAATGGTCCGGTGTTACACTTGGTCCAGGGAAATTGCTTACTGGAATGATCAACCGATGTAACACTTGCTTCATCATTGAATGATCCGGTGTATACCCAAGACTGAGGTCTTCTTCTGCTCAGAGCCAACTCGACCGATGTAGTGTTTTCTGGATACATCGGATGATCCGGTGAGTTGATTTTGTCTGCTTTGAGTTGTTCTAAGTGATTCTTTTGGAATTTGTTCGAATGACCTCTTAGACATTCGTTTGAAATGTTCTTCTGATGACGACTAAGTCTCGAGTGCTGTCAATTTTGATGGAATAATTTTGACATATGTGCTTTTTCTTTTAGTCTTCATGAAAATCGATTGACCTCATAAAATAGTTTGTTGAGGGGTCTCCAATTGTATCCAATGAGCAGTATATGATATAAATATAGAGTCCATTAAGTGTGATGAATTATATGAGAGACCTTGCATCCACAAACTTATTAGTGATATCCAACAGTTGTCATTAATCACCGAAACCATACCTTATGGGGGCCTAGATGCTTTCAATCTTCCCCTTTTTGGTGATTGATGACAACACAACGAGTAAAACATAAAATTAATGAAATTAAGAATTCGATACTCAAAAAGATATGTAACAAGTACAAGATCCAGCACACGAAGCTCGAAGGCTCAAAAGCGATCAATAAAACATGAGAGAATTAAGTAGCACACGGAAACTCAAGGATAACAAAAGAATATCAAAGCTCCCAAATTACAAAAGCTCCCAAAATAAATACTCCCCCTACAATTAGGACTCTCCCTAGGACTATGCTATCCCTCCCCCTGACTCTGACTCTTCTCCCCCTTTGGCATCAAGACACCAAAAAGGGAAGCCGAGTGCCTGAGGATCGTGAGCGCTCGGGGCGATGACGAACTGGTCGCCATCGGGGGTGCTGTCGTCAGAGCTGCTGCCTACTGCTGTTGAGGCTGGAGTGGAGGAGATCGGTGCTGTGGGAGCTCCTGTCGGTACTGAGGGTCCTTGCTGAGGGGAACTGACAATCGGAGCCGGAGTCTGCTGAAAGATGGTCGTAGCCGGCAGGGGAGAGTGAATCAGTGCGCCTGAAACAAGCAGTGGTGACATGCTGATAGTCAGTATCAGCGTGGTCGGCACTGGAGCTGAGACTGGTGCTAGAACAGGCGGACCTGGAGCTAAACCAGGAAGCTGTGACGGCAGAGCAATCCCGGTCTAAGTGTAGAGGTTGGTGATCAACCCTAGGATGCCCATCATGGCCTGCTGCGTCTGCTGCTGCTGGTCAATAGAACGCTGATGCATCAGGTCAATCAGTCCAGTGAGCCTGTTAGTGTCCTCTCGCCTCTTGCGGGCTATCTAACGCTGCATCTTCTTCTGCTGCTGCTGGAGCTACATAAGACGCGCAGCCTGCTCAGCTGCAAGCCGATCCTGTCGATGCTGCTCAACCATCTGCTGAAGTAGAGAAGTAAGTTCGGATGGCTGAGAGACCTGTGCCTCGGACACTGGAGGTGGGGTAGGAGGTGGTGCAGTCGAGCCTCCAGCCTCCGCATCGTGCTGCTTGGGTGAGGGAGGAGGTGGGAAGTACTCCTCTACACTGTCACTAGTGTCACTCTCGGACCAGATATGCTACAGATCCCCTCCCTGAGCCTCAGCCTGTGCTAGGATCTCTTCTTCCTTTTCTAAGTCTGACCAGTCTTCTTCTGATAGTCGAGCTCAGACCTGACGCTCAACTGGGCGGCCAAGGCGGCGGTCTCCAGGAGCTGGAGCACGGTGGTGTCCGAATCGAGTGACGCTCTCGTCAGTGAGACTGTCACGCACGACGGATCCCTCTGGAGCCAACAGGTAGAGCAGATGACTGATCCATTGGCCAAACACAAGTTGTCTCATCATCCCAACTCCATCTGTGATGACATCCTCCATCTCACAAATAAGGATATCCACGATGTCGAACTGCATCCCGTTCATGAAATAGAACAGGAGGGTCTGCTGCAAACTGGTGAAGCCCTCAAGGTATCCTGACCTGGGTAGAAGTGTGCGGCGCAAGGCAAGGTGAACAGTACGCGCGGCCGGAGTGAGTAGAGCAGGTACCCTGAGCTAGTCAGGTGAAAAGGTATGAGCAAACAGTGACTGAATCTCCTCAAAAGGTGGTGCCACACCTCCAGTGAGCGGCCTCCTCGGTGGGTCAGCCTGTCCATATACTATCTCATGTAGGCAGGTGTCATAGAGATCCACACCTAGTAGCTGTCCCAAGGTCTGTCGAGTCATATGGTGATGCTGGCCCATGAACATTAAGTCAATGGATCTGCGGCCCTCTGAAACGTAGAGTGTGGCATAGAAAACTCGGACCCAGTCCTTCACGTAGGTACTCCGCTGGAAGGACATCAGCTCCACTAGCCCTCTGTACCTCTCAAAGAAAGGGCGAATCTCAGTGCTGGCTGCAAGTGCGAGCTGATCCCAGTCAAGGAAGTTGTGCTGGAAAAGCTTATGGCCCCGACGTCTGTAAGTCTCATACAGCGACACCTGTGTAAGGGTCCATAAGCGGCTGTCCACAAGTGGCTCTCTGGGCTGCGAGAACCACTCCTCAAGCAGAATGCCACATCTAAGCTTCCTGAGCTGCTTTGCCTTCAATTTCCTGTAGTCAGTCAGGCAGACACCTTCACCAACCCGGACATTGGTGTACATCTCATAGATGGCTCTTTTGGCTGCTCTGTCCTCCCGAAGCTCAGCTGCAGAAGGTCTCTGACTCGGGGTTGTAGCTGTACGACCTCCACGGGTCCTGACTGTGCGCCAGCGAACAAGCGGCTCCTCCTGAGACTCCTCTGTGTCCTCTGTCTGCTGTGGCTGCCTCTGTCGGGACTCTCGGATCCTCAGGGATCCCCTTCGGCCACGCTCACGCTCCTCAGCAGCGCGAGCGGCCATCTCAGCTTGTCGATCTTGCTTCATCTCTTTTGACAACTTTTGCTTCTTAGCTGCCGGCTCCTCAATAGCCTTTCCCTTTCCTTTCTTGTCACAGCCCATCTCGATGAGACGAGTGACGACGGCGAAGATGAGATCGCGGGACAACGTTGCTGGGCGCACGAGACGGCGACGCAAAGTACGACACGGCCGGGTGAACCCTAGCGGCGAAGAGGAGTGGCATGGCGAGCGGCGCGCAACAGCGCGACGGGGAGCGCGGCGGTCGGGCGCGAGGTGCGTCAAGCGGCGGGCGGCGGCGGTGGTGCGGCGGCGGTGAGGGCGGCGGCAGCGCTTAGGGCAGCGGCGACCGGAGCACGACGACGGGTGGCGATAGGGCGAGGGGCACGACGGGGAGTGCGGCGTCGGGGAGAGAGAAAAGGAATACTTGAGAGGCGCTAAATAGGTGCGGCCTGAACCCTAGCTCGATTTTTAACATCAGATGATCCGACGTCAGTTGAGAGGGTGCATCGGTCGAGTGGTACAATAAGGTTATTCCAGAGGCACCTTCAGCATCGGATGATCCGACGTGGAAAAGTTTATCATCGGCTAAATTTGGCACAACTCCAGAAATGTGAACATCGGATGCTCTGATGTTTCTCAGAATAAACTCATCCGTTGATTTGACTTCCTATCTGAGCTGACCCTTGCACTTAAGCACAAACTGATCCGATGATGCTTCTGCCCTAGGCATCGGATAATTTGATGACTACAAAAGATCAGCAACATCCTATATATGTCCTTTGACTTAAACAAACAAAGAGAAACACAAGTCTTAGGACTTTTTGGGCAACCCCTAACCCCTCAAAAAGACTTTAACGCTAGTTGCCAATAGCTTGGCTAAGCCCTAAAGTAAATAGAACACCAGAAAAACCAAGGAAAAATCCATACAAAATGTAAGGCTCATGCTTTGTGAGCTAGAGGATGAAGACTTCTATCTCTTTAAAGCATGTTCCTTTAGGCATTAATGCACCCAACACTTTGTTCTTTCCACATCATATGAGTTGAGATATTGAATTTCAAACAAGTCTCTTTCTCATGAAGTGGGTTCTCCTTTGTGACAATCTACCGTATGCAATGCCAAACAATTTTTAATGCAGGATATTAAACGTGAGTGCAAGTCTATATGACAGGCATCATGCAAGACATAAATTAAATCTATCTTGCCAAATTTGAACCTTTCAAAGGTTTCTTCAGGGAGAGCCATTCTCCAAGTCTTGGGGATACCCAAAAGAACCGCCATCCCAAGCTAACCCTTGCTCGCCTCTATCCTTTGAAAGTTAGACAAGACCTTATGTGATGCATTCTTACATGACCATGGCAACTTACATGACGTTCGATTCATCTAGCACATTTAATTCACTCCTTAGTCTAGAAAAGGTTTTCTCATCAAGTGGTTTAGTGAAGATATCCGCCAATTGTTCTTCGGACCTAACACCTTGAAAGGAGATGTCTCCTTTAGCTTCATGGTCCCGCAAGAAATGATGGCGAATATCAATGTGCTTAGTGCGGGAGTGTTGAACGGGGTTTTAGCAATCGTAACTGCACTTTCATTGTCACAAAGGTGAGGCACACAACCAATTTTAACACCAAAGTCCAAAAGGGTTTGCTTCATATAAAGGATTTGGGCACAACATGCACCAGCCGCTATATATTTCGCTTCCGCAGTGGACAAGGCAACAGAGTTTTGCTTCTTGCTAGACCAAGATACTAGGGAACGCCCAAGCAAGTGGCACCCTCCGGAGGTACTCTTCCGATCCACACGGCATTCGGCAAAGTCCGAATCCGAGTAACCTAAGAGATAGAATTTAGCACCTTTGGGGTACCACAGGTCTACACTTGGGGTATGCTTGAGATACCGAAGTATCCTAAAGACCACCTTCTGATGCGATTCTTTAGGCGCCGCTTGAAAGCGAGCACACAAGCATACACTAAACATGATATCGAGCCTAGATGCGGTAAGATAAAGCAATGAACCAATCATGGAACGGTAATTAGATTGATCAACAGGTTTACCATCCTTATCCGCGTCGAGATGACAATTTGTTGCCATTGGAGTACTTCTTGAGCTACATTCTCCCATCTTAAATTTCTTCAAGAGGTCCTTGATATATTTTTTCTTGATAGATGAAGGTCCCCTCTTGAAGTTGCTTGATTTGAAATCCAAGGAAGAAGTTGAGCTCTCCAATCATCGACATCTCGAATTCCCTAGACATCATTTTGCCAACATGGCTAAGAGCTTCGTTAGTTGAACCAAAAATAATATCATCGACATAAATTTGACAAACAAATAGTTCTCCATCGATGTCTTTGGTGAAGAGTGTAGTGTCCACCCTCCCGATCTTGAATCCTTGCATGATCAAGAAATCCCGTAGTCGTTCATACCACGCTCTAGGTGCTTGCTTGAGCCCGTAGAGCACCTTGTACAACCTATACACATGATTAGAATTCCTCGGATCTTCGAACCCGGGAGGTAGTTCAACATAAACAAGCTCATTAATGTAACCATTAAGAAAAGCACTTTTCACATCCATCTGATAAAGCTTTATATTGTGATGTGATGCAAAAGCAAGAAGTATACGGATGGCTTCTAGTCGAGCGTCCGGAGCAAATGTTTCTCCAAAGTATAGTCCTTCAACTTGCGAGAAACCCTTGGACACAAGTCTTGCCTTGTTGCGTATCACAACACCGTTCTCGTCTTGTTTGTTGCGGTACACCCACTTTGTCCCGATGATGTTCTTGTCCTTGGGTTGCTCCTCCAACACCCAAACTTCACTGCGGATGAAGTTGTTGAGTTCTTCTTGCATGACCATTTCCCAATTTGGATCTTGGAGTGCTTCCTCAATGTGAGTGGGTTCTACACATGAAACAAACGAGTAGTGCTCACAAAATGTAGCGAAATGGCGATAACGTGTACTTACTCCCCTTGACGGACTTCCGATAATTTTGTCAATCGGATGTGCCTTGGAGATGCGTCCATGCCTCATAAGTGGTTGTGAAGCACTTGGCGGTGGTGATGTGTATTGCTCTTCTTGTGGTTGGACTTGATCATGGACTTTTTCTTCTTCTTGGTGTTGTGTGGCTTGTGAATCTTGTGTCAGCAATGGATCATCTTTTTCTTCTTCGTTGACTTGAGGTGCCATAGATGTGTTGATGTTGGAACTTGAAGCTCCCCCTTGATCATGGCTCTCCTCAACTTTAGGCTTGATGTCTCCAATGGTCATGTTCTTCATAGCTTCTCGTAGAGGCTCATCATCTATTTCATCATGACCAAAACTCTCCTCTTGGGAGCCATTAGTTTCATCAAACTCAACATCACAACTTTCCTCAACTAAACCGGAGGTTTGGTTGAATACTCGATATGCTTTTGAGTTTGATGCATAACCAAGAAAGATACCAACATCACACCTTCTTTCAAACTTACCGAGCCTTTTCTTGCGGTAGATATAGCACTTGCACCCAAAGGCTCGGAAATAGGAGATGTTGGGCTTTCTCCCAATGAGGAGTTCATACGGGGTCTTTTGAAGTAGTCGATGTAGATAGACCCGATTTGCGGCATGGCACGCCGTGTTGATTGCTTCAGCCCAAAACTTCTCGGGCGTGCCATAGTCATCAAGCATTGCTCGTGCAAGAGTGATGAGAGTCTTGTTCTTCCTTTCAATGACACCATTTTGTTGAGGAGTGTACGTGGCTGAAAATTCATGTTTCACGCCTTCACGATCACACCACTCCCCAATGTTATAGTTCTTGAATTTAGTGTCATTGTCACTCTGGACCTTGATGATGGGAAGTTGAAATTCCCTTTGAGCACATTTAGCGAAGGTCTTGAACACTTCCGTAGTTTCACTCTTGTCACCTAGAAACAACGTCCAAGCATACCGAGAGTAGTCATCAACTATAACAAGACAATAGAGATTACCACCAAGACTTTGATATGTGGACGGTCCGAAGAGATCCATGTGGAGTAACTCAAGTGGCTTGGAGGTTGACACCATTGTCTTCATCGGTTGGTGTGAAGCAACTTGTTTCCCGGCTTGACAAGCGCTACAGAGCTTGTTCTTCTCAAATGTGACATCCTTCACGCCGGTCACCATCCCGAGCTTGAATGACTTCTTGAGCTTGCTCATTCCAATATGAGCAATGCGTCGATGCCATAGCCAACCCAAACTCGTCTTGGTGAAAAGACAAGTGATCAAGCTAGCATCCTTGTCGGAGAAGTCTACTAAGTAGAGATGTCCATGCCGAAACCCTTTGAAGATTAATTCTTTGCTTGTTTCACTAGTCACAACAACATCATTCTTGCCAAAGGTGCACGTTAGTCCAAGATCACATAATTGTGCAATAGAAAGCAAATTGAAACTAAGTGACTTAACATACAACACATTGGAAATATATAAATCATGTGAAATTGCAATCTTACCCAACCCAATTACCTTCCCCTTAGAGTTATCACCAAAGGTGATTTGTTCATGATTGTCGGGGTTCTCTATGGAGGTGAACATACCATCGTTGCCGGTCATGTGTTGAGTGCACCCGCTATCGAGTACCCAACGCTTTACCCCGGCTTTGTAGTTCACCTACACACATGAATTCAATTTTTGATTTTAGGCACCCAAGCTAACTTAGGTCCTTGTATGTGTGATACAAGTGTTTTTAGGACCCAAAACTGCTTGGGAAGCTTCCCCTTCATGCCCTTCATGTCCTTGCCAATGAACCTTGCCTTCACCTTGCCATCTACTTTACTAAAGAGGTAATAATGATCATCAAAGGTGGACTTGTATTTAGTAGGCAATTTTGGAGAAGGCCGGTTAGGAAGAGGACACTCCCTTGTATGGTGACCGGTGACCTCACAATGTTGGCAATAAGAACCAACTTCCTTGATGAAGCTTGTTTTAAGCTCCGGTGAGGGCACCTTTCCTTTGTTAGGCACCAAGAAGGATCCAAGTCATCTCTTGTTGAAGGCCTTTGCTTGTTGGAAGAGGATTTCTTTGTACTTGACTTCTCCCTTAGATAGTCTTGCCACACTAGTGTGGAGACTTTCAATTTCATCCATCAAATCCTTCTCCCTAGCATTTTCTTTCAAAGGCAAAGACTTATGCAAGACATTAGTGGCATGTGAAACAATGGATACCATATCATGAAGGGTTTCTTTCTTTATGGTTTTCAATTCTTGATCAATGACTTCATAAGCAAGGTTAATTACTTGATGCTCTTGGATTAACTCATTGTGCTTTCCCAAGAGTGCTTTGTGTGCTAAGTCAAGCTCATGATGATCTAGCTTGATTTGAGCCTTATCTTCCTCAACTTGCTTGACATGAGATTTGAGCGTGTCATGCTCCTTAAGTATGCTTTCATACTTGTTAAGCAAATCGAGGTTAGCACTCTCAAGCTTAGCACGAGCTTGTTCAAGAGCATTGACCTTACTCTTTTCCCTTTTAATGATAGTGTGGTATTAATTTATCATTGAAGCTAAGTCATCAGGGGAAAGCTCATCATCGCTAGAGTCATCACATACCTTGGTGTTACCTTTTTCCATGAGGCACATGGGAGGTGGACGAAGAGATGAATCATCATTGTTGGCAATGGCAAGGCTGGCCAAGCTCTCTTCTTCCGCTTCACTCTCTTCATCACTAGATTCTTCGTCGGTGATCCATTCATTTGCCTCATACATGAACACCTTTGTGGACCTTTTCTCTTCTTTGGAAAGAGTTTTGCCTTTTTGCCTTTGTCATACTTCTTCTTCCCAAAGAATCTTGGCTTGGGCTTGACCTCTTCTTCATCATCCTCACTATCCTCAAGCTTGCGATGCTTGCCCTTGTGGTTCTCTCTTCTTTTGTCCGGTTTTGGACAATCATAGGAGATGTGGCCTTGATCACCACAATTATAGCAAGTATTGTTGTCATATTTTCTTGGTAGAAATGCTTTCTTTCTGGGATCAAAGGTGTATCCCTTCTTGGCAATCTTGGAGTTCAAGCGTGAGAATTTTCTCATCATCAATGCAAGCTCATCATCGTCATCTTCACTTGATGCTTACTCTTCTTCACTTGAGCTAGGCTCGACCACTTTTTTTTTCTTGAGATTTGTTCTCTTGGTGGAAGCCTTTAGAGCAATTGTCTTTGAAGATGATTCCTCCATCATCCCAAGCACACTCATCTCATGAGTGTGAATCTCTCCAATAAGTTCAGAAACTTCAATGTGATCAAGAGATTCCTTTTGAAGCATGTAGTTGATGATGTTGTACTTTGGCTTAGTAAGAAGCATAAGAATCTTGCGGTTGATGAGTCCCTTGCCAAGAGAAGCAATATCAACAGCATTAATTTCCTGAATAAGAACATTCAAGCGAGAAAACATTTCATGACATTTTCATGAGGTAGCATTTTGAACTCATCATATTTGTCCTTAAGCATATGATACTTTAGTTCTTTAACACGAGAAGAACCCTCATGAATTTCAATCAAGCAAGCCCAAATTTCACAAGCCTTTTCTTTGCTAGCAATCCTAGCAAACACATCTTGACTAATGCATTCGTAAATAACATTTCTAGCCTTTGCATCCCACTTGATTTGATCACTTATATAGTTATGCTCACCAAATTCGGCATGGGTCGCTTCCCATACCTCGGGAGCAATAGCCTCTAGATAAGCATGCATACGTGCTTTCCAATAGGCAAAGTTCATGCCCTCGAAGATGGGAATCGAACCCCCAATCTTGGCCATTTTAGCTCTCTAGCGGTGAAGCTAGAATGATCCAATGAGCAACCTTGCTCTGATACCAATTGTAAGGATCGAATTCCCAAGAGGGGGTGGGGTGAATTGGGATTTTTTTCAAAAATTAAAGCAATAAAACTTAATTACTAAAAGCCCAATTCACGATGCAAACAACCTATGCATTCAAGTGAATAATAAGTTTGCAGTATATGAAGTGCATAAGTATAACGGGAAAGGAAGAGTATGCAAACTCCCGAGAAGATACGAAGACCCAGTAATTTATCCCGTGATTCGACAAGATCATCAAGACCTTCCTACATCCACGTTGTGGCACCCACCAAAGGGTGTAGCCACTCCCAAGTCACCAAGACCAGGTATCTTCACTAAGAGTCTCCGTTCACCATCTCCGGCAAGGTGGAGCTCAAGCCTTGTATAAGTTTGATCTTTCGGGCTTCCACAACTGACTTGGCAAGCTCCAGAAGGATCTCTCCAATCACCGACTGATATACAGTGAATGCAATCACCAAAAGACACTCCCTTACAGCTCTCACTACACTAGAGATTCCAATAACCAAGAATGGAAGCACCCAAGCATCATCTCTAGTAAGTTCTAGCCTATCTCTTGGTGTACAAGTGGTGTAAATGATGTGGAAGTGGTTGCTCAACGTCTTGAATGCTTGGTAATGTGTAGAGTAGCTCAGGGCATCAAGACTTATCGAAATGACTAGTTGAAGGGGTATAAATAGCCAGCTTCCACGAGATAGTCGTTGGAAAAGTAGGCTGACATCACTGTTCTGCAAACACCGGATGATCCGATGTTCTCCCTTCAGCTGTCATCGGTCGAATAAAAATTAGCTGATGTCACTTTGTCAGATATGACCGTTGATCGACCGATGTTGTATACACCTGTACATCGGATAATCTGGTGACACTTGATCCAGAATAGTCCAGAAATAATGCTTACTAGAATGATTGACCGATGTGTTATAATTGTACATCGGATGGTCCGGTGTTACACTTGGTCCAGGGAAATTGCTTACTGGAATGATCGACCGATGTAACACTTCCTTTATCATCGAATGATCCGGTGTATATCCAAGACTGAGGTCTTCTTCTGCTTAGAGCCAACTCGATTGATGTAGTGTTTTCTGGATACATCGGATGATCCGGTGAGTTGATTTTTTCTGCTTGGAGTTGTTCTAAGTGATTATTTTGGAATTTGTTCGAGTGACCTCTTAGACATTGGTTTGAAATGTTCTTCTGATGACGACTAAGTGTCGAGTGTTGTCAATTTTGATGGAATAATTTTGACATATGTGCATTTTCTTTTAGTCTTCATGAAAATCAATTGACCTCGTAAAATAGTTTGTTGAGGGGTCCCCAATTGTATCCAATGAGCAGTAGATGATATAAATATAGAGTCCATTAAGTGTGATGAATTATATGAGAGATCTTGCATCCATAAACTTATTAGTGATATCCAACGGTTGTCATTAATCACCGAAACCATACCTTATGGGGGCCTAGATGCTTTCAATAGTACACTTGCTCTACTTGGCGTGCAAGAACTAATGAATCAAATCCTTTCAACTGTTCCTTGTGTTTTACTTTGACCATGCCAAATTCATTTACTCGAATTCCATGAATGGAATCCAACCATTCACAGTCAAAGAATACTGCTCAAATTGTCTTGTTTCTGACAAAAGTGAATTCAAGAATTTTTTTAATAATCCCGTAGTACTGAGTTTCATGTTCTTGCGAAAATCGATTCCCCCATCACAACTCCGGTATTACATGTTGCCACGAGAGGACGAAGAGATTCAAATTGAGTTGTACGGAATCGAAAGACATTGACATCATATCGACCATAACTTCTAACATTAACCACTCCATAGGATAGTTGTCGCAAATCTTTATGGACGTTGGCATCTCTTTTGCACTGTCCAAGATATGAAGTTATTAGAAAACGTAAGCATTCTTAATTATAATAAAACATTGTTAATATTGATAAGTGTGACGCCCGGTTCCGAAAAATGAACCAAGCTAACGCATATGTGTGCCCAGGATGTTCAACACACATACACAAGTGCATTCACAAAAGGATATACAGAAAATTACCACAGAGCAAGATTAATTAACCAAATTCCATTACACATTTCATAATATCCTCGAATACAAGCTCTAATGAATATTAATGACAAGTTCAACTAATGCAACGAAAATAAACTAAATAAGCAATCTAAACAGCTAGGCAGCATAAGCAATAGGGTATAGCGCAGCTCCAATCAACACCACATGCAAGCTGGCGGTAGACACGGCCTAGAACTCCGCATTATCGCCACTAAACTACCAATCCTGACCTGCAACTATTGGGGGGGGATTGCAAGAGTGAGTACATGTTGTACTTAGCAAGTGTGGAAAGTATGACATGTGGCTGATTCAAATGACAAATATAATAATGGCTAAGTGCTGAAAAGTACATTAAACCATTTGAAAAGCAATATACATCATGTATGTGAAGTAATTCCATCATAAGCCATATAGTAATCATAATACCAGTCCATATTCTATATCCATCATCCATATACCAATATCCATATTCAATACCAGAATTCAATTCATAACCATCCATAACCATAAGACCAACCATACCCATCCCAATACCAGGTTCCCTCTAATCATGGAATTTTTCCAGGTGTTCATAACCGGGAGCACGGCTATCATAATAGTTTATTAGACTCTGCAGAGTTTGTACCACTTTACCCACGTGTTTGTGATTTTATCACTCGTTGGCGACTAAAGAAACCTCTCTTACGCCAATTACACTTCTTTGGTGTATGGCCAAGAGATAACAAAATAGCGTTTACAAAGGGATTACTAGCCTATTTAGACCCCACTGAGGTTTCACCGGTGGCGATGTCTCCCACTGAGCACATCTTCAACCAAGGGCCCTGTCGGTGTTTGGATCCGGCAGATCTCCCGATACTACTGTTGGTAGATCACGGAGTTGTAGTTCAGTAATGGGCGCCTAAAGATTCAAGAAGGTGAATGACAGCTGGACACAGGGATTTACGTGGTTCGGGCCGCCTGAGCGTAATACCCTACTCCACAGGGTGTGTTGGTGTTGTATTAAGCGTGTGAGTCTAGAAGAAGCTCTAGAAGAAGAAGCTCGCCTAGATCAGGGATTCCAGAAGTGGTCTGGAGCCATCCCTTGTGTATCGTCGACCAATCCTTTTATAGTACAAGGACTGATCGTTACACCATTAGCCTGACCCGACATGTGGCCCCGGTGGTTACACATGCTTGATACACAATTAATGAGGTTAATTACCCTTAATAGCCTGGTAACGGGCCTTAACAGTGCCGTTACCTGTATTAAGGGCCATCCGATCGTGTGTCATTAATATGGCATTAATGACACTTAATCGAGTCTTGAAGTCTTTGATTGCTCCTTGATGGTCCGGAGCCGTTGGGGGTCCACCAACCTGATTGCTGAAGGTCCGACGGTCAGCCACGTGACAACTCTGGAGCTTACCGTCGTGGACGGGTAGGTCCGGTGTTGTTGGATATGTGTCGGCACTGGAGCTTCCCTCTATTTGGGGTTAGGTCCGGGGGTGCCATACTGGTATCTAGTCTGATGCTTTCCCATGTGTGGGCGATAGCTCCGGTGTTATGATACACGTGGCGGCCCTGGGACTAACCATGTCGGGGAAGCAGGTCCGAATATGCCTGACATGTGGGGCCTTCAAAGGTCTTCAAATCTGGTATATGGAGTTTCCTTGTGATCTTTGCAATCCCAAGGGGTATCCGGTACGTAGGGTACCGACAGTGGCCCCCTAGGCCCACCTCTGGGAGAGACCTTTTGGATGAAGTCATTCTGCCAGAGGTGGGTCCATTTTTTGGTTTTTGAGCCGTGTCTTCAAGGGTCTTCGGACGTGCCGTTGGCAATAGTTCGCAGTTAGACCACCACCGCGTGGCATATCCTGGAGGCGGCAGGTGAGATCTTAGCGTGCGGATCTCACACAATTGAAGTTTGCCGGTTCTCGATATGAAAATCGTATCGGTTCTGCGCATCCTGTCAGGCCGCCGCCTTCGGGTTTCCCGCCTTCCATGATGACAACCATTCGCCTGGGGTAAGGATCTCGACTTGATTGTCGGGATGGCCCCGGGCCCCCTTGTCATTGGCTGGGTGAAGTTTTTGACTCGTATCATCGGCTCCTCTGTGGTTTCCATCCAAGCATTGCGTGGGCTTACTTAAGAAGGAAAGCACGCACCGTTTGGAGTTCTTTACGCCTTTCATTCGAACTTGCACTCAAACCTTCCAAACTTTCGCTTGTTTTCCATCTCTTGCCCCGCTGTGCCACGATGGAGTTGGGTCTCCGCCATAGCCGACTGAAGACCGACGGTGATTTGAAGAAGGTCCGGGCCCTCATGGGGTGGTCCCCTAACTTCTTCAACCACTTGGTATGCGCCGGAAAGCTCCCGTTCGAGAAGGAACACGCCGGCAACATGGTGTACTTCTCCGCGTACGCCATGGTGGGGCTGATCCCACCTTTCTCCTCTTTCTTCTTGATGCTGCTAGACTTCTATGGTCTGCAGCTGTAGCACCTTGGCCCCCACTCCATTCTCCTGGTGTCGATCTTTGTCCACTTCTGCGAGATGTGGGTGGGCATCCCCCCTGCATTGAGCTCTTCCGCACCTTCATCACTGTCCACACTACTGGCAGGAGTGATGAGTACCTTGGATTCTACTATTTTGTGAAGCGCAAGAAGTGCCCGTTCAATTACTTGCGGCCGTTCCCTTTTGGGAAGTGGGATGATTGGAAGAAGGATTGGATCGTCATCAGGGTGGAGGAGCACGAGAAGCTGGAGCTGCCTGAAGGCCTCCCCAACATCGACACTGCAGTTTGGAGTGAAGCTCCGGTGTTATTGGACGCCTTCAACCCTGCTCTGACCAAGATCCGCCATTGCGTGGAAGGAGGGGTGACTCCTCAGGCAGTGTTTTGCAACTTCCTGACCAACAGGTGGGCTCCACTGAAGAAGAGGGAGAAGCTTGCTTGGGCCCTCAACAGTATGCTGGACGACGACCGGATCAAGACTGGTTTGAAGTCCAACATGGAGGGTGCAACTTTGGAGTTCCACCTCAAGAAGTTCTAACACGGCATCGATGTCGAGGGTGACGACTTGGCTCCGCTGGCAGCTTTCCTCCCTCTGAACATGGAGGTAGAGTTCAGCAGGGAGCTCCGGCGGACGATGCCGGTGCTTGATGACCTTGGTGTCATTGAGAGGCGTTCGATCACCGGGTTGGCGATCTCCAGAGCTCCTGAAGATGACTCTGTTCCCGCCCCAAAACCAAGAACCAAAGTCGTGGGCAAGGGCAAGAAGTTGGCCGAGCCCTCGAGCCGTAAGAGGAAGCTGAAGCATGCCGACGGAAGGTCCAGCAGGCCTGCTTATTCCGCGGCGGCTCCTTCTCCCCGGAGGGGGAGATCTTCAATGGCGGCATCTACTCCAGCAGCGGCAACTTCCCGGGGTGCTAGCTCCGGCCATGTGACTCCAGTACCAGGGTCAGTTGAGGGCTCTGGGTCCGGAGGTCCTTCCCGGTCGAGGGGGGCCCCGACCAAGGCAACGCCGATGGCAGCAACAAGCTCCGGGGGACCCTCCGGGACTACCACGCCAGTGGCGGCTGGGGCCGGTCCGGAGCGTCCGGAAAAGAGGTTCCGTGCTCACTGGTGCAGAAGCCTTCTGAGGTATTTTTTGATTTTTTACCTCAGTCAGTTGTTTTATTGTTATAACTGTATTTTGAGTTTCTTCATCCTTCATCCACAGCGTGCCTAAGAAAAGGGCTGATGCTCTGGTCCCTGCAGCAGCAGTTGAGGCTATGCAGGCTGAAGCTCTGGCTCCAATTCCAGCGTCGCCCCAAGAGGTGGCTGAGGCTGCGGCAGCTCCGGCGCTGTTTGTCGTGGTCTTGGACCTCGACTCATCCCCAGAAGCTCTCGTGGTAGCGCCAGACCACGGGAATGAAGATGTACTAGTGGTACCTGCCCCGGAGGTTGAAGCTCCGGGCTTGGATGTTGAGATGTTGGACGCTCTGGCCTCAGAGACGGAGGTAGCTGCAATTCCGGCCCTAGAGCCAGATTTCGTTGAAGCCCTAGCAGTCGTGCTGGTGGTTGATGAAGTCCCAGCGGTAGAGACGAGTGTTGATGAAGCTCTGACACTTGAGCCGGTTGTCGAGAAAGCTCTGACGGTAGAGCCGGTTGTTGCAGAAGTTCCAACTGTAGAGCCGGTCATCGAAGAGGTTCTGGCGTCCGAGCCAGTTGCTGCGGAGGTGTCAGCGCCTGATCCCATCATGGTCAAAGCGCCAACGCTTGAGCCCATGATGGTGGAAGTGCCAGCACCTGAGCCAGCGGCGGAGGAGGCGCTTGCGCTGGGGCCTGAAGTAGCTTCTACTCCAACCGAACTTTCAACACCTGCTCCAGAAGTGGTGATCCCGGAGGTGCCCGCTGCTGAGCCAGGGTGCCAAGATGAAGCTGCTGGGCCCCTGCCTGAGGGGCCAGTTGTTGATGACCTGGCGGCGGGACCTTCAGAGCCAATTCCAGAGGTCGGAACTTCTGTTGTAGGACCTTCCTCGGCGACGGCCGAGGCTATCCCAGAGGACGGCCCTAGTGTCGTGGAAGCTTAGGGGACCGCTATTGTAGAGTGGGACCCAATTTTTGTCACTGAATATCCGCTGGAGCCAGCGGAGAGGACCCCGACAGGTCTGGACCCGATCCCCCTATTGTTGTCTATTGACAACGCCTGCTCTAGTCTTCGCCAGGTCCAGCTGGCTTTCTACCACGACAGCAAGGCCCTTGAGGAGGAGCGCCAAACTCTTAGGAGGTGGCGCAACCGGCTCCATTTTGAGACCAAGCTGGCGCAGTCGAGGCTGGCTGACGACAAGGAGTGGATGCAGAGGGAGAAGGTCCGCCTGGTGTACCGGGGTAAGCTGTTGGATGAGAGGGAAAGCATGACGCGATCCCTCGACAACCAGTCCCGGTCCATCAATGAGCAGGCCAAAGCTGCTAATAGCGCAGCGGATGATCGCTAGGAGAGGCTCGCCGCCATCCACGATAGTCTCATCAAGTGCCGAGAGGCTCTTGAGGCGCGGGAGAGAAAGCTCGAAGATGAAGAGCAAAAACTCCTGGAGGTGCGGGACGACCTCGTGAAGAGGGAGGAAGATCTTGTCCAAAAGACAGCTCTAGCTGACAAGAGCCTCAAAGAGCGCACCAAGAAATTGGAGGAGCGTTGCGAGGAAGAGGAGAAGAAGGCTTGGGAGCGAGGGCAAGATCTCTACAAGCAGGAGAATGCCGTGGGGCTGAGAGAAGGATCTGGTCAACCGCCAGAACAAGATCCACCTCTAGGAGGAAGAGCTCAGTAAACTCGAAAGGCAGGTTGCTGAGAAGATTCAGCAGAATGCCAAAGAGGTGGAGCACCTTGCTCGGGAGAACTCGAAGCTTGCGGCGGCCAAAAGATCCTTGGAGGAGATGCAAAACACAAGGGCTACAGAGTACCAACAAGTTTGGGACATCCTGGGCAAAGCCAACGACGCGCTGACGCTAATGGGCTTTAGTCCCATGCGTCCAAATGATCCAGATCCGGAGCTGGACCAGGCGTTGGAGGCGCTGAGTTCAGCAGGCAACAAGCTCACCAAGGTGGGCGATGTCATCGTGGACCAGCTGGAAACTGAGGGACAGTCCCTGGCAAAGAATGTCGCAGAGTTTGTGTTGACGTGCTACACCAGCCGGTACCCTCAACTCCCTCTAGACCCGGTGCTTGAAGGCCCCATAGAAGGAGAGGGTGAAGCCGCCCGAGCCAGCATGTCGGAGGTTGCCCAGAAGGTCGCCCAGTTCTTCCACAGGGTCTAGGACCATCTCTTTGTAGCTCCCGCTTGTATTCTCTCTTCTTCTTCTCCAATGTTGTAATATCTTGTCTCCAGATGAATGAAATCTAAAATTTTTTATGAATTTCATTTTTTGTCTTCAACACCTTTGTCTCACTTGGCCCCCTGGTAGATGTACACAATTTGATTATGAACATGTACCAAGAGGATGTAACAGTTGTTGAAGACTTGCGTGCTTCGAACTTGTAGAATGTAGGTCCGAAGTCTTCGATAGTGTAGGCCCCCTGAGGTTGTCGGAGCTTAGTGGCTCCGGCATTAAACATCATCGGAGCTTAGTAGCTCCGGCAGTAGTCTCCATCAACGCGTAGAGCATCAACGGTTAGCCCTCTGGGGTGTCAGAGCTTGGTAGCTCCGGCAGTGACCTCTGTAAACACGTGGTGTATCAATAGTAGACCCCACTATAGAGTCTCTCCACCATATTTTCTTCACGTTCACGGCTTGCCCCCTAGCTTTACTGGAGCTGAGTAGCTTCGGTGACGTTCGCTATCAATGTTTTAACATCGACCACAAGCCACCTAGGGGATGTCGGAGCTTTGGTAGCTCCGGTCATTCACCATCACTGTGTGATCTTTATTTTTCCTGCACACTGAAGTCAAGAAAAATAGTAAAATCCATTTTCCTATCTATAACTTCATTGTGGCTTACTATTCCCAAGAAAGTTTTAGGTCGAACACAATTCTAAATACAATAAAGAGTGTCGTCTTGTTTCCTTCAGGTCCGATCATTCCTGGACTCGCCTTACTTCGGCCTACCGGGGTGTAGGTAGAGTGGCGTACTTAGGGTGCATGGCTAGGCTAAGTCGATAGCACACTCCGACCCTAGTTTGGCTTGGTGGCATTCAGACGAGTAGGCCATCAACAATGTTTGGACCCAGAAGAATAGACAATGCAACTCGAATTGTACATGAACTGGTCGAGCTAAAGTTTCTTAAGAACTGCACAACTTTGTTATAGACAAGAAAGAGAAAAATAAAAAATATTGAGTCTGTACAAAGTAAATGCACGTGGAGTCTGTTTTTACACAATGATGTCTTTCATTATAGGTCCGGGGTACAGGGGAAACAAGTACACTCTTAGGGTACAGAACCAGGCTAAGTGTGTTTCGTTTCTCGTTTGACCCAAGGTACCTAGCTACACTTTTAGTTCTAAGATTGTGACAAGTGTTGCATAGACATTGCGGACCTAACGGGGTAGGTCCGGCTGCCCTCCCGGAGGAGCTACCCAACTCTGTACAATGGCTCTATAACATACATCACATGTAATTACAGACTCACCTCCGTGATATTCAGCATAGAACTTACGGAGGTGCTCAATGTTCTAAGGATTTGGAAGAGGTGTCCCATCCTCGGTTACCAAGCGAACGCATCCGGGATGGGATACTTTGATCACTCGGAAGGGTCCTTCCCAGCTGGGGGAGAGTTTGTTTAACCCTTCTCTGGATTGTATTATCCGTAGCACCAGATCGCCTTCCTCGAGCTGTCGAATGTGAACATGCCGTTGGTGATAGCGCCGAAGAGCTTGGCGGTATCAGGCATTCCGAACAGCTGCTCGGCACCTTCCCTCTTCAAGGAGGTCAAGGTCTTCATGCCGGAGCTGGTCCTGCATGTCTTCGTCGAAGGTCCGAACCCGGAGCGACCCCAAGGTGATTTCCAGAGGAAGGACTGCTTCAGCTCCGTACACCAGGAAGAAGGGTGTCTCTCCAGTTGATCGGTTTGGAGTTTTCCTGTTGGCCATAGAGTGGGCGGAAGCTCTTCGATCCAGTTGGCTCCATGTTTTTTCAGGCGCTCATAAGTGCACGTCTTGAGTCCTTTTAGGATTTCTACATTCGCTCTCTCGGCTTGGCCGTTGCTTGCCGGGTGAGCTACTGAAGCGTACCTGACTTAAATTCCAAGGTCTTTGCAATATCCTTGAAATGCAGAGCTTGTGAATTGGGTCCCATTATCTGTTATGATTTTGTTCGGGACACCAAATCTGCATACGATGGGCTGCAAGAAGTTGATAGCTGATTGCTTGTTTATTGTCATAACTGGAGTTGCTTCCGGCCATTTGGTGAACTTATCAATGGCAACATACAGGAACTTGTAACCTCTGACGGTTCTTGGGAAAGGTCCCAAGATGTCCATCCCCCACACAGCGAAAGGCCATGTAGGAGGTATCATTTGTAGAGGCTGAGCCGGTGTGTGAATTTGCTTTGCATGGAACTGGCATGATTCGCATTTCTTCACCAGCTCAGTCGCATCCTGGAGCGCTGTAGGCCAGTAGAAGCCATGCCGGAAGTCTTTACCGACCAGCGTGCGGGAAGACGTGTGGTTCCCACACTCGCCTCCATGGATTTCTGTGAGGAGCTCGTAGCCTTCTTCCCTTATGATGCACCGCATTAGGACGCCGTTGGCACCGCGCCGGTAGAGATCCCCTTCTACCAACATGTATCTTTTAGCCAATCTGACTATCCGGTCAGCGGATACATCATCGTCAGGAAGGATATTGTCTTTCAAGTAGCTCCGGATCTCCGAGATCCATGCATCGGAGCTTGCTTGAGCATCTGAGTCTTGCATGCTGGGTTGTTCGGAGCTTCCGGCAGCACCTACGACCCTTGATGGCTGCCATGGTAACAGGGCCATCGGGACCGCCAGCTTCGGGATGCTGGTCTCGCCCCCTTTGCTCAGTTCGACAGGCTAAGCTGTGGGTTTTGACAACCTTCGGACGAAGGTTCTGTTGGGAGCCGGAGCTCCGGTTGACGCTTTCGTCGAGAGTTCGTCAGCTTCAACGTTATGGACACGATGGATATGGTGGAGGTCCAAGACTTCGAAGTCCTTCTGAAGCCTGTGTACTTCAAGGAGATAAGAAACTAGTTGAGGATTATTACAGGAGCATTCACCCTTCACCTGTTTAATGATGACCTGCGAATCTCCCTTGACCAACAGCTGCTTGACACCATACGATAGTGCCACCTTTAGTCCGTGAATGAGTGCTTCATACTCCGCCATGTTGTTGGTTGCCTTGAAGTCAAGGTGGAACATGTATTTTACCTTCTCCCCGGTTGGAGCGAGGAGGACTCGAGCTCCGGCCCCCTGCTTTTGCATGGAGCTGTCGAAGTAGAGAGTCCAGTGAGGCTCGGTGAAGACCGGAGCCTTGAGTTTCGGCTTCTGCTCACTAGGGCCCCCAGGGTTTGATGGAGAAGGGGTCCATTCCGCCACAAAGTCCGCCAATGCTTGACTCTTAATCGCTTGTCTTGGGATGAATTCAAGATCGAATTCGGCTAATCCGCTACCCACTTTGCAGTGTTCCCAGTGGAATTGGGATTATGCAAGATCGCACACAATGGATAAGAAGTCACCACTGAGATCCTGTGAGCTTGGAAGTAATGGCGAAGCTTCCTGGAGGCTATGAGAACTGCGTAGAGCAGCTTGTGCACCTCTAGGTATCGAGTCTTGGCATCATGTAGTACTTCGCTGATGAAGTACACTGGGCGCTGGACTGTCCGGACCCTCCCGGAGGGGCCCGGAGCTTCCTCCACATCGACTCGGACCCTCCCGAAGGGGTCCGAACCTTCTTCGGGGACCTCTGGGTCCTTGCTGAAGGAACTCAGAGCTTCTTCTAGAGTGGCCCGGACCCTCCCGGTGGGGTCCGAATCCTCTCGTTCAACAAGAGTAACTCCTTGTAGACTCAAGTCTGGGGGCTGGGACCCAGACTCGCCTTCAGGAACCTCCTGACCCTCCTAGAGGGGTCTAGATTCCTGAGCTTGGGATGGTTCTGGTCTCTCCGCAACCAGGACCATGCTGACAACCTCGTCGGTTGCCAAAATGTAAAGCAGTAGAGGCTCACCAGGGTTCAGAGCTACAAAGGTTGGTAGAGTGGTGAGGAGCTTCTTTAGCTCCTGGAACGCCTTTTCTTCTTCTTTAGACCATTGGAATGGTCCGGACTTCCTCAATAGCTTGAAGAAGGGTAGCGCCCGTTCCGCCAGTCTTGAGATGAACCGACTGAAGGCGGCTAGACATCCAGTCAGTTTCTGGACGTCCTTGATGCGGGCTAGTGGCCGCATATCCTCAATGGCTTTAATCTTCGCCGGATTTGCCTCTATGCCCCGGTGGTTTACCAGGAAACCAAGAAGCTTTCCGGAGCTAACCCTGAAGACACACTTGTCTGGGTTTAGCTTCGTGCGAGTGACTCGCACCTTGTTGAAGACAGCATGCAAGGTGTCAAGAAGTGACTCCTTTTCCTTGATTTTGACGACGATGTCATCAACATACACTTCCACTACGTCACTGATGAGCTCTCCAAAGGTTTTGTACATAGCTCGTACAAATGTTTAAGCTGCATTCTTGAGACCAAATGGCATGGCAGTATAGTAGTACAATCCATCTACTGTGATAAAAGAAGTATGTTCTTCATCTTCCCTAGACATTCTGATTTGATGGTATCCAGAATATGCGTCTAAGAAACACAGTAATTCACACCCGGAGGTGGAATCCACTATCTGATCTATTCTAGGTAGTGGGAATGGATCTTTTGGGCATGCCTTATTCAGTGTTGTGTAGTTGATAACATCCGAAGCTTCCCGCCGGCCTTGGGTACAACGACTGGGTTTGCTAGCCATTTTGGGTGGAAGACTTCTCGGATGAATCCAACTTCGAGCAACTTCTTCACTTCTTGTTGTATGAAGTTTTGTCGCTCTATTGATTGCTTCTGAGGCTTCTAATGTACAGGCCGAGCGTCAGGATAGATCTTCAGATTATGCTCGATCACTTCCCTAGGGATCCCAGGCATTTGAGACGGTTGCCAGGCAAACACGTCAACGTTAGCCCGGAGGAAAGTGATGAGCGCGAGTTCCTATTTGTCATTCAGACCTCCCGATATACGGGTGGTCTGAGCGGCATCGGAACCGATTTGGACGCCTTTGACGGAATGTCGGTGTCGCCGCTTGGTTGCACGCAAGGTGCGGAGGTTGAGCCTCATTGACGAATGCTCAGGGGTTTCGAAGCATGTTCCTGCCTGGACTCTTCCTCCTGCGCTGTAGCAAGTGCATGAAGTTCTTCCAAAGCAGTCGCTCCGACAGTGCGGTCTCCGCGGATCCTAAAAAGGTCCCGCATCCCGAACTAAGCAAAGGGGGCGAGACCAGCATCCCGAAGCTGGCGGTCCCGATGGTCCTGTTACCATAGCAGCCATCAAGGGTCGTTGGTGCTGCCGGAAGCTCCGAGCAACCCAGCACGCAAGAATCAAATGCTCAAGCAAGCTCCGATGCATGGATCTCGGAGATCTGGAGCTACTTGAAAGACAATATCCTTCCTGACGATGATGTATCCGCTGACCGGATAGTCAGATTGGCTAAAAGATACACGTTGATAGAAGGGGATCTCTATCGGCGCGGTGCCAACGGCGTCCTAATACGATGCATCATAAGGGAAGAAGGTTGCGAGCTCCTCGCAGAAATCCATGGAGGCGAGTGTGGGAACCACGCGTCTTCTCGCACGCTGGTCGGTAAAGCCTTCCGGCATGGCTTCTACTGGCCTACAGCGCTCCAGGATGCAACTGAGCTGGTGAAGAAATGCGAAGCATGCCAGTTCCATGCAAAGCAAATTCACACACCGGCTCAGCCTCTACAAATGATACCTCCTACATGGCCTTTCGCTGTGTGGGGGATGGACATCTTGGGACCTTTCCCAGGAGCCGTAGGAGGTTACAAGTTCCTGTATGTTGCCATTGATAAGTTCACCAAATGGCCGGAAACAACTCCAGTTGTGACAATAAACAAGCAATCAGCTATCAACTTCTTGCAGTCCATCGTATACAGATTTGGAGTCCCGAACAAAATCATAACAGATAATGGGACCCAATTCACAAGCTCTGCATTTCAAGGATTTTGCGAAGAACTTGGCATTCAAGTCAGCTACGCTTCAGTAGCTCACCCGGCAAGCAACGACCAAGCCGAGAGAGCGAATGCAGAAATCCTAAAAGGACTCAAGACGCACACTTATGAGCACCTGAAAAAACATAGAGCCAACTGGATCGAAGAGCTCCCCCCCACTCTATGGGCCAACATGACAACTCCAAACCGGTCAACTGGAGAGACACCCTTCTTCCTGGTGTATGGAACTAAAGCAGTCCTTCCTCCGGAAATCACCTTGGGGTTGCTCCGGGTCCGGACCTTCGACGAAGCCACTCAGGACCAGCTCCGGCGTGAAGACCTTGACCTCCTTGAAGAGGGAAGGTGCCGAGCAGCTGTTCGGAATGCCCGACACCGCCAAGCTCTTTGGCGCTATCACCAACGACATGTTCACAGCCGACAGCTCGAGGAAGGCGATCTGGTGCTACGGAGAATACAATCCAGAGAAGGGTTAAACAAACTCTCCCCCAGCTGGGAAGGACCCTTCCGAGTGATCAAAGTACCCCGTCCCGGATGCGTTCGCTTGGCAACCGAGGATGGGACACCTCTCCCAAATCCTTGGAACATTGAGCACCTCCGTAAGTTATACGCTTAATATCACGGAGGTGAGTCTGTAATTACATGTGATGTATGTTATAGAGTCATTGTACAGAGTCGGGTAGCTCCTCCGGGAGGGCAGCCGGACCTACCCCGTTAGGTCCGCAATGTCTATGCAACACTTGTCATAATCTCAGAACTAAAAGTGTAGCTAGCTACCTTGGGTCAAACGAGAAACGAAACACACTTAGCCTGGTTCCATACCCTAAGAGTGTACTTGTTTCCCCTGTACCCCGGACCTATAATGAAAGACTTCATTGTGTGAAAACAGACTCCACATGCATTTACTTTCTACAGGCTCAATATTTTTTATTTTTCTCTCTCTTGTCTATAACAAAGTTGTGCAGTTCTTAAGAAACTTTAGCTCGACCAATTCATGTACAATTCAAGTTGCATTGTCTATTCTTCCGGGTCCAAACATTGTTGATGGCCTACTCGTCTAAATGCCACCAAGCCAATCTAGGGCCGGAGTGTGCTATCGACTTAGCCTGGTCATGCACCCTAAGTACGCCACTCTACCTACACCCCGGCAGGCCGAAGTAAGGCGAGTCCAGAAACGATCGGACCTGAAGGAAACAAGACGGCGCTCTTGATTGTATTTAGAATTGTGTTCGACCTAAAACTTTCTCAGGAATAGTAAGCCACAATGAAGTTATAGATAGGAAAATGGATTTTACTGTTTTTCTTGACTTCAGTGTGCAGGAAAAATAAAGATCACACAGTGATGGTTAATGACCAGAGCTACCAAAGCTCCGACATCCCCTAGGTGGCTTGTGGTCGATGTTAAAACATTTATAGCGAACATCACCGAAGCTACTCAGCTCTGGTAAAGCTAGGGGGCAAGTCGTCAACGTGAAGAAAAGATGGTGGAAAGACTCTATAGTGGAGTCTGCTGTCGATACACCATGTGTTGACAGAGGTCACTGCCGGAGCTACCAAGCTCCGACACCCCAGAGGGCTAACCGTCGATGCTCTACGCGTTGATGGAGACTACTGCTGGAGCTACTAAGCTCCAACAATGGTCAATGCCGGAGCCACTAAGCTCCAACAACCTCAGGGGGCCTACACTATCGAAGACTTCGGACCTACATTCTACCAGTCGAAGCACGCAAGTCTTCAACAACTGTTACATCCTCTTGGTACATGTTCACAATCAAATTGTGTACATCTACCAGGGGGCCAAGTGAGACAAAGGTGTTGAAGACAAAAAATGAAATTCATAAAAATTTTTGGATTTCATTCATCTGGAGACAAGAGATTACAAAATATGAGAAGAAGAAGAGAGAATACAAGCGGGAGCTACAAAGAGATGGTCCTAGACCCTGTGGAAGAACTGGGCGACCTTCTGGGCAACCTCCGACATGCTGGCTCGGACGGCTTCACCCTCTCCTTCTATGGGGCCTTCAAGCACTGGGTCTAGAGGGAATTGAGGGTCCCGGCTGGTGTAGCACGTCAACATGAACTCTGCGATGTTCTTCGCCAGGGACTGTCCCTCAGTTTCCAGCTGGTCCGCGATGACATCGCCCATCTTGGTGAGCTTGTTGCCTGCTGAACTCAGCGCCTCCAACGCCTGGTCTAGCTCTGGATCCGGATCATCCGGACGCACGGGACTAAAGCCCATTGACATCAGCGCGTCGTTGGCTTTGCCCAAGAAGTCCCAAACTTGTTGGGACTCTGCAGCTCTTGTGCTTCGCATCTCCTTCAAGGATCTTTTGGCCACCGCAAGCTCCGAGTTCTCCCGAGCAAGGCGCTCCACCTCTTTGGCATTCTGCTGAATCTTCTCAGCAACCTGACTTTCGAGTTTTCTGAGCTCTTCCTCCCAGAGGTGGATGTCGTTCCGGTGGTTGACCAGATCCTTCTCTCGGCCCCGCACTTTCTTCTCCCTGGCGGCAACGTCATTCTCCTGCTTGTAGAGATCTTGCCCTCGCTCCCAGGCCTTCTTCTCCTTTTCCTCGCAACGCTCCTCCAATTTCATGGTGCGCTCTTCGAGGTTCTTGTCAGCCAGAGCTGTCTTTTGGACAAGCTCTTCCTCCCTCTTCACGAGGTCCTCTGGGATAGCCTCCGCTGCCGCCGAGGAAGGTCCTGCAACAGAAGTTCCGACCTCTGGAATTGGCTTCGAAGGTCCTGCCACCAGGTCATCAACAACTGGCCCCTCAGGCGGGGGGCCAACAACTTCATCTTGGCACCCTGGCTCAGCAGCGGGCACCTCCAGGATCACCACTTCTGGAGCAGGTGTTGAAGGTTCGGTCGGAGTAGAAGCTACTTCAGGCCCCAGCGCAGGCGCCTCCTCCGCCGCTAGCTCAGGTGCTGGCCCTTCGACCATCATGGGCTCAAGCGCTGGCGCTTCGACCATCATGGGCTCAGGCGCTGACACCTCCATAGAATCTGGCTCGGACGCCAGAACCTCTTCGACGATCGGCTCTACAGCCGGAACTTCTGCAACAACCGGCTCCATCGCCAGAGCTTCCTCGACAACTGTCTCAAGTGTCGGAGCTTCATCAACACCCGGCTCTACCGCTGGGACTTCATCAACCACCAGCACGACTGCTGGGGCTTCAACGACATCCGGCTCTAGGGACGGAATTGCAGCTACCTCCGGCTCTGAGGCTGGAGCGTCCAACATCTAAGCATCCAAGCCCGGAGCTTCAACCTCCGGGGCAGGTACCGCTGGTACATCTTCATTCCCGTAGTCTGGCGCTACCACGGGAGATTTTGGGGATGAGTCGAGGTCCAAGACCACGACAACCAGCGCCGGAGCTGCCGCAGCCTCAGCGACCTCTTGGGGCGGCGCTGGAATTGGAGCCGGAGCTTCAGCCTGCACAACCTCAACTACTGCTGCAGGGACCGGAGCTTCAACCCTTTTCATAGGCATGCTATGGATGAAGGATGAAGAAACTCAAAATACAGTTATAACAATAAAACAACTAATCGAGGTAAAAAATCAAAAATTACCTCGGAAGGCTTCCGCACCAGTTAGCACGGGACCTTATGAGGACATCACTTCTATGGATACAAACAACACTCCATTGAACATACAAGATGCAATCAATAGAGTTCATACACAACAATTAATTTCAGAGGTGAACTCGTTCTTATATATTTCCTTATATGTTTTTGAGCATAGATTGCTACTTAATGATTTAATTGTGATTAGGATCCATGGAGAGGATCAAGGAGTACTTGGAGGAAGTATTAGGGACGTGGAAGACCAGAGAATTCGTTCAAAGAAGATGGAAACCGAACCAAACTCCAAATCGTATCCAACTCGGAGTCCAGGAGCAGTACGCACTAAAACGGACGCCCAGGACGCATACGATTTCCGTTTTGGACGTTCCACATATGCATGGAAAGGGGAGAGGATAAACTTTCCAATGGCTCTGGTCTAATATCAAAATTCCTTCGGAGTCATCGGGAATTGTCGAAACAATATCGAGTACAGAATCTGTCAGGGTGCCGCACCACCATAATGGGGCATTGGGCCTTGTATCAAGTCTAAGTCCATTATTTTCGTGTATTAGGGTTAGGTCACGACCCTAACACCCCCTTGGATGTCCTCCCACCTATATATACTCCATAGTAGCCGCCATAAACAATTGGGTTTTGCTTAGATCAATAATATCGCCGTTCTACGGTTTGTGAGACCCCAACTTTGCGATTTCACATCGTGTCTTCTACGTTCTTGCTTGTGTTCTCAGTTGCACATGCAGGGATTATCCTTCTTGGCGAGGTCAATTGTGTGAAGCACGGTTGATAACCAACGGAGCAGTGGTGTAGTGATTGCAGGGGCTGTTGTGTTCTACTCGAGAGCCTCGGATTATCAACGTCGAGATCTCCATCAATCGACTTACCCATTACCTTTTGGAAGATTGGGACAAATTTTCCTATCAATTGGTATCAGATTTCCAAGTTGCCCGTTAGGTAATTCATCTATCCATTACATTAGTTTTGTTTTTCATACCTAGAGTCCACAAAAAAACCAAAAAAAAACTTGCAGTTTAGTAGATCTGTTCATTACTTTGTCCAAACCACATTGAGCCTTTGCAACTTTGTTATTCAGTTTGGTTTTGTTGAGTTTGTGTCTGTGGTTGAGTCATATTTCTGGTTTAGAAGTGTTTTTAGTCTTAGTTTGAGTTTTGCATTGTGTTGATTCATCCTTTTGAATCACGTCATCACGTCCAGATTAGATTCATCTCTGTCCAGTTCAGTATTTTTATCATATCTAGCTCATACGAACTCGGATTTTTGTGTTCTTATACTTTCTGGAAATCTTAAGAAGTTATATATAACTTTATTATTCATTATTTTCCCATAAAATATAGTTATCGATGTCTAAATTGCATTATATCAGAATTTGTTATTGACCTAAAAATTCTGAACAGTCTGTATTTCGGGTGCAGTATCTCCTATTGTTATTTTCCAAAATAGGTCTTACATATATTGAAATTAAAGAGAAGAGATATATCTACAATCTCGCTGTTCTAAGTTTTCCAATTTAGAGCCTATAAGTGTGCCTATTTGTCCTTGGAAGATTGAGCAGAAAATCTGCGACAGACACACGAGATATCTTAGATCGATTTTTATTGTGTTCTTCCCTTGCATCACATTTTGAAAAAATAAGGAAGAAAAAAGAAAAAGGCAAGTGCAAAACAAGAAACAAAAGCTGCACAAAAAAAGAGGAAAAAACAACAAAAAAAACAGAAGTGCTTGCATTCTTTGTGTCATCTAGTTTTGTCTCATGTCTTGCTAGCTTGAACTACTAGGAACACATTTAGGCCAACAACTTTGACAAATACTTTGGACACTTATTCAACTTTACTATCTGATTTCATTGTTGCTAATCCTTTCTACATAGAAAGTGCCATCCAAGCTACACCTTACTCTTGAGCAGAATCGATACACCTTTGCAATCATCCCACACTTCATTGGTTTCTTCATACCGTCCACCGTTTGCCACCTGCAGTGTCGGTAAGAACACTTGTAAGAGCGTGGTAAGACGCTTGAGAGTGTGTGATTCCACTTCCACTTTGTCATTATCCATTGTAGTTGATAGGGATAACATATTTTTTGTGTTGTCTTCTGTTTGCTACTAACAATGTCAGGTAAAAGCAAGAATCATGCATTATATGCTGAGATGATGGACATGATGAAGACGACGATGGAGTTGCTCAGTAAAAATCAAACATCAACCAAGGATTCACATGACATTCAGACCACCTTTGCAATACCTTCCACAAGAAGTAATTACATTCGCCCATCTCTTCCTTCTTATGATGATTTTGGTTATGATGAATATATTACTTGGGAAATAGAGGTGGATAAAATTTTTGGACAATGTCATATGTGTGAGAGGAGAAAGATTAGAAATGTTGCAAGTGCATTAGTAGATTGTGCATTAACTTGGTGGAACAATTTAAATGAATTAGAAAAACCTCGAACATGGAAAGAAACGAAAATTCTTATACGAGAAACTTTTGCTAATGTATCTATGTGCAAAGAAGAAATTCAGCAATTTGAGGAGAAATTTCTTGTTGTACCTCCTTTTGTGTCTAACGTTTTGCAGGACAATATAGAAAATAATATAGATGATGCAAAAGAGAACGAGGCTTTTGACAACACTTGTGAAATTTTAGATGTATCAACTCATAATGCACTCAAAATCACTGCTGAAAATGGTAAGACAAAACATTCTACAAATACAGAAGGTGAGAAGTTTTTGGATGTTCCGATTTTTTCCACCAATCATGCTATTTTCGAGGAGCAACTATTAGAATTGCTTATTTATACACCATTCTCATATGTTGATTTTCTTGCTGATCGTTGCGCTAAGAAAGAGTTGTGTGCTGATAACTCTATTATACCTATGCAAAAACAAGTTAATGTACAAGATGATTGTGTTTTGGATTCACCTATTTGTGCTGAAATTCATAATTTGATCACCGCTACTGCTGAAAATGATGAGCTGAATTTTTTGTCTTCTCTAAATACTTTGGGTTATATTGAATTTGACACTCTTTGTGATCTAAATATTGTAGAGAGGAGAATATTTTCACAATCTGAATTGCCTTTATTAAGTAGAAATTTTTTTCATGCTATAGGCAACTATGAAGATAGTGGTGAATTTATGGTGCATAAAGTTTACATATGTTCAAATGTGCAAGCTCCTTTTGTGCTGCAACAATATGGTGAAATGAATGGATGCACTAACACTAATAATGTATTGTCAAGTTTTTCTAGCATTTTTTTATTGCAGCAAGGACAACAAATAAAAAAGAAGCATTGTTCACTGCGGTTGTGCAATATGGACAGTGTTCATTCTATCCCCAAAGCAATCCTTTTTCCTGGACATACGAGCAAGCCGAGGACGGCTTGTCATAAAGAAGGGGAGAATGTTGAGATCATGCATATTATTATTGCACCTACAAACACGACACAATGTTTATTTATTTGGAATCCTGGCTCAAGTGAATGTGCACTCTTATTTGATGGACAAGATCAAGATGGCGCATTGTGTCGTCCACCACCTTGGCCTCCTCCTTTGATGCACACAAAAAGATTTGATAGCGTTGCATATTTGGACCAACACATGAGAGAAGATGAACTTGAGTCGAGGACGACTCCAATTCAAGAAGGGGAGGATGATGAGGACATCGGTTCTATGGATACAAACAACACTCCATTGAACATACAAGATGCAATCAATAGAGTTCATACACAATAATTAATTTCAGAGGTGAACTCGTTCTTATATATTTCCTTATATGTTTTTGAGCATAGATTGCTACTTAATGATTTAATTGTGATTAGGATCCATGGAGAGGTTCAAGGAGTACTTGGAGGAAGTATTAGGGACGTGGAAGACCAGAGAATTCGTTCAAAGAAGATGGAAACCAAACCAAACTCCAAATCGTATCCAACTCGGAGTCCAGGAGCAGTACGCACTAAAACGGACGCCCAGGACACATACGAACTCCGTTTTGGACGTTCAAACTATGCACGGAAAGGGGAGAGGATAAAATTTCAAATGGCTCTGGTCTCATATCAAAATTCCTTTGGAGTCATCGGGAATTGTCGAAACAATATCGAGTACAGAATCTGTCAGGGTGCTGCGCCACCATAATGGGCCATTGGGTCTTGTATCAAGTCTAAGTCCATTATTTTCGTGTATTAGGATTAGGTCACGACCCTAACACCCCCTTGTACGTCCTCCCACCTATATATACTCCATAGTAGCCGCCATAACCAATTGGGTTTTGCTTAGATCAATAATATCGCCGTTCTACGGTTTGTGAGACCCCAACTTCGCGATTTCAGATCGTGTCTTCTACGTTCTTGCTTGTGTTCTCGGTTGCACATGCAGGGATTAGCCTTATTGGCGAGGTCGATCGTGTGAAGCACGGTTGATAACCAACGGAGCAGTAGTGTAGTGATTGCAGGGGCTGTTGTGTTCTACTCGAGAGCCTCGGATCATCAACGTTGAGATCTCCATCAATCGACTTACCCATTACCTTTCGGAAGATTGGGACCAATTTTCCTATCAGGACCTCTTTTCCGGACGCTCCAGACTGGCCCTAGCCGCCACTGGCGTGGTAGTCCCAGAGGGTCCCCCGGAACTTGCTGCTGCCATCGGCGTTGCGTTGGTCGAGGCCCCCCTCGACCGGGAAGGACCTCCAAACCCAGAGCCCTCAGCTGACCCTGGTATTGGAGTCACATGGCCGGAGCTAGCACCCCGGGAAGATGATGCTGCTGGAGTAGATGCCGCCGTTGAAGACCTCCCCCTCTAGGGAGAAGGAGCCGCCGCGGAAGAAGCAGGCCTGACAGACCTTCTGTCGGCATGCTTCAGCTTCCACTTACGGCTCGAGGGCTCGGCAAACTCTTTTCCCTTGCCCACGACTTCGGTTCTTGGTTTTGGGGCGGGAACAGAGCCGCCTTCACGAGCTTTGGAGATCGCCAACCTGGTGATCGAACGCCTGTCAACGACACCAAGGTCGTCAAGTGCCGACATCGTTCGCCGGAGCTCCCTGCTGAACTCTGCCTCCATGTTCAGAGGGAGGAAAGCTGCCGGCGGAGCCAAGTCGTCACCCTCGACGTAGATGCTATGCTAGAACTTCTTGAGGTGGAACTCCAAAGTTGCACCCTCCATGTTGGACTTCAAACCGGTCTCAATCCGGTCGTCGTCCAGCATACTATTGAGGGCCCAAGCAAGCTTCTCCCTCTTCTTCAGCGGAGCCCACCTGCTGGTCAGGAAGTTGCAAAACACCGCCTGAGGAGTCACCCCTCCTTCCATGCAATGGCGGATCCTGGTCAGAGCAGGGTTGAAGGCATCCGATAACACCGAAGCTTCACTCCAAACTGTAGTGTCGATGTTGGGGAGGCCTTCGGGCATCTCCAGCTTCTCGTGCTCCTCCACCCTGATGACGATCCAATCCTTCTTCCAGTCGTCCCACTTCCCAGAAGGGAACGACCGCAAGTACTTGAACGGGCACTTCTTGTGCTTCACAAAATAGTAGAAGCCAAGGTACTCGTCACTCCTGCCAGTAGTGTGGACAGTGAAGAAGGTGCAGAAGAGCTCAATGCAGGGGGAATGCCCACCCACATCTCACAGAAGTGGACAAATATCGACACCAGGAGAATGGAGTGGGGGCCAAGGTGGTACAACTGCAGACCATAGAAGTCTAGCAGCATCAAGAAGAAAGAGGAGAAAGGTGGGATCAGCCCCACCATGGCGTACGCGGAGAAGTACACCATGTCGTCGGCGTGTTCCTTCTCGAACGGGAGCTTGCCAGCGCGGACCAAATGGTTGAAAATGTCAGGGGACCACCCCATGAGGGCCTGAACCTTCTTCAAATCACCGTCGGTCTTCAGTCGACTATGGAGGAGACCCAACTCCATCGTGGCACAGCGGGGCAAGAGATGGAAAACAAGCGAAAGTTTGGAAGGTTTGAGTGCAAGTTCGAATGAAAGGCGTAAATAACTCCAAACAGTGCGTGCTTTACTTCTTAAGTAAGCCCCCGCAACGCTTGGATGGAAACCGCAGAGTAGCCGACGATACCAGTCAAAAACTTCACCTAGCCAATGACAAGGGGGCCCGGGGCCACCCCGACGATCAAGTCAAGGTACTTACCCTAGGCGAACGGTTGTCATCATGGAAGGCGGGAAACCCAAAGGCGGCGGCCTGACAGGGCGCGCGGAACCGATACGATTTTCGTATCGGGAACGGACGACCTTCAATTGCGTGAGATCTGCACGCTAAGATTTCACCTGCCGCCTCCAGGATATGCCACGCGGCGGTGGTCTAACTGCGAACTATTGCCAACGGCACGTCTGAAGACCCTTGAAGACACGGCTCAAAAACCGAAAAATGGACCCACCTCCGGCAGAATGACTTCATCCAAAAGGTCTCTCCCAGAGGTGGGCCCAGGGGGCCACTGTGGGTGCCCTACGTACCGGATACCACTTGGGATTGCAAAGATCACAAGGAAACTCCATCTACCAGATTTGAAGACCTCCAAAGGCCCCACATGTCAGGCGTATTTGGACCTGCTTCCCCGACATGGTTAGTCCCAGGGCCGCCACATGTATCATAAGACCGGAGCTATCGCCCACACATGGGAAAGCTCCGGACTAGATACCAGTATGGCATCCCCGGACCTAACCCCAGACAGAGGAAAGCTCCGGTGCCGACACGTGTCCAACAGTAGCGGACCTACCCGTCCACGATGGTAAGCTCCATAGCTGCCACGTGGCCGACCGTCGGACCTTCAACAATGAGGCTGGTGGACCCCCAATGGCTCCGGACCTTCAAGGAGCAATCAAAGACTTCAAGACCCGATTAAGTGTCATTAATGCCATATTAATGACACACGATCGGATGGCCCTTAATACCGGTAACAACACTGTTAAGGCTTGTTACCGGTCTATTAAGGGTAATTAACCTCATTAATTGTGTATCAAGCATGTGTAACCGTCGGGGCCACATGTCGGGCCAGGCTAACGGTGTAACGACCAGTCCTTGTACTATAAAAGGACTGGTCGACGATACATAAGGGACGGCTCGAGACCACTTCTGGAATCCCTGATCTAGGCGAGCTTCTTCTTCTGGAGCTTCTTCTAGACTCACACGCTTAATACAACACCAACACACCCCGTGGAGTAGGGTATTATGCTCAGGCGGCCCGAACTACGTAAATCCCTGTGTCCACCTGTCATTCACCTTCTTGAATCTCTGCGCACCCATTACCGAACTACAACTCCGCGATCTACCAACAGTAGTATCGGGAGATCTGCCGGATCCAAACACCGACAACATTGATGCGCAAAGTGTCCAACTTCTCCACAAGTATAACACTTCTTAACTCCACCAGAATTATTGGGACGAGCTTGGTTTTGAAGACTTGTAGCAGGAAAGTTAGCGCGAGGTGCATAAGGCATTAGAGGCCTAGGTGCTTGCATGATCGGGCGCTGCTGCACAAACTGAGTTGGGCACAGTTTAAATCCAGGGCGTTGGGCAGGAATAGAAGAGTTGAAGTAAGGCGCATTGGTTGGTGCAAGGCGAGGGCGCACATTACTTCCTTGTGGTTGTCCTTGATATGGCACCTTCCTCTTGTTGTCTTGTTCCATCTCACGGACCTTGTTATCAACCACAATTGCTTTGTCCATAAGCTTCTGAAAGTTTGCGTAGTCGCAATTGAGCAATTGCACTTGGATCTCGTTGTTCAAGCCTCTCATGAATAAGTATTGCTTCCGGCTATCCCGACTAACATCCTCAGGCGCATATCTTGATAGTTGAGTGAACTTGTTGAGATATTCACCCACACTCGATCTTCCTTGCCTCAAGTTCTCAAATTCTTGCCTCTTCAAAATCATAACACCTTCCGGCACATAATGAGAACGAAAACTCTCATTGAATTCCACCCAAGTAATTCTCTCTTGGTTCTCATGAGCATTGCAATAAGCATCCCACCAATCTGCAGCTGCTCCAACTAGTTGATGAGAAGCAAATAGCACCTTCTCCCGATCACTGCATTGGACAATAGCAAGTTTCTTCTCCACGAACTTGAGCCAATCATCGGCGTCCATAGGGTCGGCAACTTGAGCAAAGGTTGGCGGCCTAGTCCTCATAAACTCTCCCAACCGGTTATGAGGAGGTGGGGGTGGCGGTGGAGGCATGTGGGGCTGATGGTTGATGTTGCCAGCCTGCAGCTGTCCCATAGTTTGTATCATGATCTGCATGAGCTGGTTCTGCATAGCCAAAAGCTGCTCAATATTGATAACTCCATGAGCAGGTCCTTGTTCATTGTTGTTCTGAGGTACTCCATGGTTCTCCTCCTCATCATTAGCATCCCTCTGGTTGCGAGTCCTCACCATCTGGAGAAAAGCAATAGATAAGAATTAGAAAACGTCTCCAACTATATGCATCAAGGGATATGAAACTAGACAACTAACTAGCCTACGTGGACATGGCAATGCTAAAGCATCCCAAAATCCTATATTAAGAACACAAGCAAACAATATATAGCAAACAACACACCAAGCAAAAACACATTGGTTCCTGAGTGCTCCTATGTCCTCTAAAGTGTCCATTCTATCTAGGCTGCATCCTACGGTCAACCTGTGGCTCTGATACCAATCTGTGATGCCGGGTTCCGAAAAATGAACCAAGCTAATGCATATGTGTGCCGAGGATGTTCAACACACATACACGAGTGCATTCACAAAAGGATATACAGAAAATTACCACAGAGCAAGATTAATTAACCAAATTCTATTACACAATTCATAATATCCTCGAATACAAGCTCTAATGAATATTAATGACAAGTTCAACTGATGCAGCGAAAATAAACTAAATAAGCAATCTAAACAGCTAGGCATCATAAGCAATAGGGTATAGCGCAGCTCCAATCAACACCATAGGCAAGCTGACGGTAGACACAGCCTATAACTCCGCATTATCGCCATTAAACTCCCAATCCTGACCTGCAACTGTTGGGGGGGGGGTTGCAAGAGTGAGTACATGTCGTACTCAGCAAGTGTGGAAAGTATGACATGTGACTGATTCAAATGACGAATATAATAATAGCTAAGTGCTGAAAAGTACATTAAAACATTTGAAAAGCAATATGCATCATGTATGTGAAGTAAACCCATCATAAGCCATATAGTAATCATAATACCAATCCATATTCCATATCCATCATCCATATACCAATATATTCAATACCAGAACTCAATTCATAACCATCCATAACCATAATACCAACCATACCCATCCCAAATACCATCCCAATACCAGGTTCCCTTTAATCATGGAAGTTGTCCAAGTTCTCCTAACCGGGAGCACGACTATCATCATAGTTTATTAGACTCTGTAGAGTTTGTACCACTTTACCCACGTGTTTATGATTTCATCACCCGTCGGCGACTAAAGAAACCTCTCTTACGCCAATTACACTTCCTTTGGTGTATGGCAAGAGATCACAAGTAAGCCTTTACAAAGGGATTACTAGCCTATTTAGACTCCACTGAGGTTTCATCGGTGGCGATGTCTCCCATTGAGCACATCTTCAACCAAGGGCCCCCTCTTGAGCCATTCGGATCCCAGGGTAGTCCCACCAATCATCAACAAACCCAATCTGACTACCCCTTCCCCGAGCATCCTTAATAGTCCAAATAGCACTGGCAAAGCCCTAATTAATCAGCTACGCCGCACCCATACTTGGCCTCGTGGTGGCACTGTAGTCCTGGCTTATTCTCGCATGAACCGGTCCTTAGATCTAAAGCAAGCAAACCACCATGACATCCAACCCATCCACATACCGAGCTTGCTTAGATCACCCATTACCATATCATATTGACCAGTTCATGTTAATCATAATCTCATAAATACATCATTAATGTGTAATATTGTTTTCCCATCCCAATTGATTAAGCGAAGCAAAAAGGTAAAATTCCCTTCCCAACTCTCTACCATATATTCCAGGTGACAAGGGTGGTTAAACAAAGCTAGTAAACTTCATATCATAGGATTCCCATCAAATTGATACAAGCATGCAGTTTTGCAAACAAAACATTTATTTTAGAGACGGGATCAATATGCTTCAAGGACACTTGCCTTGCTCTTGCGGTTGATTAGGGTCAAAGCCTTCAAACTCTTGATGCTGTAGATCCTCCGCGACACTCTCTAGTGCAAATCCGTCTAATCCACACAATAAACATACAAACAAGAAACGCAAATCAAAGAGTGCACAAATATTACTCAATATGACATGACATGCATGATTGATGCAAATGCAAGGTAGAACTTGTTAATAGATTGCTTTTAATGATCACTAACTAGTTCTAATAGATTTTAACAAGTTTATACAGGTTTGGATTTGATTAGATCTACTTTTAGAATCAATTCAACACAATTTAGTCAGCAAAATCGGACTAGTCTGTAGAAGGCCGGACTAGTCCGCACTTCGTAGAACTAGCGAACTAGGGTTTTCTAGATCGACGTAAATTTGGAGATTAGGGGTTGAATTCACGTAAGGAAAAGAGAAAAGAAGGTATACCAGGTGTTTAGAACTCCAATGAATCAAGGAACTTGGAGGTAACACTTGGATCTTGATGATCTAGGGTTGGGGATGAACTTGGAGATGAATTGGTGTTGAAGAACGAAAGCTTGATGGAGATCTTGATCCTCTTTCATTTCCTCCTCTTCTTATTCTTGCTTGGGATCTCCTCCTCCCTCCTTGATGGTGGCTCTCCACGAACTAGGGTTTGGGTGGGGTGGAAAAGTGGCAAATAGATGTCAAGCCAAGGGGTGGGTTGTTTATATAGAGGTGGAGGCTAGGGTTAGATGGATTTCGAGTTTGAGAGGAGTAGAGGCCGGTTTAGAGTCCCACATGGGCTCTAAAAGATTTAGGCACGACGTCCCTAGGCCCACTTAACGTGAAACCTAAGAAACAAGTCATAAAATAAAAGATCAACTCGGAGTCGCGAAGTATTGGACAAGTCCGAAAAGGACCGGACTAGTTCGAAGTTGTCTAGAGAGAAAATTGGACAAGTCCGACTTTAGTCAGAGAGGAAAACGGACAAGTCCGCTGGAACACCGGACTAGTCCGGAAAAGTCCAGGGACTTAGCAAATTTTCAAGGATTCTTGGAATATCGGACTAGTCCGCACAAAAATCAGACAAGTCCAAAAGTTTTCAGAGGCAAAATCGGACTAGTCTGCAGCAAAATCGGACAAGTCCATTTTTAGTCAGAGAGAAATCGGACTAGTCCTCAATAAAATCGGACTAGTCCGCACTTTCCTGCATTTTAAGTGCGGTTTTGCTCCAAATCAATTTTAAACTGGTTCCTCTTTATGTGGGTTAATGTTAAACATGTATATGAATGTATGTAGGGCATGATGCATGAAAATGAGGGTGTTACAATAAGTTAACGAGAAAACGTTACATGATCTCGAAACCAGGAAAGAAAATTAGATCCCCCGTTTATTCCTTCCCGTCGAATCTGTTCTATTTGCTTGCTCATGGGTTGATGTCTATGTCTCTAGTTTTGCTTGTCGAACATACTACACAAAAAGAGAACCTTTTAGAATACATGTGTTGCAAAAGATGGTGAAAAGCATAAGTGTAGAAAAAACACTTACTTGAAATATTCATCCATTTCTTCCATATTAGCGTACATGTAGAAGAAAGCAACACGCCTTTCTTTTTCGCTAATGTCGTAGGAAGTGTAACTAACAACAGTAGTGCCTCTTGTTGCAAAAATGGAGAGATCGCTACAAGGAGGTTGCTCATCCATATTGTACCGCATTATCAAAGTATTAACATTATGTTCCTCTGCAAAGTAAACACTTGAGAAGTATCCTACTTCCTTAAGAGTAAAAGCTTCAGCGATACAACCTTCTTCCCTTATCCTGTTACCAACCATTGGTTTCAGATATTTGAGTGATCTTTCAATATGATACATCCACTTATATTGCATAGGACCGCCCACTTTTGCTTCAATTGGAAGATGAATTAAGAGATGTTGCATTGGATTGCAAAATCCTTGAGGGAAACTTTTTTTCCATATTACACAAAAGTACTAGAATCTCCTTCTCCAACTTAGTCATTATCTCTGGCGTGATTTCTTTTGCATAAAGTTTCCTATAGAAGTGGCTAAGCTCGGCTAACACCTTCCACACCACATCGTCAAAGTAGCCTCAAAACAGAACAGACAGAATTCTTTTCATAATTATGTGATAATCATGACTCTTCAATCCAATAAGCTTTCCCGTTTTCACATTCATGGCTCATCTCAGACTAGCTGCATAACCATATAGGAATTTCAACCTTTGTAACCATTCGAGAACTTCTTTCTTTTCTTTAGGTCGAAGATAGAAAGGAGCGCATTGTTTACCACCATTTTCAGAGAGCTCAAGAGTTTGATGGTTACAAAGCTCGGCGAGATCCTTTTGATCCTTTAAATTGTCTTTTGTTTTGCCCGTCATGTCCAAGCATGTGCTTATGATACATTCGGCCATGTTACGCTCTTGATGCATGACATCAATGTTGTGCCTTAGAATCAACGACTTCATATACGGTAGCTCCCAAAGTCCACATATGTGAGTCCAATTGTGTTTGTCTCCGTAACCTTCGAAATATCCAGGACGACCTTCATCTGGCACCAATTTGTCCAACATATCAGATATTTTTGACCTGTTAAGACATTTCGATGGTCCTTTAGTGACAACTGTCGGAGTTTGGTTCCGGCAATTCTCCTGGTACTACCGTTGGCAGACCGCAAAGTTTGTAGTTCAGTTGTGGACGCGCAGATATTCAGAACACGATGGCAAGTTGACACGTGGATTTACGTGGTTCGGGCCGCCTAAGCGTAATACCCTACTCCACGGGGTGTGTAGTTGTTGTATTGAGCGTCTGAGCGCTTGAGGGTGTGTTTCAGAGTAGAGTCTGGAAGAAGTCTCCGAGAATCTCTTGTGTATCGCTCGACCAGTCCTTTTATAGTACAAGGACTGGTTGTTACATCGTTAGCCTGGCCCGACATGTGGCCCTGGCGGTTATTGATGCTTAATACACAATTAATGAGCTTAATTACCCTTAAAAGTGTGGTAACGCGCCTTGATAGTGCTGTTACTAGTATTAAGGGCCCTCCGATCGTGTGTCATTAAGATGGTATTAATGACATTGTCATTGGTTTTGATTCGGCAGATCTCCCGACACTACTCAGGTGTTTGCGGAGTTTGAAGTTCAGAGTGGGCGCGCGGAGATTCAAGAAGGTGAAGTGTTAAATGACACAGGAGACACGACGATTTATGTGGTTCGGGCCGCCTGAGCGTAATACCCTACTCCACGGGGTGTGTTGGTGTTGTATTGGATGTATGAGCTCAACGTAAGTTGAGAGTATAGAGTGAGCGCGTTGAGTCCCCCTCTATGTACCGTCGGCTTGTCCTTTTATAGTACAAGGGCAAGCCATTACAAGTTAGCCTGGTCCGACATGTGGCCCCGGCGGTTACTAATATTGATACACATTTGATGCGCTTAATTACCCTTAATAACCGAGTTACGGGCTTTGATAGCACCGTTACTGGTAATTAAGGTCGTCCGATCGTGTGTCATTAATATAGTATTAATGACACTTAATCGGGTCTTGAAGTCCTTGATTCCCCTTTGAAGATCCGGAGCCGTTGTAGAGTCTTCCGGAGGTTAGAGGCTGAAGATCCGACGGTTGGACACGTGGCAGCTCTGGAGCATACTGTGGGGAACAGATAGGTCCGGTGCCACCTAACACGTGTCAGTTCCGGAGCTTCCCTCGGTCTGGGGTTAGGTCCGGGGGCGCCGTTATGGTACATAGCCCGGAGCTTCCCCCTTGTGGGCGGTAGCTCCGGTTTGATAGTACACGTGGCGACCCTGGGACTAACCATGTTGGGGAAGCGGGTCTGGTTATGTCTGACATGTGGACCTCCGAAGGTCTTCAAATCAAGTATATGATATTCCCTTCAGATCTTTGCAATCCCAAGGGGTATATGGTACCCAGGGTACCGACAGTGGCCCCCTGGGCCCACCTGTTGGGAAGACCCCTTGGGTGAAGTCATTCCGCCGGAGGTGGGTCCATCCTTCGACTTTTGAACTGAGTCTTCAAAGGTCTTCGGATGTGTCATTGGCGATAGTTTGGAGTTAAATCCTCGTCGCATGACATATCCCGTGTGCGGCAAATGAGATCTTTGGCGTGCAGATCTCACGCAATTGAAGGTCGCCAGTTCCCGATACGAAAATCGTATCGGTTTCGCGCACCTTGTCAGGCCGCCGCCTTCGGGCTTCCCACCTCATGATGACAACCACTCGCCTGGGTAAGAACCTCGACTTGATCGTCCGGGTGGTCCCGGGCCCTCTTTTCATCGGCTGGGTGGGATTTTTGAGTAGTATCTTCGACTTCCTTGCGGTTTCCATCCAAGCGTTGTGAGGGCTTACTTAAGAAGGAAAGCGCACATCGTCTGGGGTTCTTTACGCCTCTCATCTGATCTTGCACTGAAACTCCCAACTTGTGCTCGCTTTTCCTCTCTTGCCTTGCTGTGCCACGATAGAGTTGGGTCTCCGCAAGAGCCGTTTGAAGACCGAAGGTGACCTGAAGAAGGTCCGGGCCCTCATGGGATGGTCCCCAGACTTCTTCAACAGCCTGGTCCGTGCCGGGGGAGAGCTCCCGTTCGAGAAGGAGCACGCCGGTGAGATGGTGTACTTCTCTTCGTACTCCATGGTGGGGTTGATCCCCACCTTTTTCCTCCTTTTTCTTGATGCTGCTAGACTTCTATGGTCTGCAGATGTACCACCTTGGCCCCCACTCCATTCTTCTTGTGTCTGTCTTCGTCCGCTTCTGTGAAATGTGGGTGGGCATCCCCCCTGCATTGAAATCTTCTGGACCTTCTTCACCGTCCATACCACCGGTAGGAGTAATGAGTACCTTGGCTTCTACTACTTCGTGAAGCGCAAGAAGTGCCCATTCAAGTACCTCCGGTTGTTTCCCTCTGGAAAGTGGGATGATTGGAAGAAGGACTGGATAGTCATCCGGGTGGAGGAGCACGAGAAGCTGGAGCTGCCCGAAGGCCTCCCCAACATCAACACTGCGGTCTGGAGTGAAGCTCCGGTGCTGTCAGATGCCTTCAACCCTGCTTTTACCAGGATCCGCCAGTGCGTGGAGGGAGGATTAACTCCTCAGGCGGTATTTTGCAATTTCCTGGTCAACAGGTGGGCACCGCTGAAGAGAAGAGAAAAACTCGCTTGGGCCCTCAACAGTGTGATGGACGACGACCGGGTCGAGACCAGGCTGAAGTCCAACATGGCGGGGGCAACCTTGGAGTTTCATCTCAAGAAGTTCCAGCACGGCATCGATGTCGCGGGTGATGACTTGACCCTGCCACCAGCTTTTCTCCCTCTGAACGTGGAAGTAGAGTTCAGCAGGGAGCTCCGGCGGACGATGCCGGTGTTTGACGACCTTGGTGTCGTCGAAAGAAGATCGACCTCCAGGGTGGTGATCCCTGGGGCTTTCGAAGGTGGCTCCGACCCTACCCCGAAGCCAAGGATCGAAGTCGTCGACAAGGGCAAGGAGCTGGCGGACGAACCCTTAAGCCGGAAGAGGAAGCTGCAACATGCCGACGGAAGGTCTATCAGGCCTGCAACCTCTGCATCAGCTCCTTCTCCCCGGAGGGGGAGGTCTTCTACAACTGCGGCGACTGTACCCGCAGCAGCGTCTTCCCGGGGTGCTAGCTCCGGGCATGCGACTCCAGCACCAGGGCCAGTTGAGGCCTCTAGGTCCGGAGGTCCCTCTCGGTCGAGGGGGGCCTCGACTAAGGAAATGCCCATGGCTGCAACGAGTTTTGGGGGGCCTTCCGGAGCTTCCACGCCGGTGGCGGCTATGGTTAGCCCAGAACACCCGAGAAAGAGGTTCCGCGCAAGCTGGTGCGGAAGCCTCCCGAGGTAATTTTTAATCTTTACCTCAGACAGTTGTTTTGTTGTAGTAACTGTTTTTTAAGTTTCTTCATCCATCATCTGCAGCGTTCCCAAGAAGAGGAGTGAGGCTCCACCCTCAGCCACAACAGCTGAAGCTGTGAGGGCAGAAGCTTCTGCTCCTGACCCGGTGCTGCCCCAAGTGGTGGCTGAAGCTACGGCAGCTCCGGCGCCAGCTATCGTGGTCATGGACCTTGACTCATCCCCTGAGACTCCCGTGGTAGCGCCGGACCACGGGAGAGAAGATGCACTAGCGGCACCTGCCCCGGAGGTTGAAGCCCCGGGTCTTGATGCTGAGATGATGGAAGCTTCGGTCGTTAAGCCGGAGGAAGCAGTAATTCTGGCCCAGAGCCGGAATTTGTCGAAGCCCTGGCGGTTGAGCCGGAGGTTATTGAAGTCCCAGCAAGTGAGCCGGATGTGGAGGAAGTTCCGGCGGTGGAGCTGGCTACCTCCGAAGCTCCGGCCTTAGAGCCGGTTGTAGTTGAAGACCTTCCGGTGTCCGAGCCCGTTGAGGTTGAAGCTCCGGCCGCGGGGCCGGTTGTTGTGGAGGTATCGGCACTCGAACCAATGATGGTCGAGACGCCAACACCCGAGCCACCAGTGGAGGAGGAGTCTAGGCCGGAGCCTGAAGTTGCCCCTGCTTCCGAAGTGATGATGGCGGAGGTGCCTGCTGCTGGGCCAGGGTACCCAGATGAAGTCGCTGCCCCCCTGCCCGAGGGGGTAAATGAAGACTTGGCGGCAGGGCCTTCAGACCCACTCCCGGAGGTCGGAACTTCTTCCGTGGGACCCTCCTCGGTGGCAACTGAGTCTATCCTGGAGGACGGCCCTAGTGCCGTGGAGGCTCAATGGACCACTCTTGTGGAGTGGGACCCAATTTTTGTAAGCGAGAACCGCTGGAACCAGCAGAGGAGACCCAGCGGGTCCGGAACCTATTCCCCTGCCGTTGTCTATTGACAACGCTTGCTCCAGCCTGCGTCAAGTCCAGCTGGCATTCTACCATGACAGCAAGGCTCTTGAAGAGGAGCGCCAAACCCTAAGGCGGTGGCGTAACCGGCTCTACTGCGAGACCAAGCTAGCGCAGTCGAGGCTGGCAGATGACAAAGAATGGATCAAACAGGAGAAGGTCCGCCTGGAATACTGGGGCAAATTATTGGATGACAGGGAGAGCTTGACTCGCGCCCTCGACGCTCAATCTGGGGCCATTTATGAGCAGACCAAGGCAGCTAATAGTACGGCTGATGAACGCTAAGAAAGGCTTGAAGCCATTAACACTACTCTCATCAAGTGCAGGGAGGCACTTGAGGAGAGGGAGAAAAGGCTCGAAGATGAAGAGCAAAAACTTCTAGAACTGCGGGATGACGTCTTGAGGAGGGAGGAGGAGCTCGCCGAAAAGGTGGCTCTGGTTGACAAGGGTCTCGAGGAACGCACCAAGAAGTTGGAGGAGCATTGCCTTGAGGAGGTGGAGAAGGCTTGGGTGCGAGGGCAGAAACTCTACCAGCAAGAGTGTGCCCTCGCTGCCAGGGAGAAGAAAGTTAGGGGCCGGGAGAAGGACCTGGTGGACCGCCGGAACAAGATCTACCTCCGGGAGGAGGAGCTCGGCAAACTCGAGAAGCAGGTTGCTGAAAAGATTCAACAAAATGCCAAAGAGGTTGAGCGCCTTGCTCGCGGGAATTCTGAACTGGCGGCGACCAAAAGATCCTTGGAGGAACTAAAGGGCTTAAGGACTACGGACTCCCTACAGGTTTGGGAGTTCCTGAGCAAAGCCAACGACGCACTGACACCAATGGGCTTCAGTCCCGTGCGTCTGGATGATCCGGAGCCGGAGCCGGACCTGGCGTTGCAAGCATTGAGCTCGGCGGGTAGCAAACTCTCCAAGGTGGGCGACGTCATCGCGGACCAGTTGGAGGTTGAGGGGCAATCCCTGGCGAAGAACGTCGCAGAGTATGTGCTGACGTGCTACACCAGCCGGGATCCCCAATTCCCTCTGGACCCAGTGCTTGAAGGTCCCGTCGAAGGAGAAGGTGAAGCCACCCGAGCCAACGTGTCGGAGGTTGCTCAGAAGGTCGTCCAGTTCTTCCATAGGGTCTAGGACCATCTCTGTAGCTCCCACTTGTATTCTCTCTTTTTCTTCCCCAATTTTGTAATCCCTTGTCTCCAGATGAATGAAATCCAAATTTTTGTGAATTTCATTTTTTGTCTTCAACACTTTTGTCTTCACTTGGCCCCCTGGTAGATGTACACAATTTAATTGTGAACATGTACCAAGAGGATATTGTGTTTTGTTGAAGACTCATTTGCTTCAAACTTATAGAGTGTAGGTCCGAAGTCTTCGATAGTGAAGGCCCTCTGAAGTTGTTGGAGCTTAGAAGCTCCGGCATTGGCTATCGTCAGAGCTTAGTAGCTCCAACAATAGTCCCTATCAACACGTAGAGCATCGATAGTTAGCCCTCCGGGGTGTCGGAGCTTAGTAGCTCCGACAGTGACCTTTACCAATGTGTAGTTTGTTGGCAGCAGACTCCGCTTGTGGGGTCTTCTCACCATCTTTTATTTTGCGTCGACGGCTGGCCCCCCTAGCTTTATCGGAGCTTGGTTGCTCCGGTGATGCTCGTTTTCAACGTTTATCATTGATTACAAGCCACCCAGGGGGAGTCGGAGCTTTGTTAGCTCCAGCTTTTCTCCCATCAAGGTGGATTTTTTATTTTTCCTGCACACTGAAGCCAAGAAAAATAGTAAAATTCGTTCCTTGCCTATAACTTCGTCGGCTTATGATTCCCAAGAAAGTTTTAGGTCAAACGCGATTCTGAATACAACCGAATGCGTTGTCTTTTCTTCCAGATCCAATTGTACTTGGACCTGCCTTACTTCGGCCTGCCAGGGTGTAGGTATAGTGGCGTACTTAGGGTGCTTGACCAGGCTAAGCCAATAGCACACTCCGGCCCTAGATTGGCTTGGCGGCATTCAGGCGAGTGAGCCATGAACAATATTTGAATCCAAAAGAATTGACAATACAACTCGAGTTGTACATGAACCGGTCAGACTAAATTTCTTAAGAATTGCACAACTTTATTATAGACAAGAAAGAGAAAAATAAAAAATTTTGAGCATGTACAAAATAAATGCACGTGGATTCTGTTTCACATGAAGATGTCTTTCATTATAGGTCCGGGGTACAGGGGAAACAAGTACACTCTTAGGGTACGGAACCAGGCTAAGCGTGTTTCATTTCTCGTTTGACCCAGGGTAGCTAGCTACACTTTTAGTCCTGAGACTATGACAAGTGTTGCATGAACTTTGCGGACCTTCCGGGAAAGGTCCGGCTGTTCTCCCGGAGGAACTACCCGACTTTGTACAATGACTCTATAACATACACCTCAAGTTACTACAGATTCACCTCTGTGATATTAAGTGTAGAACTTACGGAGGTGCTCAATGTTCCAAGGATTTGGGAGAGGTGTCCCATCCTCGGTAGCCAAGCGAACGCTTCCGGGACGGGATATTTTAATCAGTCGGAAGGGTCCCTCCCAGCTGGGGGAGAGTTTGTTTAACCCTTCTCTGGATTATATTCTCCGTAGCACCAGATCGCCTTCCTCGAGCTGTCGGTTGTGTACATGCCGCTGATGATAGCGCCGAAGGGCTTGGCGGTATCGGGCATTCCAAACAGCTGCTTGGCACCTTCCCTCCTCAAGGAGGTCTAGGTCCGGACCCGGAGTGACCCCAAGGTGATCTCCGGAGGAAGGATTGCTTCAGCTCCGTACACCAGGAAGAAGGGTGTCTCTCCAGTTGACCGGTTTGGAGTTGTCCTGTTGGCCCATAGAGTGGGCGAAAGTTCATCAATCCAGTTGGCTCCATGTTTTTTCAAGCGCTCATAGGTGCGCATTTTGAGTCCTTTCAGGATTTCTGCATTTGCTCTCTCGGCCTGGCCATTGCTTGCCAGGTGAGCTACGGAGGCGTAGTAGACTTGAATGCCGAGGTCTTCGCAATATCCTTGAAATGCAGAGCTTGTGAATTGGGTCCCATTATCAGTGATGATTTTGTTTGGGACTCCAAATCTGCATACAATGGACTGCAAAAAGTTGATAGCAGATTGCTTGTTGATTGTCACAACTGGAGTTGCTTCCAGCCATTTGGTGAACGTGTCAATGGCGACGTACAGGAACTTGTAACCTCCGACGGCTCTTGGGAAAGGTCCCAAGATGTCCATCCCCCACACAGCGAAGGGCCATGTAGGAGGTATCATTTGTAGAGGCTGAGCCGGTGTGTGAATTTGCTTTGCATGAAATTGGCATGCTTCGCATTTCTTCACCAGCTCAGTTGCATCCTGGAGTGTTGTAGGCCAGTTGAAGCCATGCCGAAAGGCTTTACCGACCAGCGTGCGGGAAGGCGCGTGGTTCCCACACTCGCCTCCATGGATTTCTGTGAGGAGCTCGAAGCCTTCTTCCCTTGTGATGCACCGCATTAGGATGCCGTTGGCACCGCGCCGGTAGAGATCCCCTTCTATAAACATGTATCTTTTAGCCAATCTGACTATCCGGTCAGCGGATACATCATCGTCAGAAAGGATGTTGTCTTTCAAGTAGATCCGGATCTCCGAGATCCATGCATTGGAGCTAACTTGAGCATTTGAGTCTTGCGTGCTGGGTTGCTCGGAGCTTCCGACCGCACCTACGACCCTTGATGGCTGCCATGGTAACAGGGCCATCGGGACCGTCAGCTTCGAGATGCTGATCTCGCCCCCTTCGCCCAGTTCGGCAGGCTGAGCTGTGGGTTTTGACAACCTCCGGACAAAAATTCCGTCTGGAGCTGGAGCTCCGGTTGACGCTTTTGTCAAGAGTTCTTCAACTTTAGCGTTGTGGGCACGCTGGACATGGTGGAGGTCTAGGACTTCGAAGTCCTTTTGAAGCCTCTGGACTTCAAGGAGGTAAGCAGCTAGCTGGAGGTTGTTGCAGGAGCATTCACCCTTCACTTGCTTAATGATGAGCTGTGTATCTCCCTTGACCAGCAGCTGCTTGACACCGTATGACAGTGCCACCTTTAGTCCGTAGATGAGTGCTTCGTACTCCGCCATGTTGTTGGTGGCCTTGAAGTCAAGGTGTACTATGTATTTTACCTTCTCCCCGGTTGGTGCGAGGAGAAGGATTCCAGCTCCGATCCCCTGCTTTTGCATGGAGCCGTCGAAATAGAGGGTCCAGTGAGGCTCGGTGAAGACCGGAGCCTTGTGTTCTGGCTTCTGCTCACTGGGGCCCCCAGGGTTTGATGGAGAGGGAGTCCATTCCGCCACGAAATCTACCAATGCTTGACTCTTGATTGTTTGCCTTGAAATGAATTCGAGATTGAATTCGGCCAATTCCGCTGCCCACTTTGTAATATTCCCAGTTGAATTGGGATTATGCAAGATTGCTCGAAGTGGGTAAGAAGTCACCACTGAGATCTTGTGAGCTTGGAAGTAATGGCGAAGCTTCCGGGAGGCAATAAGAACTGCATAGAGCAGCTTATGCACCTCTAGGTATCGAGTCTTGGCGTCATGAAGTACTTCACTGATGAAGTACACTGGGCGCTGGATGGTCCGGACCCTCCCAGAGGGGCCCAGAGCTTCCTCTTCATTGATCCGGATCCTCCCTGAGGGATCCGGACCTTCTTTGGGGACCTCCGGGTCCTGGCTGGAGGGACCCGGAGCTTCTTCAGAAGCGATCTGGACCCTCCCGGAGGGGTCTGAGTCTTCTGCAGTAACTTCTTGTGGATTCAAGTGTGGGAACTGGGACCCAGACTCGCTTTCAGGAACCTCCGGACCCTCCCGGAGGGGTCAGGATTCCTGAACATGGGATGGTTCTGGTCTCTCCGCAACCAGGACCATACTGACGACTTCATCAGTTGCTGAAATGTAAAGCAGCAAAGGCTCACCAGGGTTCGGAGCTACCAGAGTTGGTAGGGTGGTGAGGAGCTGTTTTAGCTCCTGGAACGCCTTTTCTGCTTCTTCAGACCATTGGAATGGTCCAGACTTCCTCAATAACTTGAAGAAGGGAAGTGCCCGTTCCGCCAGTCTTGAAATGAACCGGCTGAGGGCTGCTAGACATCCAGTCAGCTTTTGGACATCCTTGATGTGGGCTGGTGGCCGCATGTCTTCAATGGCTTTGATCTTCGCTGGATTAGCTTCTATGCCCCGGTGATTTACCAGGAAACCAAGAAGTTTTCCAGAGCTAACCCCGAAGACACACTTGTCTGGGTTTAGCTTTGTGCGGGTGACCCGCAGCTTGTCGAAGACAACCTGCAAGGTGTCAAGGAGTGACTCCTTGTTCTTGACCTTGACCACGATGTCATCGATGTACACTTCTACTATGTCTCTAATGAGTTCTTCAAAAGTTTTGTACATAGCTCGTACAAAGGTTGAAGCTGCATTCTTGAGACCAAATGGCATGGCTGTATAACAGTACAATCCATCTACTGTGATGAAAGAGGTATGCTCTTCATCTTCCCTAGACATTCTGATTTGATGATACCCAGAATATGCGTCTAGGAAACAAAGTAATTCACACCTGTAGGTGGAATCCACTATCTGATCTATTCTAGGTAGTGGGAATGGATCTTTTGGACATGCCTTATTTAGTGTTGTGTAGTCAATACACATCCGAAGCTTCCCGCCGGCCTTGGGCACAACGACTGGGTTTGCCAGCCATTTTGGATGAAAGACTTCTCGTATGAATCCAGCTTCGAGCAACTTCTTCACTTCTTGTCAAATGAAGTTCTATCGCTCCACGTATTGCTTCCAAGGCTTTTGATGCACAGGTCGGGCATCGGGGTTGATCTTTAAATTGTGCTCAATCACTTCCCTGGGGATCCCAGGCATTTGTGATGGTTGCCAGGCAAACACGTCGACATTAGCCCGGAGGAAAGCGATGAGCGCGAGTTCCTATTTATCATTCAGTCCCCCCGATACACGGGTGGTCTGAGCGGCATCGGAACTGATTTGGACGACTTTGACGGGAATGTCGGTGTCGCTGCTTGGCTGCACACGAGGTGCAGAAGTCGAGCCTCGCTGACAAATGCTCGGGGGTTTTGGAGCTTGCTCCTGTCTGGAGTCCTCCTCTTGCGCTGTAGTAAGCGCATGAAGTTCTTCCAGAGCAGTTACTCCGGCAGTGCGATCTCCGTGGATCCGGAGAACGCCTACTGGTGTTGGCATCTTTAACACCAGGTAACCATAATGAGCAGCTGCCATGAATTTGTACAAGGCAGGCCTACCCAAAATGGCATTGAAAGGTAAGTTGATCTGAGCAACATCAAAGACCAACTTCTCGGTGCGATACTTCTCCCGGGTCCCGAAGGTAACGAGGAGGGTAATAGCACCGAGTGGGGTAATGGCTCCCGGACCTACTCCGGAGAAAGGTCGAGAGGGGTGAAGATCCGAAGGTCAGAGCTAAAGCTTGGTAAAAGCTTCGAAACTTATGAGGTTGAGCCCCGAACCTCCGTCTACCATAACATGGTGGAGCTGGATGTTATTGATGGTACGAGATACCATCAAAGGTAACTGGCCTGCTCCAACCTTGCTTCGAGGGCAGTCCGAAGCATCAAAAGTGATGGCTGTGTCCATCCACTTCCGATGAGGCTCCGCCCTGGCTGTAGGAGCTACAGCGGCCATGTCCCAACGCATAGTCTTGAGGACGCGGCGGGAGGTGATGTCCCATGATCCACCAAAAATGGTGTTCATGGTCTTCCGACGCTCGTTGTCAAAGACGTCAGAATCGTCGTCGACGGAGGTGTAAACGGCCTTCAGAACCTTTTTAGGATCCTGAAAACCTAACTCCTCTTCAGCCGGAGCTTGGTCAACTTTTTTTTTCCTTCCCTCTGTCGGAAAGGAACTTCTTCCCTACGCTTGTTGTAGCGCTCGACAAGGTTTTGGACCTCCCGGCAGTCTTCCAAACAGAGGTTGTCCGTTTTGTGAATTGGACACCACACCTTGGGTTTGCCACTGTCTTCAGAAGACGGTCGAGGTCGCTTCTCGGGGCGTGGCCCCCAGCCACCCGGAGCTGCAGCAGCTGCAGCATTAGGTGCACCGGCCGACGGCTTCTTCTTCCCGTTGGTCTTTTTCTTCTTCTTGGCACTCCCGGAGGTAGCGGCTTCTCCTTTGGAGGATTTTTGTGATCCTCCGGAGGTGGTTTGGAGTGCATTTCACGTCCCTCCGCAGCTCTGGCACATTTATCGGCCAAGCTGAAGAGTTCTGTTACACTGGTGATCTCCTTGATCGCCAGTTTCTCCAACATCTTTTTATCCCGTACGCCCTGTCTAAATGCCACAATGACAGAAGCGCTAGAGATAGAAGGGATAGTGTTTCGTACCTGAGAGAATCTCTGGATGAATGATCGCAGGGATTCTCCTCCTTTTTGCATGACTGCAAAAAGGTCCAGTTCGGTGCTCGGTCGGGTGTATGAACTCCCGAAGTTGGCGGTGAACTGCCGGCACAACTCCTACCAACTGTTGATGGAGTTGGGTGGAAGGCTCATAAACCAGGACCAGTCGGTCCCAATTAAAGCCACTGGAAAATAATTGGCCATTACGGCCTCATTTCCTCCAGCTGCCAGGATAGCAGTGGAGTAAATCTGAAGAAATTCGACAGGATTAATGGTCCCGTCAAACTTCTTCAACAGGTGAGGCTGGAATTTCTGTGGCCACCTGACCATACGCAGATGCATGGCCAGGGCTGAACAGCCTCCTCCTACTCCTTCAGGAGCAGGAATGTCCTGAGCTTCTCGTCTTTCATGAGCACGCTCGATATGGACTCGGCCGTCTTGTTGGCGGTATCAGTGATCAAGCTCCGCCCGGAGGTCATGAGTTGAAAGCCTTGATACCGTGTGAGTGCGTCGCACCCCGGAGGGCAACGACGTCACTTGCTGTGACGCAGCACGTCTCCTGTTGTTGGAAACGTGCGGACCAAGTCTGCCAGACAAGGTCCGTCGCTGCGACGGGGCCTGTCCTGAAGGAGGAGGACCCTGGTTGCTAATGCGGTCGACTGCTGCTGCAACCAAGTGTTCCACATCGGCCCTCCACTGCTCCATGGCATCCCGGGATGCATCCGGAGGTGGTGGGCATTGAAGAAGAGCACGTGCTGCATGGAGCGCGTGTTCCGGGTTGTCAAGATTCGCCGACGCAGTAATTGACACCGGTGCACCATCGTGTTGCCCAGCTTGATTTGCTGGTGGAGGCGGCGGTGGTGGAAGTGTGACTCCTGCTGGAACCGTGGTTCCTGCTGGTGGCTGCATATTGGAGGGATTGCCCCCAATAGCTTGAACAGCGGGATGACCATTGGATGATCCAGCGGCTGAGTTCACCATTCTTGAAATCTCAGGCGCCCCCTACCTGGCGCGCTAACTGTCGGTGGTTTTGATCCGGCAGATCTCCCGACACTACTAAGGTGTTTGCGGAGTTTGAAGTTCGGTGTGGGCGTGCGGAGATTCAAGAAGGTGAAGTGTTAAATGACACAGGAGACACGACGATTTACGTGGTTCGGGCCGCCTGAGCGTAATACCCTACTCCACGGGGTGTGTTGGTGTTGTATTGGATGTATGAGCTCAATGTAAGTTGAGAGTATAAAGTGAGCACGTCGAGTCCCCCTCTATGTATCGTCGGCTGGTCCTTTTATAGTACAAGGGCAGGCCGTTACAAGTTAGCCTGGCCCGACATGTGGCCCCGGCGGTTACTAATATTGATACACATTTGATGCGCTTAATTACCCTTAATAACCGAGTTACGGGCTTTGATAGCATCGTTACTGGTAATTAAGGTCGTCCGATCGTGTGTCATTAATATAGTATTAATGACACTTAATCGGGTCTTGAAGTCCTTGATTCCCCTTTGAAGATCCGGAGCCGTTGTAGAGTCTTCCGGAGGTTAGAGGCTGAAGATCCGACGGTTGGACACGTGGCAGCTCTGGAGCATATTGTGGGGAACAGATAAGTCCGGTGCCACCTAACACGTGTCAGTTCCGGAGCTTCCCTCGGTCTGGGGTTAGGTCCGGGGTGCCGTTATGGTACATAGCCCACAGCCTCCCCCTTGTGGGCGGTAGCTCCGGTTTGATAGTACACGTGGCGACCCTGGGACTAACCATGTTGGGGAAGCGGGTCCGGTTATGTCTGACATGTGGGCCTCCGAAGGTCTTCAAATCAAGTAGATGACATTCCCTTGAGATCTTTGCAATCCCAAGGGGTATATGGTACCCAGGGTACCGACAGACACTTAATCGGGTCTTGAAGTATTTGTAAGTGCATCTAGGATATCCCTTGTGGGTTTTGGCCAATTGATGACAAACATATGAGATCCTAATGAAACTACTGAGATGATTGCATGACAAACAAGTGAAACATCTTGATGCACACAAAAAGGTGAAAAATGAAGTGGTGTTCAAAGAGAGATACTTTGATGAAGCTTGGAAGACCAAATTAGATTTTGAATGTATAGGGAGTGTATGAAAGACACACTCCAAGAGCTCACAACTTTGCGTGAGGGTAAGGGATTAAAATTAACCTAGCTTTCACAAAGCACCGGACTAGTCCGATCATGGACCGGACTAGTCCGTTCATCTTTCTGGAATCCCACTTACAAGGAGACCAGACCAGTCCGTGCATCCACCGTACTAGTCCGTTGATGTTTCTGGAGTCTCTCATATTGAGGGACCGGACTAGCCGATCATGGACCGGACTAGTCTGTTGAACTTTCTGGAATCTCCCATTCGTGGAGATTGGACTAGTCTGCGGACTAGTCCGATGAACTTTCTGGAGTCACCTTCACACAGCACCGGACTAGTCCGAGGTTGGACCGGACTAGTCTGGCAGACTTTCTGGACTTCAAAACACATTGAGACCGAACAAGTCCGGACTTGCACCGGACTAGTCCGGTGTTAGGGTTTTTCAACGGCTAGCTTTTGGAAACCCTATAAATAGAGAGTCTGCGGCTTTCCTATTGACACACACGTCGAATACTGATCAAAGAGCAAACCCTAGCGCCGCCACTTCGTCCCAAGAGCCCAAAACACATCTCCCCACACATCTAAAGTTCAAAAAGAGTGAAATCAATTGAACACTTGGATTCGGGATTGGGAGATCATCGTTCTTTCATTGCGAGCTCTTGGGGTTTGATCTTTCTACACTCATACTCTGCATTGTAATACTTTTGAGTGTATATGATCACTTCTTTCATTGTAATTCTCATGGGATCCCTCAACGTGTGATGTTGCCCCACAAACTTGGTGATTACCCGTGATAGTGGAATCAAGTCGGCCTTCGTGGTGACTTGAAGAGGGAAAGGGTTGGAGACCCGGCTCTGTGTGAGCTTCCTCAACGAGGACGTAGATCTCGTGGTGAGATCGAACCTCGGGAAAAATTTGTGTGTCTTGCGTCTCATTTACTTTAAATTTTGTTCATTAGATCACTTGAGTGCTAAACATCAACTTAAGGAAATTATAAGTTACACCTGCATTCTTATATTAATCTCAAGTACAAATATCAGTTGTTCTCATTTCCGCTGCTAAAGAAATTTATTTTCCCAAATCACACCTGATCAACACACATAATTTTTGCACACCGGACTAGTCCGCCCACACAACCGGACTAGTTCGGCCAACCAAGTTTTGACGGTTCTATTAAGTGTGCAGGAAATTCAAAAGGCCTATTCACCCCCCTCTAGGACACATTCAATTGGTATCAGAGCAAGGTTCTCCACCAATGAGACTCACATCTCGGAGAGATCAAAGACCTCTGAGAAGAACAATGATATCTCGAAGATGAACATTAATGAGGAGGAACAAGAAACTAAAGCTTTTGATGTGCTGAAAGAGAGCCCACACGATGATGAAGAAGTGCGACAATTGAAGGCACTTCTGAGAAAGAAACTACTAGGACAAAAAGGAAAAGAAGAAGAGAAGATGACGGGGAGCGGTCATCACGACTACTCCCGACAGCCTTACAACTACAACCTTCTCAATTCAAACAACCATTATCTTTCCATTCCTATGGGAAAACCTCCACAGTTTGACGGAAGCGACTATATAATGTGGAAGTACAACATGAAGATGCATCTAATATCCCTAAATCCTAGTCTATGGCACATCGTTTGCACTGGCATAGATATCCCGGACACGGATGAAGAACTCACCCCAGAACAAGAACAAGAGATTCACAGAAATGCACAAGCCGTCGCCGTGATCACGTCATCATTAAGCAGAGAGGAATTCACCAAGATTGATGGCTTAGAAAGTGCAAAGGAAATCTGGGATACACTTAAGACAGCTCATGAATGAAATAGATCGGTTCGTGAAGCAAAAATCAAAATGCTTGAAGGAGAGTTGGGGAGATTCGCTATTGAAGAAGGCGAATCGCCTCAAGACATGTACAACCGGATGAAGGCACTCATCAACAAGATACGTGCCTATGGAAGTAAGAAATGGACGGATCACGAGGTAGTCAAGAGAATGATTAGAGCCTTCATGCCAAGAAATGTCACTCTTTGCTCAAATTTTAGAGAAAGCCCCGGTTTTCACAAAATGACCCCCGATGAGTTGTTGGGGAAGATCATAAATCATGAGATGATGGAGAAAGAGGCAAAATACGTCAAAGACTTGGCCGAACTCACTTCCTCCAAAAGGAAAGAGGTCGCTTTCAAAGCTACATGCCGACCCAAACTCAAAGAAGCTCGTGAAGATCAAGACGATGGACATACAAGTGATGAGAGCACCGATCTTGATGATGAGGAAATGGTACTCTTTATCAAGAAGTTCAAGCGAATGATGAAAAGAAGACACGGCAACAACTCAAATGAATGCAAAAGCAAGGACAAAGGAAAATCCAAGGCTCGACACACTTGCTACAACTGCGGAGAGTATGGTCACTTCATGATGGACTGCCCCTATGAAGAAAACAAAAAGAAGAAGGAAACAAGATCTCAAGAAAAGAAAAATTTCAGAAAAAGAAGACAAATCCATCAAGCTCACATTGGCAAGGAGTGGGACTCAAACGACGAGTCCTCCTCCGATGAAGAAGAAGAGATGACCACTATTGCAATCAAGAAACCTACTATGAAGGCCACACTCTTTCCAAACATGGGAGGACGGGACATGGACAACCACACTTTCCTTATGGCTAAGGAAGGCAAGAAAAAGGTACGACTCACTCCTCCTACGCTAAATTCCTCTATTGATGACTTTGACAGCTCTAGCGATAACGAAGAAATGTTTAGAGGACTAAGTAAAATTGCTCTAAAGAAAATGGAAATGTTGTCGAACAAAATTTTTGAGAAGGAAGAACTTCTTGATCGACAAGAAGATATGCTCATCCGTGAAAGGAAGATATATCAAGAAGTTGAAAAGCTTCTCGAGCTTGAAAGAGAGAAGAACAAGTCGCTTGAAGTTGAGCTAGCCTTGAGTAAGGAAACTTACTCAAAGCTAGAAGACTCGCATATTGCAATCAAGGAAGAACTTGCTAACTTGTCAAAAGTTAACAAGATCCTTGAGGTGCAAGTTGAGTCGCTCAAGCAAAGTGACTCTTCTTCCTCCAAGAGCTCTTTCTCCAAAGATATGAGTTCGACAACAATCAGAACTTGCACTTGCTCTAGTAATAAGAATATTATTTCTAATACATCAACTTCTCGTAATATGCATGCCCCTCCAAGCGGCATCTTTGATAAGGAGAAGATCAAATATGCACGCAGTGCATATATGGTCACTAGACCTCCTAATGTCAAAGATGGCCTTGGTTTTGATAAGAACAAACACATGCCTAATTCTAATCATGCTAAGAATAGAATTGTCTTTGTCAAGGAAAAATCTCATGAATCTGAACCACAAATATTGTTTCATACATTTAATGCTTCTTATGTTCTTATGAAAGCCAAAAATGGAAGAGTCATTGCCAAATATACAGGGCCACGCCACAAGAACTTGAAAACTTGTGTGTGGGTGCCCAAGACTCTTGTGACTAACCTGAGAGGACCCAAGCAAGCTTGGGTACCTAAAACCAAGGAATAATTCTTTTTTTGCAGGCTTACTACTCCGGTGGAACAAAATGGGTACTTGATAGCGAATGCACAAATCACATGACCGGAGAGAGAGGTATGTTTGTGGAGTACGAGTACAACAAGGATCCAGGTGAAGGCATATACTTCGGAGACAACAGCCAAGGAAAGGTCCTTGGTAGCGGTAACATTGAAATATCCTCTCAACATACCTTATCAAATGTTTTACATGTAGATTCTCTATATTATAACCTTTTGTCAATATCCCAACTATGCGACAAAGGTTACAACTGTTTATTCACTAATGAGGGTGTGACTGTTTTTAGAAGAAGCGATGGCTCGATTGCATTCAAGGGAATGTTGAAGGACAAGCTCTATCTAGTTGACTTCAACAAAGATAAATCCAAACTCAACACTTGCTTGGTTGCTAAAACCAGCATTGGATGGTTGTGGCATAGACAGCTAGCCCATGTTGGAATGAGAAATCTGCAGAAACTTCTAAAGGGTGGTCACATCCGTGGTCTTAAGGATGTGGTTTTTGAAAAGGACATGTCGTGCAGCGCTTGTCAAGCCAAACAAGTCGGAGCACCACACCCCGCCAAGAATGTGATGACTACCGCAAGACCGCTGGAACTTCTCCACATGGATCTTTTTGGTCCAGTTTCATACATCAGCATCGGCGGTAACAAATACGGTTTAGTAATTGTTGATGATTTTTCAAGATTTACCTGGATATTTTTCTTGTATGATAAATCAGAAACTCAGGGGATCCTCAAGAAGTTCTTAAAAAGAGCTCAGAACAAATTCTCATCAACCATAAAGAACATCAGAAGTGACAACGGGACAGAATTCAAGAATCTCCAAGTTGAAGAGTTTCTCGATGAAGAAGGGATAAAGCATGAATTCTTAGCACCCTACGCTCCTCAACAAAATGGAGTGGCCGAAAGGAAGAACAGAACATTGATCGAAATGGCGAGAACTATGTTGGATGAATACAAGACATCAGATCGATTTTGGGCAGAAGCGGTGAACACCGCTTGCCATGCCACTAATCGATTGTACCTCCATCGACTACTGAAGAAAACTCCATATGAGCTCCTTACCGGTAAAAAGCCTAATGTTTCTTATTTTAAAGTTTTTGGTTGCAAATGTTTTATTCTGAACAAGAAACAGAGGGCCTCGAAGTTTGCTTCAAAGTCCGATGAAGGATTCTTGCTCGGTTATGAATCGAATGCCTACGCCTATCGTGTCTTCAACAAGGTGTCCGACCTTGTTGAAGTAGCACGTGACGTAGTGTTCGATGAATCTAACGGCTCACAAGTGGAGCAAGTTGATAAATGTGTGCTAGATGAAGAGGAAGCTCCATATGAAGCACTGAAGAAAATGGGACTTGGCGATATCTTACCACAAGAGCAAACATTCGACTCAAATGCACAAGATGAACCTCAACACAGAGGCAATGATCAAGGGGGAGCCCTTGCACAAGATCAAGAGGAGGAAGATCAAGAAGATCAGGACCATCATGGAAGCAATGATCTAGGGGGAGACAATGCACATGAAGATAATGAAGAACAAGCAACTATACAAGCTCCACACCCAAGAGTACACCAGAGCGTGCAAAGAGACCACCCTGTCAACAACATCATTGGAGATATTGCTAAGGGAGTAACTACTAGATCTCGAGTTGCAAATTTCTGTGAATCCTATTCTTTTGTGTCTTTTCTGGAACCATACAGGGTGGAAGAAGCCTTAGGGGATCCAGACTGGGTGATTGCAATGCAAGAGGAGCTGAACAACTTCAAGAGAAATGAAGTATGGGAGCTAGTGGAGAGACTAAAAGTGAACATAGTTGGAACTAAATGGGTCTTTCGGAACAATCAAGATGAACATGGAGTAGTAACAAGAAATAAGGCAAGACTGGTGGCCAAAGGTTATTCTCAGGTCGAAGGTTTGGACTTCGATGAAACTTTCACTCCTGTAGCTAGACTTGAGTCCATTCGTATTTTATTGGCATATGCTACTCACCATAATTTTAAGCTGTATCAAATGGATGTCAAAAGCGCTTTCTTAAACGACCCAATCAAGGAGGAAGTTTATGTGGAGCAACCACCAGGATTCGAAGACCCGAAGTATCCCAACCATGTCTACAAACTGCGTAAGGCTCTCTATGGCCTCAAACAAGCTCCTCGAGCTTGGTATGAGTGTCTTAGAGATGTTCTAATTCAGAATGGATTCAAAATTGGTAAAGCTAATTATACATTTTTCACTAAACATTGTGATGATCATTTATTTGTATGTCAAATTTACGTTGATGACATTATCTTTGGATCAATTAACAAATCCTTCTGTGAAGAGTTTAGCAAAATTATGACAGATAGGTTCGAGAATTCAATGATGGGCGAATTAAAGTTCTTCTTGGGATTCCAAGTGAAGCAACTAAGAGAAGGTACATTTGTAAGCCAAACCAAATATACACAAGACATTCTCAAGAAATTCAATATGGACAAAGCCAAGCCCATCAAGACACCCATGGCCACTAATGGACATCTCGACCTCAATGAAGACGGTTCAAATGTGGATCAAAAGGTATATCGGTCCATGATTGGCTCTTTACTTTATTTATGTGCATCTAGGCCAGATATTATGCTTAGTGTTTGCTTGTGTGCAAGGTTTCAAGCTGCACCTAAAGAGTGTCATTTAGTTGCTGTAAAAAGAATCCTAAGGTACCTTGTGCACACACCCAACTTGGGCCTTTGGTATCCCAAAGGATCCAAATTTAACTTGATAGGATATTCCGATGCCGACTATGCAGGATGCAAAGTCGATAGAAAGAGCACGTCAGGGACTTGTCAGTTTCTTGGTAGGTCCCTGGTATCTTGGTCATCTAAAAAGCAAAACTCCATTGCCCTTTCCACAGCAGAAGCAGAATATATTGCAGCCTGTAGCTGTTGCGCCCAATTACTTTGGATGCGGCAAACCCTTAGGGACTACGGCTACAATCTTAACCATATCCCACTTCTATGTGATAATGAAAGTGCTATAAAAATTGCACACAACCCAGTAGAGCACTCAAGAACTAAGCACATAGATATCCGTCATCATTTTCTTAGAGATCATTTATTAAAAGGTGACATTGCTATTTCACATGTTAGAACTGAAAAACAACTTGCGGATATTTTTACCAAACCATTGGATGAGAAAAGGTTTTGTGAACTTAGGAATGAACTTAATATTCTTGACTCTCAAAATGTGGCTTGAAACGTTGCACATCTGGTTGATACTTCAAATGTTACATTTTATTGCTAAAACTGCCCCTCACCTCCTTTTCTCCTAAGAAAACTATTTTTAATGAAGAAATCTTGGAATTTATGACCATGTTTTTGCGTTGAGTGCTTTCTGGTCATAATCACCAAGATTATTTGCAAAACTTGTCCTTGGATCACTATTAGTTATTTCTAAATACTTAGTTTGTCCAGTAACACCGGACTAGTCAGGTTTGCCACCGGACTAGTCCGGATAATCCCTCTTCCTAGGTCTTCCAGGGACACCGGACTAGTCCGTCCTCTGATCGGACTAGTCCGGTCGGCTGCCTATATAAGCAGCTGGTCGGCCCAAAACCGTTTCAAATCTCCCTCCACTTGAGTTAAACCCTCACCTCTCAAACCCTAGCCTCCAAAAGGTGGTTTTCGAGTTGAGCCCTCAAAACCCAAGATTTCTCCGTGGGAAATTCTCCCCTCGACAAGTTGGTACTCCTCTCCAAACTCATCCGGACAGATTTGTGCTCCTTCAACGCGAATCCTCAAATCTCGGTAAATTTCTCCCTAAAGTCAAACTCTCAACTTTTCTAGTTCTAGCCTATTTCTCTTGATTCCAAGGAAGTACATTAGCTTCAGAGATGTATTCCTTTCACCTTCATGCTCATTTGCACCCTTAAATAGAAGTTGTGATTCTAGTTTTGTTAGGGTTCTTGTGCCAGGCCGGACTAGTCCGGCTCCCAGGTACGGACTAGTCCGGTACACCGGACAAGTCCGCACTCTGACACCGGACAAGTCCGGTCTCTGACATTTGAATCCTCACATCACCTTCATTCTCAGTTCATTCTCATCTAAATCATGAACTCCTTGTTAGGCACGATGTCTTCAAGCTCAGATGACAGCTCCTTCCATGTTGATGAAGAAGTTGAGCGCGAAAAGGTGAAGAGAGCCAAGGAGAGGTACATGAAGAAAAGGCATGATGTAAATGTGCACTCTCCACCCTCCGACGACAACTTGCCCAAGAAAAGGAGGGTAGTTGTGAAGAAGGCCCAAGGAAAGGCTGGTGAGAGCTCCTCAGGGCCAAAGAGGACTCTCAACAAAGGAAAGGGGCTTGCTAGTGGTCCCATTGGACCCTTGAAAATGAATAACCCAAGTCACCGCAACAGGCAGCGCTCAAGTAAGGATTTCACTGGAAAAGGGGGTGAGCTTGCCGACAGCTTCAGGCAAGTTAATGTGTATGCTCAACCTCGGCAATGCTCAGACCCAAGATTTTGGAGCAACTTCCATGCCGACTACTACGAGCATGTGTACATGAAGATGAAGAATCTCGTTGTAAAGAGTCAATGGGTGAACATCGGGTACATGCAGTCAAAGAAGTATCCTACGTTCCGCGAGGTGGTTGAGTCCCTGGAGAGGCACGGACTGAAGGAACTGTTTTCCTTTGAGAATGACTGGAACAATGAGGTGATCACCCAATTCTACTCTACCCTCTACTTTGCTCGTGGTGATGGAGACAGTCTTACTTGGATGACCCATGGTTCCAAGTATAGTGTTACTTATGATGAGTTTGCAAGGATTCTCCACCTTGAGCATACCTTGGATCATGATCTAGTCATCCACAATCTGCAACCCCTGGAGAAGGATGAGCTCACATTTCTCTATGACACAAGGATGCCATATGTTGCTCCCACTATCAAGTATTTGAAGCCCTTCTATGTGGTCCTCAACAGAATTTTGAGGAAGACAATAGCCCTAAAAGATGGAGATGCGGGGACTATTCAAGGAACTTTGAGGACCCTAATGAAGGTCATTGGTGGGAGAAGACCGTTCAATATCTTTGAATACATCTACAATGACATTGTGAACATCTCAATCACTCCAAACAGATCTTGCGGGTATGCCCCGTACATCATGTACATGATTGAGAAGGTGACTGGACTTGAGTTCGTCAAGGATGTTCACCATACGGGGATGAAACCGCAAAATCCCACCGAGTACACTCTACCTTCGGCTCCTGATGCACCTCCCTCCCCTGAAGCTGAGAGGAGGACTAAACAGGCTCGGGATGTGAATGCAACAAGATCTTCAGCTGCTCCTCCTGGCTCTGCACCTGCTCATGAACCCTCCGGTGGTGTGCTCAAAATGCTCACCTCTATCTTTGCCTGCTGCCGCAAGATTGAAGTCAATGCCAACATCAAAGCTATCTGCGACAAGCTGGAGATTGAGCCGGTGGGATCCCCGCCCGCCTTCGAGGACTCCGAGGAAGAGTCTGCTCTGGCGAATGATGATGATGGTGGTGAAGATGAGGACCGGACCGAGACGGAGGAAGAGAGTGGCGATGAGTGATTCCCCTCAATTTTTCCCTTTTTGGTGCCTTGATGCCAAAGGGGGAGATATTGAGACTAGGAGAGATTGAGACTAATAGTTTGAGAGTAGTTGGTGTCTTTATGTTTTTGTGATCAAGGACATGTGTACTTAATTTTAAAACCTTGTAATGCACTATTTCTTCTCTTATGTGTGATGCTTATTGTTGCTTGGATGATTATCTTTACACTCATTATTGATTACCTTTACTTCATCACACCTTGTTGATCACACACCGGTTAGGCACCCCACCATAAGGTGTGTGCATATGTGAGAAGCTTTTTCTGGACTTATCATTATTCTCATATGTGCACACCTTATGAAAATCAAGATTTTATTCTCAATTGTGATATCTCAAATGGTTGTCATCAATCACTAAAAAGGGGGATATTGTAAGTGCATCTAGGATATCCCTTGTGGGTTTTGGCCAATTGATGACAAACATATGAGATCCTAATGAAACCACTGAGATGATTGCAGGACAAACAAGTGAAACATCTTGATGCACACAAAAAGGTGAAAAATGAAGTGGTGTTCCAAGAGAGATACTTTGATGAAGCTTGGAAGACCAAATTATATTTTGAATGTATAGGGAGTGTATGAAAGACACACTCCAAGAGCTCACAACTTTGCGCGAGGGTAAGGGATTAAAATTAACCTAACTTTCACAAAGCACCGGACTAGTCCGATCATGGACCGGACTAGTCCGTTCATCTTTATAGAATCCCACTTACAAGGAGACCGGACCAGTCCGTGCATCCACCGGACTAGTCCGTTGATGTTTCTGGAGTCTCTCATATTGAGGGACCGGACTAGTCCGATCATGGACCGGACTAGTCCGTTGAACTTTCTGGAATCTCCCATTCGTGGAGATCGGACTAGTCCGCGGACTAGTCCGATGAACTTTCTGGAGTCACCTTCACACAGCATCGGACTAGTCCGAGGTTGGACCGGACTAGTCCGGCAGACTTTCTGGACTTCAAAACACATTGAGACCAGACAAGTCCGGACTTGCACCGGACTAGTCCGGTGTTAGGGTTTTTCAACGGCTAGCTTTTGGAAACCCTATAAATAGAGAGTCCGCGGCTTTCCTATTGACACACATGTCGAATACTGATCAAAGAGCAAACCCTAGAGACGCCACTTCGTCCCAAGAGCCCAAAACACATCTCCCCACACATCTAAAGTTCAAAAAGAGTGAAATCAATTGAACACTTGGATTCGGGATTGGGAGTCATTCTTTCATTGCGAGCTCTTGGGGTTTGATCTTTCTACACTCATACTCTGCATTGTAATACTTTGGAGTGTATTTGATCACTTCTTTCATTGTAATTCTTGTGGGAGCCCTCAACGTGTGAGGTTGCCCCACAAACTTGGTGATTACCCGTGATAGTGGAATCAAGTCGGCCTTCGTGGTGACTTGAAGAGGGAAAGGGTTGGAGACCCGACTCTGTGTGAGCTTCCTCAACGAGGACGTAGATCTCGTGGTGAGATCGAACCTCGGGAAAAATTCGTGTGTCTTGCGTCTCATTTACTTTAAATTTTGTTCATTAGATCACTTGAGTGCTAAACATCAACTTAAGGCAATTATAAGTTACACCTGCATTCTTATATTAATCTCAAGTACAAATATCAGTTGTTCTCATTTCCGCTGCTAAAGAAATTTATTTTCCCAAATCACACCTGATCAACACACATAATTTTCGCACACTGGACTAGTCCGCCCACACAACCGGACTAGTCCGGCCAACCAAGTTTTGACGGTTCTATTAAGTGTGCAGGAAATTCAAAAGGCCTATTCACCCCCCTCTAGGCCACATTCAGTATTTGATTGTCCCTTGAAGGTCCGAGCCGTTGGGGGTCCACCAGTCTGATTGTTGCAGTTGAAGGTCCGGCGGTTGGACGCGTGGTAGCTCCGAAGCTCACCGGGACTGGGACGGGTAGGTCCGGTGCTGTTGTACATGTGTCAGTATCGGATCTTCCCTCTGTCGGGGGTTAGGTCTGGGGGTGTCACACAGGTATTTAGCCCGGAGCTATCCCATGTGTGGGATGTAGCTCCGGTTGCAGGATACACGTGGCAGCACAGGGACTAACCATAGAAGGGAGGCAGGTCCGGTTCCGTATGACACGTGGGGCCTTCAGAGGTCTTCAACTCAGACAGGTGATGTTCCTTTTCTCTTTTTGCAGTTCCAAGGGGTATTTGATACGTAGGTTACCGACAGTGGCCCCCTGGGCCCACCTCTGGGAGAGACCTTTTGGATGAAGTCGTTCTGCCGGAGGTGGGTCCATCCTTCGGTTTTTGAGCCGTGTCTTCAAGGGTCTTTGGATGTGCCGTTGGCTGTAGTTTGCAGTTAAACCATTGCCGCTTGGCATATCCAGGATGCGACACGTGAGATCTGAGCGTGCGGATCTCACGCAATTGAAGGTCGTCGATTCCCGATACGAAAACCGTATCGGTTCCGCGTGTCCTGTCAGGCCACCGCCCTCGAGCTTCCCACTTCTCATCATGAAAATTGTTCGCCTGGGGTAAGGACCTCGACTTGATCGTCGGGGTGGCCCTGGGCCCCCTTGTCATTGGAAGGGTGAAGTTTTTGAACTGTATCATCGGCCCCTCTGCGGTTTCCATCCAAGTGTTGCGGGGGCTTACTTAAGAAGGAAAGCACACACTGTTTGGGGATTCTTTACGCCTTCATTTGAACTTGTGCTCGAATCCTCCAAACTTTAGCTTGCTTTTCATCTCTCGCCCCGTTGTGCTGCGATGGAGTTGGGTCTCCGCAAGAGCCGTCTTAAGACCGACGGTGATTTGAAGAAGGTCCGGGCCCTCATGGGGTGGTCTAGTGACTCCTTCAACCACCTGGTCCGTGCCGGCAAGCTTCCGTTCAAGAAGGAGCGCGTCGGCGACATGGTGTACTTCTCCGTGTACACCATGGTGGGACTGATCCCACCCTTCTCCACTTTTCTCTTAATGCTGCTAGACTTCTATGGTCTGCAGTTGTACCACCTTGGTCCTCACTCCATTCTTCTTGTGTCCACTTTTGCGAGATGTGGGTGGGTATTCCCCCCCGCGTCAAGCTCTTCCGCACCTTCTTCACCATCCACACCACTGGCAAGAGTGACGAGTACCTTGGCTTCTAATATTTTGTGAAGCGCAAGAAGTGCCCGTACAAGTACATGAGGTCGTTCCCTTCTGGCAAGTGGGACTACTGAAAGAAGGATTGGATTGTCATCACGGCAGAGGAGCACGAGAAGTTGGAGCTGCCCGAAGGCCTCCCCAACGTCGACACTGAAGCTTGGAGCGAAGTTCTGGTGCTATCGGATGCCTTCAACCCTGCCCTGACCAGGATCCGCCAATGTGCAGAAGGAGGGGTGACTCCCCAGGCGGTATTCTGCAACTTCCTGGTCAACAGGTGGGCTCCGCTGAAGAAGAGTGTAACACCCTCATTTTCATGCATCATGCCTTACATACTTTCATATACATGTTTAACATTAACCCATAACAAGAGGAACAAGTTTAAAATTGATTTGGAACAAAACCGCACTTAAAAATGTAGGAAAGTGCGGACTAGTCCGGTTTTGCTGAGGACTAGTCCGATTTCTCTCTGTCTAAAAACAGACTTGTCCGTTTTTGCTGCGGATTAGTCCGATATTTACCTCTGGACAACTTCGGACTTGTCCGATCTTGTGCGGACTAGTCCAGTATTCCATGAATCCTTGAAAATTTGTTAAGTCCCTGGACTTGTCCGGACTAGTCCGGTGTTCCAGTGGACTTGTCCATTTTCCTTTCTGACTAAGATCGTACTTGTCCGATGTTCGGCCAGACTTGTCCGATTTTCTCTCTGGATGACTTCGGACTAGTCCGGTCCTGTCCGGACTTGTCCGATATTTCGTGAATCCGAATTGAACTTTTGTTTTACGACTTGTTTCTTGGGTTTCACGTTAAGTGGGCCTAGGGACGTCGTGCCCAACTCTTTTAGAGCCCATGTGGGACTCTAAACCGGCCTCTACTCATCCCAAAACTCGAAATCCATCTAACCCTAGCCTCCACCTCTATATAAACAACCCCACCCCTTGGTTTGACATCTACTTGCCACTTTTCCACCCACCCAAACCCTAGTTCGTGGAGAGCCACCATCAAGGAGGGAGGAGAAGATCCCAAGCAAGAAGAAGAAGAGGAGGAAACGAAAAGGGATCAAGATCTCCACCAAGTTTCGTCCTTCACCACCAATTCATCTCCAAGTTCATCACCAACCCTAGATCATCAAGATCCAAGTGTTACCTCCAAGTTTTTTGATTCATTGGAGTTCTAAACATCTGGGTATACCTTCTATTCTCTTTTCCTTACGTGAATTCAACCCCTAATCTACAAATTTACGTCGATCTAGAAAACCCTAATTTGCTGATCTCGTGAAGTGCGGACTTGTCCGGTCCCTAGCGGACTAGTCCGATCTTTCTGGTTAAATTGTGTTGAATTAATTCTAAAATTTGATCTAATCGAATCCAAACCTGTATAAACTTGTTAAAATCTATTAGAACTAATTAGTGATCATTAAAAGCAATCTAGTAACAAGTTCTACCTTGCATTTTCATCAATCATACATGTCATGTCATATTGAGTAATATTTGTGCACTCTTTGATTGTGTTTCTTGTCTTGTATGTTTATTGTGTGGATTAGACGGATTTGCGCTAGAGAGTGCCACAGAGGATCTACAGCACCAAGAGTTTGAAGGCTTTGACCCTAATCAACAGCAAGAGCAAGGCAAGTGTCCTTGAAGCATATTGATCCTATTTTTAAAATAAATGTTTTGTTTGTAAAAATGCATGCTTGTGTCAATTTGATGAGAATCATATGGTAGGAAGTTTACTAGATTTGTTAAACCACCCTTGTCACCTGGAATATATGGTAGAGAGTCGGGAAGGGTTTTTACTTTTTTTGCTTCGCTTGATTGGTTGGGATGGCAAACAACACTACACAATTAATTATGTATTAATGATATTCTGGTTAATGTGAACTGGTCGATACGGTATGGTAATGGGTGATCTAAGCAAGCCTGGTATGTGGATGGGTTGGATGTTATGGTGGTTTGCTTGCTTTAGATCTAAGGACCGGTTCATGCGAGAATAGGCCAGGACTACAGTGCCACCACGAGGCCAAGTATGGGTGCGGCGTAGCTGATTAATTAGGGCTTTGCTAGTGCTGTTTGGACCATTGGATGCTCGGGGAAGGGGTAGTCGGATTGGGTTTGTTGATGATTGGTGGGACTACCCTGGGATCCGAATGGCTCAAGAGGGGGCCCTTGGTTGAAGATGTGCTCAGTGGGAGACATCGCCACCGATGAAACCTCAGTGGGGTCTAAATAGGCTAGTAATCCCTTTGTAAAGGCTATTTTGTGATCTCTTGGCCATACACCAAAGGAAGTGTAATTGGCATAAGGGAGGTTCTTTAGTCGCCGACGGGTGATGAAATCACAAACACGTGGGTAAAGAGGTACAAACTCTGCAGAGTCTAAATAAACTATCATGATAGCCGTGCTCCCGGTTATGAGCGCCTGGATGACCTACATGATTAGAGGGAATTTGGTAATGGGATGGTTATTGGGATGGTTATGGTCTGGTAATTGATATGGTTGATATTATGATTATGGTTATGGTTATGGATGGAATTATGGTTTATGACATTGATTATGGTTATTGGTAATGGTGAATTATGGACTGGTATTATTATGGTTACATGGTTTATGATGGGTTTACTTCACATAATATGATATATTGCTTTTCAAATGTCTTACTGTACTTTTCAGCACTTAGCCATTATTATTGTTGTCATTTGAATCAGCCACATGTCATACTTTCCACACTTGCTGAGTACGACATGTACTCACTCTTGCAATCCCCCCCCCAACAGTTACAGGTCAGGATTGGGAGTTTAATGGCGATAATGCGGAGTTCTAGGCCGTGTCTACCGTCAGCTTTGCCTGTGGTGTTGATTGGAGTTGCGCATATATACCCTATTGCTTATGCTTAGTTTGCTTAGTTGCTTAATTAGTTTATTTCCGCTGCATTAGTTGAACTTGTCATTAATATTCATTAGAGCTTGTATTCGAGGATAATATGGTTTGTGTAATAAAATTTGGTTAATTAATCTTGTCTTGTGGTAATTTTCTGTATACTCTTTTGTGATTGCACTCGTGTATGTGTGATGAACATCCTGGGCACACATATGCGTTAGCTTGGTTCATTTTCGGAACCGGGCGTCACAAAGAGGGAGAAGCTCGCCTGGGCCCTCAACAACGTGATGGACGACGACCGGATCGAGACCGGTTTGAAGTCCAACCTGGAAGGCTCAGCTCTGGAGCTTCACCTCAAGAAGTTCCAGCACCGCATCGATGTCGAGGGTGACGACTTGACTCCACCGGCGGCTTTCCTCCCTCTAAACATGGAGGCGGAGTTCAGTAGGGAGCTCCGGCGGAAGATGCCAGTACTTGACGACCTCGGTGAAGTTGAGAGGTGTTCGACCACCGGGTTGGCGATCCCCGGAGCTTCCGAGGGTGGTCCCCCTTCCGCCCCGAGACAGAGAGTTGAATTCATGGGCAAGGGCAAAGAATTGGCCGAGCCCTAGAGCCGTAAGAGGAAGTTGAAGCACTCTGACGGGAGATCCGTTAGACCTGCTCCTTCTACAGCAGCCCCTTCTCCTTGGAGGGGGAGGCCTTCAACGGCGGCAACCACTCCAGCATCAGCATCTCCCCAGGACGCTAGCTCTGGCCATGTGGCTCCGGTACCAGAGCTTGCTGAGGGCTCTAGGTCCGAGGGTCCTTCTCAGTTGAGGAGGGCCTCAACTAAGACGACACCGACGGCGGCAACAAGCTCCGAGGAGCCTTCCGGAGATACTACGCCAGTGGCGACAGGGTCCGGTCCTGAGCGTCCAGTAAAGAGGTTCCACGCTAGCTGGAGCGGAAGCCTTCCGAGGTAAATTTGATTTTTTACCTCAATTGATTGTTTTTTGTTGTAATCATATTTTGAGTTTCTTCGTCCTTCATCCACAGGGTACCCAAGAAAGGGGCTGAAGCTCTGGTTCCTGCAGCAGCAACTGATGCTACACAGACGGAGGCTACGACTCCAGTTCCAGCGCCGCCCCTAGAGGTGGCCGAGGCCGCGGTAGCTCCGGCGCCAGCTGTCGTGGTCCTTGACCTCAAGTCATTCCCTGAAGCTCCTGTGGTAGCGCCGAACCGCGGGATTGATGATGTATCAGCGGCACCAGCCCCGGAGGTTGAAGCTCCAGGTTTGGATGTTGAGATGATGGACACTCCAGCCTCAGAGTCGGAGGTAGCTGCAGTTCCGGCCCGAGAGCCGAATGTTGTTGAAGCCCCGGCAGCGGAGCCGGTGGTTGATGAAGCCCCGGCGGTGGAGCCGGTGGTTGATGAAGTTCCGGCGCCCGAGTTGGTTGTCGCGGAAGTGCCGGCGCCCGAGCCGGTGGAGGTCCAAGCACCAACACCTGAACCGGCGGTGGAGGAAGCGCCAGCGTCGGAACTGGAAGTGGCTTCAGCTCTGGACGAACCTTCAACGCCTGCCCTGGAGGTGATGGTTTCGGAGGTGACTGTGCCTGAGCCAGGGTGCCAAGATGAAGCTGTTGGTCCCCCGCCTGAGGGACCAGTTGCTGATGACCTGACGGTTGGACCTTCAGAGCCGACTCCGGAGGTAGAAACTTCTGCTGCAGGACCTTCCTCGGCGGTGGCTGAGGCTATCCCGGAGGGCGGCCCTATTGTCGTGGAAGCTCAAGGGACCTCTCTTGTAGAGTGGGACCCAATTTTTGTTATGCAGAACCCGCTGAAGCCAGCGGAGAGGACCCCGACAGGTCCAGAGCCAATCCCTTTGTCGTTATTTATCAAAAATGCCTGCTCCAGCCTTCGTCAAGTTTAGCTGGCCTTTTATCACGACAGCGAGGCCCTCGAGGAGGAGTGCCAAACCCTTAGGAGGTGGCGCAACCGGCTCCAATTCGAGACCAAGCTGGCACAGACGAGGCTGGCCGACGACAAGGAGTGGGTGAAAAGGGAGAAGGTCGGGTTGGAGTACTGGGGTCAGCTGCTGGATGAGAGGGAAAGCATGACGCGATCCCTCGACGACCAGTCTCGGGCCATCCACGAACAGGCTGTGGCTGCTAATGAAGGAGCGAATGACCGCCAAGAGAAGCTCAGCACCATTCACGACAGCCTCGTCAAGCGCCGGGAGGCTCTTGAGGAGCAGAAGAAAAAGCTCAAAGATGAAGAGCAAAAACTCCTGGAGCTGCAGGATGACCTTGTGAAGAGGGAGGAGGAGCTTACTCAGAGGCTGACTCTGGGTGACAAGAGTCTCGCGGAGCGCACCAAGAAATTGGAGGAGCGCTGCGAGAAAGAGGAGAAGAAGGTATGGCAGTGGGGACAAGACCTCAACAAGTGGGAGAATGAAATTGCTGCCAGGGAGAAGAAAGTGCGGGGCCGGGAGAAGGACCTGGTCGACCGCCAAAACAAGATCCACCTCCAGGAGGAGGAGCTCGGTAAACTTGAAAGGCAAGTTGCTGAAAAGATTCAGCAGAACGCCAAAGAGGTCGAGCGCCTTGCCCGGGAGAATTCGGAGCTTGCGGCGACCAAGAGATCCTCGAAAGTTATGCGAGGATCAAGGGCTACGGAGTCCTAACAAGTTTGGGACTTCTTGGGCAAAGCTAATGACGCGATGATGCCGATGGGTTTTAGTCCCGTGCGTTCGGATGATCCGAAGCCAGAGCTAGACCAGGCGTTGCAGGTGTTGAACTCGGCGGGCAACAAGCTCACCAAAATGGGTGATGTCATCGTGGACCAGTTGGAAACTGAAGGACAATCCCTAGCGAAGAATGTCGTAGAGTACATGCTCACGTGCTACACAAGCCGGGATTCTCACTTCCCACTGAATTCGGTGCTTGAAGGTCCCATCGACAGAGAGGGAGATGCCGCCAAGGCTAGCGTGTCGGAGTTTGCCCAGAAGGTCGTCTCATTCTTCCATAGGGTTTAGGACTTTCTCTTTGTAGCTCCTGCTTGTATGTTCTCTTTTTTTCACCAATTTTGTAATCTCTTGTCTCCAAATTAATGAAATCCAAGAATTTTATGAATTTCATTTTTTTGTCTTCAACACCTTTGTCCCACTTGGCCCCCTGGTAGATTTACACAATTTGATTGTAAACATGTACCAAGTGGATATAGCATTTTGTTGAAGACTTGCGTACTTCAAACTTGTATTTTGTAGGTCTGAAGTCGTCGATAGTAAGGGCCCCCTGAGGTTGCCAGAGCTTAGTAGATCCGGCAGTGACCCTTGTCAACACGTAGAGCATCGACAGTTAGTCCTCTGGGGTTGTCGGAGCTTGGTAGCTCCGGCAGTGAATGTGGCCTAGAGGGGGGGTGAATAGGCCTTTTTGAAATTCGTCAGAATCTGCAACACTTAACCACCAGATCAAAACTTGAGATATCGGACTAGTCCGGTAAAGTGCAGACTAGTCCAGTGGGTACCGACTAGGTTGATTAAGTTTGATCGATTAATTTGATTCTACGATGTATGCAGCGGAAATATACTTGTGATTTAGGTGTTGCACGATTATGGACTAGGATGTATCACAATTAAATCTTATACTAAATGATTCAATGTAAAGTAAGCAATATTGATTCAAACCCTAGATTGATATGATGAATAAGAATGATGAACACAAAGAAAGAACACAAACGATTTATCCCGTGGTTCGGCTCCCACGGAGGCAACCTACATCCACGTTGAGGAGTCCACAAAAGGATCGGGTCTTCTCCAACCCTACCCTCGTCGGATCGCCACGAAGGCTAATCCTCTTCCACTTATCACAAAGGGGTGAATAACAAAATTCAAGGGGCCTTCTCACACGTTGAGGGATCCCCTAGATTACAATGACAACTCCACCAAGAACACACTCAAAAGATTACAATGAAAATCACAGGAGTGTGTTAGGGAATCAAACCAATAGCTCAATGAGTGTTGAACGTGTCTCTCCAATGATCTAGAGTGTATCCTCAAAGGATTGATCTTTGTTGCTTTAGATTTCGTGGAGAGATGTGTTTTTGAGGCTCTTGGGAGGTAGGACGGCGCTAGGGTTCAAGAGAGATTAACGTTGGGCCGTGCACCTCTATTTATATGGGTTTCTAAAAGTGACCGTTAGGGTTTAGAAAGATCATACTAGTCTGTGGTGGACACTGGACTAGTCCGGTGTCCTATGTGTAGCAAACCCTAAGTGTCCCGAAATATCGGACTAGTCCGGCTAGGAGCGGACTTGTCCGATTTCGCTTCTGGAAATCTTCATACTAGTCTGATAGACATTGGACTTGTCCGGACAGTGAAACCCTAAGTGGTTATGAGGACAAGTCCGCACCTAGAGGACTTGTCCGATTTAGGTCAGAGAGTTTTCTGGACTAGTCCATGCTAATATCGGACTTGTCCGATTGACATTAGAAAGATATCGGACTAGTCTGGTGTGTGATCGGACTTGTCCGATTTTGTGTGACTTTTGAAGTGTTTTGAGGACTAGTCCGCACTGGGGAGGACTAGTCCAATTCAAGTCAAAGAGATATCGTACTAGTCTGTTGTGATATCGGACTTGTCCAATCTTGTGCAGAGGGGATATCGGACTAGTCCGGTGTCAGTCGGACTAGTCCGGTCCTGTATAAATTTGTGCAATGTATGCATTTATTTGTGATTGAGCTCTTGGGGTGTGTTTCCTTAACACACTCCACACACAATGATCTACTACTCTTGTTCCTTGAGCTCTTTTCCACATTGCTCTTCATTCTCCCTTCTTTTTGGCACTTTGCTTATTATTTTCACATTAAAACCTGTGCTCATCTCAAAAAAGTGGTTAGGATCTCATTTGCTTGTCATAAATCATCCAAAACCCACAAGGGATTCCTAGATGCACTTTCAATCTCCCCCTTTTTGGTGATTGATGACAACCAATTGAGATTTCACAAAATATGATAAAAAGTTGAGATTTTCATAAAGTATGCACATATGAGTTTAAAATACATCAAGCAATGAAAACATGATTCATATGTGCATTCTTTATGGTGGGATGCATGACTAATTACATTGAAACAATGAGAATGACATAATTGACATTAATCAACCAAAACCAAGCATATATGTCATTCTAGGAGCAACAACACAGTTTTCAACAATTACTTCTCAAGTAGATCAAGATAATGTATCACAGGACCATGATCATCATAAGAACATAGTAAAAGCTTTACAACCCACAAAATAGTCAAAAAGCATAAAAGAGAGCTCTCTCCTCGCATCCTACAGCTAAGACCTTAGACCTAAGACTCCCCCTCAATCTCCCCCCCTTTGGCATCAAGACACCAAAAAGAAGGAGAAGAGGGACCTAAAGTCTTCACGCCTCGCTGTCGGTCCTCTCATCA